>AZYM01000167.1:0-641278 GCA_000611715.1 Scolecobasidium constrictum UM 578
CCCTAACCCTAACCCTAACCCTAACCCTAACCCTAACCCTAACCCTAACCCTAACCCTAACCTTAAATTATAACGTCGGGGACGGTATAGTAATTAGAAAGCTAAGGATTACTAAGGACGATATTAAAATCGCCTCTAAGGGATATAATAAAAAGCTTAATATACTTAGTATAAATAGGACTAACGCGGAGAGTAATCTAGACTCGGTATATAATAACGCCTTATCTAGTTTACTCTCCGTTAAACGCTAGTAAAAGTCGGGGTCGAGGTAATAGGATAAGAGGGATATTACTTATACGGTAGAATTTCTTACCGATAAAGCTAAGGATATCGTATCTAGTATTAATTATAGCTATATATTAAATCTAACTAGTCCTATCTATAATAACTATAGAGTCTACTATTAAAGTAGGGATAGTCCTATTAAAATTAGGAATCGAATTAAGGCTAATCGGAGCGAGCGCTGCGGCGGAGATAATAAGAGGCTACTTAAAAGCCTTACGCAGGTAACTATCTGCGTAGGCTAGCGAAAACCCGATTTAGAGCTAGATCGCGGTATTTAACCGTTTATAGGCTTAGTATTCTATAGATTAGTCGGCGCTAGTAGCGAAGTCGTAGAAGCGGACTAAGGCGTAGATATAGGGCTTCTATAGCTTATAGCGCCGAAGCGGAGGTCTTACTAAGGCGGTAGATATATAGACGCGAAGTTAGATAGGTTAGCTAGCTAGTAGCCTCCCTACTAGTTACGTAGAGCGTACGGGGCGAAACGATTCGTACCGCTACGGCCACTACTACGTCCGCTATAGTAGGAGGTATTACTAAAGGAGCCGTTACTACGCGCGGCCTTCTAGGTATATAATCCCTTATATCGAGCTTAGCTATAGCTTTAATAGAGGTTATACTACGCGCGCTACTACTTACGCTACTAGTACTACTCGTTATTAAGCTTAGTTATAGGGATATATATTAAATACGGCGGCGTAGTACCTAGAGCTAGATACTATAAAGGGGGGCTTATACCTATATTATTAATTTATATTAGATCTCTATTAAACGAGTTCTATATGTAGGGGGTACTACTAAAGCCTAGGTTACGCGGCTTACCTTAAGGCTTACTAGACTCCTAGAACTAGTATATAGCGTTAATAACTTCGTCGAACGTATCGGTCGACTTAATAATAGCTTTAAAGATACGTATCTCTTTATAGAGGCCGTCGAGATAGAAGTCTTTCTTTAGCGAGTCGTGCGTTTTATTAGTAAATTCGGCTTTAAGATAGAGCTAGGAGAACTTTAGAGTATACTTATAGAGACCTTTATTCGTCTACTTATACGAGCGGACGGCTATATAGGCGGTCTCGTAGGAGTAAGGCTTCGAGTAGCGCTTTTTAAGGTAGTCTTAGAAGGCCGCCTAGGTATCGTAGACGTACTTACTATCTTTACTAAAAGTAAGATTAATAACCTTCTCGGCTTTACCTATATAGTAGTTATATACTTCGTTAATCTTCGCGAAGTCGGTACTAAACTACTCCTTATAGAGCTCGAAATTTATTAGTAGCTTCTAGAGCTAAGGCTAGAACTTCTAAGAGTCTCTACTAAATTTATTAGTTATACGTTAGTAACGGTCTACTATCTAGCGCGGCTAGTCGGAACGGCCTACGCGTTTAAGGGAGCTAATAACGATATTCTTAACTCTAACTTTATCTTCGGCCTTTTCGAGCCGCTCTTAGAGCTAGTTACTCTTCTTAAGAAGCTCGCTAATATAGTCGGTCTAGGAGCTTTATATAAAGTCGAGGATCTCGCCTATAACCTTAATAGCGGTATAGATAATCTCGGGGTATTTCGCGTTATTTTTAGTAGCGTAGAAGAACTTAATCGCCTACTCGATTTATACGTTTAGCTAATCGGCGCGATCGCCTAAGAGGTCTAGGATAGGACCGCACTACTCGATATAGTACTACTTAAGGGTCTACTCCGGCTCTTTATCCGCGCTAGAGGTACCGCCTCTAAGTAGGGCGCTAGGACCTAATATAATTAGTAGATATACGCGTTCTATAGATAATCTTATAAAGGCTATAGCGGGTTATAGGATCGGTCGATTTTATTACGCATAAGTAGAAAATAATATTAAAGTAGGTAGCTTTAAGCTATTACGGCTAGAAGGCACGAATCGTAAAAGTAGTCTTTTATTATAGTTAAAGCTACGAAGGGCTGTATAATCGCTCGCGAGCGCGAGGAAGTAGTATACAGCGCACAGGCCACTACGCTAACCTAATTAGGCATAGTCTAGAATATCACGTGATATCCACGTGACATTAAATCTATTATAAACTAGAATCCCTAGTATTAGGCTAATTCTATTATTAGGGCGATTAACTTTATCGTAATTACTCGCTATATCTAGAGAATCGATATAGTTTAAGATATTTAAGTTCTTAGTAGAGTAGATAAGATGCGTATCTTAGAAGTAGCGCTATAGGTTCGACTTTATATAGGAAGACTTATAATACGCGTAAATAATAATACGAAGGTATATATATACTATAATAGTAGCTAGTAATATTTTTAATATTATAATAATTAAAGTATAATTAAGGGGGAAGCGGCCTAAGCGCTCAGCCTTACTTATCGATAATTATATAAATTAATTCACGTTACGGCGTAGCACAGCGGAACCTATCTGTTAGGTCAGCGTCGAGACGAGTGGTAGCTGGAAGTCTGTCGTCTTCGCTATGCTGGTTGTTGGAGTGCACTCTGGACAAGTCGGCTGCAGCTCATGAGGCTACAGCGCGGCCAAAAGACATGCACATCTGTTCCTCAAGATGCGAAATATCATGCTGGGATGGCGATGATGTCCTCGAAATGCTGGTGCTGGCCTGATGGTCTTCTCATAATGATTGTGTCCGAATGATGATCATAGTGATGATGATCATGATGGTCTTCTCACAAGAGTTGTGTTCTGATCATGCTATGGAATCCATGATGATGATGATGAAGTTATAGAATCGATAACGATCTTCTCATGATAATGCCCGCATGCCGCATTTGATACTATGCTGCCATTTGCAGTACATGCCTCGACAGTCCCTGTACCCTCCCTCGCGGATAGCCTGGCCACCGAGGACGATCCCGATTGTCGCAAGAGTCGCGAGCAATTTCAGGACACTGAGGAATAGCTCTGCGGATAACTCGAGATGAGAAATTCGCGTGTCGTGGAGTAGTGATCATCTGCTTTTCCGCATGGCTCCTGCGAGGAATCCTCCTTGCGACAACCAGCCAACCAGCGTGCAGTTTGTATCATCAAAATTGTGGGATGGGTTTTGTTTATGGGTTCAGAGGTTGCGATGTCCCATCACGCGGGATGGTCGAAGCGAGCTTCGAGAAGTCGTCATGATCACTGTCGCCATGTCAGCCATCGGAGACGCATGCAACAACTAGTGCGCAGCATCGGCCACACCACCAGTAGAATGCATCAGCAGTATTCTGAGATTGATCTTGCATGTTTGGAGATGGTGACATCCTATCTCGCGAAATGGTAGATCGAGACGTGGAGAAGTAGTCATGATCTGTGTTGTGCTGTCACCATGTCAGCACTTAGCCGTGTGAAGCGCGTTTCACAAGTTATGCGCATTGCAAATCACTTCACTAAGAGCCTGCATGAACATATATCATCAATCGCACAGCCATGACTAGCGACACATGTTCACATATTGCAGGTAATCTTGCGAGGATAGTTTGGAGAAAGTCTGCGCTTGTCATTCACTGAGAGCGTCAGGTTTTCATGATGTACAGAATGGACTTGACCACTTTCAATCCTCCGACACAGGCACCACCCGACTCAAGCGGTGGATAGTGCCATGGAATCTTCCTGTCCCACCGGGCAAGCAGCCATCATAGAATGGCGCTTCAATCTCAGCAGCCCATTCCAAAGGCCAGCCCAAGTCGAGATCATATCCCATTGTCAAGGCCTGCTCCTCACTCTGCGGAATTGCCTGCACAATCTCTGCAACCATCAGACTGCGTGAGTTGAGCATGACTTTGGACAGCGAGGAGAAGCGCTTCGTGAACCAGGGACCGCCACCTCCAAAGGTTGCAGGAGGAACGGCGGACTCATCAAGCCGAGGATTGTTCAGTCGACAGTATCCAGCGGACTTGAGCTCGAGTGTTTGCAAAGCATGGCCAGGCAGCGCAGCAGGCAAGTTGACTGGGCATACCGTACATCCAGCAGCGGCCATCGTGACGCCAGGCGAGATACTGTCCAGCACATGGGGCCATGATCCCACTCGCGGATTTAGCCAGTCAGTGTTCCCAACATTCTGCTGCTGCCCGTGCCCATTGATGCCTGCCGCAACAGCAAGGTGGTTGACATTCTGGACAGCCTGCATGAAAGTATGCTGCATTTGCTGATTCCAAGCTCCAGCATTGGGACCCGGTTGCTGGGCACCATGCTGAGGCATTAGTGGTCCTTGTATCTGCTGCGCCAACGCCACGACCTGCTGCGGATTTGGTCCGTTATTCGGTGTCGGTTCTGCAGTCAAGGACACAGATTCCAAGCACAATCGCTCCAACCCAGTATGTTCTTTGACGAGGTATGTAAGCGCATGCGGTGTGAGCCAGCAATTCTTCAATGTCAGATCTTTTACGTGCGGCAGTTGAAGAAAGCAGCTCTCAAGCAGAGTCTTATTTGCCATGTTCTCCGCATTTGCAAGCCATTCTGAAGGCAGTATGGCAGCTGGCATGACCTGTCTGTTCCGCGCAAGCAGGCCGTGTGCCCTCTCGCCACCGTCCGCCCACCCCAGCTCCAAGCTCTTAATTGATGACCGCAAAGCAAACATCTCAGACACCAGCTTCTGCAGCAAGAATACCGCCGTGATAGAAGCGATCCGTGGTGTATCGACGAACCCAGCATTGTCTTTCGTGACATCCCGGCAATCTGGAATAACATTCAGAGCGACCTTGTTCAGCTGCGGCAAAGCTCTCCATAGATCCTCTCGACACAATGACAATAGATATCGACTGGAAATACGCGCGAAGTTGATGGTGTGCACGTGCTGGAACGTAAGCCGGTTGTCCACCACTGCGATCAGCCATGATGATAGGAAGGCTCTCTGGGCCCACTCCGTCTCCAGCAGCCATTCTTTTTGCAGCTTGGAAAGCTCGCTCGGCACGATAGGATGAGACTCAACACGATCCGGCTCGAGGGAATCTTCTCTGACAAACATCAAACCGCCTGCAAATGAGCTCACAGAATCACCGTTTGCGTCAGAGGCCTGAGCATCAGATCGACCTCTGAATAGTGACGTGGCATCGCTGCGATTTGTATGCCATATGACTCCCTTGGCAATAGGATCGACAAGTGCTGATAGGTCCAAGAATGGTACATCCGGCAGGTCAACGTCCAATCCTGGAAGTGAAGCATCAAACTCGCCAAAGTCGTTCGGATTTGTCGTCAATTCCTGCGCTGTCAACGTGCAATGCCGCAAATCAACGCCGTAAGACCGAGCTGCCCAAGCCTTGAGGTATTCCCAGAACCACTGCGTCGCATCTTCCTGCCGCTTGCGAAGATGTCTCCCAAACACTTCTTGATGATCTCCAAGCACCCTCGTCCTGATTGATTTGTCCGGTCCATTGAGCCATCCTAAACCGGCATCAAGCGACAATGCCAGCTCCCGCACTTCAGTCAGAAACCCAAAAGCAGTCTTCATCTTCGGCGTTTCATCAGCAGCATCCTCAAGCCCAGCGACCTGATCGAACCGCTTGTACTCAGGATAGGGCCATTGATACACGCCCCAATAGCTCATGTGGTCCTCGCGAGTGCCTTTCAGAGGCGGATTCGCCAGCACCGCTTCATCAACCTCAAAGCTCATGCCGAACCTCTTCATCCGTGGGCCAAAGCTTTTGAACACATCAACGCCATGACCGGTGTAGATGTCCTCATCTTTCGAATTCTTCCAAAACTCAACAGACCCCGGTGTAGCACTCTTCGCCTTGCCCTTGCCTTTGCCCTTGACGTCCACCTTCTGTGGCGGTACACCATGAAGCATGCCATAGATTTCTGTGTTGAATGGTACCACGACCGTCTTGAAGAGAATCCCGGACAAGTGATGCTCCATCTCCTTGCATGTCAACCGCATAGCTTTGATATCGTCGCGTGACAATGACTCCACGATCAAGTAGTAGATCTCGCTCGGAAGCTCGTTCATGGGCCAAACGATGGTTGTGCTGGAATCGTCTTCGTCTTCGTGCATCCAGCTCTCACCTGGTGTCGATCGCCTCCTCTTTCCGCCCTTGCCACAGACTGCGCCCATATCCACGGGTCTATACCTTGCCGGCACTTTTGAAGGATCGCGCATGTCCGGCCAGACATCACTCCGAGTCGTGTTCCTCCCGATTGTATATGTGAACGCCGCCGTCTTGTTGATGAGCTCTGCTTCTTTTGCCTTCTCGTCTCGCAAGCTAGGATTCCGGGCTTCGTCATATCTCCTAGCTCGACCGTCATGGATAAGTCCTGCTCTTCTCCGTCCCCAGCCTGGTGATGACGCCATGTCGTCGCTGCTGTCTTCCATGAAGCGGAGTAAATCCTCCTCCATGTCAGCTCGGTCTTGACGTGATGCGCTTGCAGCAGAAGCAACAGACTGCCGTTCGTCGGAAGACAGATTGCCGCCCAGCAGTGCCCTCATCGAATCCAGCTGCTCTTGCACCTCAGCCATGGTGCGATTGTACTGGGCGCTGATCGTATCCGTTTGCTGCGTTCCACCATAAGAGACAGATCGAGCCAGGAATGGGTGATGCGCTTGATTGTGATTAACGCCGTTATCCGTGCTGAATCTGGGAGCACGATTGCCCGCACCTGCGGCCGTTGCAGGACCAAACAATGAGGAAGCTTCATGATTCGTGTTTCGTGGAGGTGAAAATGCAGTGTGCGCGTTCTGGGGTTGCGGAGGAGCGGTCGAAGGACTTGCAGAAGCAGAGGCGGTGCCATCTAGCAATTCTGCGTCTTGCTGCTGTTGCAGAAGGCGGATTCGTTCCTGAGTGCATGTGATCAGTATCGGTCATGGTGGTACGTGGCAGTGTGTGACACACCGATGCTTGCGACAATTGCCGTTGCCTTCGTCGCCTGAGCTCGGCATCTCGTTCCGTCCTCCTCCTATCCGTATGTGAGCTGCCTCTCGATCGCATCTCGCTGCAGGCTTGTCCGGGGAATGTGTATTTGCGTGAGTACGGGATCGGAGGATTAGATATGGCCGGCGAACAGCATTTGAGCAGAGAAAGAACAGCACGAACACGCGAGCAACGAGCTAAATGATTGACAAGAGTAGTACGGCAAGTCTTACGCGCAGAATAAGTTTACAGGTTAATGGCGCTTGGAGATGCAGCCTCTGCGTAAGGCCTGCGGGGACACAAGCTTGGGGCTCCGCTTTCCACCCCGCTCCGCTGCGTCCGCCCAGTATCCACTTTCACATGCTTGGGTCATTCTCGAGGAGCGTGTTAAGCGTGTTCAGCAACAACCATCTCTCAATTTCGGTTTTACATCATTTGCCATTAAGGCATCACTGTCTCCATCTGAGATGCAATGGATGCAAATCTTTGTCTGTATCCATCGCAGTAACGGATCCTTACACCTTACCCGAAGATGAACATGTTTACGAGGAGCAAGTCAACGACAACGGACATGATCAGCCGTCCATTATTCTCATCCCATGGCTCCCTAACGAACACGAGCAGTCACTTCGCAAAACCTCCATCTGATCGACTTGGGATCGGTCATACAGCATGTCATCGACTAGAGCTTTACAAACACTTTTTACGCGACGTCCACGATCCCGAGTCTGTTGCGTTCTTTCCGTCTCCAGTACACGGCTCGTACGAGGTGTCTTTACAGTTTCTGTGCCGCTGGAGCTCAATTCTTGACCAGAGTATGCTCAGCTGAGTTCAGCAATGCATCGTCACATTGCACACCATACGTCCTCCAAGCTCTCGCAACGTCAAGATCCTCACTTCCATTCTCAACCGCAGTTAGAAACTCTGTCCCCTTCGCATCACACGAGTACATGACATAGTTTGTCTATCCACGTCAGCTATTGTCCGCGGTACAGAACTAATACTTCTCACCTTGCCTAGCGTCAACTTAATTGCAGCCTCGATTCCTACGTCCGGCTTGTATATCTTAAGTTGGGCAGAATCACGTCCATTGATCGAAGCCAGAACATTGTCTGCAACGATATTGGCTTGGTAGAATCCTGCTCTGGCCATCCGCGGACCGCCAGTCTCTGCGACATCACCGATAGCAAAGATATGCGGCAATGCGGCATCCTCCAACTGCAGATTTTGCTTGACCAGGATACGTCCGTTGGTCTTTGAAATTGAGGATGGCGAAATGTCTCCAATGATGGAGGAGTTCGGCGTTTGTCCAGTGCACGGAATCTGCTCCATTAGACAAAGAACACTCAGGCTTTGTTCAGCAGAACTCACCACAAGATCGAACTCCTCCACATGCCCATCTGCGAAAAGAAGCTCCGACCCACTTTCCCCCTTCACTTTTGGTCGCGCGCTGAGCACCACGTTCACGCCCATGGCTTTGGTCGCTTCTAGGGCTTTGTCCCTCAATTTCGATCCGAAACCAGGCAGCAAGTAATCTCTCGAGCTCAGAAGCGTGACGTCTTTGTCCGGATAATACGCTTTGATGTCCGTGGCCATCTCCACGCCGACAGCGCCAGACCCAACTACTGCAACACGATGTGCACTCTCCACCCCTTTCTGGATCCTCCTCAACTCCGCACATGCATCTGCTGTCGCAGTCGTCGTAAGCCGTCCCGGGAATGGCTGGCTTGCTCCAGTTGCGATGACACAATATGCAAAGTCGAGCTCTTCGCCATTATCTAGCACGACTTTGTTGCGCTGAAGGATCTTGGCAGTCGCTTGCTTCCGCTCGTAGATGCCCTTGACAGCCATCTTATCCAGCCCATCATATGGAATAAATGCCGTCCTCTCTTTGCCTTGCAGGACTGAGAAACGCGGGAAATTGAACACGTAATGCAGATGCTCATTCTTCTCAATGAGCACGACCTTGTACCCAGTGGGCAACGACTGAATCAGTCTTTGAGCCGTGAACCATCCAGCGAAACTGCCGCCAATGATTACGACCGTCTTTGCATCTGCTCGAGCTTTGTATGTGCGACGATGAATGCTCGCACGGATCTTCTGCATGATCAGTTGTCCGAGGTACGGGAACATGAACGTGATGAACCGCGCATACATGCGCACTTTGTCTGAAAAAATTGCCATGATTTGATAGACTGGCCAGATATGATCACCGCAAGTACAGGTCAAACGAACCTAATGACAGAGTGGATGAAAGGACGAGGCAGAGGAGGAGGCTGCAGAATCTGATAAGATACCGATCTCGGTCTTCGCACGGAGCATCCGCGGCTTTCCAGCACCCTCGCCTGCTCGTATTCGCGAAGCCTTCCCTGCAGCACATCACATGCCAACTATATTCTAGACTTCTGTCAACACTGAAAACGCTGGAAGACTGAGACCGCTTCCCTTGTCGCATCGGCTTTCTCACGACGATGATCACTCCCTTCCGTCCCGTCTAGCTCGGACTGATTGTATCCTGCCAACCACTAATGAGCAGAAAGCCTCGAAGACATCCACGCAAAACTCCCTTGTGTAGGACTGGACAAGATCAACGGAAAGAATCCGAGACTCTTCTCATCTCTCTAATGATGAGTAGACTGAAGCGGGGGCTCGTATGTAGCTCCAGAGATGGCCGGCTCCGAGATTATATCAAGAAGAGCATACTACGTCGCTTGAGTTGCTCTTCCCAAGCGATTTCAGCACCGGCGCACCATGATCTATCCACAGAGGAGATCTGTCATCTTCTCTAAGTCAACAGCTTTCTCGTATGATGATCATATTCCGCTCACGTGACATTCACAATGCCATTGTAGCCTCAGAGTCCTTGGCAGGCACTGCTAAGCTGGGCATAAAGACATTGTGCTGGTACTCGATGAAAGGGAGAGATGCCTGACCATTGTACAGTTCGAAAGAGCCCATTGTACCACGAACAAAGACAACTCCAACAAGGACCACTTCTCGCGCCTGATATTACCCCCACGCAACAACAATGGCATTCTTCTCCTCGAAGCATCATCCGTTATTGGCCAAAACTGACACCGCCGGCCACCAATTTCGACCTCATCATATTCATCATGTCTTTTCATACAGGTCTCACGCCCACTGAGGAGACCTTCCATACTGGCTTGACGCCAACCGATCCTTCATTTCCTGGGACATCTGCATTGCAGCAAGATCTCCCGGCAGCTGCTGTTACTGAAGATCTGTCGCAGTTTGGGCTCTTTCCTACCGACCAAGCGCCGATTAACTTCTCCGCGAATCAACTCTTCCTCCCTAACCTTGACGATGGACTGACTATTCCAACAGATTTCGAAATCCAAGACCGCGCTCGTCGCAATTCCGTCGAGGATATTCTTGATCATTCACTTGTTGCAGTACCGTCGTTCTTGGAGGAGATACAGACCTATGGGCAGATTGTGGGTCCTAGCCAAGGTCTGAATTCCAATCAATACCTTCCTTCAAGACCATTGAATATGCTGACAGCTCCAGGTACTGTACCCGGTGAGCCATACTCGCTACAAGAGCCAGCTCAACCGTCCCAACCTTTTGCAGACATGCAGTGGGCACCTCAGTATCCACAAGACGCCATGGGCATGTTCGGCACAACCAGCACCATTCCACAGATGCAGCAGCCGTTGTCAGCCATCGCGCCTTCGTTCGATCCTGCATACCCAGTAAGTTATACTTTTCCAGGATATTCAACATATGCCACGAGTGGATATGGTAATCCCGTTGACATGAATAGCTTCGCAGGATACAGTGCAGACTTTTCTCAATTCACGTTCCAACCATCCATGCAAGACACGCAAGCAGGGCAGCGAAAGGACTCCTCAAGCACTAATTACTCTTCAACGTCGCCTCCACCAGGTGTTGAGAAGAAGTTGCCGCCAACGGAGCAAACGAAGTACTCGGCTGAGCGACCTGAAAAGCCAGCAGACAAACCTTGGATTCGAGTCAATGCATCGACACAAGGTAAGACATCGCGCACAGGCAAGATCAACCACTACGACCCGGAGCAGTACTACAGCAAAATACCGCACCCTCACAATCCTTGGGCCACTGATCGCGGCAAACAATTCAGCTACAATCAGTGGCATGAACTGACAAAGAACGAGCTTGCCGTTTCACAGCTCAAGGACTTCATCTACAAGCACCCAAAGAGCAAGGACTGCAAATTGACGCTGTACATCCAGCGTGCTCCAGCAGATTCCAAGCGGCGATACCCAACGTCCACGCTTGATAAGTGTCGCTTCAAGGACTGCCCAATGCGAGTCTATGGCAACAAGGGATCGTCCATGCACGGTCACTATCGTGTTGCACTCGATGAGCTCTCCTACAAGTATGGCAAGGGCCAGCACAATGACCCATTCCACGTCGCAGCATACGTGCACTTGTACTGTCTCGAGCGCTTCCTTGATCTGCCCGAGATTTGCACACTCTCGCACGTCAAAGTCGAGGCAGATGCGCGCCAGATTGCCAAGGAGCCGAATGGCAACTTTGCGCCAGCTCTCGGTGGCGGAGAATGCCGAGTTGCGACGAACTTCATCGAGGCTGCACGAAAGGGTAGACTGCAGAATCATGCCGAGTGGAGCAGCTATCCAACTCAGCCAATGTACCGCGACATGACTGAGGCATCTCGCCATGAAGGCTTCAAGCTGCACCGAGGAACTCTCAACTATGCGCTCCAGGTGGCCAAGAACGGTTCGCGAGGTGGACGCGTCATGAACAGGCTGAAACCGAGCAATGTTGCTGTGCACAGAGGCGATCTCGAGATGTACTGCTTGGGTCGCAAAGATAGGCTGACTGTAGAAGAGATTCAGCAGATTGAAGATGGGCTTCAGCAAGCTGATAGTGCTCCATCCGTTAGCCAGGCACCAGCAGAGCAGTTTAAGAAGAGACGCCGGAGCTCGATGTCCATGACAGAGCCAGCTGCGAAGAAGGTCAGATATTGAGTGTCGTGCAGAGCACTACCACATTAATCTCACAAGCTTCAGCCGCTGAGAACAATGTGAAGTTGAAACGTACAAACAGTGATATACATATCGGGTTTCCGCGAACGCCTGTGCCGTTTTCCCTGGGTATCATCATTTCCGTTCATGTTTTGTTGTGCACCGTCCAACAAGAGACAGATTCATCGTGATCATGCTGCACTAGACATCATTCCTCCATCCGATCATCTGCATCCCCATCGCGCTTCTTGCCCGCAGAAAGCGCATCTACAATTCCTTCCAACGCCGCCACTTCATCGCCTTGAACTCTTCTGCCCAGGCCCTCGGCTGATGTAGCAAGCTGTACGCCCTGCCTCTCCACCGCCTTCTTCGTCTGGTTGTTGAGGTACAGCCTTCTCTCCCGGGCGGAGTGACTTTCAGCAGCAGCAAGCTGTGCATCTCCAGTTGAGCCGAGCTTCGGTCGCAGCTCATCCAACAGACTTCGTAACGCAGGCAATTGTGACAACGCGAAAGCCGTGTTCGTGGTGAGTGGACCGTCGTTGTTGGGGTCATTCGTGCCTGTGCCGACGCCCAAGCTCTTCGCTGCGTCTCCATTGGACAAGAAGGTATACGTGCTCTTGCCAGACCCGCCAGACTGCTCTCCCGACTCTTGCTCCATCTTCATGCCAGCAGGAGCTCCCTGCGTCAGTGCCCGCAGTTGCTCCAGTGCGGCATTGTTCCGTTGCACAGTCGCGTCTAAGGCAACATTGAGCTTCTTCGTCTGCCGCAGCTTGTGCTGGAGTTGCTGCACCTCCTCTGCCGTTGGCATTTTCCCTCTCGCGGTTGGGAGCTGGATGCCCTCATAGTGACCCAGCCTCACCCACGGTACGAGTTCTTCTGGCACATTGAGTACACCTCGCAGTATGTAGATTTCGAACTTGTCAAAATTCCGGTCGACGTTGCTCTCGAGGAGTGTTTCCAGCTTGTGCAGGCCCTCCTCGATCTCGCTCTTTGCTTCGGGGTATGCCTGTGCTCCATTGCTGTCTGTCTCCGGTGTCCGCTTCTCGTCGGCCGCGCGCTTGTCGAAGCCGAGGTTCGCAGGGTCGGTGGCGAGCAGTCCAGCTTCAGCAGCGTCCACGGCGCGCGTCACGACCTCGTTGACGGTGTTGATGATGTCGTCGAGGAGTGTCTTGATGATTCGTCAGCCATTGGCTTGCCATTCATGCACCAAACTCACCAGCGGCGTGAAGCGAAGATGTTCTGTTAGCAGTGCGGTTTCCATCTTGTTCGTTGCGCCCATCGCATTGTGTTGTTCATGCCTTGCTGGCGTAAGTGGGGCAGATCCGACGCGACTTTCCTCGTGTTTACGCTTGATGCCTTGTGTCGCAAGGCGACAAGGCTCCACATCTCAATGACGAACTTTTCCACGCGACCACCTCACCACCACTTCACAACTACCACAGCAGCATTGCGATGCTCATGCTAATGATGCGCAGCCGCGATGAATGATTTGAATCCAAGAGAACAATCCCACAAGCAAGTCGAGATGGCGTGCGACCCTCTTATTCTGGACACATCATCTATTCTTTTGTCCTCCTTGAGATATCAAGCAGACCGCACATCTTTGAGTTGTCACGCATCCTACTCCTCCGTGGTGTGCCAATCAGTCTACGTGCGAAGACGAATCCGCCCCTCACTTTCGCCCTTCGGACTGGCATTCTGTCGGACCATGGGTGCGATCGAGGGAGCACTTGCAACTTGGCTCGGTGCCGTGCTGTACCTTACCTCGACAGAGGTTGCTTTCTCGAACAGCACTTTCACGAGCTCAGCTGTACATTTCACTAAACACAAGAGCCATGCGGCACTCGATTGATGGCACAATGAGCGATGTAACTCGCTCTCAATATTCTCGATGTGTTGTTCTCATTGACCATTACTCTCATGTGGCCGCTGTTGATAGCATAGCCTGGTATATACCGTCTTTTCCGTTCTCAAAACGCCGAAAATGCAATGTCCATCTCGTTGAAGATCATGGACTTATGCACTCCATCAGACCCTTCCTCATGATTGCTCCAGCATCACCTACGCGCCGTAAGTCTGCTTTGGAGATGGGTAGCTTGGGCCAAGTTCCTGGATGCTCAACAATGCCAGCCATTGTCCCATGTCGACAGCCGTCTTAAGATCCTTGCCCTGGACAATAGCTGCAACAAAGCCACCTGCGAAAGCATCGCTTTGTTTCGTTAGTATGTTCCCAATCTGATCACCACGGAAGAAACTCACCCAGCACCATTGGTATCCACAATTTTGTCCTCGCTGATGGCATGCACTGGGTACTTGTTCACAACAACCTCGCCGTCATGGGCCTGCTCAGCGACAAGTGTCGGCTCGGTGCCCTGTGTGATGACCACGACTCGCTTCCTCTGTGTGTTCTTCTTTGGCAGTGTGGCCATCTCCTTGGCAATGTCCTCCACGCTGCTGGTTGGTGGCAGTCCATGTGCCTTACCCCAAGCCTCAGCCTCGCTCTCATTGCCAATGAGGTAGTCCCAGTATGGGCTTGTCTGGTCGAGCGGGTCCTTGAAGAACTGAGCAATGAACGGCGCGGACAAGTTCAGGATGAAGATCTTGTTCTTTGCCGCTGCCTCTTCTGCCAGAGCCAAGATGGCTGGTGGTGACACAGTCAGATGGTAGCCTCCAACATAGTAGACCTTCGCCTGCTCGACCAGCGACCAGATCTCCGGCTTCTTGAGATGTTCGATGTTGTAGTTGTTTGCGGCAGCGAGATCGGTGCACAGCGAGCGGTTCTTGCCGGTGATGACAACACCGCATCTGCCAGTTGGCGTCTCTTCATCGATGCGGTATTCTACTCGCACGCCCTGCTTCTCAGACTCGCTGCGCAGGATTTCGGCATACTTGTCCTTGCCAACACAGCCAATGAAGACGACTGACTTTGGTGGAAGGATGTACTATCAATTCGCGTCAGCCTGCTCTCACAATGATGACGAGGAGAGAAGCGGTGCTTACTGCTGCTCCTCTGCATGTGTTTTGTGCTGCACCGCCAGGAATGAGCTTTGCATCCGTCTTTAGCAGCTCCTCGTAGATGCCGAGATGCTTCTCCTCTGCGAGAATGGCATCATTGGCCTTGAGGTCGTACTTCTTGAGCAATTCCTCATTTCTGGACTCATATTAGACCTAAGCCATTGCAGGGTTCTCATCGTCACGTACCCGCCCTGGATGTCCAGGAGAGGATTCTCGAGGGCCAAAAGCTCGTAATTGCCAGACATGATGAGGTGGATAGATCTGAAAGGTTGAATGAAATAGTTCACAACAGTCTTAAGCTCAATGATGCTAGCATGTCCTGTTCCTGAGAAGCTCCATCTCACCGCTCGGGCTTCAAAAATATCCTCCGATCTCGGAAATGTGGGGTGCTTGATCAGCCTTGCGTACAGGAATAGACAAGGCTGAGATGACGGCAGCGGCGAGGCGCGTACTTGCAATGGTCGCGTTCTTCTATCTAAGCTGACACAGGCAGTCGCAGCGAGCTCTGGGTCGTGACTATCTGCGCGCAGGCCTCTTCTGGGTGACATCCCGAAGGTGCTCCTGCTTCTGGAATGCACTCTGAAGAGCGCACGTCTTGCTCCAGCCCTAGCTTTGTGTCCAGTCGTGGAGGCGCTATTAGTAGCGCAATAGACATAGTCTAGCATCATGTCCACAAAACCTGGGACGATTACCTCCTCGCCTTCGAACGCTTGCCCGTTGTCAAGACGTCAAAAGTTGCAGGCGCACTTCGATAGCCAACGTAGCACGGGCGATATGCCTCGGAGTAGAGTTCAATTGTAGTGCCGATATTGAGACTCGAGCCTCAAGTTCCGTTGACCATTTTCGACGCCCCTGACTTGTCGACCTCTGCCATGACGACCTCAACCACCTTCCTGAAACCAGCAATCTCTTCGTCTGCATCACCACCACGGCCGGCGCCAGCGAAACTCATTGAATTGCCCACATATGTTGGCTTGCCTGTTCTTTTCGCTAGCACAGATGCCATCCTCGTGGCCAAGTCGAGCGTTTGTGTTTGTGTATAGAGAGCCGTTGTGATGGGTGGTGACGAGGGCGTTCTCTGCGCAGGCGTCAGCAAAACAACGAGCGATGGTCATCTGAAGTCATGGCGTACATTCGGCATTGCATACACAAAGCTTCCCAGTGGACAACTCGATGACGGGGTGTCTGCTGCAGAAGTCGTGAGGAAAAGTGTGATGCTGGTGCTCCGCACCGTGAGATGGATGTTGATGCGAACGGACGGCGCATGCGGCAGTCCTACAGAAAGCTGCACCGCTTGCGCGTCTGCTTCTCCAGCAGTCGAAGTCATGGGTCTGTTCTTCGTATTGAATGTGTCGAATGAGTGTGCATCGCAGTGATCGCCGAGCGGGTCTTGAGCATGCTCGAAGCTCGGGCCTCGTACAGAAACGCGGATCCGGGTCACACATCTGCATGACTCCGGCAACCTCTGCTTTCTCAAGTCACCAAAATCATATTTCGAAAGGGATGCAGTGACATTCTAGCATCATGCACAGAAATAAAAGGCTTTTGCCCTGATGGATTTTCTCGTTCTCCAACAGAAGTCTCCGCAACTCAAGATAATCGATCGTCACTGCTAAGAAATCGCACTGCTCAGTCCCCTAACAAAACACAATGGACAATCACGAAACATGGTCCGATGAGGACAGATCTCTCGAGCAAGTTGATCCCCTCGATGATGATGAGGAGCGGCAAGTGGTGTACAAGGCCATCAACTCATTCCAGTGTGTTAAGACTCCCGATGATAATATATGATATATTCGAAGCTAACATATCGCAGTCGATACTGCGATCAGGCGCATTACCACATCACGCACAAGCGCAGGCAAGCTTTCTATGCGCTACCTCAAGCACACTGGTCGATGCTATCCCGGCCTCCGTTCAACATTCTCGCGAACTTTGATCGCATTGATGAGGCCATTGAGATAAATGCCAAGATTGCTGACGCTTTCGTGCTCACCGGTGTCAAGATGTTCGACATGGAAGAACCCTCATTAGGACGGAATGGCGAATCAAGCGCAGTCTGGGAAGGCTCAGTCAATCCAAACGACCAGGAGAAAGCGCACAGCACCGTCAAACAGCTGTATCGAGACTGGAGCGCTGAAGGCGCAGCTGAGCGAGAAGCGTGTTATGGTCCAGTGCTTCAAGCTCTTGATGACGAGTTCAAACACATTCCGCGCTCTCAACGTGGGTCAATCAAGGTTCTGGTTCCTGGCGCAGGCCTAGGTCGATCAGTCTTTGAGATCACTCATGCTGGCTATGCGGTCGAGGGCAATGAGATCTCCTACCATCAAATCATCGCATCGAATTTCATGCTCAACTACACGGCTACTGCTGGTCAATTTGAGCTGTATCCTTGGATCCACGGCTTCTCCAACCATCTCAGCAGGGAGGATCAGCTGCAGATGGTCCGCATACCCGATGTGCATCCAGCGACAGAACTGCAGGCCATAGCAGCGCAAGCCGACATACACCCTTTCGAGCGCATGAGCTTCTCGAGTGCTGACTTCTGTGTGGCATACAAGGCAGAAGATGCTAGAGAATCTTTTGATGCTGTCGCTTCCATCTTCTTCATCGACACAGCTCCAAACGTCATCAAATATCTCGAGGCTGTGTATCACTGTCTCAAGAAAGGAGGTGTATGGATTAATCTTGGTCCTCTCAAATGGCACTTCGAAAATCGCGCCCCCAACGACACCGAGTCAGGACGTGTATCCAATTCTTCCAACGCTGCATTAAACATGGACAATGGCATAGGCGACCCTGGCTCCGTGGAGCTCACCGACGAAGAAATACTTGCACTGCTGCGGGAGATGGGCTTTGCAGTCGAGCAGCACAAACCCAAGATCAATAACACTGGGTACATAAGCAACGCGAGAAGTATGTGGGAAAGTGTGTACCATCCCACTTTCTGGGTAGCAAGGAAGCGATGAGTGACATTTCCGATGGTCACACTAGCGCCCGTTCTTGTGATACCTCGCAATGTGCAGGCAACCAACAGGCAAGGTCCACGAGAACAGTCTGCCGTGCACATGATGGTTCGTGTTACGGAAAAGGCGTTCAAGACTGAGCTTGACAGTCGCCTGCCTCCGTATGCTTCATGAAAACAAACAGAGCAGACAACATCTGCGCGGGCCAGCATTAGCCAGATCTCGAAGCTTGCGCCGGATAGCATCTCCGGACCAGATCAACGGAATTGCTACGCTGCATCCATTAGCTTGGTACATCAAGTTGGGCCTTCAGCGTCCCCCAATGCCAGCAACTCGCTAACCCTGGCTCGACTGGCGTGGGACGACACTCATCATGGTGGTGTGATCTTGATCGAGCCAGGGTATGATGTGCTTCATATTACCACATTGCAAGGGCAGCTTCGTGTTCCAATTAGATATGGCTAATGACTGTCGCGCATTGGTGGGTGCATAATAATAGCGAATTGTCCTTGCCAAAAGCAAGTCGTCATTGAGTAGACGTTGCGCAATGCGGCTGACCCCAAATCTTCACACCATCTTCCGAGATACGACCCTTGCTCGCGTATCGCAAATTTGAAAGCTGAATGGTGGTGTCTTAGATGCGAGGCTGGCTCTAATGCGAGGCGAGGCGCTTACAAAAAGCCCCATCGAGGCAGGCTAGCGAGCTCTCCCCATCGGCGGCGCTTGGCTGATCAACGATTGGCGAAAGATCGCCATCTGATGGATCGAGTCTTTTCTTTTTTGTTCTGACATTTTCACTAGCTCCCCTTGCTCCAAGATATCGGTGGATCCGGTGCCGTGGTTCTGGGTGCGGGATTGTCGATCGCCGGACATTTCTTGAGTTTGACAGGTCTGGACAGGATCATTCCGTCCAGGTTGTCACCGAAAGTCGTGAACACTTCTTTTTGCGATGGAATTGCGGCATGTATCGGACGATGGACAGACATCAACGAAAGAGCGCCATGAGCGCCAAATTGTCCGAGTCAATCCGCATCATCGACATTTGACAGCTTTGTGACATGTGCCAGTCCAACATGACACAAAGAATTTATGACAGGACGCCGTAAGACGTAGTACTTGTGCGCAAGGCGCAGGCGAGCCTGGAAAGAGCCACTTAAGGCAGCGCCAGAGTCCGCCTTGCAGAAGAACGCAACCAGAATCGGAAACACAAGCGCATGCGTATCTGTCGTCAACACCCCGACCCAAGTCGTCTGATCAAAGTGAGGAGAAAAACATTGACATACACATCTGCCGCCCTATGAAATGCTAAACTTGGTATACAGCGCAAACCAAAATGCGGCCAACTCGAGCCTAATCCTTTCCCTGGCGCCATTGCTATGCATTCCTTTCAGGGTAATCGCTGCCCAATGCTTAATCCTCCCGTGGTTGGTCATGCGCCAATTACTGATGTTTGTTACGTTGAATACATTGAAGAACGAGATAATGAGATTGACCGCCTTGCAAGCAAGGGAGCCGTCGGGTATACACATTTTCGTCAACGCGTTGAGCCTGTCACGCGAGGGCCTCGGTCACCGTCGTTGCGTTGAACTTGCTCGTCCTCCCCCCACTTCATCGAGCAAATCCAAACATGCGCTCAATACTAGAAGTAATTAGCAGACTGCAAGAGACAGGACAGCGAGGTCAAACTTACAGCTGACGATATCCTCCTCCCACACTCCCATCTCATAGTCCACCAGCCCATGCTTCTCCATAGAGTCGCATAGCTTGACCAACTCTTTGCCCATGTCTTCCATCTGTTCTGTTTCCATGATCGTTCGTGGGGGCTGCGGTCGATGTCCGGTCTCTAACATTTGGATCGTCATTTCCTTTTGCGTCTGTAGCGCAGAAAGCCATGCTGTGTTGAATTGTTTCCAGAGCTTCAATCGTTCAGCGTGCATCCCTTCCTCGTCACGCACTAGACCTGAGCTCTGTTAGCCTGCGCCTGAGATTGGTATGTCCTATTCAACGAACCTAATGCCTCTGCATTACCCAGAAGCCATGAAGAAATCTCTCTCAGCGAGCTTCCAGCTTCGACAAGTCTTCCATCGCGTATGCTCTCGAATGTTTTCTTCAACTCCGATTGATACTGTTCATATGCAGAATCCAGTCCACTCATAGAATACGAGCTCTGCCCGTAGGCTGTCTGGCCAGACTGTGACGTCTCCGCCATGCTGTAAGCTGAGGACATGGCTTCTCGCGGTGCTGAAGTTGGTTGGCTATAAGACATTTGCGAGTACTGAGACGGGGCGTTTTGTCCTCCTATTGACGGCATAGGTGCGCTAGTTGGACCACTTTCGCCTGCGCCATAATATTGTTGTGGAACACCAAATTGATTGCTGAGCACTTCGATAGCTGCCGACTGGCGCGGTTGCTGGTACTGTTGTACATTCTCGTAGGGCGAATGAGTCGGAGCTTGCTGCTGGCTAGGCACATTGTACATGATGTTCGAGCCATATTGGCCATATTGTTGTGTTGGCCGCTGAGTTTCTTGACTGTATTCTGCTGGGTACGATAATGTCGCCGGGTTCATCGAGGATCCTCCAAATGAGCTGCTTTCGCCGTACCCATAGCTGTACCCTTGTATGCTCCCACCCCTTCCTGCGGTTGGTGCAGAGGTGGGGGACTGAAGGCCCAGTTGTGATGATCGATATCGGTCCGAAACGGTGGTTGCCGGATACTGAGGTGACGTCTGGAGCAGCCCTTGCTGGCTGGCGTAACCTGAAGGATTGCTCTGTCTTCGTCGTGGGTCATTCGCGTCCATCCCAAGGGAGCGGCCCTTGAACGCAGCTAAGGGCGCTTCCAAAGCTGATCGATGCGCCGATGGCGAGAGAGGCGGGGTTGCATAGAGGACAGCCAGCTTTTCGACTTTGAAGTTCGCTTTGCCTCGAAGAGTGCCTCAGCCTTATGAGGGCCGAAGACAGATGATATGCGGCGCGATCAAGACCTTGAAGGATGATCGCGTCAGCTATGCTTGCCGATCGGTGACGACTCAGATCACAGCGAGGTAGAGCAGGATGCCGAAGCCTTATTCCTGAGTGCCCCACAGACTTCTTGGTCTTGCTTTGAGAATCAAGCTATTCTGAAGTCAGGCAGCGAGGGCAATTGGGCAGCTTCTTGCCAACAGGCGCAACGAGGACTCAGGTTGCGATGCCGTACGATCCAAAGACTTCGAAAGAGACCGTCTGATACCGTAAATGATTGATACGGCACGCAGGTTGTTTTGAAAAGAGCGACGACGCGCAAAGGTCCAGGCAAAGATTCCAGATGTTTGAAGGTTTTCCGAAGCTGTAGTGAGCAGAGAGCTGCGTCAAAGGTATTGCAGTCGTGTCAGCGGACAACACGCTACAGACAGGCTTGTCTTCGAGGATGTTCCTGGTTCGGTGATTGTCGAAACAATGTGAGGCGCAAATGCGAAGCGCAGGGCAGACGACAATTGGGCTGCTAAAATGTCAAGGATGACTGCTTTAAAGTGGCGACAATAAAATCGACGAGGTTGGACCCTAGCTCGAATACTTTTGAGAACGATTCAAGAAGGAGAGCAGGTGAACCGGTTGGGTGGCGAGGACGGGCGATGGTCTGTATATCTGGAGAAGAGGCCCGGGTGCTGATTTAAGACAGATGCGCGACGGCGCTGTCAGAGGAATTGTTAGCTGACAACTCACATGGTCGAAACGAGGCTATCTTAACAGTTGGAACTATAGATCGGGTACACAATTCTTCTCTTTTTCTGCGCGGCTTCTCATCTCTCTTGGGCAGCACTGCGCTCGTTATTGGCCCAAGCCCTCGGATCCACTTTGAGAGGAATCCCACTTACCGTTGAAGGGTGTATTTCCAAGCAATATAGCAGTTTCTAAACGGCTAGATGAAGCTCAGATGGGACCTGATAGCTTGCAAAGACCAGAGACGCAATCATAGCCGTAGCCAGCTTTGGGCCACGCAACTCGGAACGCAGTCCACTCGGTGACCACGAGGACTATATTTGTAGAGAACAGCATGCGGTACGACGCAGAAACTCATGGCTCCCGCTCGCACACGCACATGAGACCCGCCGCATCACAAGTGGAAAGCGATGGTCAGAAGCAGGGCCGCGACCGGCTCTTCCATAGTGCCAAACTTGGGTTTTGTCAGCTTGGCTTTGCTAGCCATAATTCGTGCGCAAGGCCAACTTTGACAGCTGACCCGCCAACTCAGCGCCGATGTGCTTGAGAGGCGCTTGTGAAGGTGCAGGAGCTCTAGCCGCGTTTGAGATCTACGACAAGATGGGGGCTTGCGGCTTGCAGGATGCACAATGCTGTCCATGCATGCGTGGAGCTCTGGCCGCTTACATTATCAGTGCCAGTCATGCATTGGGTTGGCGCCGCAGCCCAACGGTGCTTTTTTCCGGCCTGAAATTATAATGCTGCTGCGCATCAACATGATCTCTGTATTCCTGATCTTCCTTTCAACACTATGAATCAAAATTGGTGAAGCCAGATCGGCTGATGCGGTCGAAGTCTAATATCCCTGGATAATCGCAAGGACGTCCTTATGCTCCGAGCTAATCACCTCATCATGAACCCTGTCACTGAAGATCCCGCTTGTTCATGGATAACTCGGCAGAAACTTTACGAGCCGAATGACCACCAGGCGAGCAATCACGAAGCTTTCACAGTTATCTTCGGCGAAACGGGCAAAATGTGACCAGATTTCGATGGAGGTCTGGATCACCAGGTTGACATCAACCGCCGCCTTGTGATGATGTGCATGAGGTCAAGAACTACTGGAGCATACTCCGCAGCGGAGGGGTTTACGAAGCCTTCAAACCTGCTTCCTGCCATTCTGTTAATTGCCGAAAATTGACAATAAAACCGGTATCATCCGGAGCAGAGTACGATGGCTGATCTACCGACTTCTCCGAAGCAATAGATTCGGAAACAAGCACCGCCATGAACAGGTCGACTCGTCACCTTGTAGTATGGTCTTGATACGCGACATCGCGAGAGAACGCCAGCATAGCGCGTCAATGCACAATATCGTCAAAAGCAGCCGCCTGCATTTCGGACTATTTGCGTACCTGCGTCATGCTGCGTTTTCGCCTTACGGGATACAAGGGTTGTGGCTGTTTCGAGTCGTGGTGCATGTCTTCGTAAGAATCCCCTCGTGCGCAACAGGGAGAATCCCTTCCGATGATCGAGAAGTCTCAGTATTGCGCAAGCGTGATTGGACGCCTTGCAAGGACCGTTTGAGTGATGCTTTCACCTCAATTGTCGTCGAGACATCATCTCTGCTTAAATTCCGACGATGAACAATCTGCAACTCGGGGTCGATCGGACGCAGAATGGCAGCGAGCTTCTGACATCCTCCGTGTCATACAGAATACGGTCTGTTGATGTCGAGAAACCGCAACAAGAGCCAATCGGCATTCAACCACTTCCGGTTCGTGTGTATGCTTTGACCACGCGAGAATCATGCAGCAACTGAAACGCTGGAAACGATGAGCTTGGTTGTCGCTCGGAAACTATACTGAACTCGACATTGACGTACTCCGCTGTCTCATCATTGAGCGCCAGCAATGTCAATTTGTTGTTGTTTGATGATGCACTCTTCGATGTTTACTTTACTGAAATGGATAATTTCGTCTCAAGCTTCTAGAAAGCAACCAACCTTCGACGTTGGAGACCGAAGCCACAGCTCACGTCATGATTCGTGCCGGAGTCTGTGCGCAAGCCGATTATTTCCCAAGGATCAAGGCAACCCAACTTTCCTACCTCGCGCTGAGACACGATGATTCGAACCAGGCTTCAATCAAAATTCCCGCGCGAGATAGGCGATGCCGATACGCGATGGCGTATGTGAAGATGGCATGATGAGACCATTTCTCGCGACGCCATCGGTCCTGAATCAAATAGCGCCAACCACCTGGGAAACGATGCTCCAGCTTCAATCTACCCAATCTGCCGGGACCTCCACGCGGACATGCCACGAGGTGTGGGACACGGGTCGTGGTGCGAGCTAAATTGAGATGAGAGGTAAAAGCTTCGACAAGATTCGTTGTTGCTGCGGCACACTGGCCAGCAAATGGACATGTGGACGGATCACAATAACAAAGCGCGTGCCTCAAGTCAGGCACATAAGCTGATGCCGTCTGGCATCATGCCACTTTCAAGCCCTTCGTCGGGCAAATATAGAACAATCCTTTGGGCGTGAATCGTCGAGATGGTCTCGTGAGCGCGCAGGAAGAAGTGAGGCTGACGGACCGTTGCGATATCAGGAAGTGTAAACCTTAAATCATGCCTATTATGCATGACTTCATCTCGCGTGCGGTTGATGAGCCCCATTTCTATCTGCCGAATTCTTCTTGCACTAGTCGCGTCCTCCAGATCATGCGCATTGCGCGGCGTTTATATGCGCTGGTCCTGGATTTGGTGGGTAAGAAGGATTTGAGGCTCTCGCGATTATACTACAAATTCGTATAATGTCTCTGATACCGAAACGCATAGGCACAGAACATGTCCTTTTCATCCTGGCCTGTGGCTTTGAGCGGAGAAATAGTAGATGTTTCGCTTAGCAGAAACACAGCAGGTCCTCGAACAAACCTGTATGTCATCCACCGAATTGTGCCGGCACTTTGATCCGGGTCATCCTGCACCGGTACCTGACCGGCATCATGCCTAACACTCGCTTGCTTCGATACCCTTCCTTCATGCCTGACGGTTGAGTGCTGACCGCGGTCAACTCGGAATTACCCGTGCCAGGATGCGTTGTTCGACTCTCAAGGGATATCAGATCTCAAGGCGGAGTGCTGAAGCCGCGTCCACGTGGCTATCGGTTTTTCGTCCGCACTGTCGAGTCCGTGAGGAACTTTCGACACGCCATCGCCAAATGCTACTGGAATGCAAAGCATGAGTCGCAAAAACGATAGCTCTAGCCTGATGTCCTGTGTGGTCAGTTCGTCGGACGATAGCTCCTGGTTTGTATAATCACAGAAGCACTGGTCAATAACCCGAATCGAAGACCTCCAGTCTGAATTTGGATCTCACAGCCCATAGTCAGCGGTGGGACAGACAAATGTTTATGCTCACATTGTAAGGCACTGCATCGAGTAAGCCATTCGCATTGCCTCGTCGACTGGCTGCGGCGCTTCAACCAGGAAATCGTTACGCTGCAATAGCGTCGATTCTTATGATCCGGTGGTGAGAGCCGAGCATGCACAACACCGCTACCAAATACCACACCACTCGCCATGCTCTTACTTCTTGCAGCTCTTTTGAATACTAAAGGAGCCACATCAGGAACACCGTGGTCAACTGAACGAAACGCACACCATGTTTGTCAGACATCTTTGAACATTGACAGTCCATGCTATGCATAAGTCTACCTGTACAAGTACTATACAACCATATACGACACACGTGCAGCTCTACCGCTTGACCCAAGCAGGCTTCTTGCGGGCTTTGAGATGGCCAGGCTTCTTCCTCTCGACCTTTCGGCGATCGCGTGTGAGACAGCCAGCTGCGTGGATGATTAGCATCATGAGGAGGAAGAACGGTTTTGAGACGCAAGACTTACCAGACTTTAGCCTCATCTTCAATTGAGGCTCGTACACGCACAATGCCTTCGCCACAGCCAATGTCAGTGCCTCGGCCTGCCCAGTGTTGCCGCCTCCCTCAACAACACCCCAGACATTGTAGTCGCCCACTCGTTCGGTGACAGTCAAGGCATAGATGGCACTTTCTCGCTGGGTGATACGCGAAAAGTACTGGCTCAGGCTCTTGCCGTTGATGAAGACATTGCTCTGGCCGGGCTTAGCTCGCACAATCCACGCTCTCGCTGTCGCTGATTTCCTCCTCCCCAAGCCGTATGCACGGCCATGCTCGTCTACGACGCTCTTCTTCACTAGCATGACGCGCGGCTGCTCTTCCTTCATGAAGCGTGCAATGGCAGAAGTGACTTCGTCAGGCATCAGGTGTGGATTGATGCTAGAAAGCTTGCCACACATCTTGATGAGCTCTCTGTATCGTCCTGCGGCGACTGGCTCATCTCCAATCAGCGACTTGTATTCTTGCAGCGATAGCCATGTGATCTTTGTTTCTGAGCGGCCACCCGATGGGAGAAGCTGATGGCGGCGATAGAGAGCGGAGATCTCGAGGTAATGGTCGGTGAAGTTCGGGCGCGAGGTGAAGTAGCTAGGAGATGCGGGCACAACGCGCAGTCTGTCAAGCAAATTCGTCTCCTGGTCCTTGGACCGTATCAATGCATATCTGCTGTACTGCTGTTGCCGAGGAGGAGGCTGCGGTGACCGTCGTCTACTCTCCAATGACTCGGTGACCTTTGGTGCAGGCACGCCAGCACGTTCTTCTGACGCAATGTTTGACTCCAATGGCAAGTCGCTCTCCAAGTCAATCTCTGGCGCAGCAGTGAATGATGGAGCATTCTCCAAGCCCCCGCTCGTCGTCGCATCGGCACCGGCATTCGCATCAGCCAATCGTGCTTCGTCTTTTGTTATCCTCGATAGCTCATCTTCGGCGCGGCGTAGGCTCGATGAGGTGAAGGATCGAATGGGAAGGGAGTATTGCTGGTATCGTGCTACCGGAGCTTGTCTGCAGCGCGCGCATTGCCTCGATGGCTGTTGGAGACCTTGCACGGCTCTGCGGAGGCCATTGTGAAGGTCCGCCGCCTTCATGTCTCTGCTGATGGCCGGCAATGGAATTGAGGGCAACCGCGTGCAGATATCTCGTCGTCCAAAAAAGTTCCCATGCACGTTTTGGGACATGGTCGCACTTGGAGATGCCTGGACCCTGGCCGTGTGTCAATTTCTTGGCGCGCAGTGCGGACAAATTTTATGACTGCGACTCTTCTCTCGCACACGTCCTCCAAACTCAAAACACCAAAACACCCGCCACTGCTGCACTTTTTCTCTTTCACTTAGCACAAGAACTTGTACAGCACTGGTCTACAACATGCCTTCCTTCGGCAAGCTCTACACTCGTGGCGTATGTGTTACTCCTCACATCAAGCTTTGCAAAGCTCTCTTCAGAAAGCGGTGATTAACATGCATGCAGGACAACCCGCGCTCGGTGCCCCTCAAGGCCGTCGCAAAGGCCAACGGTCTCGAGCTGGACATCGTCGAGGTCGAGCAGCCACCATCAGCTGACTACCACAAGCTCAACCATCAGGGCAAGATCCCGACTTTCCAGGGCGCTGATGGCTACATCTTGAGCGAATGCATTGCCATCGCCATCTACCGTACGTACCCTACAACCTTTCTTAAGCCATGCCACCCGTCCACAATGATGAATCATACAATTATCAAACAGTTATCCCTGTCTGAAACGCCCTGTTGAGCATCTGTATTCACACGCTGAAATTTATTATTATTCTGTTGTTGCACATTTCTTCATCTACCCCACCATGATTTAGATCATCTAACACGTGGTGTGCGACAGTGACCTCCCAGAACGAGAAGACGACGCTCCTCGGCAAGACCAAGCAGGACTACGCCTCCATCCTCAAGTGGCTCTCCTTCGCCAACCAGGAGATCCTGCCAAAGATTGGTGGCTGGTACCGCCCCATCAAGGGCCTTGAGCCATACAACAAGAAGAGCGTCGAGGACTCAGCAGCTGCCGCACTGAAGGCTGTCCACGTCCTCGAGGAGCACCTCTTGGTCAACACCTACCTCGTCGGCGAGCGCTTCACCCTTGCCGATCTCTTCACTGCCGCTCTCCTCGCCCGCGGCTTCGAGGCCTTCTTCGACAAGAAGTGGCGCTCTGAGAACCCAAATACTGTCCGCTGGTACGAGACGGTGACCGCACAGCCAATTTTCACCGCCGTTGCCAAGGCACCAGCCTTCATTGAGGAGGCTGTCAAGAACCAGCCCCCAGCGAAGCCAGCTGCACCAAAGAAGGAGGCGGCTGCACCAAAGCCAAAGGCTGCACCAAAGCCAGCTGAGGAAGAGGAGGATGAGCCAGCCCCAGCACCAAAGCCAAAGCACCCACTCGAGGCTCTTGGCCGCTCAACTTTCGTTCTGGATGACTGGAAGCGCAAGTACTCCAACGAGGACACCCGCCCAGTCGCCCTGCCATGGTTCTGGGAGAACGCAAACTTCGAGGAGTACTCTCTGTGGCGAGTTGACTACAAGTACAACGAGGAGCTCACCCAGGTCTTCATGACCTCCAACCTCATCGGTATGTTCTCTCAATAATGTCCGACTCACGACTCTTGCAGCGACTAACATCTGTATCAGGCGGCTTCTTCAACCGTCTTGAGGCTTCCCGCAAGTACATCTTCGGCTGTGCATCCGTGTACGGCACCTCCAACAACAGCGTCGTCACCGGCGCCTTCTTCGTCCGTGGCCAAGAGGCCCTCCCAGCCTTCGACGTCGCCCCAGACTACGAGAGCTACTCGTTCACCAAGCTCGACCCAACCAAGGCCGAGGACAAGGAGTTTGTCAACGACCAGTGGGCGTGGGATAAGCCAGTCGAGGCTGGTGGCAAGACATACGAGTGGGCCGACGGCAAGGTGTTCAAGTAAGCTATCTGTGCACGAGAGAATAGCTTTGGCTTGAGCAGAAGCCGCACGGATGTCATGAATGTATGTGCTTTACGAGGTCATGTGGATGGATGGTACGGAAAAGGCATGAGGTTATGCATGGGATGCATACATGCCGGGAAGAAGGCATTGCGATATGCCTGTGCATACAAGGCAAAGCTTGTAGCTATCGAAGCTATGGCGCACTGTCACGCAACGTGAACTCCCCTAGAGTATGATATGGAATAGATGGGCGAATAAAAGGAGACACGACTTCCCCTCATGATCATGAATCCGGAGCTTGTCCCTACATGAGGCAGCCAGCATACCTTCTCGTATCATACCTCGTGCATAATGCACCAGTGCAATCTGTGCACCAGCTACTACCGCAATGTGGTTGGGCCCAGTCTTACTCATGCTCTCCATGCCAAACACGGAAGGCTTCTCGAAGCTCGGTAGATGCCGAGATTGCTGATGCATGTCTCCTGCTTGGGTAGACCTTGCTTTGCTACTCCCCACAAAGAGTGAGACCTGATGCTTGAGTTTCTCTTTGACTGTGATCTTGGAGGAGAAATCTCCGTAGCGCATCGTTCTTTGCCTCGACCGGGCGAAGAACTTCCGTTCAAGACGATTGGCAAATTCAAAGCTCTGGCTTGATGAGAATGCCTTCACCGACTTCTGCAGCCAACGAGGAAATCCTCACGAGCGATATGTCGGCCATCGTGTCCTGCGTTATCATAGGTGGTGATGGTGGGAGACTGTGCGGCGCAGGCACCCTTCTGCGGCGCGGGCGCTCCACTCTGATGCAAGGATGCAGGCAACGTGCATGAGATCCATCGAGAAAGGGCTGAAGCGTTTCCCACACCAAGTCTCTGAATCCACGAATTGATCTTTGCATTTGTCTTTCTCACGGCCTCAACTCCTTGTCGCGTGACCGGCTCGCTCACCGAAATCCGCTGCTGCCTTGGTCGTATTCGTTGCGCGCGTGCGGTTGTGCGTCGCGCACGGCGAAGGGAGGGTCTTGGTCTCGACTCTGCTCTTGCTTTAGAGTGCTTCTTGGTGGAAGACTCGAGGAGCGCTATTGGACTACTAAAGCTGCGCGAAAGTGCAGATCGCATGCCACGACATTCTCGCTTCGAGTGTGCGGCTCTGCATCTTTCACTTCTGTCATCTGCATGAGGTGAAGACGGACCGCACCCGAAATACAGTGGACAGCCGCATTCGGGTTGCTCCTGCCCCAAGTGACCGCATTCTCTATTCCCGCGGCGTGGACCATCCCACGAGGCGGATAGAATAAGAAGCACGGAATCTGCTCTCTATCATTTCTCGTTACACACACTAGATTGCCACACCTTCATTCCTCAAGCAACGTGCTACAGCATTACTCTCCTTGCAGCCGACCTCAGACCCTTGGGAACCACAACAACCCGTTTGTACCCTCGACCCACTTCTGTTCTATTGTATCCGTTCGCACCTTGACGCCTGATCACTACCTATCGACACCGCCGACTTGCTGCCGTCAATGTCATCAGAAGATCACCCCATACCCCCGAAGGACGACAAGGACCCGAAGATCACCAGCAAGCTTCGACGCGCCTCAAGTGGCACCTCATTCAAACGGTTTGCTTGAAGAATTGAGGCGATCATCTTACGAGACACTCCAACTCACCCCCGTTTGCTTTGCGTAGTGCGTACCACGATCTCTGGCCGAAGCTCCGGCGCAAATCCAGCAAGACGAAGGGAAGGATCATGTCGCATCGGCGGAAAAGCACAGACGGTGGACTGGGTTTGCAGGTCATCTGCTTGGTACGTGATGTCTCCTTTGTGGTGCCGGCCAGACTTGGGGGTGATGCACGTCGCGGCTATCTACATGGTGGCTGGCGTTTGCGACTCTGCAGAGTCCCGGCAGCTTTTAAATGCTGATCATCGAGTACCGATTGCTGACACATGTATACAGGGCGCTGGTGGAGGTCCAACTGAAGACAACGTCACCGGCTTCCTGGTCAGATCCATTGCGTGCGACTGGTCAATGCGGAACACTGTCCTCGCCGTCGATGCCGGAACACATCTCGGATCCATCACACGCATTCTGCAGGACGACTTTCCTCTTGTATCAGAAGGCCCACCTCGCCCTCGAAACGGCTCGATAGCATCCGTCCTTGAGCCTGGTGACGAAGTCTCTGACGACGGCTCAAACTCCGAATCCGATCGTTCAGCATCACCTGAGCCCACGATACTGTCCAATGGCCCGTTCGCAGGCGTGCCCTTCCCTCATAAATCAGCAAGGGCGAATGCAGTACATTTTGTCCGCGAACATGTCGACGCCTACCTCATCACGCATCCGCACCTAGATCACCTTTCTGGCTTCGCTATCAACACCGCCGCCTTCCACAACACCTCAAAACCTAAGAAGCTCTCAGCCTTCCCTTTCACCGTCAACGCCATCAAGCAACACATCTTCAATGACATCATCTGGCCCAATCTGACCGATGAGGAGGACGGAGTGGGGTTTGTCACATTCCAGCGGCTGACTGAAGGCGGTAATCTCGCGCTTGGGGAGGGTCATTCGCGAGGATTCATAGAAGTCTGCAATGGTCTCGCCGTGAAAGGCTTCAAAGTGTCGCATGGAAATTGCGCGTCGGCACCAAAAGCTGCAGACAGAAGAGGCAGTCGAGACACTGCCGCAGCAAATCAATCGCAGCCACAAGGAAATCAGACACCTCACCATTCGCATCATGCTCCAAGCAGATCAGCGACACATAACCACAATACGCCTTCCATGAGGCTGGAAAGCATACCACCCGGATTGGAGCTACCGAGGCGGTCAAGCATCTTCAGCCAGCCGTCGCAGCCAGGTACCCCGACCTTCCTGCCAACCATGTCGGAACAGACGCATGTCCACAGTGTTGTTGACAGCAGCGCGTTCTTCATACGAGCCGAACATTCTGGTCGAGAGATTCTCATGTTTGGAGATGTCGAGCCTGACTCGATATCCGCTTGCCCACGAAACCACATTGTATGGGCTGAAGCTGCACCAAAGATCGCTGCAGGTCTCCTCTCGGGTATCTTCATCGAGTGTTCGTACAATGACACACAGAACGACAAGATCCTGTTCGGCCATCTAGCGCCTCGTCATGTGATTGCAGAATTGCTCACATTAGCAGAGATGGTGGCCGAGGAAAGGAAGAAGCTGGCTGAGAAGATTGGGAAGAAGCGAAAGAGGTTATCATCTCATCTGTCCTCGGGCAGAACAAAGCGAGACAGCAATGCTGTGCCCATATTGCCAACAAATGGCACAGCATGTGAAGATCGAATGGAAGATGCTTCGCCGATCACACCGGTGTCCACAAAGGACGAAGCGCCCTTGAAAGGGCTCAAGATTATCATCATACACGTGAAAGACTCAATGATGGATGGTCCACCGGTTGGTGAAACGATCCTTCGGGATATTGAGGCGCATGAGACGAAGCTTCGAGAGAAGGGACAACGATTGGGCTGTACGTTTGAGGTTAGCAAGACTGGCCAAGTCTATTACTTCTGATATAGCTTTGGCATTGATGCAATGAAAGCGGTGGCATTCTGACCCTGAATTAATTGTTAGTACATCGATCGTGATTTAATGACACGAACTTCTGGTGCCAGCCGATGTAGTTTTGCGTATCCTGTGATGACAAGGCGAAAGGTGAGCGCCTGTCTGCCTTGCCGTCAGCAAAGAATCAATTCATGCTCATGTCGAAATATGTCCAGAATCTTGATAAATAACGAAAAAGATGACATTAGGCTTGCTATAGTGGAAATCATCTCGGTAAAGACCGTCCTGTTTCTTGTCAGTGAGAACTCCCGATACAGAGAGGCTTTTTTGAGCTGTACCTGATTATCATCTCTAGAAAGTGACGCTGCCAGCATATCCCACGCAATGTGCCCGACTAGCGCCAAGACTTCGGACATTCCAAAATATTGGCCTTTGCTGCTGCTCCACGCCACAAAGCAAAGACATGATCCAGAGTCTGAGAAACGACCCGCAAAACGGCCGAATCGAGCCCGCCGCTAGGTATCTGCCGCATGCCGACGTATTCTTCGCCATCGCGAGCTGATCGACTCGAGGCCAACGCCTCATACAGCACCCCCCCAACGCCGCTCCTACCACCACGAACGAGTTGAGGAGACATCGCAATGCACTGGCTGGAGCTACTGGGCGACGGACCAGGTAAGAGGCCAATCGGCGTTGGTGCGCTTGGCACGAAGCCGGTGGAGATGCTGGGGCAGCACAAAGGCAGCCGTTTATCCAAGCGCTGGTCATTGACAGGGAGCAATCATGATCAAAGGAGTTACGTCCAAGCACTTGCTCATCCAGTCCCATACCAGGACGGGGCAAACGCGTACGTGCCCCATTGAGCCTTGTTCAGGACAGACTCATGGTCAGCGAGCCAGATAACATCCTGGTCCCTCTCAGGTACCCATGGCAGTTGCGGCGGAAGATCATACAACGGGTCGATGGCAAAAGTCGGCTGGACGCGAGGGCTATCGCTATGATCCCGAATCTTCAATGGGATGCGCTTGCGGTCCGGCAGATCCTGCGACATCTCCCTGTCAGCGACGGTGGGATATATCATAGGATCGATCGCACCTCCAGCGGTTGGTGGTGGCGTAACAATTTCGCTGTGGGATATGCTCTGCGGCTCGGGAGAGAACAAACCGGATTCGTTGAAGATGACTCTGTCGCCGACGATCACCAAGGAATGGCAAGACTGCACAGGTCAGGAACCAACTGGTCTAGGCGGATTTGGCAAAACTCACCTCATCAGCAGCGACAGAGAGAGCACGAGTATAGATGTCCCTGATTCGGACAAGGCTGTACTCTGCGATCTCTCCGGCAGATCTCTCTCGCCGAAGGACCGGCTTCATGGCACCATTCTGCCACCACACATCGAAAGTCGAATCGCTCTGGACTGGCTGGAACCCCATGGTGCTCTCTTCCTCGTCCACAAGCTGGTGGAACTCGGTGATGGCTTTGATCTCAAAGAGAGGAAAGTGACCATAGATCTTGTTGAGACTATGCGCGACCAATCTCCATAACTCTCGGATCTCTTCCGCCTCCTCAGGACCAGGCGTGTTCTGCTCGATGCATTTCTGCATACCCGTCCAATTGACCGAAAACCAGAGAGCATAGATGCGAATAGCTTGCAAGGCAGCGGCAGATATATCGGACGTTGAAGCCCGAGCATGCGGAGATGACAGACTTGAACGTGCCTGGGTTTCAATGCCAGCGACCAAGTGCTCAAGCAGGATCTTGAAGGTCTTGACATTATGGCGGAAGCAGAAGAAATACATCTGCGCATTCTCCTGAGGCCTGATATGCTGCTTTGCGTGATCGAGGGCAATATACTCCGCAGCAATAGTGATCAAGGCCATGGACAGGAGCGTGCCGTCGAGGTTGGTACCATCTTTAAGAGCTTGGCTGAGACGCGAGAGGACTTCGGACTCCATCTCGTTGCGTTGCTCGAATGGTCTGCCTTTGTAAAAGTTGACATGGAGCTGCAGAAACCAGGCTCTTAGCGTTGCCACAGTGTTGGTCTGGTCGTGAGATGGCTTGACCTTGGAGATGATCTGATTTATCGGGACCGCCAACCGCCGGGTGAGGAGCAATTCCAGATTGTTGATCGCTTGTGGATGTGGATACGCAGACACCACCGATTGATATAGCGAAGCCAAAGCAGAAAAGTACTTGCCATCATCTTGGGCAAGGACGGCAAGCTGGTGCTTGGCCAGACCAGAACTCGGATCGACTTCATGCGCCAGTCCGTAGTAAAGACGCGACCTCTTCCATTGCGGAGTGCTGGATTGTCGGTCCACATGTGCCTTGTGTCGCCATCGAGAAAGATCACCAATGTAGATGAGAGAGTCGCGGGTAATGCCAAGCGCCGCGTTCTTCTCGTCCGGAACGGTATACACGCGATTGGTCTGGCCAATCTTCAATCCGGGGTTGACGCCGCTGCTGCTGTTTCCAGTTTCGCCACTAAGATATGATCCGGCTATGTTACCGAGCACGGAGACATCTGGGCATTTCTCATGAATAGCTCGAAGGAGCTTCGTGTATCCTGCTTGGCTACCTTTTATGAACAGTACAAACTCCTTGCCTGTGTCTCGGTACGGCTTCGTGGGCGGCTGGTGGGCATGCGGGCCCAGCTAGGTATACGTCAGTCCTGTCTCCGTCTTGCAGTACCCGACTTCGTGGGGCCATACTTTGCTCAGCGCCTGCACGAACTTGCCGCGCACTTTGGTGTGCATGTCCCACAGGTCTCTCAGGATCACAGATGTTGAGGGACCGGCGAGGTCGGCGAGGACAAGACTACGACACGCATCGCGGTATCTGATATGGTCAACTCATGTACTGAGACTCCAGGCCATCAAGGTGTCATACTGCGTAAAGGCGATCTCGAGCTGCACGGTGAAATTGTTGACGAGCTGCGAGCCACTGAACTTGTTGTTAAGATCGAAGAGAAGCTGCTGCTTGTATGGTTCGATCTTGTGAAGAGCACTGTGATCTGTCAATACATGCGCCACACGAGAAGCGACTGCCGGCGCAATGGCTTGAGAAGGCAGTCATCGTAGCATGTCACATACGCATGGTGCTGTCCATCATCCATGCTAGCTGCGCGCCGGCAGAACGCAGGTGCTCTCCAGGCAGGTATATATGGCGACAGCGGGCGCGCTGTGCGGTAAGCGCCGACGTTATCTAAGATGCGACAGGAAGGCGGCGTCTGCAGGTTCCGATTCGAGCATGTTACGGCGGCGCAATCGAGTCTGCGGGCGGCGATCTCACGAAGAGGCCGTCCTACTCGAGGTCAAAGGGATGTAGTATATCAGGACGCGAATGTGGCAATGTGCGTGCACCTACAAAAGCAGGTGATGTATGTTGTAATCGCACGGAGGATGTGGTGGAGGGATGGCACTCGGAGTGGAGACGAACTGGTGATCGTTCTGTGGCGCAAACCCTCTGCGGATCGACGGGCCGGGGCTGAACCAAATGCTTAGCAACACCCTGTCTGCCTCTCGTCCGTATCTCCAAAAAATCCTTCGACTTTACAGACCCATCTCTCGAATGATATGAGGCATTTGCGATTGTCGCAGACTGCTCTGGCTAGTCATGGTGTCTGCCGACTGTGAATGGCGGTGAAAGCGCATCATGAACCCCACCACCCGCTGCATATCCACGCTTGACTTGTACATTTGATTTACTGTTTGGATTGCTGCATGCAAACCATTTGCACTGGATCATACGATGGCCCATAGTATTACGAGTGGGAAGCGAGCTCGGGATGATGAAGACTCGGATGAAAATATGCTCAGCGATGGATCCAGTACAGCGCTTTCCTCCTCAGCACCGACAGAAGAGCCCGAGCAACCTACGAAGCGATTACAGCTCGATGTTGACAAGGATGGATCCTCACCGGAATCAAGTCAGGTCGTGCGATGTTCACTACCTCCTCACGAAGGACTATCCTTTCCCACGTTCGACGCTTTCGAAGTTCACTATGAACAGCATCATTTGCACAGGTGTTCAGAATGCCATAAGAATTTTCCATCCGATCACTATCTGCAGCTACACATTGCCGAGAATCATGATCCCATCACTGCTGTAAAGATGGAGCGTGGCGAAAGGACGGTGCGTACTGCCCAGGGTGCTTCCCTTGCTCGTCCTTCTGCACACCACTCATCAGATCTCAGTTTGCCTGCTTCGTTGAGGACTGTGATCGGAGGTGCTCATCGGCACAGAAACGTCGCAGGCACATGATTGACAAGCATGGCTTTCCAAAGGTATGCTGTCATGGTCCATATGGATGCGAGGAAATGGTTGCTGATATCATATTAGCTTTACGACTTCTTCGTAGTCAATGATGGAATTGATCGACGTACCTCGATGTTGCGTGGTGGAGGTGGTCGGCCAAAGTCTAGAGCTCAGAAGAAGGCCCCCGAGTCACCCCAGACGTTGAGGAAGGAAGCGGACTCGGATGCGCAGGTCTCATCCCTAACACAGTCAATGTCAGCATTGAAGTTCGTGCCTCGAAACCTGAAGTTCGGTCGTGGAGGATCCAAGGCCTTCGCTAGATGAGATGCCCAGTGTTGAAGAGATCGCATGTACCTCAGAAATGCAGACTTGGTGCAGCAGCTTGCCCATTGCTACTGCAGACACGGCGCACAGAAGAGATCCCAGCACGCACAAGCCGATTGGTGAAGATCCTCCATTTACGGCAGCCCTTCCAGATGTTCCGAGCCATATCAGACAGGCTCCAGAGAGTGCGCAAAGGAAGACGACGTGAACGAGGACGGTCGTCGTGACGGTGTAGCCGGCGATCTTCATGCTGAATGGTAGCTTTTTCGAAGGGTCGGTCAGTCTTGAAAGTTATTTATACTGGAAGCCGAAGCTCAAGTCAATTCATACGAATGGTATTGTTGAATGCTAGCCATTGTCGGCTGGCCCACAGTGACAGCTGCTTCAGATCTGATCGCTGGTGTGCAAGCACATAGTCACACCATTTCGATGAACCCGCCGAATGTTCAGCGAAGGAATTCTTGTGTCCAAGGAAGACACGATAGCTTACTGTGTCTTATATGCTCAAAAGACTGTTCTGATTGCAACGCTGGGTTATGATAGCCACGTGCAAAAACCCGCACGCGACCCTATGATTGCTGCATATTGACTGGATGCTCTGTTGGGGATATAGGGTTTGTCATGTCACATGTCTTCGTCACCACCCATTTGTCCTGCGCAAATGCCACCTGCAGTATGTCTTGCTGGTCAGAAGCCTCTGTATCAACACTGAACGTTCTGCATCAGCCCGCACTCAAGGACCGTGAAAGCGCTGCGCCTCATATCCTTCCAGCTCCAATGCAACCTCGGCATGATTGAAGGCCTGCTTCCATGTCGTCCTGAACACGATTCGCCTATCGGTCGTCGCATCTTTGATCAGCTCCAAATCTCCTGGAAAGTTCTGATTGATCGCTCGCGCGTCATCTGCCTGGATCCTGCACGACACCAACACCTTCACATCGCAGCCAATGGGCACCCTATCCGTCAAGCTCAAGAGCATCTCCCTCAGCGTGTGCTCATTTTCCCATTCGCCAAACTTCCTCATGATGTTGACTGACGCGATGTTCATGTGGTTCGATCGGAATTGTATGTGCAGTACGCGCAGGTTTGGGTAGTCGTTGAGCAGAGAGCGCTCCGGTTTCGTCGAGCTTAGATAGCCCGTCCATAATGCTGCCACCTCTCTGTCTCGTATCGTGAAGACGATCTTGGAGATATTGCGACCGAGTTCAGGGTTGTGCACCCATAGAAACATGTTGGCGTCGCTTGGGTGGTGGAAGTGCAGCATGTTCGAGTATAGCATATCAACCGCCTCCTCATACACAGCCGAGCAAGTGAGCAGCAGCTTTGGCTGCAGACCGAGATTCAAGTGATCGGTCGGCCACATGGCAGAGTATTTGCTCGTCAGGCAGTGGTTGTAGATGCGCAGACGAATCTCCTTTGGCAGCCTGAACAGCGGACTCTTTGCAACGGACTTGGGCAACCGATCCCCCGCTTGCTCTTGAGAGGGCGTATGCTCTAGCACCTGCTGCGCATCGGAGTAGGTCGAAGGATCGGTCGTGGGGCTTTCGGGGTCTGCTGGGTCACTCATCACTACATCGGAAACGATCGAGTTCTCGCGGTCGCGCATTTCGACTTCGGACATGCTGTACTTTAATATTCTGAGTACAGTGACCTATGAGAATGACTTCGAGTGCTCGTGAATAGTCCACATCCAAGGGCGACGGGCGAATCTCTGCATGTAGACATAGGTTGTGAGGATTGGGTTGAGGTTGTTAGGCACTGAGCACCTGCCCTGTCATCATCAAGCTAGCCCTAATTAGGTTAAGTCTGGTGATGTGCTCCAGTGCCTCCTTCCTCTTCGCAGTCTCAAAACCTCACCTTGGCCATGAATTTAATTCACACGTCTCGACTTTGCCTGTCTCACAAATTCAGATGGTCTGCAGAGTGCCTTAGATCGGTCACGACGCCCAGTCCCCTCCCTCCTCGATCCCTAAGTTGTATCATGGTCAAAGGATCCCAATGCTCTGGGCTATGATCACTTCTGAAGCATCAACAACGATCAAAATCATGAGATAGTTATGGATATCGACCCCTTGAGTATAACTCTGTTCCCAAGTAGAGGCTTCTTCTGAACACCCGTTTCCCGGCCTTATCTCCAACATGTTACTCGATGCTCTTTTCATCGAGGAGAGCTCATCGGGGTCCTGGGTCCTCTGCTCCTAATCTCTGCTTTCACCACGATCCGCCCGGCCTCATTCAGCAATTTGTCCGCTTTGGCGAGAGCTGCTTGTCGCTGATCGATCTTGAGCATATCCCGGTCGGTGCGAGCCTTAATCGTGCTTAGTTGTCGCTTGACATCAATGTACCGATCTCGAATCGCGTCGCCCTTGGCTCGCAACTCGGCGGCTCGATCACTTTGCTCCTGTTGCAGGGTGGCGACTTCATGCGCTCGGTCGAGAATGTAGTTTCGAGCACCTACACATTCTTAGTTCCCGTATAATTTTGTCGAGTTGTAATCGGGACGACGCTACCCAGTGCAGCATGACGCTTCACCAGTCTCTTCGTGACCTCAAGATCCTTCTCCACACTTCTTCGAAGGCTCGACAGCTGTATGTCAAGTTCTTGCTGTACGGCCAAGTTCAGTTGCATCAAGTCCTCCACACTTTGCAAACTCGGTACTCGAGCTCTCGCAATTGCATAGCTCTGGAAGCTTATGACTGAGTCGTCTGATGCTGAGCTGAACCGCGTCGACATTGTCGCTTCCAGTTGAAAGAAGTCTAAAGTATTGAGGTACCTCGATAAATGTCCTTTACGTGATCTGGTCCTGGTCTTGTTGATTTTGGTCATCACTATGTCACCCTTTGCGTTCGTAGAATATTTTTGGACCGAACAAATGGAAAGAGCGACCGCCTAGCATCGTCGTCGAAGGTGAGCCCAATATTGCCGACAGCAAACTCAGTCTGATATAATACCACCGTGACATGGAAACATCGAAAAGCGTTCGGATTGTTGGGTTCGTGCTATCGGTGTGCTTGTGGAATTTTCTTTGTGGCTGTGATGAATCGCGAAGCGACTGATACACGTACAGATGAAACACTCCATGAGGTCGTGCCGCATGACAGGTGAGATCGATCCGATCCCTAAGGAAGATATAGATTCCCAAGCAAACTCATCGCGACAATATAGGCTGATAGTTCTCAAATTGTGCAAGAACTGCTATACTTGGGTGTTGGAAATGAAAGCCACATAGCATGACACATCCATTTGGTGGCATGGGAGGTCATTTTCCAGTGGATCATCGAAGGAGCGTATTCAAATCAATGTGATTGAAAATGATCTAGAGGATGCAAGAATGATGCAGAGGCAGAGTGTTGAAGGACGTTCTCAACGACAAAGCATCACGTGCATGGTGGTCACCCTGGCAACCAAAACAAAACACCACCAAGGGTCATCTCATCACGAATCCCAGTTGAGACACTGACGTGTCGTGCAGCCATTGAGTGGCAAGCGCTCGGGACTATAATGCAGCGACATATGAATGCGCGCGCAATGCGACAACAACCCTTCGCTATATACGACGAATATCCCATCGATCACGACGCTTTCGACGAGACCTACGATCACAGAATGAGCACTTCACCATCGCCGTACGACGCAGACAACGGCCTTTCAAGCGACGATAACGATTCGGTGCTACCGAGCATAGAGACTGCCTCGAATACGCGGAAGTCTTCAGCCGCATTTACGAGCGTCTCATCAATCCCTCCAAGCTTACCGTACGATTCCAATATATCGCCGTATACACCTCGCAAGGGCGTCAGACCTGCTTTCAGATCACCGTCAAGTGTGCGAGCGATGCAGATGTCTAGTCCACCTCCATTTCAGAATATTCACTCCGGCAGGATGGGCAGCCCATTGAGTGCAAGGCGAGCACGAGCCGGCACACCAAGCAGCATCCGGAGCGGAAGTGTATTACACAATGCACGGGGCATGCAAGACTACGATCAGCAATCGGTCACATCACAAGGGCAGCAAAGTCGTAGCGGCACGCCTTCAATGCAGCACCAGACTTCTGCAAGAGGTCAACTGGTCCTGCTTCATGTCACTGTCCTGCCTTCACCAGGCCTGCCCTACTCCATGGAGAGTCTGCAAGAGCACGCACCCAGCTACATAATTCAGAACTGGTACATGCTTCAAGAAAAGCTGACAGAGACTGTTCTGTCGAGAGGAGTGCTCATACCACATCCAGGTGAAGAGTTCGATCTTCTTGAGGAAAGTCTGTTGGAGACACTGGGTTTGTATTCACCGCGGATCAGTTCGTGCGGACACTTTCATGCCAGCTTCAATGACTCAGACAATGACAGTGGAAATGATAGTGGTGTCTCTGGTGTGAGCGATGATGAGAAACAGCTCATTGCAATCACATCAAAGCCTTCTCGCTGGTCCACGCTGTCCGACCTGGAAGACACTTGCCATGATTGTGCACAGCCCATTCGCGTGCCTGGAAAAGGTATTGGATCTGGCAATGCTAGATGGGACATCAAAGTCTATGCAAGCAACGGGCTGCTCAGTTCGGGTGCGTGGTTTGCGGCGCACAGAGAGATGGAGCGAGTCGATGTCGAGATTGAGCCGTGGATCCCAGAAGACGTGAGGAGAGCGCTGGATGCCGCAATGGAGAAGGAACAAGATCAATTGCGCAAGGAGCAAGAAGAGTTGGAGAAGCTGAAGTTCGACCTGGAGGTGATGCAGAGATTGCGCGCGGATGCGGATGATGAACGTGCGAAGGCAGAACAGCGACTGGCGGAGGTGGAATCTGATCTGGAACACGCCAGGCAAGCTGTGCCACCTGTGCTCCCAGCACTGACCGCGCCTGTGCCCATCGAAGACGACCTCGTCGTACCAAAGAAGAGGGTGCTCTCGGCGACGCCGCAGAAACGGACCCCAACTTCATCTCCACCTCCACTATCTCCTGCGCCAACACGAGAAGCATCAGAGATCCCCCTTCCCACGCTCCTGCGTAATTATCTCATCTTGCTGGCCCAGGATCGTCGTAACATTGTGGTTGGTGTGCTATCCGTACTCGTCATCTTAATGTCGCTGCGCCTCAGCACGACTCCACAGGCAGCAACAAACGCCGTTCTATCAGAAACGATGGCTCCTCAATTCGGCAACAGCATCCTGATGGCAGCGACGCCATCAACGTCTGAGTCGCGTCATGCCACGGAGAATATGGTTTCAGTGCTGCAGTCCTCGTTACGTGCACCACTTGATACGCCTGTCAGCAGTGGATCGATGCCATCTCCTAGCATCGCGCAGATCTCATCCGCATCGTCGGATCTGGTGCGCGAAGCAACACAGCAGCCTCTGGAGACTGTGGTGGAAGAACTACGGCCGAAACTCGAAGGCGCAGCTATCTCGCATTCCTCGGACCTGCAACAATCGCAAGAGAATGAAAAGTGGTCAAGTGCGCAAGGAGAACAGTCAAGTAAAACTCCGTTGTCCTCCAATTGACCAACCACAACGATCAATTGCTAGCAACACCGAACCCCGACGGCACTACACAGCCTCCAAAAGCTTGATCGACAACACCGACCAACAACAACCCCATGGCCGAGAAGACCGAAACCTCGTTGCCTTGACTGTTCTTTGTGCAAGCGACAGATCTAGGGTGGGATCACCTCGTATGGTACCTCATAGGGCTGAGGGCTCACCTCTCATGACCAGCTGTTTTCAATTCTCCTGCAGCCACCCCGCAAAACACCTCTAGTCATGCACAAGCTGCAGACGGGTATCTCGTGTTCAATTGCTCCCCACTGTGGCCTGTTGTTTTTAGCACGGCTGCAGATGCATGGAATGATGGGATTCCTTCCCTGACAGACCGACACCGCGCGGCGCGCCCTGCAAGCTACACCGGTGAGCAGCTTTTGGGCATAGTCTCTACCAGCGGAACCGACACACCACGATGCCGTGACAGGCTTTGGCGATGCTAAGGCAGAAACGCCTGCGCATTCGTGAAATGCCCCCCATTCTTGAAGAATTCCTGAGGCACCAAGCAAGCAGTTCCTCCTTTCCTTGCTCCGCTCGCCAAAACCCTCCTGCTTTCTTTGCGCGGGAGTAAACTCCTTGATCACCAACGCTATTCCTCCTTTCGCCGACTAGCAGCCAACTTTCGACTGTACGGACCGATATCTACCACGCGTTTCGACAATTCCGATCTGGTGATCGAGCATCAGCACCAGAAACAGGCTCATGCATCCGGGATGCCCTTCCACTATCCGATTACCAATCTGCTCAAATGACTCCTCACAGATTTCTGTGGTGAGTCCGCTGAGCGAGTTTCTGTTATCTGATCAGACCTTGGCCAGGCTTCGGAGTAAAGCCCTAGCTAACGTTATGCTTTCGACTACTGGCACAACGGAGTGGTTCTGCGCACGTCAGCTTGCAGAAGCTTGCCCTAGCGATCCTGCCTTGTCCGGCAAGGCTGTGTTCGCTTCAACTGCGTGTCGCGAGAAGCGAGAACATCTGACCACGCGCTCTGAATCAAGCCGAGGCAAGGATCACAAAACGCGCAGTTGCGTATCGCGGTCTGGGGAAGACGTGGGTTGTTCCCGCGCGCGGTGGCGTGACGTGTCGTCCGCAGGATGCATGCGCCGTCCAAACTCCGATTGCTTCGATTGCTGCTGCCTGGGATGCTTGTTGTCATTGAGCGTTTGGTTGATTGATGTGCTATTTTCTGGATCCTATTCTTTCGCGCCGCTGTTCTTTGCTTTTTGGATTAGTCTCAAGTTGTGCATACGTTCCGCGAAGATATCCCCCATCATTCACACCGTACATAATGTAGATAGCCACGATAATGACACATGCAACATCAATACCATTTTGTTGTTATCGACAGTGACCAAGATGTTCTCCTCGATAGATGCGTTGGGAGCCTCGAGCCGTGGTTGCATTGCAGCATGCATATCGTGCAGTCGATCTCCAGCTATCGATCAAGATTGTTACTTGAATATATTGCTTCTTCCTTCAAGTCGCGTGCCATCCCCTCAGGTCGCTTCTCCCCCTTTAGCGAAGTTGCGTTCGTTGATTCCACCTTTTCAATCATCCGAAGCAAGTGTCACTGCATGCATAGCAAGTCGCCATCTCCAGAAAGAGACTGGATAGAGGCAGCATTCGTCCTCAAATGTCCATCTCATCAGCCGTGGCTCCCTTCCTGCGCCTCTCCTCCATGCGAGCCTTCGTCTTTGCTTTCGCGCCGTCCACCCATGCATCGTAAGCCTTGTCGCCCTCCTTCAGCTTGTCACGTACAACACCTTTTGTCAGCTCGCCAATGAAGCCAACGAAGTTGTGCCGTCTCAGTGCATTCTCCCACTGCCACTCATTCCTCTTCCGCTGCTCACTCCTCAGTGTCTCCATGTCACCTATCTCTTGCGCCTGAACTCTTGGATCTTTGCGCATAGCGAGCAAGTTGAAGCGAATCTCCGTTGGAGGATAGCGTGATATTCTTCGTTGTATGACCGGCACCACTTTGCTTGGGAAGTCATCGAATGAGCATGCGCCGTGTGAGATGGGTGCTCGATTCAGCCCATCAAGCTCGTAGAGTGTGCCGTTAATGGGCGTGTATGCGATGAAGTGGTAGACGTCGTCGTCCTCGGTGGCAAGGCGCTGCGTCTCGTCGACAAACGGTGATGATCGTGCGAACGAGTTATGGACTGTGCGGATGAGCTCAGAATTTGAGAGTGCTTCACCTCGGAACTGCTATTGTCAGCACATGACCATGTCTCAGAATACGAAAGTTCTCTCACCTCAGATGGGAAAGCTGAAGTGAAGTCTTTGAACTCCTGCAGATGTGGACCAATTTTGACCTTGTCATCTTGGTTCAGCAGGACTGATAGCAGGGCTTGTGTGCCACACGCATTCTGGATCGTCTGCGCTGCGAAGAACATGTTCTCGGCAGCATCGTGGTCGAATGTGCCATCGGGAGGCTCCTCGCCCGGCTTGTCACCAGACAGCCATTTGAAGAGGAAGATCACGCCGTATACGGGACTTGATGCCCTCGTCAGCTTCCTCTCCTATCTCGACAGATCGGTGGAACTCACCTGAGCTGCTTCAAGTAGTCGGCGTCCAGCGCAAACAGCTCCTCAAACTGCACGGATTCTGCTCCCAGGCCTTCAAGCAGATACGTAAACACACCCTAATGCAAAGCCATCGTCAGCGATCCCGCTTCTCCAAATGCAACAGAAGTGATGGCGCACAAACCGCGTCAGACTCTATCGTGTTCCACCCACCGGACATCTTGGGCCAATAATTCGATGGTGTTGTGGAAAAATCGCGAGTCGCAACTTCTCGTAGGCGAGCTTGAGAGCCTGACGTAAACGATAGTGGGCCCACTCACGTGCCAGGCTGCGATCCAGCCTTGCGCTCGCACAGAATACGCCATCCGTGTCATCAGCTGCGAGTCTTGCTTTCAGCATCAAAATAGCGAAGCCGTGTGACGTGCTCCCAATACCACGTTCCTGACGAATGTGTCTTGTGCTACACAACTTTGACTTCTTGTACTTGAAATGCTCGGGCATTCCGATTTGCTACGAAGAGTATAGCAAGAGTCAACGAATTGGAACGCAATTGGATGTTGCAGAAGGTTTGTCAAAGTCGCTTGAGATTATTGGATAACTACTGTAATGTGAGAATGGTGAATCTATGTTGGAACACCGCTGGAAAAATGTCAAGCTGTCGGGAGAGCATGCCCAGTCCCAGACCACCGAATCCCATGCATCAACGCCCCGGGATCCTTACCATGTCGTGATCAGTGCAACGAACGACATGCAATAGAGAACAAACCACCCAACACCCACTTGACTGCAATCTCAAGCTGCTCCAACCTTCTATTCATCGGAAATATTTTACAGGAAACGAAAATGTGGTGCCTTTGCTTGCACTTCAAAAAGAAGCATGGCAGATGCAATCCCTTATATGAAGCGACCGAGTATTCGAGATCGTCGTCGTCGTCGTCGTAAAATTCGTCGTAAGAATGAGTTGAGGAATTATTCTTGGTATAGCACTCAAGCAAAAGCGAAGAACCAACCAGGAGAACTTCAGCGAGGAGTAGCGTATTGTCTAATCGTCCGTTCGAACCTGCCGTCTCATATTGTCTCGTGTCGTGCCTTGCCTTTCACCGTAGGATCGTCGACTTCCTGCTGTGATGCCAATATCGGCATCGTCCTGGACACAGACATCGTCTTAGTTCGTGCTAGAATATAGTCGCGGTAGGAGCCAACACGAACCCGCCGCTATTGTATCCTCCAAACGGTACACCAAAATTGAACGAACTGTCCTCTTCCTGCTTGAACATTGACGGTGAGGTCATGGGAGAGGAATAGTTGCTGTTGCTGTACAAGACTTCGCTTGTCGAGCGTGGCACATCGAGGAATGGAGACCTCGGACCTTGGCTCGAAAGCATTGCTGGCGGGCTGAGATGTAGTGGAGAATGGGCAAATGCAGGACTCAGACTTTGGTTGTAGCCAAATTCTGCAATGTGATGACCAAGATCCAGGTTCAAGGTCTCGATGCCGTACGGATTCGAGTGCAGAGTGGATGGAGATTGTGTATGTGACCAGTCTCCACGGGCTCGATAATTCGAGAGCACTTCTCGTGGAAACTCCATCATCATTGTCGCTGCTTGCGTCATCGAGGTGAAGCTATTCGACTGCTGGATCGTGTTCATGATTCGAATCAGTTCTTCGAGCGATGGTAGAGCAAGGCTCGCGAGGAATGGCTCGCCAATGTTGGGGAACATTGGCTGAATCGCAAGTGCCGTGGCGTAGAAATGGGACAGCACGAGAAGCGTGAATATGTCGCCCTTGCGTGAGGAAAGGAGGGTCACTGGCATCCAAAACAGCCATTTTCGAAGCGCATAGAGTTGTGCAAATTGTTCCTCGCAATTCGCTGGTGGACTCGAGGTCCGTAGACGCTCTACATATCCAGCGAGCTGGTCTATCCACCGTGACTCCTGTTCGCATTGCGAAAGGTACGGCTGAAGTTTGACCAGTGCTGCCGTAATGTTGTGTAAAGTGTTTATGTGCTCTTGTCTGCTCTCTGTTCCGAACAGAGTCGCTTCGTTCGTGAAAGTCGATTGTCCCACGAGATTTTGCTGATTGACCAGATCGGCTAACCATGAGTCTTGCTCCCAGCCTTGCATGGCACTGAGGATTGTCTTCGTCCCAAGCATGAGCGATGCCCACCCACGCCAATCTGTCGATTGCCAACTCAGAAGGAGAGAGCCTGCCAGAATAGCATCGGCATTGGTTTTCGAGAACGTGCCCATCGCTTCATGGAGACCTTTCATGGCGATTGACCCATGACTTGAAGCCAAAGAGCGAGTCTCGGCAGACTGTGATATCCACGCAAGATGGCTGGCAGCGAAAGCTAGCACCGCGTCCATGACGAAAGCATATGAAGCTGCCAGGCCCATGAATCTGGATATGCATGTCAGCGAGATCCCTAGCCACTTGACTCTATCATTGCTCACCTCGGCAACATCTCAGTCCAAATCGTCAACTTCGATGTACGGCTTTGCAGCATCTCTGAACACACAGAAGACACATGATAGATCAGGCGTAGATCTATCCGCTCGAGCAGATGCCATTGTGGTTCAGGATATATCTGGAGGTCTGGGAATGGAAACTGCCCAGTTGTCTGCCATTCGTCTATCGCCCTCGATATCTCAGGAGTCCACAGAAGGTTCGCCTGTCCCGAGAGACTCAGACTTGGATCTCCAGGCGCCGGACTATCCATATAGTCACAGCGCACCTGATGTTTCGTGCAATTCCGACTGTGGTGAAGATTAGATGCTGATGCTCGCCTGAAATCAGACACAGATGTAAAGAAAGCGGGAGGCCGCACCATTGCGGGAAGGTTTCATCGCAGCGAATATGTCTCCGCTTGCAGGTTTTGCAACCTTTTCTCGACTTGGTATGACTACAGAGAGAATGAAGTGAGTAAGGAGCCCATTGATCGATTAGAGTATGCTCACCTCCGTCGTGAGGGACCTCCGCCAGGGCCAGCCATTGCTGATGTGAGAGATAGAACAAGTGTGAGTGTGTAAAGAGGGTTGGAGTATGGTGTCTGGAAGATCGTGAACGTGTATGGGTAAGTCCAGGAATGGCTAGTGCTTTATCAACGAATACACTGCTCCTTGTCAAGTTCGTGGCTGAACTCGCGGAGGGGTCGATACGCGCTGTGGGATGGATGCGGGTAAGGATGGTTGGCTGTTGCACCAGGCAGCAGTTTCATCTGAAGAGTTTCGGCGCAAACGCTCGAAGAAGACGATGAATAAGTACAGTGCTAGCTCCTCGTGCTCGATATGCCACTTTCGATGGCGTGCGTTCAATTCGTCTCCAATAGTCGCCTGTCGTCCACACTCTGACTCTTTTCAGGCCTCTCGTTACGGGCTGGATTCAATGTTTCGCAGATCTGCGAAAGGAGTGATGAGACAATGTTACAGGGAGTCTACATCCGCGAGAACGAGGCTGTGAGTCTTATGGCTTGCTCGCTGTGAAGTCATTCCGTCGATTTGTGACCCTGACTATGGGACAGAAAACGGGCGGGCCTCAAAATAGCACTTCCGCTAGGACGGAATAAGTTTTGGGCTAAACATGCGGGACGTTAGAGAGCTTTTATCCATCGTTCGACATGCGTGGTATAACGGCGTAAGGCATAGCCTCATGCTTTTCTCCCCAAAACATGGTCCGTTCGCAGCCGAGTGGGCGCTGTGACATGACGGACGCTCCGTTGACTCGGTGTCTCTGGCAGTTCCTTGCGCGCTGGTAATCTCTTGGTTGTCGTCCCCATCATGGCCAATCGCCCGCGGAAACAGCACGGTAACGATTGCCTCATGGGGTTGCAGACCGTTGCAACTGGTTATGCACCTCACACGACTGCAGATGGAGGGGCAGGGATGGGTGCTGTGCTATCCTGGGGCCGCCAAGATATGTTCCTTTTGGGAACGTGGACACATAAAAATTAAAGCGATTAACAAAGGGCTGCGAAGCCACATCTGCTGGTTTCCATGAAGCGGGGCTTTCGTTGCTGCAGAAGACAGAGGAGGCTCGCAAAGTAAATTCCGAAAGATCAGTGCGTTTGTCAGTGGTTCCCATGATCTCATACTCTCAAAGCGTCTGCCGTCATCTCAATACTGAGACAGCAACAGGCAAGCCATCCATATCATAGGCTATTGATTGAATGCGCAAGGTGTCTTGATTCGGTGAAGCCGCGGTATCGCTGCTCTGCGCCAGAAGGTCGAACGTGCTGTGGGTGCACGAGAAGAAGGATGCAAGTCCCTTGGGCGCTGTGTGTGCTAAAAAAAGACTGAATCGTGCCTCACGCGCACGGACTCGATGGCTTTTGCTTCAAGTGTCTAAGGCTTTTTGACCGCGCAAACAGCCTGCCGACTGCCGACTTTCGAGAATTTCGAGAATTCACCGAGTAACATTCCATCGCTGATTCATCTCATATCCCCTGTGCAACGTCGCGAGACATTGTCGACGATGGGGTCGCTGTCACGCTTCCGGCCACAACTTGGCCTCGTGGGGCGTACCATGCAATACCACAAACATAATCGATTACCGACAGTAGTAGAAACGATTCTTTGGAGTTACTAAAATGCCAATACGTAAGCGGCCCAATCATGCATGGCAATGCATCTGTGCCACGACACCGAGCTTTGGTATGAGCCTCAGATGGGACTGTATCACCACACTGAATTGGGAAAAACCGATAGCTTGAGACAGCATACTAAAGAGAACACGGGTATCCGATGGGATGGACAATATCTCCTGAGGCTACACAGTCATACTCGCGGATCCCGCGAAGACCCGCTGCTCAAAGCTTCTCTCATGCTGTGCTGTAGATCCTGTTTAATAGTGGTAAGGCTGACTTTGGCGAACGGGGGAAAGCCAAAGCCAGTGGCGTTAGACGACCACACCAGAACGTCTCGGGAAGTTTTAAGCAGTGCAAAAATTTCGAGTCACTTTGGGAGAGATGCGTTTCAGCACTATGCGTGCATCGAGAAAGGATGCGCAGAGCTTGCCACTGCACAATGCAACTCTCTCCTGAGTGGACTGTATCTCGGTCAATTCATTGATACTACCACTATTCTTGACTTCCAGAGGCATCGTCTTAACCAGATGGCAATATCGAGACAAGCCATGTGCTATTTTCGTAGGCTCGCTATGTCCTTGTCGCCATGTGGTGCCTCAGATCCCAGCTCCACAAAGCCAGAAATACATTCGATGCTCGCTAAAACCACGACGGAGCATTCATCATGCTCCACCTCAGCATCGCGCCATGGCGCACTCTTTATACTAATTTTGAGGCTCAACTCGCTTCACAGAGGGTCAGAACATCGCTAGGAAGATACAAGAGCTTAGTCACTAAGCGAATATGCACGAACGGATCGCATTGGATCGTAACTTCTTCCGCAGGAAAGGGAAGTAACTCCGATTGGGCTTGGGAACGGGGCGCCGCAAGAAGCTCTCCCACAAAGACTGCTTAAGCTTAGTCGTGAAGCAGTGCCAACAAGCCGTCGCAGTAGTGAGTCGATTGTCCAGACCGCAGATCCTGCCACAGCGTCACCGAGCCCCCAAGGATCTGCTGCTGCAGATGTGCGCCGCCGGCCTCCGCTCAGAAGCCCTATTCGCGGTGGAGTTTGAAGAACGCCACAAAACTCACCCTATTTCAAGGCAGATTTTGGCTCGCTGAGCTCGAATTAGCAACAAGATGTTCGGTGGAATACGCCTGGCACATGCATTGCACGGACAAACCATCCACTCCCCGCCTTTTCTTATTCATGGCATGTCTAGGGTAGCCTGGCCTGTCTGCCGTTATGGCTTGTACATCGCGGGCTAGTATCTAGCAATGACTTCAGACTGTTGCTTGACTTGCTTCCCAACCTTGGGGCCCATGGTCACAATCAACTCGGCTGATATGGCGTCTCGCTTGTTCGTCGGGAGCTAGGGAGTGATTGACGATGCGAAACCACGTTCCACTTCACAAGACGGCAAATGCCGTGAGCGAGCGAGTCGACAATGATCTAGCCAGTGGGGCTGCAGAAGAGATGCATACAATTCGGGAGTTTCAGAAGCTGGATGCACAGACTTTAAGGCCGCCTCGAGCGTGACCGCTCTTCTTCACAACCCAAAGAACATCTGGCGCATGAAGTGCAACTTGTGGTTTCTAATGAGGCAATCCTATCTTCAGCTTAGGCCCTCGACTACCACGAAGCATGTCCTGCTCGAGGAGATCACGTCGAACAGTAGAAGGAGAAGGACCAAGTGCAGACACAACCAATTTCGAGATCAGCCCATCGACACACTGCAACCAGAGGCATGGAGCCCTCTCAAATCGATGGACAGCGTGGTTGAAGGACCCGTAGATCCTGAAAATTTCTTTCGATTTTTTTGGTGTACGCTGATCACAAGATGTGATTGTAGCTACTTTACATTGCTGTTCTGATCCAGCTCGCATGATTGGGCTCATGCTTCAGTCCGTTCGGAAGCCTTCTTCTTGGACATTAGGCTTGCCAAATGAGGTGAGATCGTGTGGCAGATCTGTGCAGAGACTTCGACACCATCATCGTCCGGTTGTCACAATTAGTTCAAGTCCCGCCGTGTCAAGCCGCTAGGCTCGCAAAGGCAGTCGCAGGAGCTCACAGCGAGACTGGACGCTCGAAGTCCGGCTGATAAGGCGGTGACCGAAGTACAAACCTGAGGTTTAATCCCTGGCACGGTGTGCTCTCATTTCGTTTTTTTTAGTGCCTCTCAATCCGTCCTGTGGCCGGCGACGAGAAGTGATTGTTTCCAAGCTCCAACACTTGAAGAATGACTGCCTGACTGTAAGTGCAAGCTCGCAGAATCGAGATGTGTGGCAAAGGCTTGGGTAGATCATGAAAGGGCGAATTACTCGGGTATGGAGATGAGGGCTGTCAGGCTATGCGAGCACTGAGAAGGGTTGATGCCTCAACCTGCTGGCGTCGGTGCAGCAGAGCTCACACGCTTCGCGTTGCTCACTTCGGTTCCCTGTGATCATTGTCAGCATGATGTGTGTTGGAAAAATCAGCAAGCACTGCGATTCTACTTTGTCCTCCCTGTATCGAGCGCGAGCTTTTCTGAGCTGAAACCGCTGACACGCAGGTGATAGGACTTCGGAATGGTTGCACGGCGTATCGTGCGCTATCCTCGCTGCTGCTTCTTGTAGTAAACGCACCTCTGCGTCGAGCGATCGCTTTTTCGGAACTGCGATCAATGGCATTAGTAATTGTTCAGACTCTGAACAAAAGGTGTGGAGAGCTCCTACCGCCGTTGACTGGAGTCGAGGTGCCGTTGATCCCACCATCCTTCTTCTTGCTCTTCTTGACCTTGGGCATCGGAGCCCGCTTTTCGCCTTCCTCGAAGACGTCGTCAGGTAGATTGTAACTACGGAACAATTAGTGCTGTTCATGAGATAACACAAGCACAAGCCATACTTTCGCGTGTGAACCGTGCAAACAGACATCATATCTGGCACGAGCTCTTCCCAGTCCAGGCAGAACGTCTTGAACTCCGCAACCGGCCAAGAAATATCCAACTTCTTGTTGCCGGTATTCTTGAGCTCAAGGCCGACATAGTAGGTTGTTGTATAGATAGTCCGAATTTCTCCGTCGATCTCTGGTATCATCTTGGGATCCTGATTGCTGGCAAGCAAGCTCTTTTCATTCTCTTGTCGAGCTTTTACTTCATCTTCCGTGAGCTTCACGACGAGCTGTGTGCCGCCATGCAAGACGGATTCCACCTCAGCCTCGCCATTGCACCTGTGCACTCGATCAAAGCCGTCAGGGAAAGGATGAGCGATGTTCACACCACTGTCTGCGTTCTCAATGGCGCTGACCAGACGGCGAACCTTTGAGTGCACGAGCCCTGACCAGACTTGAGAAGCTGCATGTGATCTGCTCATCGCAATGACGCTGAGATAGTACTTGTAGCTGCCCGTGAAGAACGTATGCTTCTGGAAGAGCGACTTCCACGTCTTGCGGCCATGGTAGATGTCGCCATAGATGACACCGCCTGCCTTGAGTTCTCGAATGATGACTTCTTTCGTAGATGGTGTGATGTTGTTGGTGGCGCACATTGAGGGGTACGCGGGCGTGATGACAGGCATGATGTGACGGCGGTCGCCCGGGTAGAGCTGCTCTCTGTTAGCGTGAATTTTGTGAGGAACTGTAACATAAATACATACCGCTGGATTCCACTCTCGAACTTCCAGTGGTCCCTTGGCGTACTGCTTCAGCTGAATCGGACGGGGCCAATTCCATCTCGCGATGAGGTCGAGCGTCTTGCCCACAAGGACCGAGGAGGTCGCCATTGGATATAGCTGACAGACTCGCGCCACCATCATGGCCCAAGCAACACCACCAGGAAAACCGCTGATATTCGAGTAGACGGCATGTCGCTGAGCCCACAGCTTGATTGCTCGTAGAGCATTTCTGAACGCCTTTTGCTGCGGCACAACTGATAGGATCTCATCTGTGACACGGACACCGTTGATGCTGCGAAGATCTGTATCATCGAGGCCGCGGAGCAAGTTGTTGTCCTTGAGATCGATGTTCTCTGGTACGGAGGATTGCTTAAGCGAGACAAAGATGAGATCTACGTCGATGCCTTCGTAGACAATCTTGATGATTGGCACGAATGCTTCTCTTACAACGACGCACTCTTCGACAGATCTCTCTGGTGACTTGGACTTGAGGAAGGACGGGAAGGCATCCATGAAATCGTCGCGGTCGACGTGCTTGGGCGCAACGAAGAGTGTGTCGATATCGGAGCCTGGCGAGGTTTCATTAGCAAGGAAACACCTCTGCGTTCCATATCTGAAGCGCACCTGGATTGATGACACCAAGTCGGTAGCTGCCATATGTTGTGATGAGACCGCCAGAGCTGTCTTGCACAGATTGCGGGAATCCTTTCCTCTTCGCAATCAATGTGACGAACTCGCGCGCAAGCTTATGGAAATGGTCCAGCACTCTCTTTCGCTTCTCCACGCCTTCTGGTGTCTCGAAGTTGCTCTGTCTCTTGAGCTCTTCCAACATCTCTTCGTTGAGCTTCAGTTCGGCCTCAGAAGGCAGATCCATCGACACCGGCGGCGTGATGCCCCATTGCTGCTGCCCGCTCGTCATCTTCACCCTCTTATGTTGCGATGATGCGCTTCTCTGTCACTGCTGTGCTCGTTGTGATGTTGCAGGGCAGCCGCAGTAAGCAAGCGAAGTCGACAGATCGTCGTTGATCGCCCGACGATGGCAGGGTGTTGTGCAGAAGTGGACGTTGGCGAGTTCAACGTCTGATAACCACAAGCACGACTATCATGTACTACCGCCGATGGTCAACGTCGAAGGCCGGCCGATGCGCTGCTTGAGTGATCTAGGTCTGTCAATGCGACGATGGGTGCTGCTTGGTTACGGAGGAGACACCCTTGTTTGGTCGTGAGAGGCCGCAATCCTATGTCATGTGCCCTGACATTGGACCCTTAATCACTTTTTCATCGCCAATTCATCCGATCGCCGTCTGGTTGGACACCTGGATTTTCACAAGCCCTTGGGCATTTTAGAATGATCCTGCATGGCAATCGACGTACGATAACGCAATATTCTGACACGCTGCACAATCAATTGCATGATCGGCCTTGTTATTGTCTTGATATCTCCACCTTCCCGTTGTGATACTCAACACCACGCTCGATCTCCAAGTCTAGGCTAGGCAACGTCATCGTCGATAGGTCTGCTCCTCGCTGCATGTTCTGGATGCGAGAGCCACACCCTACCATTGTTTTATCACGGTGACTAGCGTTCTGGCTTGTGAAAGATGCATGAGATCTTCGCACATAGTCGCGTACCCCAGACATGCCGCCCCGCATTTTCAGGGTCTATCACTAGTTATGTTGGGCCATTATCTGCTCAGTCAAAACCATGCTCTCTCCCAGGTCTAGAACTTTTCGAAATCCTTCAATGATTTCCCTTACACTCCGGCGACAAGATGACTGGGCTCGCTGTCATCCTCGCGACCGCCCTTGAAGGGATCCTGCGGGAAAGATATGACGACTTCCAACTGCTGGAGCTGGACACGCAGGGCGAGTGTAGCTACACAGCCTTGCTGATTACTACAAATGCTTGCGTGCAGACGAGAAAGATCATCCAAGCCCGCGAAGCTCGATTCGTGCTGGATCTCGACCTCGCTGATGAGGCATCGAGAGTCTATGGACATCTTGCTCCTTCCACACAATTGATAGCCACAAAGACTCTGCCGGCTCAGAGTGGCCCACAGACGTTTCACTTCTACGAGCTTGACCTGGTCCCTGGCGTCCCATACTCGAGCTTGATCCCACGCCGAGCTAGCACCGATGAAGACACCATCATACAACAACGAATGCTTGTCGGACATCTCGCTCGGTTCTATGCCAGAGGATGGAAGGGCCAGATCAAGAAGTCGTACAACGAAGGCAAAGTCGGCTCGAAGCTTTCTTCAAAGATCGAGCAACTATCGAAGCATCTCCCAACACCACAGCTCAGAACAGTGGCAGAGTGGGCATTGAGTCTTCTGCCTCTGCTCGACGTTCTCCCTGTCGTCTTGACCCACGGCGATATCGTGCCCAGCAATATCATGGTGCATCCAGACTCCGGCATGATGAAGGGAATGGTCGATTGGGTCGAGGCCGAATTCTTACCTTTTGGTCTGTCTTTCTACGGCTTGGAGTATTTACTAGGCTTTCCTTCAAAGAGGCGCGATTCTATGACTGATTCTGCTACAACGTTTGTCTACTACGACTGTGCTCATGATCTGCGAGCACACTTTTGGTCCACTTTGTACCGCAAGATACCCGAATTGAAACACGACACCGAGATGCTTATGGCGTTGCACATTGCCAAGATCATTGGCACTCTTCTTTGGTTTGGTTTTGCATGGGATAATGGCGCAATCAACCGCGTCATCAACGTCCAGAAGGATCCCGAAGTTCTTGCATATCTGGAAGCATTCTTGTTTGCTGAGATCGATGCGTGGGATGAGTTTGGGAAGCACGCTGTCGGGTGAGCTTCGCCTGCCATTCAACCATGATGTAGCCATGGATGATGCTGACCGTAGCAGTGCCAGCGATGCCCCTGCACCCTCGCAGACCGTCGAGGCCGAAGTTTCAGCTCCTGCTATCATGCCGTCTGCTTGAGGAGAATGCGAAGTGGGTGCTTTCAAACACCGGAAGGTGAATGCACAATCGGGCATATTGGCACACCCTGCAGGGCCATCAACGAAGCGTAGAGCATACAAGTGATGTCCGGAGGATGAGCCAATGCTTTGCAGCATTGTTGCATGGAGTATTCTGAGCCTATTAGGGCGCTGGTCTTTGGCGGAAGCATCGCCTGCGTTGTAATATGTTACGATTCTTTTCTCCACGAGCACACAGTATTGAGCAAGGCGTTGGTGCGTTTGCATGAAGGTTGATCGCTTGGCGTTCTGCAGCATTAGCATAGAGGTAATGCATCTTCTTGTCACATCATCGACGTCTCTCATGCAAGACAAAGACACTGGCACCGATTGCGGAGTGCAGACTGCCGTGCTTGTGCGACTCGAAGATGATGAGCTCGTGCTGCCTGTGCGACTTGACGAAGTCAACAGAACACTCGTCTGGAAGCCGACTATTGGCTGAGCGGTGTCCCCCGGAATGTTTTGCACACTAAATGCCACGAGCAGCCACACTGTTCTGACCTCTAGCCGGACTCAACGCATTGTCTGCCATTGATCGATGAGCGACTTCTTGCAAAGTCGAATGAGCCAACTGTCATGCACGCGTCGAGAGCGTGATGGACGTCAATGCAACGCGAAAGGATCTGGATCTGATCGGACAGGATCGCGTCAATGCATGCCGTATAACATCGCTTGTCACATTGCGCGTAATGCTCGCTACAATGGACATCTGAAGCCGTTGAGATGGGCGCACGATGCAGAACATTCAAGTGCAAAGAGGTCAAGTGGAGAAAGTGGGCGCTTCGGCCAGGCGACCCACGTCAGCCTTGTTGCCCAAGGCTTCAGCGACCAACGTCAAACTCGAGCGAACCTGCTTTTGCGTGGCGCCGCGTGGGCTGCATCGCTGTGAAAATCATCTTGAACGCATTTCCCACCTCTTATTGCATTCTTACATCTCGCATTGACTTTTCTACGTCGTGCAAGAACTGGACGTTGTGGTAGACCGGCTGGCTGCAGCTTCCCGCGGAGCACCGACTTTTCTCTGCCACTACGAACCTCCTCCCACCACCACCACGCCTGTGAGGGTCGCAGAACAGTTACCACTTATTTCCTGGAGAAAGATCTCCCTGCCACCCCCGTGATCTTGAGAAAATGCTGGTGGCCGAGATAGCATAGGTACGCTCTTTTTCACGTGTTTGAACACCTTGGAACAAAATCCATCGACGTTGCCCCTCCAGCGACAGCAGTTTTTTGCGGTGCCCGCTCGACCTGAGACGAAGGATGTTCTGGAGCTAATCAAATAGTCCGGGCTCGCAGGTACACTGCAACAAAACACATACAAACGCGACCCGGGTTCAATTTATTTGTGGTGCCATTGACCTCACCGAGCGATACGCGAAGATCCCTCCTCAACACCACTGTGATCAAATCGCCGATTGGAGTCGCCCTCACGTTTTTGCAGCCCGCACGCTGCCACCGTCTTCTTCGTATCCCCACGTTCCGCTTACGCCACGTCCACCACACGCATTCTTAGCACACGATGGCGTGGCAACCGCAGGCTGCGCAGCTGTCGCAGCTCATACAATGCCTCAAAGACTCGCTGAGCTCGGTGCAGAGCGCGCGGCAGGCAGCAGAACTGGTGAGATCCGACGGCTACGGGATCTAACGCTCCCGCTGACTTTGTGTGTAGATGCTGAAGCGCGCGAGCGAGTCTGCCGACTATGCCAATTACCTCACATACCTTACCGTCACATCACAGAGCCCGCCTTCGCTAAACTTGACGCCTGAGAGCTACCACATGGCACGGAGTGCCGGCGCAGTGCAGTTGAGAAATCTTGTCCGAAGCTCGTACAAGTCTGTGCCCGAGGACAGCAAGACCTACATCAAGTCTGTCATATTACAGGGCTTGCAGGACAACAACACCCAAATACGAAACTATACCGGCAATGTCATCACCGAGCTTTTGCGACAGGGTGGTGTCATGTCATGGCCTCCTCTTCTACCCAGTCTGGTCGCGCTTGTGGAAAACAAGGAAGGCAATATTCCCCAGCGAACGCAAGAAGGAGCAATGAGTGCGCTCAGCAAAGTCTGCGAAGACAATAAGCGTGCTCTGGAGCGCGACTACAATGGCGAACGGCCGCTGGCCTTCCTCTTCCCCAAGTTGATCGACTTCACACGACATGATAGCCCGATAGTGCGAACAACGGCACTGTCAGCCATCAATATGTTCTTACCTGAAAAGTCCCAGGTTGTGCCACTGCATTACGACGCCCTACTCCAGCGACTTTTCGAGCTTGCAAATGACAGTAGCCCAGACGTACGGAAGTATGTCTGCAGATCCCTTACACGTTTTGCAGAGATCACTCCAGATCGGATAATACCGCACATGCAAGGCATAGTCAGCTTTATCCTTGTGCAGCAGCAGTCCGAGGATGATGCAGATCTTGCGCTGGATGCGGCCGAGTTCTGGCTCTGCTTGGGCGAGGACGAGAAGTTGTGCCGAGTGTTGGAGCCCTACCTGCAATCGATCGTGCCGGTCTTGCTGGAAAGCATGGTGTATGGCGAAGATGATCAGATCAGATTGGAAGGCGAGCAGGAAGATGCAGATCAGGAAGACAAGGCGGAGGATATCAAGCCGGCTTTTGCAACGTCCAAGGATGCACGTGTCGGAACGGAAGGTACTGCAGGCGCGTCGAATGGTGTGAATGGAAACGCGATACCAGACGATGATGACGAGTTGAGCGAAGGAGAGATCGAGGAAGAAGACGAAGATGAGGATGGCGAAGACCCAGCCGAGACCTGGAATCTGCGAAAATGCTCAGCAGCTGCACTCGATGTGCTTGCATCGCAGTTCAACATCCAGGTGTTCGAGCTCACCCTACCATATCTCAAGGATAACCTCAACTCACCAGATTGGCCGCGAAGAGAGGCAGCTGTATTGGCAGTTGGTGCGATTGCAGATGGCTGCATGAACGTTGTGCAGCCTCATTTACCAGACTTGACCTCATATCTCCTCACGGTCCTCGGTGATTCAGAGGCGGTTGTGCGGCAAATTGCATGCTGGGCAATCGGCAGATATTCTGGCTGGTCGGCAAATCTTGACGAGGCAGGCAAGAAGCAATACTTCGAACCTGTGATGGACGCCCTACTCACGAAGATGCTGGATCGAAATAAGAGAGTACAAGAGGCTGCTGCTTCGGCTTTTGCAAACTTGGAAGAGAAGGCGAAGAGACAGCTCACACCATATGCAATTGTCATCGTTCGGCAGTTCGTGGAATGCTTCAAGGTGTACAAGGATCGCAATATGTACATCCTCTACGACTGCGTGCAGACGTTGGCGGAACATATGGGCAACGATCTCAAGAACCCGGATCTTGTAAACTTGCTGATGCCAGCTCTGATACAACGATGGCAGCGAGTCAGCAACCAGTCTCGCGAGATGTTCCCTCTATTGGAGTGTCTATCATATGTTGCAATCGCACTCGGCGAAGACTTCACGCCGTTCGCGCAGCCAATCTTCTCGAGGTGTATCGAGCTCATACAGACCAATCTTGAAGAGACTCACAACGCAGCAAATCTGCCTTCTTACGACCAGCCCGACATCAAGGACTTCCTCGTTACAAGTCTGGACCTTCTTAGCGGCATCGTGCAGGCACTGGATCCGGCCATCTCAGACTCTCTGATCGGAGGCACGCAGCCGAACCTCTTCACAATGCTCACGTATTGCATGCGAAATAAGCACAATGACGTCCGCCAATCATCATACGCCTTGCTCGGAGACTGCGCAATCTACTGTTTCGCGCAGATGCAGCCCGTGCTACCTGCGATTCTTGACATCCTGCTTCAGCAGCTCAACATCGAGAAGCTTGGAACTGACCCCGCTGCTCATGCTGTGGTCAACAATGCCTGTTGGTCGCTGGGAGAGATTGCGAAGCGCCAGAAGGGTGGCATGTCAGACTATCTGGAGAAGTTTCTTCAGAAGCTTGGAGTCATTCTCTTCGATCAGCAGGTGCCACAGTCACTCAACGAGAATGCTGCAATCGCAATCGGTCGACTCAGTCTGCACAACTCGGACAAGATTGCAGAACATCTAGCTCAACTTGCGCCGCACTGGGTACGATCGATGAGCCATGTCATGATGACAGAGGAGAAGAGCGACGCGATGTGGGGCTTCAACCTAGCGGTGCTGAAGAATCCTCAAGCCATGGAAACAAGCTTGCTGGATTACTTGAATGTGATTGCCTTGACAGCAAGGTCGGAAGATCAGCAGAGTGCGCCACCTCAGTATCTCGACAACAAGGAGGCCACTCTGAGCTTCCAGCAGGTGAGACATCTTTCCCCAAAAGCACGCGATGGTGCATGCTAACTATGATCAGGTGATCGCAACATATCGCAGCATGATCCCGACTTTTGATGCTTTCATTGGCAATCTGCCGCCGGAGAACCTGGCACTTTTCCAACGCGTTGAAGCGCTCGTCAACGCGGCAGCGAGTCAGCCTTAAGCGAGCCCTCCTTTTACAACGATTTATTACCGACGAGCACAACTGGCCACCGGCTAGTGACAGATTCGGGGCAGTGAAGTGCCTTTGCGTGGCAGGTGGGAGAAGCTACGCTGAAAGAGGCCGGAAGAATTGGTTTGGGCGTCCCGGGTGTTTTGAGTGGAGGATGGTAAGGAAGTGAATGATTCCACCCATGATAACCCACACTGGATGATGATTGATGAGGAAGACAACGCATGTTGCATACGGGATATGGGTCGCAATGTAGAGAGATGGATACTACCACGCATGAGGATTAATGGGGTCACGACGAAGCATATACACCTACCTGTGTCTGATCCGGCAGATTGATTTTTGATTGAGCGTTCATGTACCCGTGCTGTCCAACGACTGCATAGCATTTTGGGAAAGGCCTGCCGCGAGAATATTTGCTCCGCAGAAAAATGCACCGTAGATAGTTGTTTGCACGTCATCGTTCTACAATTAGAATGATTGGCGATAATCGTATGTAGTTCTTTGATCAATTTCGACTGAAGATCTTCTCTTCAATGCTCTATTTACTCTATTGCTCCAATGAGATCTGACGACGACCCTGAACGTGACTTTGCACGTGAGGACGTGATTATTAGCGCGATTCACGTCAAATCTCGTGTACAGCTAGACACCTGCCACTTTGCATTCCCCACGCCACGATTTCACTTTAGCGAGACACGCAGGAAAACCAGGTCTCCAATGTGACTGGTTGACCACAAGAGTTCAGGAAGATCAGAATGACGTCGATCTTCAGCTTCGTCAACAGCTTCATCCCGTTTGCGGATCCTTCGCGACCGCTCTGGCGCGATGTCTTGCTCTCCGTGGCTCTTTGCACCGTGCTCTATATCGCGCCACAAGTTAACAATGCTCGATCGAGGAGTGCAGCTGCTCAACCAGAACCAGCGCACGATGGAGCACGGGTAGAAGGCGACGAGACCCATGCGCCAGATCAAGTGCTCTTAGAGCACGATGCCAACGCGGAGGAGCTTGATGTTCCCGTGGACAACGACTTCATCGAGGTGCAAGCAGGTCAAGGTCAAGAGCAAGAGCCAGCACAAGAAAATGAAGCTGCAGAAGCCGCAGAAGCCGGTCCTGCAAATCCCAACGGACATCAACCACGGCCTCGCGATTCGAATCGAGAAGTCGGCGCAAAGAAAGCAAAGGCCATCGCACGAAGGAATCAGCAGCGAGCATATAATGAGTTCATGCGAGAGCAGGGTGATGCGCAGAGGGCGGAGTGGGCACGAGACGAGCATGAGAGGCAGATACAGATTGCAGCTGATCAAAAGAGACGCGCGGAGATTGATGCAAAGTTGAGGGAGAAGGAGCGAGTCCAGCGGGAGGCGAGGAAGGCGAAGGAGGAGGCTGAAAGGTTGTCTGAGTGGGAGGCTACAAGGGCGGCGGCAAAGATGATCGAAGACAGGCTTGCTGAGAAGGGAATCATTGGCGTGGCTGAGGTGAAGAAGGCTGTGAAGAGGAACGAGGGGTGGGTGCAGGAATTGGCGAGAAGAGAAGGCATCATTGGTACGAAAGTCAAGGACGGACAGAAGTATGTCGTGATGCTGACCAGAAGTGGTTGGCTGGTGCGCATCAGTGACGAGATGATGGAGAGCGTCTACTCTCAAGCGGCGGCGTCGTGTGCTCATGGTCAAGGCAAGGTGTCATGGCAAGAGATGGGCAGACTCGCGCAGGACCTGATTGTCTCTGGAGCATGAAGATGGAACTGGCCCGGAGAACGACACACGCACCATTCTGCCCAAGCCCAAGAGCTTCAGCAACTTTGAGCAAATCGGCCTTCTCGGGCTCGCAAATGACATGCGGGAAGTCTGAGGTACGAGCCTTGGACGCGGCTATGCGTGCTTGGGGAAGATATCTTAGCTGCTCGTACGCACGCTCGATGGAAGATAACAGCCAGGAGCAGATTCGAAAGTCAAATTCGAAGTGAACAGAGGTGAAGTAGCTGAGCCTTGCAAACCAGAGAAGGTGCAGTGAATATGACGACTCGTCAAGATTTGAAAGATCCACGATGGGTCGCAAGATCATGAATCGCCATCTCAAAATTGCTATGCTAGACTTCAACTGGAATATCATTGCAGTGCTGTCTTATCTGGTTACTATTAGACAGCTTCACGATCGTCATCTCGGACCACGGAGCAAAAGCGAGCCGTAGTCCGAACAGTCCGATAGCGCGGGTTGGTTCCGCACCAATTAGGAAGCACACGATTTCTAAGAGATGCTCAAGCTCGAATGCCTATCGCGCGCTGCGCAAGATGCTTCCTGAAAAGGCTTCACATCTGCTCATCACTGAGCGAAGGCTATGCGACTTCGAAGACTGTGGATAGCATCCGCGACTGCCGTACGAGCCTTTGACGCCTTTCCAGCAGGAGGATTGACATCACTGAACTTCTTGCAACAGCCTGTACGCCTTGCATCGAACATGACGAGGGGAGCTGTAATCTCACTGAGCCACGGTGGTGGGCCCATGCCCGTGTTGGGTGATCCAGGACACAAGCAGATCGTGTATTCGCTCAAGAATCGGGTGCCTGAGATTCTCAAGTTAAACACGGAGGAGCGGCCGAAGGCCATCATTATCGTCACGGCCCATTGGTCAGAGAAGAATCCTACTATATCAAACGGCAAGAAGCACAAGCTCTACTACGACTATGGAGGCTTTCCGACAGAGAGCTATAAGCTCAAGTACGAAGCACCTGGCAGTCCAGAGATCGCCAAGCAGGTTGGAGATGCGATGGCTAGGGTCGGCTTGAAGCCAGAGTACGACGAGGAGCGCGGTGAGTGACTCTGCATCAACCATACCACCTCGATATGCATAGACTGATCGAGACCATCCAGGTTGGGACCATGGCGTGTTCATCCCTATGCTCCTGATTCACCCTGCAGCAGACATCCCCATCGTGCAGGTCTCAGTCCTGTCATCAGAGGATCCCGCAGACCACTACCGAATGGGCCAAGCACTGGCCTCTCTACGCGAACAGAACGTTGCCATCATTGGCTCCGGTTTCGCCTCATTCCACAATCTGCGGCTCATGTTCAGTGGCGTGGCTTCAGATCCTGCGTTCCAGAAACGGAATGCTGCCTGGAATAAGGCGATCACGGAGGCGGTCAGCGAGGGAGATGCTGCCAAGCGCAGTGAGCGGCTGACAAAGTGGAGGGAGTTCCCTGGGGCCTTTGAGATGCATCCTAGGTATGGTGCGGAGCACTTTCTGCCGTTGATTGTGTGTGCTGGGGCTGGTGGGGAAGGGGAGCCTGGGAAGTACACCGATGAGTTCATGAACCTGGACATGTACAGCTACTATTGGCAGTAGTAGGGAAATTATCATAATCTGACTATTTGCTCATCAGAAGTATTCGTACGCAGTACTAGATACAAGAAACAGTTCACAAGCATCCAGCAAGCAGCTTTGAGGACCCCTGTGTCGGAATATTGGTCGAGCGTGCTGTGGGCTAGAATCGTGTGGAGATCTAGAATGATCTAGTAGAGATATAAAGCGAGCTCGATACGACAAGCCACGGGCAGAAACCAAAAGAGCAATTAGCGACTCTTTCTGTACATTCGGACCGACTCATGCGATTTCTGGTCCTCTCTTGAAGAGCAAGGTAACCAAAAGACTACATCTTTGTAAAGTCGCACGATCCTTGGTCATGATATATGCTCATCGACTTGACTGCAATATGTTTAGGCGCTCAGTCCAACCTGAGGCCATACACGGCATGATTTCTTGGCCACTAAACCATACTCTTCACGTATAAGCAAGTCGTTCATTAGCCGTGCCATCTTAAACGACCTGCAGCCTTCTAGAAATTCGCTGCATAATGCTGCATATTACCCAAGACTGGCATGCGCTCGGCTCAGGCTACTATTGCACCTGGAACGCTGCTTTACTCGTGGATGAAATAAGCAGCAGGAGTTGATTCAGCATCGAGCAGTTGCGAAATGGTGCGGTGCCTGCATATTTCCTACGCTGATCGCACACTACTGCAAGGCCGTGATGTATGACGTTGGTCCAGGGACTTTGTCGTCATTGGCCAGATCATGAGGCCATGCTTCCGTACGGACGTTCGGCCATCGTGGAAGCAACGGCGATTTGTTCTAGCGAGAGAATAGGAAGCAATCCGCGGGTTCTTCCGTCGTCCACGGACACCAATAAGTGATCTGCCCGAGACGTCGCAGTCCGCTGTCGCTAAAGTCGGGTGCATCGGTTAGGTGTTACTTCATCATGGTGAGTATAGGCCTTTGACTCCAGAGAACACTAAATGCACTGCGAACAGGCTCCAGGCTGTTGACTCATCAGTATGCAGCAGAAATGCACGAAAATCGATCGGCATAAGGCTCAGTCGGGTGTGATTGTAATAGCACTTTGTATGTTGTAGAAGTGCAAGAGTCGAGACCGCGCGAGAGATCGCAGCCTAGTAGTAATAGCCAACGAGGGCGACGTACTCGCCACCGCAAGGCTGCTTGAGAGCGCCAAGTCGGTTTACTATTCGCAGTGATGCATCGCTGATATTACTCAGAAGATACTGCCGGACCAAAGTTCGTCAAACTGTACGAAGAAGCGAGCCGCGAGCGGAGGCGGAGCCTCCGTGCTGACTTGTCAATCACTGCCCGAAGAGGAGCGTACGTTGCACGGACCACCTCAGCCCTATGAAGTTGAGCCGTGTATGCGGCGGATGATTGCTTGAAGCCGTACTCGCGTCGAAAAGGACATTCGTAGAATCATGGCGTCGCATTCGCATATGGAATCACGGCAGAGTCGGTCTTACAAGAGCGATGTCTGCGCCATGGACGCGGGCAGATCAACCAGAATAAAAGAAAGAGCATGGCAGTACAGTGGGAATTTACTACCATCCACACATACACCAGAATTCAACACTGCATACAACATATGCACCTTCCTCGTATGGGAATTGCCACTTTCAGCACTGCTTCTTGAATACACGTATACGCACAAGGCACCGCACGTCCCATCAGTCAGAATAGACAGCATACTAAGCAGAAGCGAGCATCACGACTTTCCCTGGCACTTCGCCGAGCTCAAGGTCACCGAGTCGAACAATCACATATTAATTAAACTTCACGCGATCGATTTCCTTCGCTTGGGCAGCTTTCGACGACAGCCAAACGATTCGGGATTACCTCAGGCGAAATTGGCTTAAAGATCTGGGGCCAGCGAGCATTTGGCCTGACGAACACTTTTAGCTGGCGTTACATAAGACGGAAGGACCAAATCGGGGACCTGACGCTAGCCACTTCGGGCAACTACGCAGGTCCAGCCTTGAAGAGGTGAAATCGTGCGCTCGTTGAGTTTTCGGCAGGTAGAGGAGCGGGCTTTTGGGTAGGGAGGAGGAAACCCTTCGAGTAGGCAATCTGGAAGAAGGAGAGGCTGCAGAAGTAGAGAAGCCTCGCAAAAGAATTCGCTTCCTCGACATTCGCGAGGGGACGTCAGCGCAGGGAATGAGCAACCCGCAACGCACGGCTCCCACGCGACATGCTAGCTCATCCACGTCCATCTCAGGCGGGCAGTATACTACCACTCAAACACCCACGCACTACTATGAAGACTCGGAAACCACCCTCCCTCCTTCTCAATCGCCCTCGCTGAATACCTCTGCCCACGGCAGCGGCCATTCCAGCGAGTACCAGGGACAATTTCGTCGTCCCTCCCACCAGCCGACGCCGCTCAGTCAGATCACCGGACGACCAGTGGTAGCCGAACCACAAGATCTCGACCTTGGGCAGCTGCCGGGCTACGGTTTCCCGCCAGGAGGAGCATTGGTGATCGGTTGGCCCAATCCTGCGCAAGCTCAGAGCGGAGTGGGCTTCGGCGCATACTACGAGCCCCAAGGCGAGCTCCAGGCGCAATTGCAGGCGCAACTTCCACCGCAACAGGACTTTGTCAGTCCAACGCCCATACCTGCACGACCCGAAAGCGCGTTCAGCGAGCCAACAAGCAGTTTTGGAGACAGTCGCCAGCCGAGCTCAGGCATGATTGCCACGGCACGAGCCAATACGACTGCCGACATGTCAGGCAGAGCAGCGGGTCCACCAAGCATAATCACAAGAGCTGGGCAAAAGCGAAAGGCCGACTCGCGAACAGGGGACAGAAGAGAGTCTGTGGCGACAGCAACATCTCAGCAGTCGCCGACCACGGCTGAGCCAAAGAGACCGTCAGTGTCGAGACCGTCGATAAGTGGAGCGCGCACGGAACCAGCGTCGCCAAGGGTGACGAGAAGTCAACGGCAAGCTCAAGACTCGGAAGCGGATGACGATGATGAAGACGAGGCACAAGAGCCGGCACAGACGATCGCAGAAGCGAAGCCCGTGCCTCCGAAGCTGAAACAGTCGGATTCGAACGAGAATCGCAGAGTCGCTGAGGTTGCTGCTCATCTGACAACTGTTTTGCCTGCTGGCAAGGTGTTTCCAATACAGATTGGTTCAGATCTGTTCCGACTATCTGGCGCCTCGATCTCCTCAGATGGTAAGTGCGACCGGTTGAATGCTTTTAATTCTGGCAGGTGCAATGTAGCTGACATGGGTGTCTGGTAGCTCCTTCCTACTTTTCGCATTATTTCGGAGAGCAATTGATACAGACAGGGTAAGTGCAAACCTCTCCCACCCTCACACCTGCCTTTCTGACATCCAATTCCAGTGGGCGTGCATCGCAAGTCAAGACATTATACATCGATCGCGACCCCGAGACATTCAAGGATATCGCATTACACTTGCAAGGCTACTATGTGAAGCCGCGAGACGAGGAGCATTTTGTGCGCTTGTTTGCGGACGCACAGTTTTATTCATGTAGGTTCTACCGTTATGCTGCAATGCAGTACTAATTCAGCACAGTACCGCGATTGACGCAACAGCTCTTCAAATCCGAGATCTTTATCCAAGTCGGCGATCGCCACTTCCAAATCCCTCGTGACATCTTCTCCTCGCCCGGCGACAGCCCCAACTTCTTCTCCCTGGGGTTCGCGCACTTCTTCTCGACGCCATCTGAAGTGTTTCCTGGCCTCGACCGTCAAACACTCCTCCGACCGCCTTCTATCCTCCCGCCGTCTGTCGCGAACAGGTCTGGAGATGTCTTCGCAGATCTGCTCAGAATCCTACAAGGCTATGAAGTCAAGATCAGAGATGCGGATCACCGCGCTGAACTGCTGCGAGATGCACGATACTTTCATCTCAAAGGAGTCGAGCAGAAGTTGCTGCCATGTGAGATCTCGCAAAACGTGCTGCGAGGACGAAGTGAGATAGTGCTTCGGCTCGAGGACATTCGTCAATCTGGAGTGAATTTCCTTGCCGAAGCTCGTGGGCGCTTCTCACAGAGTGGTCCATCTACAGGCAAGTCCGACAGTACTGGGTCCAGCGACGATAATGCGCCTCTACCGACTGGCTGGATTACCTATCAGAGACCATACGTGGACGAGTCGGCGCACGATCTGATATTGGAGATTTCCTCCTCGGAAGCCACTCGCTTGGATCTTGCATCGATGCGAGCCTCGTTTCATGGTCAGGTCAAAGCGCGCGTGGCAAGTCTGTTCAGTGTCATTGCAAACAAGCTCAATCTACCGGCCATGGTACCGCTTGGACTCATGATGATGCAATCTGGCGGTGGCATTGCAGCTCAAGCCGCATCTCCTGCCAACTCAGGTGTCAGTGGCGATCGAGTCCGTATCCGCATTGATCGCGATGCATTCGTCACATTAGACGGTGACACGGTAGAATGGGATGACGAAGAGGACGATTCGTCCGACGACGGCGACGAAAATATGACAGACAGCAGTGTCGCAGCTGCGGTTCCGAAGGTGCGAAAGTGGAAGAGAGAACGGGCATTGAACAAAGAGATGGAATGGCTGGTCCAGAGAGGGCAGTGGAGGCTGCGAGTTGAGCAGGCTGAAGAGCCAGAAGGTGCACCTGGGAGGGTGGAAGTCGTGCTCTGCGCGATCAGACTTGAGGGATACACGAGGGAAATGCATCGCAACCGGACAAGGGGATTTTTGGTTTGATGCATTTGCAGCATTTTAAGGTTGAGCGAACAAGCGATCGAGGTTGATTGGAGCGCAAGCTGGCGATTCTTTGGAAGCATTTCAGCGGGATTGATGTTCTTTCTTGTCTATGTTCTGATTCGTATTGCATGCAATATGGAGAATCGCGCTTGCATAGCAGGTCTGCAAATGTGTACGTAGCATGATTTCTGGAGCTTTCGAGTTCAACAACGCAATGTGAATGCCTTCTTCAAATCATTGCGAAGATGCTCTTGAACTGGATTGATTTCTCATACTGCGAACAAGCTATCAATATGCACAGTGAACAGCTTGATCAATATTAGGACTGTTCCACTCTTCAAGTAAGCTACATCCCGAAATTGCCGCAGCATCCTTGGTCCCTTCAAAGCCAGCCACATTAGTGATGTTCTCTGACTGGTAACCCACCAAGCATCCACGGTGTGATCAATGGAACTCGTTCTTGTCTGCATTGACATCGTTCTCCAGGTAGACATTTGTCTTGTTGTTCATTTTAGGACCGATGTCTTCGCAGAGGAAACACAGAATTAGACCGACACCGCCAAAGCCAAGAGAGGACAGAGCAAGCATCTTCAGCCCATATGCAGTCGCCTCCTTGTACCCGACGCTGGCGGCAGCGATGGCTGCATCGTTGATACCGGGGACAGCAGCAAGCGCATCGGCGCCGCCTGCAATCGCCGTGACGAGCTGTTGTGATGCAGCTTGCGTGAGACCGTTTTCCAGTCCAGCTCGGGTAATAAGTTCCTGAGCGCGAGACCGCATGGAGTTTGTGTTGACGCTAGTGTAGACAGCTTGAGCCAGTGAGCCACCACCAAAGCGAGCAACGCCAGCCAGTCCGCCGGAGGCACCAAGATCTAATTGATCGACGCCCAATTGCACAAATGCCACAGCCTCATATTGAGCCCAGCCGAAGAAGAATTGCTGAAGGAAGATGAGGCCAGTCATGAGCGATTGATTGTATGGCGTAACGAGAGCGAGGAGACCGCCGAATATGACAGCTAGCCCGAAGCTAATGATCAAGGTGATCTTCCAGTGACCGATCTTGTGCCCCAGACAGGCGAAGATGAGCGCGCCGCTGACAAGGCCAAGTGTAGAGGGTAACGAGAGCGCTAATGCATCGCCAACTGGGTCTGTAGGCGTAGTGTAAAAGACCGCGACACAAGTTGGCCATACAATAGCAGCCTAATGCCTTATTGTCAGCTCATGGAAACAGACGCCAAAACCCAAGTTATTCAGCTTACCGCATAGTAGTACATTGTGATGATAGCACCAAAGATGAAGGGGACGGTAAAGCTGCGACCTGGAGATTGTCAATCATCAAAATCTTGACATCCTTGACATCCATGTCCCGTACTTACCCCAATGATAGCTGAAGATCTCGGGTGGACACAGCTTGTAAGGCACCTTGCTGACATTCTCCCAGACCCCAAAGACAGCACATAAGAGAATTCCCGAGATCAAGGGGCCGAGCACGATAGCCGAAGATGCTGGTCTGTACGTCGTATAGACGATGCCAATGAGGGTAAGTGCCACGCCGCCCGTGACAAGCACCATACCAACGTAGTCCAAGCCCTTCAAAGCGGTGCGCCATGGGACGCCTCGAGGGTGCTTTGGCGGCTCATAGCAGAAATAGACGCCAACAACGTTGATGACCATTGCGATTGTTACCGCCCAGTAGACCCATTGCCAAGTCCTACTTGTGGGGTCTTGAATTGCGTATCGACCGATGATCGGCCCACAGATCAGGATTGGGAAAAGGACGGCGTCAGATATGATGATACCGATATGCTGAACACAAGGTTAGTGTTGGTATCAACAAGTTCTCAGGAGTGAACTCACTCGATACTTATTTGGCATCAGTTCAGGAACACCGATAAGTCCAAGCTGGCTCATTCCAGAAGCGAAACCAAGGATGCTCATTCCAGCAATGAATTGGTCGGATCGATGCGATGTTGCACAGATAATTGAGCCGATAGTGGAGAAGACATTGCCAGCGAGGATGACAACTTTCCGGCCAAACAGGTCGCTATTGGTACCAGAGATGAGGAAGCCGAGTGCACAGCCAGTCGTGAATGAAGACAAAAACCATGCGCTGGACTCAACGTCGCCAAACTGTGCACCCAGAGTTGCAAGCATTGGCGAGGTGGTTGGAACGGGCCAAAAGGAGATACCGACCGAGGACGACAGGAGTGAGATGGAAATCCATGTTTTCCATGTTATGGATGAAAGACTGGCTTCAGCTGGTTCATCGGTCGCAAGTCTGCTGTCGACGTGCTGGTGATGTCCAGCTGGCAGGACGTCTGTTTTCGACACACCTATCTTCTCAACATCTCTTGGGAAATCCATCTTATCGGGTCTGGGAAATAGGCAATGTTGCTGTGATCAGCCCGCTGGGTACTCCAAGCATAAAAGCAAGTGCTCGAGAACGGAAGATCATTGCCTTGACTACGCAAGCACAAGCTCTTGACTGCCTCCTCATATCAAAGCGCTAGCCAGCCAGCGACAGCGATGTACCAATCACACTACCCCGGAATCCCATCCTCTCCGGATTTGCGCCTGGAGTATGGAGACTTCCTAACGAGACTAGCCTAGTCAAGGTCAAACTTGATGATCAAGCGAGACTAATTCCTGGGGAGAGTGGATCAGCTCGCTCAAGGTCTTCGTTTTGTGTGAAACTTCGCGCGGAGATGGTTTTCCTCCAAAGCGGTTCGTACTCCGCCATGGCGAGCATTGAGGCTAGACCCCGCAGATGATTGTGTTCCACGCCCCGGGTTGGAGCTATCTTAACCTTATTTCCAGTCATCAGGTGTGCTTCGCATCAGCCATCTCCATGCCATCCGTGAATAGTGACGGAAAATGCGGTCCTTGCGCCAAGTGAGCACTCACTGCTCTGGCGAATTTGAGTCAGTTGCTTCAAGTACCGCAAAGAGAGCGACTTGGCCGCTCCTGTCCCATGACTTGATAGTTGATGAACTGTAGTCTGCCTAATGAGTTCTGATGGATGTGAAAGACAAGATGACCACTCGACCCAAGCACGATGCAGATGGTCTGCATTTGGCTAGAACATTGCGCACGTGACTGTGCGATCCAAAGTCCTCACCACTCTTCATAACAGAACCGATCTTTATACGGCGCTTGAACAATGAACATTTTTTCTGACAAGTATATATTTATGGATCATTCTAGATTTGTTGCATGTGCGAAGGCACGTTCCGCAATGCGTGGGCGACAATCACGCCTTTATCCCGAAGTCAGTTTCTCCGGGGCTACACGGGCCGCAGGATCCGGATAGCTGATCCGCATCAAATCGCAATCTGCTGACAGAATCATTAGTGACATGCTTCTGAAGGTCTGATAGTCAGGCAGCATTTGATTCTCTGGACACATGGGGTCTCCTGCATCACGTGTACTGCGGCCCTTCCTAGTGAACTACTTTCAGCGCCTCGTATGCTGCCCGAGTACGCACGGATAAGTACTAAGACTGCTGTCAAATAGGGCTGGGCATGAGTTGTGGATTGCATTATATTCATCCTTGCTAACACGTCTCGTGCTGTCATTCTCTCCGTATTGCTTTCCATGCGTCTGTGCATTGCCGACTCTATATTGATTTTATACGGCGTTTAGAGATGGGAGCCCGATCTGCGGTAATATTTTGGTTTCCTGCGAAGTTTGTAGCGGTCCTATTCGATGCCTCAATGTATCCAAATAGCCTGTCTAACGACAGTACCTGCCGCTTTGATGTCTCTGGAATCACATTCTCGGGCTTCATCTTATGGATCCAGTGAAACGTCTGAAGGACAATGCCTATGCTACCTGGCACCTGCGAGTGAACTACGGGACCACCTCGAAGCACCGGATCTGTCATGTAGGCGGACGCAAAAGGTCCGATGTCGCGAATCCGACTCTGCAAAATTAGAGGGTCAATGATCTTGGGCACGCCTTGAACCTCAACGTGCATATGACTAGTCCGCTCGTCCTTTTTATGCCGAATGATGGTGATAGTGAAGTGACCGTGTCCACCAAGATCTGGGCGGCCGAGCGCATCCTCTAAAGGATTTTCTGTCGTTGTAGTCTTCTTCGATTTACCAGTCTGCCCGGTGAGGTCTTTAGCAATACGATCCTTTTCACGGGTATCCTGCTGACGTCCGATATTGGCCTGTCTTTCTTCTTCAACACCATGATCATCTTCTTTGGACTCGTCCTCGATTCTACCTTGATACTTCTGGCCTTCTAGATCAGGCCTTTTGTATGCAACGAGACTTAATTTCGTGACAGGATCTATTCGCCTTGCTGTGGGAAGGTTCGCGGCTCGGCCCAAGTGCGAATTGGCTCGAGCAAACTCTTCGTCGATGCGTTTGATCTTAGCCTCGAGCTGCAGAGCCTCTATGCGCCATCGCTCCCGAGTCTGCCAGTTCTGCCATAGATACAACAGGTCCTCTGGCAAAAGCGGCGTCTGCTTATCGGTTTCGTAATGCACCCGAACGATATTCCCTTCATCATCCAACTTTAGTGAGCCATAGTTGATCCGGCTAAGCACTTTCCCGTTGACGTCGCGGATGTGGTCGGTCTGGGCCTTATCTCTAAATGTTTTTGCCAGGTCCATGTCCTTTTTCGTGAAGACAGGCTTTCCGTGGCCGGACGCGATGACCTCAGGTTTATTCTCGAAAGTGTTCCATTGCGCCTCAGTGACATGTCGTAGAATGTCTCGAGATTGCACGAATTGGCGGAAGTCGCGGCGAACTCCGGGCGCTCCAAGGCTTGTCTCTGCCCAACCTATGAGATATAGCATGCCACCCATTTCCTGAAGGCTGTTGTTGCACCACACGATGCTATCATCGCCTTCTTCGAACTGCGTGTTCACCGGCGCCTCGTCATATGTTCTCATGGGCGCCACGCGAGCTCGAGACGGATCCAAGATCTTTGAGCCATCGATGACTGGGGCACGCGCGCATCTCATAATGATTCGTGCGCGGCTGCGTCGCGTAAGATCTAGCGCCTGTATGGCATGGTCAGATATGCAAGACACCTCTGCTGAGCTCGTAAGGTTCGAGGAACCTGCAGTCCGGCAAGTCGTCCTTCCAGGGCACCTTCAGAACCTTCAGCGTCCTTCCTGATCGGCGGGTCAAGATATTTATAGCCCGTGATTGTGTAGCCTTCCTCGCCAAATTCATTTGGAAACGGTGTGTCGAAGCCACCGCGGTCTATCAATGCTGTCTCTTCTGCCAGCTCGTCTGAATCTGGGGGGGACGCTCCGGACTTCTTGATGGGCTTTCGTGGTACTGCTTTGGTCCCCTTCTGGCCATTTTTGGCTGCATCAGCGTCTGCACTTTGGGATGGCTCTGTAATTTTTCTTCGCTTTCCACCGCTCCCTGCCAAGGATGGTCCAACAAACCCTGGGATAGTGCTATCTATGTTAGTTTTGGCTTCGGCTTCCGCTTGTGTTGACTTGAAGCCACTGTGTCCAAAGTGTCTGACACTTTCGCCGGTATCCTCCTCCGCTAGAGTGAACGAAAGGTAGCCAAATGGTGGCCGGACTGAGGCCGCGTCCAGCTTCGCCTTCGGGATTTTACCCGGTTTGCGCTCGTTCCTCGGATACTCTTCGTCGAAAGAAGGAATGGCAGCAATGAACGGGACTCGGTCCTTCGCGTCCAATTGAGAACCTTTGGCCTCATGCCAAGCAGTAGAGCCATTGTGCCACTCGGCAAGATAATAGAAAGTTCTCGAGCTGTCTTCGCTGAACACCACACGGCCCACGATCTGCTTGAAGCCTTCCTCTTCTTCTTCCTCTTCTTGCTCTTCAGGCGCCTTGCGCTTGGTACCCTGGGAGGGCCCAGGTTCCTCTGCATCTGCTGCCACCCACTGCTTGGTAGAACTACCTTTCGCTTGTCCGGTGTTGCCAGTCTTCGTATCTCTAAGTCGCGAATGTGGCTTCTTACTATCTACAAGGCAATCAGCGAAGGTGTATCTCTGGTCAATGTATGAACGTACTCTCAGCTGCTATGACGATGGGTACAGCATCAGGTTCCTGACCCTCTTCGTCTTCATCTTGGTCCTGACCATTGCTCTTCACATTGATCTTGAGCCGCTTCGGGCCAGAGCCATTTCCCTGTCCAATAGTCAGCGTCGATGATAGTGCAATGGGGGAATACATACATACCGGCGCAGCCTTTAGCTTGCTTTTTGATCGTAACGTGCGATCCGACATCTTGCGCTCAGTGTCTGATGGCGAAACTGTGTGCTAGCGTGCGCGAACTCGGACAAAACAGTAGTAACACAGGAGACGGATAGACTGTAAACTCGATAAGAAATGTTCGCAGGTATCATGATACCAAGACAGAGAGCCTTCGAGAATCTCGAGTACTTTGCAAAGCCTGCTGAATTATGACGAGACCGGAGGAAAGCCTTTGTTCGGTGTTACAAAGTAGTGCATCGTGCCTGATGCGCAATGGCTGGAAAGCTGGTACAACAAAGCAACAACCGTTTTCGGTTAAAGACGATGATGTTTTATCTCAATGGCCTGATTCGCACGGGATATCTAGACAGGCGTAAGCAGATCAGGAGCGACTTCGGGAAAGCTTGGACAACAAGGTGAATCATGTGGAACGACCGCAAAATCGGTATTAGCGTGATGATATCAACGTTGTTTGGATCTTCCCCAGTGCCAAATGAACCCCAACCAGGAACCCAATCGTCAACCATGATTTTCTCCACTGTAGCGACAGTCCATATCCTACAAAACCCGACCTCGCTAATGCTTGAAACAATTTTGGAGATATGTGCAATTCATCTTCGATGGCATATACTGGCGTCAAGCGACGGAGCATCTCAGAAGACAAAGTCTGGACCGACTCTGTTGAAATCGGCGGCCGCAATGCGACCGCCAAAATCAGTAGCATAATGTCCCTGGCCGAGAAGATCGACGAGACCTTTGCCTGGTAGCGTGGAGTAGGAAGAGTCGATGATTGCGGCTTGTAGAGGGTCCCAGTAAGCCATCGGGATCTGTTCTTCAGGCGCAGCCTCGCTGCCATTTATGCTTTCTGTTGCCACAGTCTGGGCTCGATCGTGATGTCGTGGCGCTTCTAGCATCTTTGGCGGAGCCGCAGACTGTGGGCCGATCGGTGGTGGTGGCATGCGAAGGGCTACATGCATCGGCAGGTGATCTAAGCTCCGAGGGAAGTCGGCATAGAACTCTGGCCAGCGCTTGAAGATGTCTGCTCTCATTGTCCAGGCATTGATATCGCTGATTCGACTCTCGAAAGATTCTGACATCTTGTACTCGCCAGTCTCAAGGTTGCGCGTATAACAGTCTCGGAACTCGTATGGCCAGTTGATCTTGAGTGAGTTGCAGAACAAGTGCCAAAATATGTTGCCACAGTATCTGTGCTGGTGGAACACGAATCTTTCGCGCAGACCAGGCCTGTCACATGTTAGTGGTGAAGAATAGAATGATCGATCGTGCTATACTTACCAAGCGAAGAAATCAATGGCGTACGAATGTGCCATCGTCTGCGACGGTCTTTGCAAGTACCAGGCAGGCACCTTTTCTCTCTTGTCATTCGTCCGAGTGGTGTGATATCGCATCAGGGTATGCATCACTCTCATGATCGCCAGTCGCTCTCGCAAGTCGCAGCGACCAAAAATAACCTCGTCAATCTTTCGCAACTTTGCCCATGACTCTGGTAGCCTGCCTCCATATCGTCTAGCTACTGCGTCCCATCCCTCAAGCAGAGCGCGAACTGGCGTGTCGTCCGCAATTGCGTCCTCGAATTCATTGTCGTCACGTGATATTGGACCAGGTCTGGTTAATGTTTCGTTCGCAAATCTCCACATATTGACGGTCGATCCGTAGTTCGATGTTGCTGCATTTGAGCAGCATTCGCACTCCTCATCGGCTCGTGGGAAGATTGGGTCGTCAATCAGACTGTTCATACTGTCGCTGACAAATGGTTCCTCCAACGGAGGAGCAGGCCGTATGGCTACCGTCGTCTCGGCCTGGGGTCTTTCGACAGAATGCAGGTATTGTACGTCTCCATCCGGTGATTCGACCTTGTGTATGGGTTCTGTGTCGGGCGATGAATGTGCACGTTGCAAATCTGGTATGCCGGATCCAGCTGGTTGTTGTGTACCTGACAGAATACTTTGATGGCTCTGGATTGAATTTTGGATGCTCTGTAAGGTCTTGACCAAAGTGTCACGTTCCTTCGCCATATCTGATAATTGTTTCATAAGCGTCGCTACTTGGCCCGTGGAGTCCTGCTTGCGAAAGTCCTCCACTAATCCTTCGAGGTAGGCAATTCGGTTCTTGGTTCTCTCTCGCGCAATCCTTTGACATCGTCGGTCAAGCTCGCGTTTTCTCATCCGTCTCGACGTTGCGGTGTCGGCGCCCTTGCCGTCATCTGCCTCGGTCGGGCTCATCGCTCCTATTGGATTCTCCGTCAACGTGTTCCGTCGCTGTTTCGTAGCCATCATGTCGTAGGATGATGAGAAATTTGGACGCGTGGTTGGATGTTGGAGTGCATGAAGGATCACGGAGAGTCTGGGGAAATCGAAAGAGGTCGAAATTCACATCATCGATCTACAGAGGTTTGGGCCTCTGTGCCAAGGGACTAGTAAAAGGCGCTAGTGATCCGGGGGAGCGGATCCTAACCCCCCGCAATCGTCCGTGATAGCCAACGATTGGTGTCAACCAGTTGACTGCAAAAAACTCAAGTCATGCCGCACGCCATGCAGGTGATTCCGGCGGCGAACATGCACATGCTTCTTGTGCTCAGGAACGAGTTGATAATGCAGATTGTAGTCTGTGTTCCAGAAGCAAGATAGCAGTTCTCTCTCGCCACGGTAAGATACGTTGATCAGTGCGTGTAACCTGCGCACCAATTTCAGGCGGAATTTGCCGTGTGGCTTGCGATACAGCCGACATGCAAGCGGACGTTGGTCCGTTCTTAGTTGGATGTATCCATCCTCAAACCGCAAGTCAATCCGTACGCCCCTCTCGATCTTGCCACAAGCAAAAGATGGGAGACTAGAGACGTACAGACGGCCAGCAGAACCATAATGGTATCGTCCGACAGCACGGAGGATATCTTCACGTTGCTGATGCTCAGGGATCATGACGCACTTTCGGTTACCTGGTCGCTTGCTTTGAAATGCGAGACGTGTGGCCGTTGCAAAGATGGAGCACACACGGATGATCCTGGCGGAGTTTGGTCTCCTGCGTCTTTCCAAGTCTTCCACGGCAACTTCCAATACGTTCTATTGTTCTACCGGCTAGGGCTATCTACGCGGTAAAGTGATTTCGCCCAGCCACGGACCGCGGACTATTGAGGATGCGATGCATGTCCTCCACGTGGACAACCATCTCTGTTTGCGACGAACTTTACCGCTTCTTGACTGATACCCATATGCTGGTCATGCTTCCACGTCCACGGCGTCAGCCTCTGAATTTGCCGAGATGAGCGATTTGCGGGGTGTGTCTAGGATCTCTAAGGAGAAATGCTCTGCATCGCGAATCTACTGGCTAATCTCACCTGCATGAATCAAGTAATTGTCTCAGCCTGCTGTGAAGTGAGGCGTCATCCTCGTCTCCTTTTCTCGCATGCGTCGCCTTCTGAACCTTTACCAGTCGGATCTGCAGTCGCTCCTCCGTAATGCGGAGAGTCCCTCGTGTGTCTCAGTTTCACCACAAAATCAAGAGCTGGTTGCGTGGCTTTGCCTGCCAATCAGCATCACAGGACTTCAGGTCCGCGCCGGAATGATAGCGGGTAACCATGAGTAGTCCCTGATTCATGCAACCACCATCACTGCTCGAGCTTGTGCTCTGGATCGGCAGCTCTGCTATCACACACCAATTTTCATTATCAAAACCTTATTGAAGCTTCTGCTGGTGCTCCACTCGCCCTTGATTCCTCCTGAACTTTCCAGGTGGTGCAGTATTTGAAGTCGGTCCTTCTCTCGCCCTGTACAGCGCACGACCAAACAAGCGTGCATGAGTACATCGGCAGGGTCTTAGCTATACTCGAAGCAGGAAACGACCACTGCCATAGCAGGATGGGGGGAGCAAAACCGTTGAACTGTCAAAAGACAACCAGACCATCTTGTGAGCGGTAGATGTACATGCACTAGCTCAAGACTTTGTTCCAACCACATCGATGCGGTTCATTTCTGATCAAGCAAATTGACGTTGCTGAAATCAGTCAAGGGCAATCTTTTGATACACGTCGTGGCCAGCGGACTGGATCTTGCAGAGCCTCACAAAACGCAAATGTTAACGATGATACTGACCAAGTCGGAAACGATCGCGCACCTAGCTTTGTCCAAGATGCATCCGCAGTCTGCTGCAAAAGTCGAAGCTGAACTGAGGTCCTTCTCAATGCCCATGATTTACTGAAGCCCACTTCTTCATGGTCGACAGATTGACAGGAGACCTGCTCGCGTAGATTTCTTCTTCCCCAGACCGCTTCATCCCAGTAGACGATCAAATAATCGACCCTCACCCCGCATGTAAACCTTGACGAGTCTCACGCAGCACATTCTCTCCGTTCCAAGCCGACCCAAGAGCGAATGTATGGCCTTGCTTGCGCGGTACGTACAGCATTAGGGCAAGATATGGACTAAGCCGGTTGGACGAGGAGTGGAGATCGATACGCTGCATTGAACAGATTGGGATCCCCGCAGAGTTTGTGCAGCAATAGAATGAGCAAGACGGCTGCATGAACTGCGGCTCGCTTCGCTGCCTGTTCTTCTGCACCCTCGCCAACCTCGTCCTGGCCTCGATCAAAGCGACGCAGGCGACGACAGCGGAGCCACACTTTCTGTCTTCAGATCATCTGCTTGTCGTTCGCCGAACAGTTACGCTACCTGCAATGTGCTACTCTTCGTCGCTGAGACCTTTCCATTCGTCCTCATACGCCTCCACAGCTGATTCGTCATTGTCAGCACGTTTTCCTGAAGCGTATTCGGTCGCTTCCGGCTCGACAACGCCACTTCCATTAACAGCAATTCTGCCGCTATCATTCCTCACAAATGTAGCGACGAAGAATCCCATAGTGCCCTCTTTTGTTCCCTTCTCGCACCTAATACAGGCTCCTGCAATCTCCACCGGCGTGTGGTGCTCAGGTAGGCGAAGGTGTGTAGCAGAGGCCCCATGACCAGGCTCGCAAGCCTCCTTCACACCACGAATAGCCCACTGTTGCATGCCAATAGGCTGTTCCTTCCGGAGCAGTATCCGCCAGCCTCGTTCTTGTGCGACTTGTGACGCAAGTGCTCTGAGAACAACGTGCTCGTTTTCCTCTGCATGGATGCTGCACGTTGAATACGTGATTCGCTTGGCTTTTGGAAATTGCATCCCGTGCTGGATGAGCTGGACTTGAAAGTCGGAGAGGAAGCGCAATCGTTCTTCAAGACTTTTGTCCTCGTCCACAGCTTCGTTCTCTGCAACATCCTCGGCCTTCTCGACTTGGGGTGCTTTCTGTTCCTTTGTGTTGCGTTTTCGCTTCTTTGACGCAGTGCTCACGGATGTACCAGTCAGCTCCGGCAATTGCATCACTGGCTCCTCATCTCTGCCTACGATGCCAGTACCCGAGCAGCTCGGGTCCAGTAGAAGCGCCTGGACATTGGCAAATCGAGGATCGTCCGGTTTTACTGTGAGGAAGTCTGTGCTGCCAAACACCTCGATGATCTTGTCGCCGCCAGCTCTTGCGACCATCTTCTTGAGGACCGTGCTTCTGTAAGGGTTTCTCTCGAACGCGAAGACTTTCCTCCGATCGTTCTCATCCAATGCCTCATGAAGTAGTGCCGCCAGATGTGTTGTTTTGTTGCCTGGTGCCGCACAAGTGTCTATCACATCACCATACTGCTGTCTGGGATCGAGCAAATATGCCGGGAAGCAAGAAGCCTTGTCTTGGAGGATGAGTTCGCCCTTGAGGTAGGCGTCTGCTTTGGTGAAATCGTGGCCGGTAGGAAAGGCTAGCAAATCCGGTATGTGTTCATCCACGGCAAACACCTTCTCCTTCGCCGAAGCCCGAAGGACTTCTTCCAATCTCTCTACTTTGCGATAGCCTCTAAGAGTCGTCTTGAGCTGATCGTCCAGTGAAGTTTTCAGTCTATTGACACGCACCCATCGCGGATGCTTATGGAACTCATCCGTCCCATTGCTGCTCGTCGAGAATTGATCATTGACGTGATCTCGGAAGGCTTCGACGGAACCAAATCCCTGACGTATCCGGCACCGTGTAAATTCAGAAGACAATCGTGCTTTGTGCTTCTCGATGGTTAATCGCAACACTTGATTCTTTGGCGCAGCCACGCCTCCTTTGGCAAGGAGTAGATCATGCGTGAGTAAAACAGCAAGTGCGGGCGTGAGCTACAACTGCGTCAGTCCAGAAGCCTCACAACATCAGTGTGCATCATACTCGCCTTCTTCTCCAACTTCAAGATCTCACTTTTCTCAATGACTTCCTTCAGAAATGGTGACCATTTCAATGATTCTGCAAGCAGCGCGTATATTTTCGCCGGCGGGCTTTTCAAATCTTTTCGTCCAAAGACGCGCGACTTCAGCGATCCTCCTTTCTTCTCCTCATTGCTCAGAATCGAGCTTGCCTCGTAGTAGAGCGACATCAATGTCAGTGGGGATTTTAAGGCTCGAATTTGCAGACGAGAAATGTCATTGGCTCAGGAAGAGAAAATCCTAGCGTGTTCAGTATTCCTTCGAGCGTGCTCACGGCTCCAATGCAAGAGGCCAATCCGGATCGCCTTCAAGAACTTCTACTGCATTGCTTCTATCACGATCGGTTCATCCTCATCGTTATTTGAATTTCGGCGTATATTGTCATTTCTTTACGTCTTCGATATCAATAAATTGCCACCAGGATGGCTGCTGAGGCGAGATGGTATGTTTCGTCGAGCATGAATTCTTTCAGCCTAATCTATTCAAGACATGCAACTGTTGCCGCTCTGCATCTACCACGATAGTGACAAGACATTTCGAATGTGTAGTATTGTCTTTGGAGCACATGTTGATGTGACAGACATCATTGCTACACTGTATGGAGGCTCTAAAGGCAGACAAAGGGGATGGCCTCTTCAGCACAGGAGGCGACACAACACGGAGTTCAAACCGACTCGCATATCTCATTCTGACAACACCAGCAGCAGAAACCACGAGAAGCACCCGGCATTCCACCGAACTCACCATCAATAACATCTTAACAGGCTACCACCATCGCGCAGAACCCCGCACCGCCTCCAATACATTCGTGAAAAGTTCCCTCGCAGTGGCCAATAGAGTGGGACACACAGCCCAACAGTTGAACTCCGAGCTCCGCTTTTCGTCTCCTACGCAGTGGCATTCTGCAGACTACGCGTAGGAGATGGGTGGCGTGAGTTGTGATCTGGTGATTACTGAGGAGCGAAGAGAAATTGTCGTCTATGACCAGACCACTCTTTTTCTTACTCAACACGAATGTGGTGCCACGAGAGTCGGCGAGGATCGCTTGAGAAATTCTGGGTATGATTGAGTGAAAGGTCTGATTGATGGTGGTATATATTTCTTTGTTCCTGTAGTATTTCGTACTCTTCATCATACAACAAGATATCATCAATCAGTTCACATCAAGATCAACTACCAATACTAAGTCTTATACACATATCTATCTGTGTCAAGACATACCTCACCACACAACATGACTGCTTTCAAGTCAACATCATCAACAACAACCTCCACCTCCTCAACACCACAATGTCAAACCCCCATCTCGCAAACACCAATGTCTAGATCACCAAGACTAGGCCCTCAAACCACATCGGACAAAGCGCGTTCCGACCTCGAGCACCGCCTCGAAACAAACTGGAACGGCCTCCTCCTCAACGACTACCTAAACTGCGACTCGTACGCCGCAGAGGAACTCTTCGCCAACGAGCGCGAGGAACTCTCCCACCCAGAGCAGTACCCGCAGTACGAGAACCCGACCGTGGCGAAGAAGGTGGCGGGGTTCCTGCAGAGAGCGCGGGAGGCGCTCGAGCGGAGACTGGAGACGGATTGGAATGGGCTTGTGTGGAATGATTATATGAATTGCGATTCGAGTTCTTTGCAGGATTTGTGGGCCGAGGAGAGACGGCAGTTGGAGGAGGCTGATGAGAAGAATAAGAAGATTGAGCAATCCAATGAGGAAAAGTGGTCGAGCACTAACACGGGGATGTAATTGGCTTTGTCGATGAGACAGTATCAGGGCATAGCAGCGGCGTTCATGGGACTTTTGGATCGTTACATGCGTGGACGATGGATGGGAATCTCCCTAGATTATGTATTACTGCTCTCATGAGCGTGGAGAGCAGGACTTAATGTTGATACAATGGCCATGCGCCATTATTCGCTGCAAGAACCATCCCTTCTCATATTTCCAACGCGAACAATAGCAGATTTCACAGAACACCGACCTTACGATGCCATGACAGTAATAAAAAGGTGACCAGCCCAAAATAATACAGTGTATAATCGAACACAGACTGTCAGCGTGACAATCCCATCTACCGCCCAGCAGCCCTCATCCCGCTCTCGTCCTCATCCCCAAGCTTCATCTGCTCCGGCTCGCTCACGCCCTTCTGCGCAGCGAGCCACTTCCCATTCGCAGCCATAGCCTGTCGCTCATACTTGCTCTTAATCTCGCCCTGCCACATGGTGCCCATGAACCCATCCCAGAACGTAAAGTACGGCTGGCTGAAGTTTGTCTTGATCCCCCAGCTTTGATGGTGGATATCGTGGTAGGCGGCGTTGTTGCTGCTGAGACGCTGGAAGGGATCCCAAGGCAGCTTGTAGCCGCAGTGGTCGTCGACGGTTTTGGCGGAGGAGATGCCGAAGAAGAGGATTGACTGGCGGGTCGTGAGGCCCATGGCGAGGTAGGCGACGCCGGTGCCGAGGGTATCGAGGAGAAAGCCTTCGACTGGGTGGTTGTAGAGCGCGCCGTATGCGTAGGGTACGTACAAGCGGTGGTGGCGCGAGTGGAAAGTAGCTATGGTGGAGTCAGTCTCTGTTCAGAGGTGATCTGGTATGGCGAACGTACTGTAAAGCCACTTGTTGAGATGCATGGCGCGGTGCCAGAAGTACTGCCACGTGTCCAAGATGATCATAGCACCAAGCAGTTGCAGACCTGGCACGACTGCATAGTAGATGGCTTTGGCCACCCACATCTCCCAGTCCGCAAACGCAGGCGCAAGAGTGAGCTCGCCGTTGATCAATGCCGTCTGCATGGGATACTTCCCGCCAGCGACGACACTCGCCAGTATCGGCGCGGACATCTGCCAGTTCTTGCTCAACGCCGAGGCATTGACACCAATCAAGCCAAGCACTCCAGGCACCGCCTTCTCTGCGATCCTTATCCTGCGTGCCCAAACAGCAACATCGTACTCTTCCCTGCCATGCATGACCTCAGGGTCAAAGTATGAGAAAGCAATCCCAGAGAAGGTTTCAATGACTTGTTGTATGATCACATCGCGGAAGACATCCCATCGAGTGGCGTGGTTGCGCATGAGCAGTTCCTGTGGCGTGTGTAATCGATATTGAGGCCATATGTCATAGACATCTATTATGTGGAAGAAGATGGAGAGCACCCAGTATGTGATTATCGGTGACGCCAGCGCGAGGGCCAAATCGGAAGCCCATGGTACGAGGCGCGGCAGAGGGTGGAGTTCGTATGACGGCAGCGGCGGAAGCGAGTCGGCGGTGAAATTGAGCGATGCCATGATGGCAGAGGGAGAAGGACAAAACAAATCAATACTGCGCGCGCACTGCGCCCAATACAAGTGTGATCGAGTTCAGCTCGTGTGTCAGCAATGCACGATGCTCCGGGGAGTATGCGGTTCTCGGACGTCCGTCTGGGATGTGATATGATGCGCGAACGCGTCCGGAAGGCAATGGATAGGCTGGGTCGAGCGGTGATGACTTGACGAGTAAGTTGTGGAAGCACGTAAGGAGCGTATGAGGTCGGAGAATAGTGTTGGAGTCGAAGAGAGTAGGAAATGGAAGCGAAGGAGAGGTCGAGGGGAGAATAAAATTGTAAGATCTAATCACGGCGTCACGAATGATCCCGGCCCGCGCCACCGACTTGTCTCCTGATAGAGCGTGACACAGGGCTGGCCAAGCTCGCTCACATGAGAATTCTGCCTCGCAATCTCGAGGCAATAAGGCACACATTCATGCAGGGAAGGGCGGGCATTGTGGGGCTACAATAATCTCGACCTCGAACAACGCTACAAAATTTTAGGTGGTGCTTTCTCACAAGTCAACAACAACGCACCCACTGTAACCTCGACTCACTCCCTCTACACCCACACACCCTCCCTGCACCACCACACTCTCTACCACCGCCAATATGATCATCTACAAGGTACGCCGCACTTTCCACAGCCAGATCTGGCTGCGCTCAATGCCCCGCCTCACCCCTCCTTCCACGCACACGTTTCACTCAACGCGCACACACTGACAGCAATGGCGCCCAACAGGACATCCTCACCGATGACGAGATCATCTCCGACGTCTACGACCTCAAGGAGGTTGATGGTGTTGTCTACGAGGCCGACTGCAAGATGATCAAGATCGGCGGCGAGTCGTTCGACACGGGCGCGAACGCTTCTGCAGAGGAGGCCGAGGAGGGCACCGACGACAACGTCGAGACCAAGATCGATGTCGTCCACTCGTTCCGTCTGCAGTCGACCCAATTCGACAAGAAGGGCTACCTCTCATATCTCAAGGGCTACATGAAGGCCGTCAAGGCGAAGCTGCCAGAGGACCAGCATGCCGCTTTCGAGAAGGGCGCGTAAGTTGGCAGCATTGGCATGAACTATTTGCAGTGACTCGGTGTGCTGACAAGTACCCATAGCTCCGGATACGCTAAGAAGATCGTCGGCTCTTTCAAGGACTGGGAGTTCTTCACCGGCGAGTCGATGGACCCAGATGGAATGATCGTCCTCCTCAACTACCGCGAGGACGGCATCACCCCATACGTCGTTGTCTGGAAGCACGGTCTGTCTGAGATGAAGGTCTAAGCGTGCTTGCTATTTGCAGCAGCATCACTAGCGGAAGACAGAGCATGGTGGCATGAAATCGCTATGGGTCGATCACGATGTGTAACGTGGCATGAACAAAACGGAGGAGCAGCCAATTTGCGGCTTAGAGATAGAACTTGACGCCTTAGGCTTGCTACCGAGAAACGATCTGGTTTGCATGAATTCCTCCCGCGTATTGCACGCATTGAGCTTCTGCTTGCCGGTCGATTACGGAGCCCTTCTGTTTCAGTTCACATACACTAACACGGCAGCGCCTTCTCGGATCAACCAAACACCAAACAACTTTTGCCAGTTGCGACCGCTGATCGCAGTTCGCGCATACCGCAAGATGTAGCAGAAGAATGCAATACCCGTGTCTTCGGCTGCTGACTTTCAACCTCTTCCATCCGCACATCATTCTTTCGAACATCGAGCAACGTTCTCATCAACGGCACAACGGCATACAATCGACCATTCTAGTAGATCATCGCTCGTTCAGGTTGTCACAAGAACATGAATGACCCACACTACGCCAAAGCGCTCTCCGGCAGGGGCTATACTGAAGAGATGTACCAGCGTTGGCTAGCATCCTTGTGCGGTACCAGGCAGCCGCCAAAGCCAAAGGGACCAAGATCACATTACGCACTGCTGGCGGCACATCGGTAAGTACTTAGTGTCAAGTCCAGATGCATACAACCCACTGACAATGACGGAACAAGGCAGCGCAAGATTCGCCGCTTTGGCTTCTTCGCCTTTCCTGGCGAGCTACGCGATGCTGTCTACGATGAAGTGCTTCTTAAAGGACGTCAGCAGATCGCAGATTTACCAATACGCTGCCATACCTTCCCGACAAACAATAATGAGACCGACCACGTTCCATTCATCCACAAGAGCAACTATTTGAAGGAATTCCTCGCCAGCAACAAGAGGCTCCGAGACGAATGCGAAGCGCGCATGTACGGTACTTTTCACTTCCGCGTGCTGGTGCGGCTGAGTTTTAAATGTCCCACCCACTTGGACCACCTACGCACTCAACTCACGCCGGAAAACATCATCCCACGGACCTGGGTGACGCCACCGTGTCGCATCGGTCCGCAGCTGCCGTCACCTGCTGTATGGCAATGCATCAAGCACTTACGGCTGGAGATCTTGCTCGATGGCAATCCAGACGTGAAACTAGGGTACCCAGGCGTCTTGAGGGATCTGCGGCACCTGTACCTCAAGATCATGTGGCCGAAGCTTAAGAAGACTCATATGATAGGCCAGTGGTTGGCTTCGGTGTACTGGACGCAGAAGGATATTGACAGAGAGCTGAACGACCTGCGCTGGGCTAAGTTTTTCTCTGACCTTCTCAGCTTTGTCCTGAGCGGCGTGCATATTCATGTGCTGGATGGGAGTGGCTGGACTAAGGCAAGGGAAGGGGTGGACGCGGTAGTTGTGGATTCAATGCCCGAGAGAATCAACCGTCTGTTGAAGGCTCAAGGATGGGAAGTTTCGCAGTAATGCTGTGCGTGTAAGTTATTGGAGTCAATCATTACATAGAACGATGAGGTTCTTCAGCCCTGGAAACTGTACATGGGTCTGCTTCCTGCTCTGCAGGCGTGCCCATCTATTATCCTTCTCATCTATCATGGGTATCTGAATCTGGTGAACATCACGTGCGTCGAATCCTTCATTCCTGCATATATATCCCTCAATTCGCATCTCTCATCTCCGTATCATCACGCTGTCCTGTCCGCTCGTGCGCGACACCAATTTGTCCCCACAAATTATTTGCGCGGTCCCAAACGCCCGCTCCTGAAGGCAGAATACTCTTGGGGTCCGCCAACTTCTTCATCTTCATCTCGGACATGATGTCCGTCGTGACCAGTGCATGCTTCTTATGCTGCACCTTGATGTAACCCAGGTCCACGCCAGCAAGATGGTAGATGATGGACTGATTCTGGAGTTTGTAGAACTGCGAATAGAGTGAAGAGGCTTTGAGCAGATCCCACGAACTCGGCTCTTGCTTGTATCGACGCATCGTGGAGATATCTAGTGGTGGCGCTTGTGGCACGCCTGGCACTTTAGGTTGAAGCTGCTTGTAGCGGTGACGAAAGGTATCGATGATGTCCTGGACCTTGTTTTTGTCTCCATTCTTGGTGTGTGCGTCGCCCCAGTCCTTGCGCAAAAGCTCCAGGTCTTTGTATAGCGTTCTTTGCACCTCTTGCAAGACCTTGTCATATCTGGCAAGACTCGATGCATCAATCGATGGCTGCATCAACTCCTCATCGCAGTAGATTGCATTTACATTGCGAAATGCCACCATCGTGTCGAGGACCAGTACCATGCTTGGATGGATCACGTTGCAAAGCAGGTGGTCAACCGGGTGAGTGTATGGATACTTCGTGAATGTCATGCCCGGCTGTATGCCACGAGCCATTGTTTCCTCGTATTGAGTGCGACCGAAGTTTTTGAGCCTCGGGTCACGCTTCAGCTGTTTTTGCTTGAAACGGTCATACTCAATTTCGCTGAGCTTATGACCTTGTTTGTCTGCGTCGATCAAAGCCGTGTGGCACTCGAAGAAAGCGATGACTACCGGATGGCGATATGGCCATGGCCACAGATGATATGCAGTTCGAGACAGGTCATTGGCCACCTGTCCCAAAGGCACGCGGTCTAACCGAGCGCGAAATCCTTCTCGAAGGAAGTTCTGATAGGCGTCTACGCCCTGAAGAACGTCTTTGAGGGTACGTGTATCTTTCTCCACACCGAGGTCTTCCAAGGTGTTCGAAGGCTTAGGCATTGAGATATTCTTGAAATCGTCGACAAGTCGGCGGTCCCAAAACAGGTAGTACAGGTCGCCATCGAGATCACCTCCTTGGAGTTTTGCGGGGATTGAGAACCTGCCGCGTAATGGGAAGACAATGCGGTCCTTGAGGTAGGCAAGCTCAGGTTTGTACACGATCTTGACTTTGTGAATGTCGGAGTTGATTTGCATTGGAAATCTTGTTAGGAGGCCCATGAGTCCATCAAGCTGATTTGTACCCTCTCCTTTCACGGGATCATCGAAGCACTGCGAGAAGCCAACGTGTATCGTATCGGGCTCGAGGACACCCAAGGGGTCAGCGACGCCCATGAGGTGGACGGAAGACCAAATCTTGGCATTCAATTCTGCAGGAAAATCCATTAGTGGCTGGAATTTACGCTTACACTGGTTCACTCACTTTCAGCAGTCTTCGTGAATTCGGCTTGTGCAATGTCCTTCATGAGATCCGCGAGATATGGACTTTCCTTGGGTGCAAATCCTCGCTCCAGCATGACTTTGGCTCTGCCCTTGAAGCTGCTTGGTAGTCTCGCATCATCGCCGTCCTGCGTCATTTCTTCCGCGGTGGTGTTCTGAGATTTCAGCCACTGCCGGCTTTTGACACGATCATTAAGAACAGCTTCGATCTCCACCTTCTTCCCAGCCACTGCTTCCGTCATCACGGCCTCGATATTCTCCACAGAGACGCCTCGATCCACCAGCAATGGTATCATACTGAGATGCAGTGATCCCATCTGCTTCTCATGATCGTCGCTTCCAGACATACTCGAGACTTCCAAGGACCACCTGTGCAAATCAAAGTGACTGTCAGTATCCGCTTCAGGAGGCGGGAACTTCATCTGGCTGGGACGGATCCAGATGCGAACATCCGTGTCTCTCTCTTTGGTGGAGAATACATCTCCAGACCGGACCCAGACACCTTTCGCGCCCCCAAGTCGACCTTGTACAGACGATGGGAGACTACCAGTCACGCCGAGCGCATTGCACAACGCTTTCATTGCTCCTACTGAGATGATGCCGCAACCATCAGTCATATTGTCGCCATTCTCTGCAAATCTGTCGTCCTCGAAGTCCGTGTCGTCCCTTCTCCACACCACCTGACTGGGTCGAAATGTCAGCCCGAAGTCTGTCTTGGAGAAGCCTAGGTCTAGCCGAGAGAACAGTTTGCGGAACGGCGCGTTTTCGCTCTGCTTGCTATCAAGGTTCATGTGGTCATCCAGGACCTGCTTGATGGTCAGGGGTGTTAGGCCGGGCCCTTCCATCGCAAGGAACACAGCACGATAGCCCAAGTATCGATCTACGTCCTCCTTCGGCACCTTATTCTGCTCAAATTGGATCGCTCGCCATGTGCGCCCGAGGAAGTTCTTAGGCGTGCACAGCCATTCAGTAAATTGGTCCTTCAAGACGGTCTTGTCGCCGACGTACTTGGGAGCCCTGCTGAAAGACGGCACGTCAAGGTAGAGTGTCCTATGCGCGCCATAACGTCGTTGGATACGGCAGGACTTGTCAATGGACAGCGGCCGGAAGGTCATTCGAAACAGGTATGGATCCTGGCTTGAGCTCGCGAAGGCCAGGCGCGCTTCGTATTGTGTGCAGTCTTGTGCATGCAGGTGCCATGCTTCGTGTGAGGCGAGTGCAGGCGTAATGGCATCGCCACGCTCTGCAACACGAGCTCTCAAGCTGTCGAGCAGCGCATCGTACTCATGAGCGTCAGGGATCGCACCGCCGAAACCACGTATGAACGGGATTAACGCAATGCCTGCTGCCGAGCTCCATCGCTGCATTTCCCAAAGAACTCGAATCTCCAGGTCGGGAAGACTTTCAGAACTTGCGAAGTTGCCAGCTTCAATGATCTCGAACATTCCATGTCGAGGCAGGTCTTGCACCTGGGTGCATTCGCCAGACTCGGTGCGAGTGATAGACTTTGTCTCCACATGCCTTTTCTCTGACAGGTGCGAGTCGTGTAATCTCTGCGATAATGGTGATAAGGGATTGGCGTCTTCTCCTTCATCGTATCCCAATCGACGGCTCGCTTCGCTAGTTTTGTTCACTGAGGTAGCTGATGTTTGGGGCTCACCCTCGAGGCTGGCCCGCCACTCATCACATCTTGCAAGCCTCGCTTTGAAGGAGGACGTAGAACCCTGGTTTCGTCCTCTGTCGTTCGATGCGGGCATGCCATCCATCTGCTGAAAAATGGAACTGGTCAGAGAGAAAGTCGACGGAAACTGAGTTTGTGAAAGGCTATTGACAGCATCTGGGGCTGTCATTTCTGTATCGAAGGATTCTATCGCTTTCTCGTCGGTTCCATCGAGTCCAAGATTCGTGGAAGTGAAAGATGGCATTGCTGTGGTTGTCTCCGAATCGAAAGAACTTGTTGACTTCGTAGTAGTCGGCGGTGGTGCTTGGCTGGTGAAGCAAAATTTATCGTTTGAGCTCGCGTTCTTTGGCAACTTGGGTGATACTCGATCATCTTTGTATGCGAACAACCTTTTCGTCCTGCCAGAAGGATTGTGTCCCGATCGCTGGCGGGACGAGGGCGAGGACGGGGCAGCCATGACTTCCGTCCCTTCATCAAGCTCTGGTGTCTTCGGTCGAGCACAGGCATCTCGCAATCTTTGAGTGAAGGAGGAATTGGCGTTTGCAGGTGGGTCCCGGGTCTTGGCAGAGGAAGGCAGACAGTCGATGAGCAGCGAAACGTGCGTACTGCGATCAGCCCCTGCGGCGAGAACCTTAAAATGCTCTAGACACCTTCCCAACGCCTCACGATGTTTGTAAAAGGCAAAGATCAGACGATCGTAGCATACTTCCCTCAAGGCCATCCTGTGTGGACTTGATGGCGACTCCAAGGCCGTGCGTGTCCGGAGCATCAGGCCGGCGAACTCGTGATTGAGCTGGATGACTAGCTCGTTGACCTGCGATGTCCTCTGCGTCCGCCTCGGCGTCCTTGGAGGTGAGCCATTGTAGGCTCTGCCTTGGTTGAAGCCGCTCATGGCTAAGCGGTGATCAATGGCAGGCGTTTAGTTTTACCCTACTGATGAGCGTGAAGTACTGAGAAAGCTGCAATCCAGGACTAGTATGAGCAGGATGGTACGTCTGTCCTCAAGTTCACTTCAGTGTCTCTCAATGGCCTGAGCAATTGCTTTTTGTTGGTCTGTTTCAGCCTCGGTGGTGGCGTCTACGCCGCGACAGCCACGAGAGGATAGCAGTGGGTCATGGTATGACCGGAATGTGCTGCAGTAAGGACTGTGGATCACGCACTGTGATCAATTGATGGAAAGAAGCTTGGGAGACATAGTATGCTCTAGAACGAAGTGTATGTGTGTTGGGCGGCTAAGGGGATGTCGACTGTGACCCGGCGCCGGCATCGGCTGATCACCGGAGCCACTGTCCCCGCAAGCAAACGGTAAGGAGGCCTCAATACCAAAAGCACGCCCGTCAGCGGCTTGCAGAAGGCAGGAGCGATGTTGACAATCGTCTCCATCCCCAAGCGGCGCTAGTGGCTCGTCGCTGTTGTGGGGCCAAGTCCTAGCCTGTTCGGGACATCGGCCACGCATTTTGCATGGAGCAAGTTCACCAGCGGAGTATACTCCGATTTTCACAAATCGCATCTTCGATGATGACAAGCAACAACCAAACAAGCTCCGAGCCTCGCACGAGAAAAGCTTGACCGCAAGCTCAAAAGGTCGCACAAAAATTCTCCGTTCTCTACACACTCCGGTCCAATCAAAGTGGTCGGCACGGGACATTCGGGATGACTGTAAGATGACCGCACAGGTACAGTGAACGGACCGAAATCTTCATAGGCTGCGCGTCGTCGGACCCTTGATGAGTTTATACATCACGGACGTGCGGTAATCAATGAGATCACAATATGGCGAAGAATAAGACCAGCGTGTGGCCCGAATTTGGTGGTTTTGTAGGATATTGCTCATTTCTGTCTTATTCAAGACTTTTCTTCCAGCTGTATTGAAAGAAGTTCAAAAACCCAGATACAATCCATCACATCGCCACACCCTTCTCCCACGATGACTACCATCCTTCTCGGTGTTGGCGCAGTCTGGTCCGGCCGCCTCAAGCAGAAGTACGACACCCGCAAGCAAGACAAGCTCGAATACGCGAATCGCTTCGAAGAGCTCAAGGCCGAGAACGCGAAGAGACAAAGCTTCATCGACAATTACTACCAGAACCCATCGCCACAACTGGCAGATCTCGATGAGTCGAAGACATCGCAGCGGACGTGGAGCACGCCTGTTGGCGAAGTGATGGCGAGACCACCGAGCTACGAGGATGCTACCAATACCCAGCACACACGATCGTATGCAAGCTCGAGAACAAACAGCACAATCAGTGGGCGGTAGTCCTCTCAAGATAGCTTTGTGTGCTTGGCAGGGGTGGCCGGATGTTCGGTGTGCCACGAAAGGTTGACATCGAAGTCAAAAAGCGTCTCTTGGTGGCGATGGATATACAGCGTTATGGGTACACTCGAAACATTCTCAACGGCGCGAAATGGATATCTGTGTATGGCCTTTGGCGTTTGGTTTTTTGGCGTTCGTCATGCAACTAGAATTCGGTATACCCATCATGCGGAATAATGGGGGCTTCGGATTGGTTCTCAAAAGTCAAGCAGCAGCTGCGGAGCCAGCTTTTCGAGGTCCTCGACCTTCAGAAGGAATGTTAGCACCATTCAAATACAAAGTACATCGATTTACGCCCCTGTAGAAACCCGTCGCCTGTGTCCTTCCCAAGCTCTGCTTCTGCCTCCTCCCTCTCATATACTGCTCGTGCCAGTGCTTCACGCACGAATGTGTCCATGTATTTGCCAACGACTGTCATGGCTTCTTTGCCAATCTTCATATTCTTGTCCTCAAAGCCCTCGTAAAGCAGTCGCGTGAGCAGTTTCTGCGGTATTGCGGGGTCGTCTTGTATTGCTTTGGCTTTCTTCCGTGCTGGCTGCTCCTCTTCTGATTGTTCGTCCTGCTCGTCTGCCTCGTCCACCTCGTCCTCGCTCACAGATTTCCGCTTCTTCTTCTTCTTCTTCTTCTGTTGCTGCTTCTTCGGTCGTGGTTCATCAAGCTCATCACCGTCTTCATCTGAGCTGAGAACGACTGCTGCAGCATTTGATGCTGGCTTGAATCCATTGCTCTTTGATTCCGACGCGGCAGACTCTTCTGCTGGCGCGGACTTCTTCGCTGTCGGCTTCGGCGCGGATTTGCTGGTCGCTTTGGAGGACGCTGACGCGCTTTTAGTGCTGTCGACGCGACTTGGTGCTTTGAAAGGCAATTTTTTCTTCGTGCCTTCTGATGTCGGCCGGCTTGAAGCCATAGACTGTGATAAGTCCGGAAATAGGCGTTCAGTGTATTTCATCTTGACTGTTATGAAAATTTCGTGGACTCCCGTTGTTGTTGAACTATTCGGCAACCACTCGTCACCAAACGCGATGACACGTGAGACCCGCTTTTTTCGCGATGAGGCGCAGTCCCTCCACTTCAACGAGAGATTCGACAAAGCATCACAACAGCCTGTGTCTCGAAAACCCACATTCAACTTGCTACCATATCTCATCGGAGGAATGCATAGGCTCGTTATGAACGTGCGGTTTCCCGCATCCTTGATATCGTGCTTGTTTCATCTCTGACGCCTATGCGCCGAACATATTCGCCATCGATGTCCCGAGGATGCGAACATAACTCATGGCACACACGTTTGGCATGAGACTGAAAACAGCTTTGATGGAGTCTCGCCATGGAGTCGCGGACGAAAGCTCGCATGGGGCTCAACAAGCGCTGTGCCTAAGGTGCAATTCTCTCCGCATTGACGAAAGCCTCGCGAAGCTCGCAGAGCGTCCTTACCCTGGCACAGTCGAGCTTGCTAAGTTTGAGGTACAGCTGTTGTCCGTTGATGGTGTCCTCGGATTCGAGAAGGATTGTGTACTTTGTTCATTTGCAAGAAAAATCCTAGACGTGGATGGAGCCGGGTCTACAGGACAAAAGCATCCATGGATCTGCACCATTGAACAGCACTATTATAACGAGATTCGCTTGAACGTGTCAAAAGTACAACTCTACGGGTCGCATATCACGATGAGTCTGCATGATTATCAAGGCATTTTGAGAAGCACCCAACAAGTCCATGCGATAGGCGATCTATCGCTGACAGAGAGTAACAATGCAGTCGGTCTTGGGCGATTTGTGCCACGGGAAGAAGCCGATACGAAGCTGCTAGCATCTTGGATCAACATCTGCAATACAATGCATGGCGATACCTGCTCGACGGTCTCCCCGCAAAGCTTCCCTGGGCTACGATTCATCGATGTACATGAACGATGCTTGGTCGATGCGCCTCAACAAGCTACTTATTCCGCCTTGTCATATGTTTGGGGAGCATCAAAGAGGTTTGGACTCAGCATCGATAACTTGTCAGAACTGCAACAGCCTGGCAGCTTGGCTGACACTGACGAGAGTATCTCGCTTGTGGTCAGAGATGCAATCATCGCAACAGAGAAGCTGGGAATGAAATATCTATGGGTCGATGGATTTTGCATCTTAGGTCGTGATGATGTTGACAAAGCCTACCAAATTGGGCATATGGACGCCATCTATAGAGGCGCGACTGTCACACTAATCGCAGCAGCGGGCGATAGCGCGGACTATGGCCTACCTGGCGTCCGCCCAGGCTCTCGAACGAAGCTTATCACGCAGCACACTTGTGTGATTAACAACACCACCATCGCCGTGGCTGACCTACGAACACGTCCAGAATTGCCGCACAGCACGTGGTCGACTCGCGGGTGGACACTCCAAGAGGATATACTTTCGAGGCGGTGTGTTTACTTCACCGATCATCAGATCTTCTATGAGTGTGCGCTCTCACACTTCTGCGAGAGCACAACTTTGGAGAGCGACGATCCCTCTATATCAGTGTTGACCACAAATTATCTGGGCAGGAAGCCACAAGGCTCAGACTGGTTGTGGCAGTACGCTCAGTATGTTGACGACTACACGCCGCGAGACCTCAGTTTCGAAGATGACATCTTGGATGCTTTCCGGGGAATCATGAACGAGCTGGACCATCTTGCTGGCGGGTTTCACTTCGGACTGCCACAGCAGAGGTTCGAGAAGACGCTCGCATGGTACTCCGGATGGTACAACGGCGGAGATCCAAGTCGCAGGCGGAAGAAATTCCCATCGTGGTCGTGGGCTGGCTGGAAACGGATCAAGCCGAATGCACATCCGTCACACTACAGACGATCGATTTACTCTGCTTTCTGGATTTTCGACTATCATCGCAGCATCCAGTGGTATACTCCAAACACATCGATGCCTCCTGATCACGTGCCAAGTTCACCCTCGGACACGAAAGTCGGCGTACAAGCTCTAAACCCACAGCGCTTAACGTCAGTCTTCAATGCAACTGGTGGCGGAAGCACAGAGAAGTGGACGAATCCGTTGGAAATACCCGAGCCTAAGCCACCTCTGAGCCACTTCTTATGCTTCTTCACCACTTTGAAGTGCCTAGAGCTGGTCAGTGTGCACGAGAACTTGCAAGACCACCCTGCAGAATGCTACGAGATCTTTGATCGCGGTATCAACTTGACTCTTGGCGAGGTGTGGATACATCGCGACATAATCAAGCAGCATGGAATGTTCTTGGACTTTATTGTCGTTGCTCAGGAGGGAGACCCGGCACGAAACTTCATCATCATGGCGATTGCATGCGAAAATGGCTACGCTGAAAGAGTCGAGCTAGTGCACAACCGTGTGCGAGCCAAAGATTGGCTAGCGACTGGTCCAGAAAGGAGGATCATAAATCTTGCCTGACCGATATTGGCCATCCCGTCGGTATGCACCCAGCCTGCTGCACATCAATGCATGACCGTCGAAGAATGATATACCGCAATGGCTCGATCAAAAGTAATGTTCTGTACGCGTCGTCGAGGGCAAACTCTACAGACACGATATGGTCGCATGCGTGTGGATATTCAGCCCATTCCAGACTCCCGGTTCTGGTGGGAACAATCTCATTGTCCTGTTAGCTTGGGATGGCCCACGGGTACGAAAACAATGCCCGTGCACAATATCAAGGCTGATCAGCTTTTAAAGACAAGGCACGGACCACTAAGCGCACGATTTTGCTTTGTTCTTCAATCAGTCTTTCATCCTCGAGCTTTTCTTCTTCCGCAGCAAGCCTTCCCACTCTAATACTCTCAACTCGACCAAATACCTGTACCACCAGTATTTTTCTCCGAATCAACATAATATGAAGCTCTCACTCATCGTTCTCGCGGTGCCACTCGCGCTCGCACTTCCAGCTGCGCTGGACACAGCCCAACCATCCGTCCACGGCGCCGCACCAACTCACATGCGCCTTCCTCACGGTGGTGCCGTCAACGCCATTCAAGTGCTCAACGAGCCAAGGCCTGGTTCTGTACCAGTGATCAGACCTGTCACCAAGTGGATCCCTAGCGGCTGGTGGCCAAAGAAGATTGGCAAGTAAACACCACTCTAGATCTTCCACAGTCTCAATAGCACAATTCAGTTCATCTTCTTCTTCGTTCACCCAGTTGCAATCTGTGCCCGATCGGTTGATGTAGCTCCTTTTGTGAAGTTCTGGTTCTCTTGCAGCTTTCTCTTTTGCTCGTCGCGTTGAGCGTGCCCGATGTTGACGTTGTAGTGTGCTTTTTTGATGCGCTTGAATAGCTGACCTGCAGTCCTCGCTTCTTTGTCTTGCTCGTCGAATTTTAGCGTCGGTATCTCAAGCATACCATAGTCGACTGGCACAGCCTCATGTGCACGCAGAACAAAGACGATCGAGTACCGATACTTCTCCTTGACTGGCATCCTGGGCTTGCTGAACGAAAGCCGATTGAGCAGACGTCGTGAGCGCGATGGATACAGATCATCCAAGTTATCCGGGATAAGAGGAGTGTCTTTGCCATAGGACATGACACGATGCCCACCCGGTGTAAAGCGATCGTGCGTGAGGAATTGCAATTGGCGACCAGACATCAATGTTGCCATGCCGCGTTCATAGTTCTGCTCGATTGGGTGCCAGCAGGGACCTTGTCCGTTCTCATCGCAAATATTGTTGTCAAGCACTTCCAGGCCTGGCGTGTCACCAATTACCAGAGAGAGGAGGCCAAGGTCCATATGTGCTGATGGTGTCAGTGAATTGGATGTGGTATGGTAGACCAAACTTACGCTCAGCGACGACCTTTGCCTCATCGTTCTCGTAGCGAAACAACCGGATCATGGTCGCGCGTGCTCTTTCATCCATCTTCAAGCACGGCTCCGCAAATCGTGTCAAACTCGTGGCAGGCAGATCTAGTTCCGTTTCAACTCCTCTCAGACCCTCATTAAGAACGCTGAATACAGACTCCCATGCATTCTCGACAGACGTCTTCAGGACTTCAGGACAATGCTTTGCATCATTCCTACGAAGAGTGATGAACTCCTTCTCGCCCTTAATGCTCGAATAGCCTTCTTCGCTGCCATCGATCCCGCCAGTTGCGTACTGTTCCTTGATGGTGGACGGCAGAGCAAAGAATGCTTTACTCGCATCGAACAATGATTCAAGCGCTGGCCAAGCCAGCGGGTGCTCGTGATATGTTCGATCGTGGCCGTAGGTGTAGTGCGGGTGTGAGGAAAAGTTCATTACGCTCCATCCTTGAGGCTGCAAGTTGCGAGCGACCTCTCTCGCATGAGATGATGTCTTCGCTGGTGGAGGCCCAGCTGGAGGGTCATAGTCTTCAACTTGGTCTCCCATGGTATCGATCTGGCTACTTGGTCTGAAGTCTTCGGAACGTTGCGCGTTCTGCTACTAGATGAATGAATCCTACAGTACATGGTCTACACTGGCACGCAGATGCATATATGGACCCATACAGGCCACAGTCAGCAACACAGCCATGATTGCAATGACGAAGCTTAACCTTGATCCAGTCTGCCTTGCAGTGGATCTCCAGGTCCAAGCCACACCACCCGAAAGCAGGCTAGCACATCCGGCGCTTCGCCAAGCACCGACAAGTCCGAGCCTGGTCCCCGCAAAAAAGTTGTCCGCGAGAAAATAATTCTTAGAGCGGTTGCGCAGACGACGACGACACCGCACAATGGCCCGAGGAGACGACGATTTCGTGCTCACGATTGACGATGACGATGTTGGCATTGTCGAGGAGGAAGAGGAGGAGATTGAGCAGCCTGAGCTGAACAGCAAGAAAAGAAAACGAGAAGAGCCTACAGCGAAGTCCAAGAGCAGCAAGAAGGCGAAGAAGGGCAAATCTGCGGAAGAAGATCCCGGTGAGGCGAAAGAGGAAGAGCTTGGCTGGGCAGATGGCGGCGAAGACGACGGTGCTTTAGACTCGGATTTTGAGTTTCAAGTTGGCGAAGATACTGGCGTGCTGGAAGACTTTGACGGCTGGGAAAAATCGAATAAGCAGGGCAATGGCATAAACGGCATAACCAAAAAGGGCGTGGATATTGACGAGATCATTGCAAGAAGACAAGCCAAGTCAGGTGCAACTACGAACGGCGCATCAGTCCCACACCAGATCGAGGAGGCCGACGAGGATGATGATGACTTCGCAGGCTTTGACGATGAGGATGATGAGTTACTTGCAGAAGATGGCTTTGGCATGGGCGCTGCGAGCGAAGACGAAGAAGATGAATCAGAAGCAGGACCTGCAGAGTCCGATGCCGAAGACTCAGACGAGGAGGGCTCAGTCGCAGAAGCCGTACCACACCCAGATGACCTGGCATCCGATCAGTCAGATGAGGACGAAGAGGAAGACGCAGAGGAAGCCGAGAAGCGGAAAGCCTTCTTTGAGACGGAAGCCAACGTCGAGAATCTTAAACCCGCCACGACTCAGATTGGCGGCTCGTTCCAGAACATGAACCTCTCGAGACCTATATTGAAAGGTCTTGCTACTGTTGGCTTCAGCGATCCGACGCCGATTCAGCAGAAGACCATCCCAATCGCACTATTAGGCAAGGACGTTGTCGGTGGAGCTGTGACTGGCTCAGGCAAGACAGCTGCTTTCGTCATTCCTATACTCGAACGATTGCTCTACCGACCGAAGAAAGTGCCGACTACGCGTGTTGCTATTCTCATGCCCACGCGAGAACTGGCAGTGCAATGTTTTAATGTGGCCAAGAAATTGGCTTCCTTCACAGACATCACGTTTGCACAGATCGTCGGTGGTTTCTCTTTGCGAGAGCAAGAGAACATCTTGCGCCAAAGACCGGATGTCATTATTGCTACGCCTGGAAGATTCATCGACCACATGCGCAACTCGGCGACATTCGCTGTAGACACTCTCGAGATTTTGGTCCTCGATGAGGCAGATCGCATGCTCGAAGACGGTTTCGCAGACGAGCTCAATGAGATCTTGACCACGATCCCGAAGTCAAGACAGACAATGCTTTTCTCGGCCACAATGACAGACACCGTTGACAAACTCATTCGCGTTGGCTTGAATAAACCTGTCCGATTGATGGTCGATGCGAAAAAGCAGACTGTGTCTGGATTGGTCCAGGAATTCGTGCGTCTGAGACCAGGTCGGGAGACAAAGCGATTAGCATGTCTGCTATATCTGTGCAGGAATGTGTATACGGAGCGCACGATCGTGTTCTTCAGGCAGAAGAAGGAAGCACATCGTGTGCGAGTAATATTCAGTCTCTGCGGTCTGAAAGCAGCCGAGCTGCACGGCAGCATGAGCCAAGAGCAGGTAAGTTCCATACTTTTTTCCTTACATGCACAGCACAGCATCTGATGATGTGCCACAGCGTATCGAAGCCGTTGAATCTTTCCGATCGGGCCGCGTATCCTTCTTGCTTGCCACCGACCTCGCTTCCCGTGGTCTCGACATCAAGAACGTCGCCAGCGTCCTCAACTACGAGGCCCCTCAATCGCACGAAATCTACCTCCATCGAGTAGGTCGTACCGCGCGTGCCGGCCGCAGCGGTCGCGCTTGCACCATAGCCGCAGAGCCAGACCGCAAAGTCGTCAAAGCCGCCGTCAAAGCTGGACGCAGCCAGGGCGCGAAGATCGTGAGTCGAGTCCTACCCGGCGACGAGGTAGATGAGTGGGACGAGAAGATCCGCGGGCTGGGGGACGAGGTGGAGGAAGTGCTCGTGGAGGAGAAGGAGGCGAAGCTGCTGAATAATATGGAGAGGGATGTCACGAGATCGGAGAACATCATGACGCATGAGAAGGAGATTAAGTCTCGGCCTAAGCGGACGTGGTTCGAAAGCGAGCGCGAGAAGCGTGCTGCGCATGAGAAGGGCAGTCGAGAGTTGAATGGACCGTTGAAGGGTGTGAAGGTCAAGGGAGAGAACAAGAAACTGAGTAACAAGGAGAAGAAGAAACTCGATTCTCGCGATGAGCAGAGAGATGGGAGGACGTGGAAGAAGGGCAAGGGCGATGCCGCTGCTGTGAAGGGAGGTGGACTGAAGAAGGGCGTAAGCAAAAGTGGAAAGGGCGGGTCGGGAAAGAAGCCTGGTAGGAAAGTCAAGATGGGTAGTAGCAAGAGAAAGTAGTGCCTTGTATAGATGCTTTCATGCCGTATAAGGCAGGGAATACAGCACATCGCTGTCTACTTTGCTACCTGTCATGTCACTTGGACTGATCTGACGACAGACTTCCGACCCAAAAGTTTCCAAGACTCCGTGCCCGAACGCTTCCATGCCAAGGTCGATGTCAGACCTACAATATGATCCACAAAAGAAAATGCCACCTACAGACAGCCATCTGCACGTCCTTACGACGTCCTCACTCCATCGCTGACCTTCCTCGTGAACAAACTCACAAAACTCTTCCTCTTGCTAAGCTTATGCCTCAATTGGTGCGGTAATGCCGTCGGCTCAGGACTCAAATGATCGTCGGGTATAGGCGGCGGACTGGGTATTGCCTCAGCAGGGCCAGTGATGTTACTCAGCGATTTGCGAGAGCTCTGCGGACGGGGCGATGTGACACCCGAACGACTCGTTGGACGCCGCGTTGAGCTTGTGACGATAGGCTCTTTCTCGGTGCCTGGGCCGCGAGGCGGTGACGGTGATGGCGAGGAGAGAGGTGGAAGTTGCGGCGGCGGAGTTGTTGATGCTGAGGTTGGGTGTTGGCTCAGCGGTGAAGGTGAAGGCGGCGGCTGAGGAGTATCGCGGTCTTTTGTGGTGGGTGAGGAGCGGCCCAGAGTATGCAACGGTGACAGGCGGTGAATCTTTTGTAGGTCTGCGGGAAATTGCGAGCTCTTTGGTGAGGTCGCGATAGAGAAGCCTGTCAACGATGTAGGCGAAGGCAGGAGCTCGACAGGAAATTCTGTCGGTATAGGAGGCGAGATCTGCGACTTGAGAGATCGCAAGCTGCGCGTCGAGAACTTTCGCTCAAGAGTTTGGAACACCCCGTCTGCCTTGGAATCGCCTCCACCGCCGCCATAAAAGCTCATTCTCTCGCCGGCGGATGACTTGACCATACTCTTGCGATTGTCAGTGGGTGCGATGACGCTCTTGCGATTGTCCACAACCGCGCCCATGCTCTTCCTCTTGTCCCCAATCATGCTCAGCCGTGACGACTTGCTCGTCAGTGTCCTCACTAGGCCGATCTTCTCTTCCTTGCCAGCCGCCGCTGCCATTGCGTCTTTTTCGGCTCGCTCGATATCTCCTGCCACTGTTGTGCCATTGGTCGCAATCTTGTCTTCCTCCACGCCCGTGAAGCGCACCACACCTCGGTCGCTGGGCACATGCAGCGCATCAGCCATGAATGCTTGTATGAGGTACGCGTTACGCTTGTTCGTTGTCGGCTGGACGTCGCTTGGTATTGCTGTGATGTCGAGGATGTATGCTGGCTCGAACGACCCACCCATCATGAGACATGTGCTGTGAGTGACGGTGAGGAGCACAGCGGATTCCGGCCGTCTGTAGCGCTCGCTCAGGTGTTGCGACAGCGAGGTGATTGGCGTGTATTCGTCTTTGATTATCACGTTCGTCCTCAGCTCAGCTATGATCGGCGAGTCTCTCTGCACCCGCCCTCTTGCGTCCTCCTTCGCGCCATTGCCACTCGAGAATGCATTGTTGAAGTACTGGACGCGTCGCGCAGCACTTTCCGAGCGCGCCACTCCATTGCTGTCAGCGGCCATGCTCCTGATCGCCCTCGTCGGTGGCGGCGACACCGCATGCGGCACCGCTTTGGGGTAGCTGAAGTCGAATGGATCTGAGAAGGATATGTCCGGAAGAGTAGCGATATCTGGGGTAATAGCTGGAGTGTTATGACTAGGCTCAGGGTCAAGATTAAATGTGAACCCTGACAGCGCTGGTGATATTAGCGGCTCCTTTTCGATGCGGATATTGGACACCGTCGTCCCCGCCGGTCTCGGGAAGACGCTCGTCGCTGTCGAAGTGGAACTGGGCAACGTGTCGAGGTCGAGGATGCGAGAATCCGCCGAACTCGCAGGCGAATGCTGCTGGAGAGGCATAATTCAGATCGTCGACCTCCCCTGGTCAACTTTGGCTCTTTCCGCGATCTCTGGCTTCCCTCGCCCTGGTCAAGCCTCAAAATGATGTAACACACGCTTTCGTAAAAGGATAACGAATAAGCGCGCAATGACTCTGTCAAATGGGTAAACTTTCAGTGAGCGCCTGTGTGGAACGGACGGCTGGCGGAGATTGAGCGCAAAAGTCAAGAGCCTTGCTAGCAAGATCAGCCGTCACAGAGATTGTGGAAAGCTGAAAAAGAGTGTGGTGGAGTTTAGCATACGGAATGGCATCAAGCCGACATTAAAAGAGCAATAAGAAGATTCAAGGCGCCAATGCGGTGAACGCTTCTGGGCGTGTTGCAACATAATGTAAAGTACCGCGTCATGATCATTTCTCTCTGCAGAATCGCGATAATGTGACCGAAGGAGTTTAGCTGCCGCGTAGTCTGTACTACCACGCGCGGTGTGGTGAGGTCGAATCTGGAACAAAGGTTACTAGAAAGGGGTAAGTGCCAGGCAATCTTACAGCCTGAGCCAGCTGCTGCACTCCTATTCCTGCATGCGGCCCTGGCGTGCAGCCAGCCGTTGTGTGGAGGCAAGACAGGCGAGGAGCATCGGAACGGCGATCACCGTTTTGCTTTGCGAGAGAGTTCGCGGGTGACAAAGTCCGGAGGAAACAGGCGGGGCAGTAGAAGGTGCTTATGCATAGCAGAAAATGGCCCCGAATCTGATCAGTCAGAAATACGTTATGTAGGGCTCACAACTTGGAGCTTGGTTGCGTTGTTTGCAGAACAGGAATCTGTGGATGCATGCAGTAGACCCTGACAACCCACTCAATTTCACCCCTGCGGGAGCGGGCAGTACCGCGTAGAGGACTGAGGCATCCGTTCATGCTCAATTGATGTTGCGGGAACATGAATGTTGTCAAGGAGTCTGCAATGTCAATCTTTCTTCTTTCGTTCTCATCAATGCCGGGTAAGACATCGTCCCAAGGAGCAATGCTACCTCCAGGATCCGCGAAGTCGCTTCATGCCCAGTATGGGAAGGATGTTGCCGGAAACTCCAACGCTCATGCTTCCATTCTAATCGAATAATCGTGGTCTAGGAAGAAAAATCTCATGACAGCCAACGGAAAGCTCATGCAATGCTTCATAAGGCAAGATTATCATCACTCCTTGCCTTTCCTCTTCAACGGGCCCACAAAGACCTCAATCTTTGCCAGCAGCTCAGGTATTCTGAAAGGCTTCGACACCACATCATCCATGCCCGAGTCCTTCGCCACGGTGATCTGCTCTAATCTCGCGTTCGCGGTAATCGCTATAATGGGTATATGGCATAAAAGAGAGCCCGACTTCTCGAGCTCGCGTATCTGTTTCGTTGCTTCCGTTCCGTTCATAATCGGCATCTCGATGTCCATGAGGATCAAGGACAGCTTCATTGGGTTTGCATTAGATGTCGAGGCCGGCGCTGCATCGTCTTCTCTTTGTGCTCCGTCCCAATGCTCCGACTTCTTGATTATGGCTAGACATTCGGCACCGTTGTTCGCAATACTGACACTGAAGCCCTCTCTAGCTAACTGCTGCTTGAGGACCCGCTGATTGACAATATTGTCTTCGACGACGAGTATGCTGACTTCTGCAGGGTCTTTGAGCTTGATCGTGGGGTCAGTCAGGATACTTGGTGAGTCTGCATCATGGCTGCCAACCGGCAGATTAAGCTGTGGGATAAGTTCGTGGAGATCTGAACCATGAGGAGCTTCGATCCTTCGCACTTTGACGTAGAAGGCGAATGTTGTGCCTTTGCCAGCCTTGGATGTCACGCCTATCTCACCACCTTGGAGACGGCTCAGCAGTCGGGCAATGAACAGTCCAAGTCCAGATCCTCCGTACTGTGTGTGCGTTCTCGGAGATGCTTGCGTAAACTGCAAGGTCTGTCAGACTATCTCAGTTTTTGGGACGAGTGCACACGTACCCTTTGAAACAGCATCTTCATCTCATCCTGCGTCATACCTTGACCAGTATCTGTCACCTGGAATGTGAGATACAAAGGTTCTCCGTCTCCCCATTCTGGCTTTGTCGTCGGATCTTCAAAGCCCTCGTCGTTCACGCCATGCAGATATCGGACCCCACGTGTACTCAGGGTAGGCATGGTAGCGGCAGCTCCCATCGAGATCGTGATCTTCCGGACAGGACAATCCGTGGTGAACTTGATTGCGTTCGTGCAAAGATTGATCAGGATCTGAAGCAAGCGACCAGGATCTAGCTTCACCCAGCCGACACGCATTTCTTTGAATGACGATTCGATTTCGAGTTTCATTGAAGCATTATTCGCTGCGAGCTCTGCTGCAAACATCTTGCTCGCGTTCTCCACAAGTGTCCGCGGTTGTACCTCGACGGGATGAATGTCGATGAGATGTGCATCAACCTTACTCAGCACCAATACATCATCAACGATTCGCTGTATTCAAGTCAGAACAAGTGACGTAGTACAAGATGTTTCACTCACCCTTTGATGAGCCGCGCACAGGCTGATTATGCCTGCATTTTCGACGGCTTGTGAAATGGCTTCTGCGACAGCGGGCTCGAGATTAGGTGCTTCGCTGGCAACGCTAGGTCGTCGCGGCTGCGAAGCACTAGCAGAGCTTGAGGGTGTCAAGTTTGGCATATCAAACGTGGGTGGCTGGAGAGCAGACAATGAGTTCACGATGGCATCGGCGCATTGGAAGATGGCGCTAAGTGGGTTGCGCATCTCGTGCGATGTCATGTCCATGAAGTTTTCCTGTGCTCGTTTCATGTCCAATGCCTGTTGGCGACGCTGATCATGCAGCGATTCCATCCACTTTTGGTATGAAATGTCTGTTACCACACTGATGACATAGTCTTCATCGCCAAGTCTCTGTAGCAGAGCGGAGACCAAGATGTAGGTGCGGTCTTCGATTTGCTCGCCAGTCAACGGATCAGTGTAATGCCATGGCTTATTCAGCGCCAATTCGAGTGTGACTTCCTGCCCTCGCTCGACAATATTCGTGAACGCTCGACTCGCTTTCCTTGCTGACTCCTCGATGAAGATCTCAAGCCAACCGAATGGCGACTCAGAATGTTCGTAGCCTGTAATGGACTGCCACGACGAGTTGACGTACAGGATCACACCATCCCTCGTGAGAAGACAAGACCCAACAGGTGAAGCCTCCAACATAGACACGGCGCGCTTCTCTGACACCAATGCCTCACCGACGCGCTTCTTCTCTGCGTTGCGAAGTGTCAATCCAGCAAGCATAGAGGAGACCGAACGCGCCAGGTCGCGCATGAAAGCCTCGAAGTCTGCATCGTAAGGCCTTCGCGTATTCGTGCCGACTACGATCACGGCGTTCACATCTCGACCAGCCATTGACTGAATTGGCAAGACAGCAGCGAGTCGACATTGGTCACCAAAGCCCCGGACGGCTGGCTCTTCCATGATGCTTTCGGCGATCTCAGGCTTGGAGTCGAGGTCGAATGTCCGAATGTGACCAGACCGACACGCAGATTCGACCGCTTCCAGGAAAGCGGGATCCTGCATTAAAAGATCATGGACGATGGGTTGCTTGTTGTCGTCTAGTCTCACTCCAAGGTAAGAGTCCAGCTTAGCTTGGCCGTTCTCAATTGCACGATTGAGCAAGAATGGTCGCTTCCAATCAATCTTCGTTGCCTTGAAAGAGTACAGCATCGCGAATGGAATGTCGTTGGCTATGATCATTAGTGCTGACAAGTCATGTTTGGTATGGGCGACTCACGATTTGGCTCAAGCGCAGCAATCACCTTCTGGTAGAAAGTAGCCACATCCTCCTCCCCAGCGACTAGGTCACTGATGCGTCTTATACTCTCTGACCGTCTCTCCGCCAATGCATCGTGGGTGACCTCCTTGATGGGCTCGTAGAAGCCAATCGTCTTGCCGTCTTCGTCGATGATAGGCAAGAAGCTCATGTTGAAGATATGCTCAATCAGACGGTTACCATCGCGGAGGTAGAAAGTTCTGTGAACCCACATAATCGGCTCTCCTTTCAAGTTCTTCTTCCACAGGTCATCAAGTAGCTTCGCCACCTCTTCTTGACGGTAGAGCTCGCTCCAAGTCTTGTGATAGGGCTCGCCAAGCGCTTTTGGATGCTTGTCATGCAAGATTGGTACGTATGGTTCGTTGTAGATTCCAACTAGTTTGTCTCCCCAAAACAGCACCGCGGGATTGGGGTCCACAGTGATCAAGTTGACCATCAATCGTAGTCGCGGTGACCAAGTTTCAATTGGTCCAAGAGGGGTACTGGCCCAATCCCAATTGCGCAAAAACATGATGTGATCCGAAAGCTTGCGAGGCCGTATTGAGGCGGTCCAGTCGTGGGGAGATGCCTTCTGCATCATTCCTCGCAGCCATTCATGGTGCTCCTCGGCACTGCCTTTTGGTAGCTTGCGAAGGACACCTGCATGCTTAAGGTCATGGTGTGAAGAGGCATCCGAGTCACTGTCGTCAGTGTGAGTTGCAGTGGACGACGCCTGGATAATCTTGAATCGTTGTCGGACTATTGTTGCAATCCAGCTGTGTCCATGGCAATTGATCGCTGACCTTGAATCTTGAGTCAACCTGCTGAGAGCCCAGCTTCTGAAGTAGAGACTTTCGTCTCCGCTGGTCTCGGTGTTGTTGCATGGGGCCTCGAAATCGTAATCTTCTGTAAAGCGCACATTGCGGTATACAATCCGCGGCACGCACTGACTATCCGTGATGTGGTCCAAATCGACCACGCACGTGGGTCGCTGGTCTTCCTTGAGAAACTCGATAAGCCCGACAGCAGCGAGATCACCGCCTAAGGCGGTGTCACTGTCTGCGACTGTCATCGAAAGCAACGCGCTGGTGCTAACATAGTCTGGCGGGAGCGAAAAACGGAGAAGCGGAAGGTGTACGCGCTCTCGACTTGTCGGAGTCGTTGCCGTGGAGTTTGGGCCTAGACTGAGAGCTGCGCCTCCGACTCAAGTTGGCACGCGCAAACGGCAGGAATCGACATGGGCCTAAAGGAAATCCGATGTGGTGAAGGAGAATCGCATTGCTGAGAGATCCTTGCGCGTCCTGGATTTACGACAGGATTGTACGCGACACAGATGCCCAGGCTAACGTCGAGGTTTCCTGATCGTGGCGTGTCACATTGTCGCGCCTAAATTGCGGTCGCTTGCCCTGAGCACGGAAGCGAAAGCCGGACCCCTTACAAGATGAAGAAATGACATTTTTGGAAGACTGCTTTCTCATCCTGAACACTGAAGACAACTTGTTTGGATTGCTCTATTTGCAGATTTGCGAGAAGCAAGAGATGGGAGATCACTTGAGGTGCCTGCTGGCTACCCACAGGTTCCACCATCACGAAGAGATCGACAACTGAGGCTGCTCGACAAGGTTAGGCGCATCACGACAATCTCGGAATCGTCCCCACCAATCGCGTGGGGCTTGCTGTCGCGTGCTCTCCTGAACTTTTGATGCCGATAACGTCTTGATATGAAGATTCCTGCCCGAAGGGTGCTGTTGTCGTTCTCTCGTCTTCGCTGCTGATCGATGTGCTGACCTGCGCCTGCCTCGTACACTCGCTCCTTCCACGGCCCAACCGCTCTTACCTCGTACGGCAAAACCTCCATCGAGTCGCTTTCGCATCATCGCCTTGGGGTCGACCAGATGTCATAGCGACGATTCCCGCGCGCATACGACCGCGCGTGCTACACAGAATGACTGTCGATCTGGTGCGGAGAGTGCTCTCTGCACTGATATGCTTCACAGTCCTCAGCGCCCTCTTCCGCAGATATGTCTCTGACGCACGGGATCCGTATCATTGCACGGCGTTGTTGAATGAGGGACAATGGATCGACGAATCGCGCCAACGACCGTTTTACAAATGGCAACCCCCGAAATGTCTCATGCACGAGTACTTGGGTCCTGATCTCGGCCATTGCGCCGGGAATAGGCAGATGCTGTTCGTCGGCGACAGTAATGTCCGCCAGTTGTTCTGGGCTGTGGCACGGAAATTGAACCATGGCAAGGCTGTGGATCTCAGCAGGACGGCGACGACTCACGGCGATATTCAATTTTCGGACAGAAGTGTTGATTTGCGGTTCGTCTGGGATCCACTTCTCAATGGGTCCACCTTGTCAACAGAGCTCGCCATCTACAGCGAAAACGTGGGCTCGGGCATCGCTGGCAGTGGCAGGAAGAAGAAGGGCAAGAAAGAGCAAGACGCAGTCATGATCGTTCTCGGTGCTGGTTTGTGGCACGCTAGACAATTTGCAGATGGCGAAGCTGTTCGCGAGTTCAAGAGCAGTGTCGACAAAGTCGTGTCATATACGCAGCGCAACGATGGTAGTGCTTGGAAAGCTACCAGTCCTTTCGATGGTTGGGAAGGCATTGGCGATCAGGTCTTCTTCTTGCCAGTTGAAGAGCCTATCTACGAGCGCCTCAGTCCCAGCCGACGCGAGACCATCATGCCGGAGGAAATTGACCAGATGAACGAGTATCTGCGTACCCTCTCTCCAGGCAAAGGTCTTACGATCCCGTGGGTCAACCAAGTGATGACCGGCAAGCGAAGAAGGGCATATGAGCAATCGGGCATACATGTGGTGGAGCCAATTGCAAATCGCAGAGCAGATGTGATCCTCAACCTGCGATGTAACGCAAAAGTCGATAACGCCGCGGGTGCGCCGTACGAAAGGACCTGCTGCAGCAAGTACACAAGTGGCAATTGGTTTCAGTGGGTGCTCGTGGTGGTGAGCTTAATCGCTCTACCTATGGCCATCCTCATGCTTCCAAGATCCACAAGTCTACTCTTGCCATCCAAAATCCAGTCGGTGCTACCTCCGCTCGCCATCATAGGTCTCGCGCTAGTCTATTGCTTTTTTGCAGATCGCTCGCAGCTGTTCTCAAAGGTACAGAAGACTTTTTACGCTTCCGAGTCATTGATGTTGGGAGCCTTCTCCATTGCGGTGGGATTCGCGACAATTTCCAGAACCAATGAAGCCCAAGCACGTAAAACGTCAACGAAAGACATATTCCTCCCCTCGGTGCCGTCATTCATGTCAAGAGAACAGACGGATGAGTGGAAAGGGTGGATGTCGATCATTGTCATGTTACATCACTGGACCGACACCAGCGGTCAACTTCCACAGTACATCATTCTGCGCCTGGCGATCGCAAGCTATCTGTTCATCCACGCATATGGACACACTATGTACTTCTATCAACAGGAAGACTACAGCCTGCGCCGCATTGCCGGAGTACTCATTCGTTCGAATCTCTTCCCAGTGCTGATGAGCTACCAGATGTACAATAACTTCCTGATGTACATGTTTCCGGCGCTTTCCACATTTTGGTTTCTGGTTGTGCTTGCTACAATGTCCTTTGGAAGCGAGCTCAATGACAAGCCCAGGTACCTGCTAGCGAAGCTGGCGCTGTCTGCAAGTCTAGTCACATTGAGCCACGCGCATGCGCAACCAACAGATCCTATCTTCCGCGGAATGAGATCGATATTTGGAATCAATTGGAACGCTGGGGACTGGCGAAAGATGGTCAGCCTAGATGGGTACATTCCTTTCGTGGGAGCCTGGACTGCGCTGCTGCATATTTGGCATCAGAAGTCATCCTCTATGTCGGGTTCGAGGGGTTCGAATCGTGATGGCAGGGCGTGGACGTCATCGATACTGCTTGATGCTATGCCTTACTTGCAACCTGCAGCTCTGACGGCAAGCATTGTTGCCGTACCAGTCTTCATCCTGCTCATTGGCAGGTCTCCCGATGAAGGCGATTATCATTGGTGGAGCGCAATAATCTCCCCAGTGCCAATTTTATCCTATGTCGCGTTGCGGAACGCTCATCCCGTGCTCCGAGATCACTATAGTGCGGCTTTTGCCTGGCTCGGAAGATGCAGTTCGGAGCTTTGGATCCTTTCGTTTCATGTTTTGCGGGCAGCCGATGGCAGAGGGGTTCTCAGCACCGGCTTGTTCAGTACAGGCAATGGCAGCTTGCAATCGGATAGGTGGAGAGAAGCTGTTCTCATCATTCCCATTCTGCTTTGGACGGCATGGCAAGTCTCGTGCGCGACTAGACAAATAACGGCTTGGTTCGTTGAGGGGAACGGGATGAAAAAGCGGTTCGTCGCCCTGTTGGGCGCTCTTTGGCTCTTGAACTTGGTAAGTGTTTCTCTGGTTGATGTGGGTCACATCACAGCTTGAAGCTAACTTCGGGGAAGGCGACTCAATGACATGGATGAAGGGCCGAGCTCATGAGGCAAGTCAGGCGTGTAGATGCTAATGCACATATACCTCCTCGAGTCCTGTGGAATTGGTTCGCTTATCTCGAGGAGTTGACTCCGTCTGCAGGCCATTCGCTTCGTGACAAGGCTATATCAGCCACAGCACAACAGACTACCACTCAATCGCAAGATCTCCATTTGCAACGGCTTTTCACTGGCTGAGAACGGGCCACTTTGGCTCTCCTGATCTCCGAGCCCAATCACTAATGCACAGTATCCTGGTTCGAGCTGGTTACCGATCGGGTGGTCGCGTCTCCGGATTTGTGGGGTAGGTGGATGCAGGAACTACAGATTCGTGATAACGTACCGCCGTTTCAATGCAGTCTAACAGATTTTCTGCAAAGTTCAACACATTCCATCTGCAATGATGGTCGTCTATCCTCGAAACACGCTGTCACGTCGCTTGGCGGACGGCATTTCCCAGCTTGCTCTCGCCACCATTCAAGCCTCCCAGACCAAATCGTATGCAAATCTCGACTGGCAATGTGAGCACTTTCCCGTTTATGGTCAATGCGAGTTGCCTTCACTCCAAGAGGAGCCATTCCCTAGGCTTGACGTGGGCCTCGCTAATAATTGATCTAGGACCCAGCCATAGTGCAATTATGCTTATCTTCACAGACCGTCACGGATCCTAAGGGCTCAAATCTTGGCAGAAAACCTCGGTAATGGGTCAGGAGGAAGACCACAATGTCATTGAGGCATCCAGACGGATGGTGCGAAGGATGTCTTTATGTATTGGGCGGAATCTGCCTCGGACACGCATGTGAGATTCATCACTCGGCTTCTCGCGAAGGATTCAAGATGCATAGATCTGATACACCAAACAGCGTTGGCTCTGACGAGTCGTCGACTAAAGGACGTCCCGTGCCGAGACGAAGGCGATCCTATGTAAGAGCCGCATGCAACAGCTGTCGCACGAGAAAAATCGCCGTAAGTGACAGAGCCCATGAGTCAGCACCAAGACGGCTATATGGCAATGAGTAGGCCCTATACTAACATAGCTGCGTTATCAGTGCGACGGCCACCGACCCAATTGTCGAAACTGTACCAAGAAAGGACTCACGTGCAACTATGTTACGCTCGATGCTGGCGAAACGCAAACGTCGGCGCTCAAGCGCAAGGTGCAAGAGCTTCAAGAACATCTGCATGAGCAGATCGACTTCATGAACCATCTGGCTTCGGCGCCTGACGAGATCGTGCTTGACCTCGTGCGACAAATGAGGAGTTTCGGGAACCCAAATGTCGTTGTTGATGAAGTAGAGAGCGGCCTGAACAAGCGATATCGACCTTCCATACCGCAGGACAGAGCTTTGATACCTTCCACTCCGTCAAGTCGGTTCGAGATCGACTTCGGCCTCGAGCTGTCCGCGTGCTTTCCAAACACTTATCCCACTCTCCACTCGTCAGGCATCGATATCAGCACAATCAGTATCAATGCATTGTTCGCGACTAAGCCATCGATTCCTCCTTTGGCGGGGAATATGATTCGGGATTCATCCAATGGAGAAATGCCCACGCCACCACCAGATGACGTTTCCGAAAGCTGGGAGGTCGGAGCGGTAAAGACTACCGCATGGCCCGATGAGCGACTGAAAGGACTGCGTATCGACTTCTGGACCTCCATTCCAATCACAGACGAGTTTGCTGCGAGTGTGCTGTCACTGTACTTCAAAGTCGATCACCCTCTGCATGGCTTCTTTGACACGGATCTGTTTCTCCGGGATTTGGTTCAATGTCGGTCAGAGTTTTGCTCACCATTCTTGGTTGCCACGCTTATGTTCTATGGATGTGTGAGTCTGCTCGTCACTGATCACATGTCCTTGGTACTGACCCTCATCTAGCAATTATACAGCGCTGTTGATCGTCGAGCTTCGGCACTATGCAATGCCTTCTTTGCGCAAGCCGAAGCCTTGTGGAGAGCAGAAGGCTTCATTGATTCAACCAACACTGTTGTCGCGTTGCAATTGTTTAGTCTAGGCTGTTTGTGCAACTCGAGAGATGAAATGAGCATCCAGCTCTGCCAGGAAGGACGCGCCATGGCCGAAAGACTTAGCTTGATTGGTGTGCCGCCAACAATGCTCATGGAGGACCGCTTCTCTGCTCTGCCGGATGAAAGACAACGTGCGACTGCTCATGCTGCTTGGGGCACATATGTGTGGTTGACGTACCACGCTTTCTTCTACGAAGACGAAGGGATCCACTATCCGCCTTTGTATCCCATCCCTGGTCTACCTGTGTCAGATCAATTCGTCATCCCTGAGGTGCAGTCAGTACCGAGCTCCACGGGGAGTGGTAGCGGTAGCATATTCGCAGCCATGTGTCAACTTTGTGTGATTGCACAAGACGTGGCAACAGCGTTCTTCAGCGAACCAGACGTGTCCATAGTGGAGCGAGTACCAATGGTGTTCATTGAGGCCAAGTATCGCGAAATGCTTGCTTGGGCCGAGCAGCTGCCCTTCGAGCTGAAGCGCGAAAACGAGATCCGATCAGATGTGCTCGTGATGCAGTAGGTCTGGCCCATAAGCAGCTTATGCCATGTACAGAGTACTAACAACGATGCAGCATCTTCTACCACGTTATTCTACTATCTACCTTCCGCCCATATCTCAACACATCGCCAGAAAACAACTTGCGATCATTCTCATCTTCAGCCAGCACACCACAAGCCGTCTTCTCAGCCTCCATCGAGCAACTAAAACGACTCATCCTCATCACGCGGCTCAAGTATCCACACAACATCAACCCCATCCTGGCCTCAGCAGGCCACGTGCACCTCTGCACGACCGTGCCGCGCAACAAGACCGACCCAGACTGGCGCTTCTACTTCTTCCTCTGCGTAGCCTACTACCAAGACATGCACGTCCGCTACGCGCTCTACGCGCAAGCCCTGCAGGGTATCCTCGCCCTCGCCATGGTGAACGACGCCATCTCGGGTGCGGAGGCGAAGAAGATCATGGAGGGCACGAAGCAGAGGGGAAGGCATCATCGCATGACGGAGGAGGGCAGCGCGCTGTTCATGATGGACTTTGATCAGGCGCTTACGGATAAGAATAATGCGAAGGCGTGTGCGTTGGCGAGTAAATTCGAGGAGTTGGCGATTTTTGATGAGAGGAGGCGGGCGAGTATTCCTTACAGATGATGCATGCTGCTAGGGATGAGAAAAGCGTGAATTTGGTATCTGTTCAAAGATGGTAGCCCTTCCGACTGCAGATGCTACCTGTACATACATTATCGATATCCAATGTACATAGTACCTACCTACCTTCCTTCCCGTCGGGATCAGACCGCGATTGTATCATACTTGCATCACAGCAGCTGCGAATCCACTATCTTATGATCGTCCCTGCAAGTCAGCATTTGGGCCTATTTTCCTTTGCCAGACCACCATAGAGCCTCAAAATTGGCTCAAGCTACACGAAGCTCAAGGTCGATCGTGCAGATCATATGCTTGGTCCAGGATAGTGGTTCCACATCTCCAGGTTCGAGGTTGCAACACCATGCGGGGCAATCGCGATGATTGCGATAACGCAGTGAGGTCGAACACCGCCATTCGGGGTTGCCATTCGAGCATTGGTAAGCAGGAGAATGGTGTGGTTGATGTGCGACTCGAGTACGGAAGATTACTGCTCATATATCGAGCGATAGGTCATCTCAATCTACATTTTCTCCTCCTCTACTATCCATCTCGAAAGTACTCGCCACCCACAAACAATGGCTAAACTCAAAATTCCCAATTACGCCCTCGCCTCCCTAACCGTCGCCCTCGGCGGCCTCCTCAACGGCCTCGACACGGGCTGCATAGGCGCCCTAGTATCCATGACCCAATTCAGCGCCTCCATCGGCACACTCAAGGCAACCCTCCTCGGCTTCACCGTCTCCCTCATCATGCTCACGGGCGCGCTCCCCTCCGTCTTCGCGGGCCAGCTCGCCGAGCGCTTCGGCCGGCTTAAGATCATTATCCTCGGGTTGCTCGTGTTCCTGATTGGTGTTGTATTGCAGGGTTCGTCCTCGAAGCTGGGGCAATTTCTTGCGGGGCGGGCGGTCGCGGGGGTGGGTGAGGGCGTGTTCCTGAGTAATGTGAGTGTGTATATTTGTGAGATTGCGCCTGTGAAGCGACGCGGTATGTTGGCGGGGCTACCGCAGTTCATGGCCACGACGGGGGTTTGCGTGGGATATTTCATCTGCTACGGGACTGTGCACATCGAGGGTTCCATGGCGTGGCGATTCCCCTATATCTTCCAGGGAGCGGTTGCTGTGCTTGCTGCGGGGCTGTGTTGGAGGTTACCTGAGAGCCCGAGGTGGTTGGTTCATCATGGGAGGAGGACGGAGGCGCTTGCTGCCCTTCAAAGATTGGACTTTGGTATGGCGGAGGCGGAGAAGGATGTTTTGGGTGCGGTGAATGAGCAGAATCTGAGTTTGAGCGCGTGGCAGGGTTTTACATTGCTGTTCAAGCGTGGGTACAGGACTAGGACTGTGCTGGCGCTGTTTATATTGGGCATGGTACAGCTCAGTGGTATCGACGGAGTTCTCTACGTAAGTCTCGCCGCGATCCAACTCTGCAGGCAAAGTTCTAACGAAAAATACCAGTACGCACCCATGCTCTTCGCGCAAGCCGGCCTCCCCGAAGCCACAGCCTCCTTCCTCGCCTCAGGCCTCTCCGCAATCCTCATGCTCGCCATCTCCATCCCCGCCTTCCTCTTCGCGGACAAATGGGGCCGGCGCACCTCCGCCATCACCGGCGGCGTCGGCCTCTCCACCTGCATGCTCCTCATCGGGGCTCTCTACGCCGCGAGCGCCGTGCACCCCTACGGCATCGCCCGCTGGGTCGTCATCGTGAGCGTCTTCGTCTTCGGGCTCCTGTACTCGGCTACGTGGGGGATTGTGGGCAAGATCTACGCGAGCGAGATCCAGCCGAACCACACGAGGGCGGCGGCGAACTCTGTGGCCACGGGGCTGAGCTTTCTCACAAACTGGTTGGTGGCTATGAATACGCCCGTGCTGTTGGATAAGTCGGCGTATGGTGCGTATTTCCTGTTTGGAGGCCTGGCGCTCGGCACGGTGATGGTGCTTGGTGCGTATATACCTGAGACGCGTGGGAGATCGCTGGAGGATATCCAGAATGCGTTCCATCACCATGGTCCGGATGTGCGGAGTCTTGCGAGGATGGTGGGTCGATGGTTTTCTTCTGGTCGAAGCGTGCACTCCAGTAGTGCGTCCGACAGCCAGGGGAGTTTGGTTGAGCTGGGCACCATTTTGACAGAGGGTCCTGGAAGAAGGCCGGATGAGGACGTTGCTGCCGCGAGTGGCGCTTTGAGAGTCGATGTCGCCGCTTGAGCCATTCTGTGGAGCCGTCCAATGGCCAGCCAGACGACTCCAGCGCCGTGTGAAATGCTAGACATAGACGTAGACAATAGACAACGCCTATCATCTCAGCCCGAATGCGCCGATCTCGTGCTGACCTCTTAGAGTGTGATATGATCATCTCATCGTTGGTGGGCGGCTTTCTTTGTTCCACAGAACTCGACTCCTGATCCACTCCACAGCTTCCTCTACACCCGTCCCAGTGAGCGCACTACAAGGCAAGACCCTCGAGTCTCTCACACTGCCGCCCTTGTCTCCCTCGAAAACCTTCCTTACAAAGCCCTCCTTGATCCTCACAACCTCTACGCAATCTTCTCTGTCCTGCTTATTGGCCAGCACCAGCAACGGCACGCCCTCGGCATCCGAATGCTGCAGCACGCTCTCAAGCACTAATCTGCACTCTCCCAATCTACCAGCTTCGTCCTCACTGATGCCGCCTTTACTAGCAATCTTCTCCACATCCGCATCACCAATGTCCGAACTGTCAATCACGAACACAATGGCATGACAGCTGGCATAGTACTTCTGCCACAAGCCACGCAGACTGTGCTGTCCGCCCACATCCCACACTTTCAAATAAACATCCGGTAAATCGACTGTGGCGACGTTCTGGCCGACGGTGGGCACGGTCTTGAGATTTGGATGCGCGGTCGCGTTCTGGTTCTGCGGGAGGGCTTTGATCTGTTCGAGGAGGGTGGTTTTGCCGGCGTTGTCGAGGCCGAGGAGGAGGATCGAGTATTCTTCTTTGCTGGTGAAGTGGAGGTAGAGCGATTTGGCGAGGTGGTACATTTTTACCACAAAGCTGGACTTACAGAGCGACTGCGAGGAGTGATTGTTTCAAGGTGTTCAACTCGAGCTGAATGTCGCGGATGGGTTGCATGACTCGCGCGAGCTATCGTGTATTTGTGACGTACCGTTGATGCCGCTTCCCAGCCTTCTCGACAATCACGTTTGACCTCGACTTTCTTCGCCCTCCTCCGTGTCGCAGATGCTTCTGTAGCATAATTTCGTTACGCGCATAGCGTAGACTCGTTCGCCTCCTTGCAACGTCCACGAGTCAAGTCAACATGGCGCCCATCGACGCAGAGTTCGCAAACTCCAACCTCAAACCGCTCGTCTACATCGGCACACATGCGACACTAATCGCCGGCCTCTTCGCGTATATAACGCAGTTCATCTATCGCGCACATAAGGACACGCCTCCCGCGCTGCACACGCGTCGCAAACACGCACTGCACCGCTACGGCGTCTTGCTCTTCACGTTCCTCACGCTGACGAGTCTGCTGGTCACCACGTACCACGCGCTCGCATGGCGGTATGCCAGCTATGTCAATTGGGCGAGTGTGAGGTCGTCGACTGTGCCTGGGAGATTGTGGGATGGCTGGTATGCGAATGTGCTGCAGAGGGAGAGGGAGGGGAGTGTGCTGGATACGTTGGGCGTGAGTGGGTGGCAGTTGGGACGGTGGATGGATGATACGGATCTGATGCTGGAGACGAATGAGGCCCAGATTGGGAATGCGAGGGGCTTCTGGTGGACGTACCAAAACTTTGTCGGTATCATCATCTGGAGTGTGTTTGCAGGAATTGAGGGTGTGTAATGCGACATCATGACCAGCAAAAGTTTGTGCACTAATGACGGCTAGGACGACACCGCAATGTGCCCACCAAGATCACGCTTGCATTCGTGCTCCTCTCGCAGCTTTCCAGCCTGAGCACCGCGCAGAACCTCTTCTTCATCCTGCTTCTCCTCACGCCCATGCCACTCGGCGACGCTCCTTCCGATTCCCCAACACTGGTCCCCTACCACTCGATCCTCTCCATCCCAGCGCTCATCAGCTTCATCGTCCTCGGCAGTCTCCCCTGGCTCACAGAGCACTCGCTCTTCCCGTCCCTCACGAGTCTAGGTTACTTCATTCTCCCACACCTGCTCGCGACACTCGCGCAGCCAAACTCCCTGCACAAAGAGAGCAAGTACAAGACCGCTGCCGCCGCGCGCAAGAGCTACGACGACGTATTCCGCGTGCTGGCGTTCGCCTCAATCGGTCTGCACGGCTTCTACACCTTCCGTGCGCTCGCCGACGAAGCACCACCGCACAAGTACTTCAAGCACAATTTCCTGTGGAACTCGCATCAAGATGAGGATACTCTCAAGACGGACGCGGAGAGGGTGTGGACAACCTTCGTCACGATCATGTCTGCGCTGAGCGAGAACCCCGTTGTCGGCCAGGTAGGCTGGGATGTCCTCCTCTCAGCGGCGAGTCTCTGTATCTGGACCGTGAGCCACAACGTAGACGTACTCACTATGCTGCGCTGCTCGTGTCTGGCCTGGACACTACCACGCCCGCATATCCCTACAGTCGACGAGCTGAGGGAAGCCAAACTCCACGTCGCGGACGTGATCGACGAGGTCAAGGACGATATCACGACGACGGCGCTCGGATCGCCCGTCAAGCGCGGACGTGGCAGGCCGCGGAAGACAAGTGCGGCGATAGCGAGGGATCATGTCGCGGGCGGTTCTACTGCGGTGAGGCGATCGACGAGGGCCGGCACGGCGACGACGGAGGATGATGAGGAGGAGGTGGATGGGGAGTACTACCCCACCAAGGGCACGGAGAGGCAAGTGGATGCGTGGGATGTGGACGAGCCGGGTGAGGGGGATATGGTCAAGGAGACGGAAGCTGCTGCGCTGGGTTGGGGTTTGTTCGTGCTGGGTGGCTTGGGTGCTGTGAGCGCGAGTGTACTTGGTGCGGAGACGAGCGGTCGGTGAAGACATTTCCCAATGCAAAAGACATGATCACGGGACACGAAGTACGGCATGAATAGCGCGTCATGAGAGAGGACGGGAGATACGATGTCGCACAAGGGAGGATCTTGAAGCACTTTCGAAACTTTGCTGAACTCAAGACATCTTCAATGTCCTGTCATGACCTCCTATATTTGAGTATGGCCGTCCTTCGACTCAAAGATGCAGAAGCACATAGATACGAAAACGAAGTCAACGATGAATGCACCTGCTCCTTCGTCCTGTATCTCGTCAGCCTTGCGAGGGTCATCGCAGACCAAGCCTATCCAAAAAAGGTTACTCCAACGCTCGGGCTCCCATCAGCACCAACCGCAAGACCAAAAAGGATTGCCCAACACATCGGCAAAAGGTGAATTCAGTTGCGTGAGAGGACTGAGACACTTGTTAGACAAGTGTTACACGTACAGGTGTGAGACATGCTTACCCCACCCGGGATCGAACCAGGGACCTTAGGATTTTAGCCACAGCTGCGCTGCAATCCCACGCTCTACCACTGAGCTACGAATCCGCAGAATTGACCGGAGAATTGTTTTTCTGTGTATATATAATCTAAAGTGTTGAGATAGTGGAGTCAACTGTTTTGGGCCGGGGTTGGTGTGGGGAAGTGGGGCGCGCCTTCCTGCCTCTCTCGCGTGCTTCAAACATGCAACCACGATGGACCACTATGTCATCAACAATCTAGCCGTTCACCTAGCATGCTTCTCAGGCCTCTGCATTGACGCATCAATCGCATAGTCTTAGCCCTCCAGACCTCACACGCACCTACCCAAGCAGGCAAACGACGCCGTGAGACATGCATTCATGCGCGTGAGGATGATCATGAGGTTCCTCACAGTAGTATTTCTTACATGTTCGCTGCCGGTGTTTGCATCATTTCCAACTTTGAAGAGCTTGGATGGGAAGGCTTTGACTGGGAAGCCGGTAGAAGTGCCACATGATGGTGCTGGGACTGGCAAGGACGACAGTTGGAGCAGGCTACTTCGGTATGCTAGAGATCAATGTGTGTATCCCATTTTTTTTTTCCCAATTACTTTTTGATACTTATCTATCCTTCTTCTATCAACATGCTGACCACGCTACTCCTCCTCACAGCACCCCTCCTCGCCTCCGCCATCCCTGGTCCAGGCGGCATAGGCAAACTCCCCGCCCTAGGCTTCAATTCTTGGAACGCATACCGCTGCGACATCAACGAACAGAAATTTCTGGACGCCGCCGATTTGATGATCTCCCTCGGCCTCAAAGATGCAGGCTACAACTACGTCAACATCGACGATTGCTGGTCTGAGACGTCACGCGATCCAGTCACCAAGCGTCTCAAACCTGATCTGACCCGCTTCCCGGAGGGAATCAATGGAACCGCAAAGAAGATTCACGACTTAGGCATGAAGATTGGGATCTATAGTTCCGCGGGGACGGCGACGTGCGCGGGATACCCCGCCAGTCTGGGGTACGAGGACCTGGACGCGCAGACCTGGGCCGAGTGGGGCATCGACTACCTGAAATACGACAACTGCAATATCCCAGATGAGTGGCAGGATGACTGCTTTTACTGTGTAGTGGATCAAGATAACCACATGTCGTTCACGCCGAGCCCGAATGGTACGTGCCCGCCTGATGCTGCGAACTGGTGCCCGCCTGGGTATGACTTCAGGAAGACAAAGACGTTTGAGCGGTATAGGAAGATGCAGCAGGCGATTCAGAAGACGGGGCGGAGTATGCTGTATAGTCTGTGCCAGTGGGGGAGTGCCAACGTGCAACAATGGGGTGCAGAAGTGGCGCAGAGTTGGAGGAGTACTGGTGACATCTTCCGTAAGATCTGCTTCCCTTCGCATATCATTAGTTTGGGGGGGACTCTGCTAACACGCCCACAGCAAACTGGCCACGCATCAAAGAAATCCTCAACGAAAACTCCTTCTACCTCGCCAACCTAGGCTTCTACGCCCACTCCGACCCAGACATGCTCGAAGTCGGCAACTTGCCCCACTCACCGACCCGCGACGCAGAGACACGCTCGCACTTCGCGCTCTGGGCGGCCATGAAGTCGCCCTTGCTTGTCGGCACCGACCTCTCCAAGCTCAGCAAGCACGATCTCGATGTGCTGAAGAACCCGTACCTGCTCGCTTTTAGTCAGGATGATGTGTATGAGAAGCCGGCTGAGCCGTTTAGGTGGGGGACAAATCCGGATTGGACGTTTGATAAGGAGAGGCCGGCGGAGTATTGGGCGGGGAGGAGCAAGATGGGTGTGATGGTCCTAGTGTTGAACACGGACGACGCGCCGGCGGATAAGATAGTTTTGTTTAAGGATATGCCTGGGTTGAGTGGGAAGAAGAGTTATAAGATGACTGATGTGTGGAGTGGAGAGGACCTTGGATGTCAGGTGCAGGGTTTCGTCGCATCGGTTGGAGCTCATGACACTTCAGTCACCCTTGTTGGTGCGGAGTGTTGATGTGTTGACATGGAGAACGCGCTTTCATACTTGAGATCGAGGCCCACGTCACTCGACATCAGTGTCATAAACTCTTTCTCGTTTCCGTTGCCGCGCAGCTGTGGATGGTGTACGCCTGTAACGATCAAGAGGCACGCCATTCCGTGTGTTCGTGCGTCGTGATTCTCGCCATTGTTTCACTGCTTGCTTGATGTCCTTCTTCTCTCGCCTTTGTTCTTGCCAGGTGTTGAAATTTCTCATGAATGAGGAAGGCATGTTGCGGGTTTGTAACCACAGATGCTTGAGGAATTGCACTGCGATGTATTGGCTTAATATAGTGTCGTAGAGGATGGATGACACTGAGGGTTCGCGTCATGGCATGACTGTGACTGTCATCATGCCCATCATCGTCACGACTCAAGGAGAGGCAGAGAGCAGATACAGGGCACATGGGCATGAAACCACGGATGCATGAAAGAGAGTGACAAGTCATTGACAGCGACCTGTGTATCAACGGAGCCGGAACTGGATCTTTGAAGATAGCAAACCGGATACGTGTCGCAAGATCCTTTCAGAACTTACCAGAAATTTCGACTCGCTCTGGGCACTTCCAAAACCAAGGCAACTGCACCTTAATGAATCTGGCCATAAGATCTCTCCGCTATACTCCTCAACTCTGGTGTGGGAAATGATGGCGATGCCCGAGTTCCAGAAGCCCAGGCGGAAGCAATGCCCAGTCCTGCAGCTCGCCCAACAACATCTATGATCCTCTGTGCCTGCCCGTCAACACTGATGATGATTTCTCGCACGCGCGATATCATGAGGCGACCCCACGGTACATGAGCCACAAGTCCGACTCGATCTGTGAAGAGAGCATCGACGTGCGCGAGCATGTAAGCCACCAAATCTCGCGCCTGCTTCTTCGCTATCCCAACACACTCAATGTCGTTCTCGTCTGTCACATCCGCATCGAGCTCAGGTGTCCGCACATCGAGAATGAGCTTTCTGACCACGAAAGGTTTAGATCTTGCTGAAAAGGTTGAATAACCCATCCTTGTCGGACCTCTCTCCAGTAAGCCATTGATAACAGCTCCGAGTCTCCACAGAGCGACTTGAGTCGAGGTCGTCGATGATGTTGTCAGCTGTGGCAAGAGCAGATCACGCGTGTAGCGCAGTGCATAGAAAGGACGTATCTGCACATGTACAGTGCTGGCGCCCAGATCATGGAACGGGAAGACCCGAAGCCAGCTCACGTAGTAAGTCGTCAGATCGTCAAGGAGAAGATCTAGCTTCAGCACCGCCGGCGGAGACGCTGCACTCCTCTGGTAATCTAGCATGTTCTTCGTTTCTCTGTAGAGCTGCCGATTGACCAGGCATAGTTGGCTCAACGGATGTTTTGCCGGAGGCAGCGAGCTCGATAGGATCTTTGTTGCGGTCGGATCAGTCTTGTCGACCATGGTGTTCCATTTCTTGACATAGAGCACGCTTGGCTCTTGCGCATCGCCTTCACACAATAGATGAGCCAGGATGAGGTCGCGAAGTTCTCGCGGCAAATCGAGAAGATTCATGCTCGGTGGGCCTTGCTGGCTCAATCGTGTTACTGACGGCTGGTCGGATGAGTGACCCGGAGAGGCGCGAAGCTCTGGAACTGCCCCACAATAGGGCCGTGATAGGTGTGATGGCAGCGACTCCCAAGTTCCTGGCTTCACTTCATCACTCGTGAAGGCTGTCGCTGATAAGAAAACCGCGGGGTTGTTGCTTCACGGCTCGTTTCGGTGCGAACGCCCAAAGAGGACACGGCACGGTGGCACTTGCCCGAATTGGGTGGTTCCGTTTTTGCTTTGGGTCCTTTCATGGTGTCGAAACTCGAGTCCCATGCAGAATTGCCAATCACTTCTAAAGCGGCCAGAAATCACCGTGCAATACGAATTGCTCCATCATACCAGCATCCCCCAGCAGCAATTGATGCAATCATGCCAGTGATGATTGGAAAAGCAAGTGCAAATTCTGGGGAACGATTCAATATTTGGTACACGGACCACGGCCCGTGGGACGGACCATGCAGTAGTCCCGCTGTCATGGATAGACCCTTGCGAAACTCCGTTCTTCGTGCATGCAGAGACTGCAGGAACACGAGGAGTTCTTCACGACTTCAGGAGCAGCAAGCCAGATCGATCATTCCAAGGACGACCATCTGAAGAATCCACAACCCCAATGGTCCTTGAACAATCTGATAGCTGTAGCCTACCTCCATGCTTCTATCAACGAGGCTTGTACACATTGGGCTTCCACGGTTCCAGTCTGGTCTATCAGGCATGAATCGCGCACATGTCCATTTTCAACCTGCAGAAAAGTCTAAAATTCATCCCCGTCTCGCTCCCCAACTTCGCCTATCTAGGAATCCGAAAGAACAAGGTCCTGTAAGCCGCACAACGTTCCGCCCCAATCGGTGAGCACCCTTCGCACTGCCCATGAATCGGTTCGCACGTCAGCACCTGTCAGTACCAGGTTACGGCATGCTGGGAAATGTCGATTGCTACGCGAACAAGCTAGAGGCCGCCTCCGAATAGGCCGGAATGTCGACTGTGCTTTCGAGAGGAGGTTTCAGAGAGCAATTGGCGAGGCTAACAGGAGTGGAGTAAGGCCGGGAGATGCACCGGAAGATGCACTGGTGGTCGATCTTTTCTTCACTCACCCCTTCTTTTGGTCTGGCCGGTGTCTAGTCTTTTGCATTCTTCATGCGCTCACTTCCCCATATGTTGTTGTTGTCTTAGACTTCAGACCCTTCGACCGTACGGAGAGTCGTAGCAGGATCGATTGATTGCAGTTGGTGGCCATGCTGTGGTTTCGAGTTGCGCTTGCTGCTGCGAGCTTGATCCCTTCCATTGTTTCTGCTCAGGATTTTTCAGCGTTTCCTACATGCGCGGTATGTGCTTTTCAGCGTGCCTAGATGAATTCTCTCTGACATTGACTGCCAGCTATCATGTATGACAACGATTGTCCCGACAGCATGCGAACTCACGGACATTCCATGTATCTGCGGCAACCAACCTCTGATGAACAATGTCACGGCATGTGTTCTCGGTGCCTGCTCAGTTAGAGACGGACTGAGTATGTAGTTCTGGAGCTCATGAGAGCCGAGTCTTGTGGGGCGATTAAACCAAGCTAACATTGACATTCTCAGGAACCCAGCAAGTGACCTATGGACTTTGCCAAATTCCAGTCCGAGATATTGGTCCTTCTATGAACGCCATCGCCGTCGGATTTGGAGTCGTTGCCCTTACTGTCGCTCTCGCACGTTTCGGAACACGATTGTTCATCCTCGCATCGGGTCTTGGGTGGGATGACTACTGGCTCATTGTGGCAACGGCCACGATGTTTCCATGTACAGCTTCCGTCTTCATCATGACGAAGCATGGGCTGGGACGAGACATCTGGGGTGTGCCAGTTGAGGGTCTTGATGTCGTTCTTCAAGTAAGCGAACGTACCTGGCTTCAGGTTACGACACTACTAACACAAGTCAGTGGTACTATGGCGCTCAGCTCATGTACATGGTGATCATCGCCACGACCAAGTTCTCGCTGCTTTGCCTGTACCTACGAGTCTTCCCCACACCGAGATCGCGCAGATTCAGTTACGTCCTGTTGGCGCTCACAGCTGCGTTCTGGACTACGTTCACCGCCACCGTCATCTTCCAATGCACACCAGTTTCTGGCGCCTGGCAGGTCTGGGATGGCGAACGCCCAGCCCAATGCATAAATCAGAACGCCATGGTCATTTCAACCTCATCGTTCAACATTTTCCTGGATTTGGCCATCATCGCACTGCCACTGCCAGAGTTGTACAAATTGAACCTCTCGCTACGCAAGAAGATTCAAGCCATGGTGGTCTTCTCGTTGGGATTTTTGTAAGTCTTGAAGTGTTTATAGCGAACGATATCGCCAAAGACTAACGCAAGATGCAGCATCACGATTGTGACCATTGTGCGAATGCAGTTCCTGGTCAAGTTCCAGAACAGCGATAATTTCACCTACGACAATGGCGCCGCTGCATACTGGAGTGTCATTGAGCTCTATGTCAGCATCATATGCGTCTCCCTTCCAGCGCTCGCACCGCTCCTGAAGATGATTCTGCCACGTATCTTTGGCAATACCACGATCGGCCGATCGAAGGATCAGCGTTCAGGCTACTCTGGCTATGGCAAGAACTCGAGCATCAAGGTCCAGTCGGAAGTTATACGAACGGTTGGTCCTTATAGGGAGGACTCGATTGCTCGCAGCGATTCGGATGAATTGCATCTTGTTGAAATGGATCCAAAGTACAAGATGCAGACTCAAGTCTCGTCAAGACATATCGTGTAGGACTTGACCTAGGATGCTATTAGTGTAGCTCTTAAGAGAGCCATAGACGTAATATCACGAAGTCCTCACGGTGCCTTGGTGTGAAAGATGCTGAAATCGAGAAGTGACAGGGGTTCCGTGCAAATGTGACAATGAGTCTCCCGAGCTCTCATTAGATTCCAGACCATATTCAAAGTGTCTGCGATGATTAGATTCGGTTTGACATGTGGTGATATCCTCCTCGAATATGCTTGAAAACTGGAGGCTCTGACTATCTCAAATTGAGAAGCCGATAAGAGGGGTGGAGTTGGGAAGACATGTATGCAAAGAACGCTCATCGGACGACATTCCCCTCTAAGTGAGCAACCTGTTGACGAACGCCTGCTCAATTGCAAAGACTGAATCGCTGGAGCAAGATCGCCTGGCAGCGTCCGTGAAGTTCGTCTGGGGTCAAAAGGTCACGTGCTACACCTGCATCTCCAACGACCAGGGTCTGTCTCTAACACGGAAAGTGCGACTGCGACACCAAAGAAAGCGTCCCGTCGCATCAAGCCGACCGCGCATCCCTAAATCTCAATGGCGCCGCCGCAACCTCACAAAGAGACAGCGCCAGACGATTCCTCGTCAGACGAAGATTTCAATCCCGAAGCCCAACCCGCCGAAGTCGAATCCTCCTCCTCAGACGACGAAGAAGCACCAGGAACCGCAGCAAAGAAGCGCGGCACCAAGCGCCCTCTCAATGACGAAGATGACGTCGACGCCGAGCTAGACTCCGGCGATGAAGCCACGATCCAAGAGCGCAAGAAGCAGAAGAAGCAGAAGAAGAAGGGTCAAGATGCCGAAGATGACTTCGTTAGCGACGACGAGGGAGGTGGCGCTGGTGGCTTTGTAAGGACGCGCGCGCAGAGAGCGATTGAGAAGGTGGAGAGAAGGGCGTTGGCGAGTACGAAGGGTGCGACGATTGACGTGGATGATGTGTGGAGCCGCTTGTCTGCTATACCTGTGGGACCCGTGGTAGAAGCAAAACCGGTGGTTGACAACGAGGAGGACTATATCACGATCAAGCGGACGACTCGTTTCGCCGGTCAAGTCAATACAGAGGAGAAGCGCGTGCTCAAGTCGAGCAAGGAAGCGAGGATATGGCTCGAAGAGCAGGAAGCAGCAGAGGCAAAGCGAAAGGCAAAGAAGGAGAAGGAGAATGAAATCCCTGCAGGCGAAGCTGAGAAGGACAAAGAAGGTGCTACTGAGGGCGATGACTCCGCTGCGCCCAAAATGCCTCTACGACGACCGCTCAAGCGACCTTTGAGATGGGATCCCAATCCGGCAGGCGAAGTCAAAGGCCTACCCCCACATCTTCAACTACGCTGGCCACGCGACAAAGCTCTCGCAGCCCCAGCTGTCCAGCCCATCGACTCCTCGATCCCAAGCCACAGACGCATGCCCCCACCACCAGTACCCGGCGCAGCGAAACTCACCACGGTGCAGAAGAGCAAGTACGACTGGGCGAGTTACGTGGACAAGAACAAGCTGGCAGAAGAATTGGATGAGTATGGCAGGAGTAAGCAGAGCTATGCTGGTAGGACGGACTTCTTGAGTCGACTTGAGGGCCGCAAGGAAGAGCAGAGGTTGGCGGCGGTCAGAAAAGGCAGATGATACCCTATAGACATGAAAGCGAATGCAATACACGTGACGATACTATGTCACTCTCAAGCCGTGCAATCCGGAGGACAATTGATCAAAGTGGCTTCGGGATCATTAGGCATATTGCAATCAACTGATGGCTTCAGGGACATTGGTGCGGTGTTGCAATATTCCAGACGAACATGCTCAAAAAGTGAACCCCATCTGAGCATCTCCCACATGGACAAGGCACAGACCACGACTCGACTGGCCATGACACATCTTCAACCGCAATAGAAAGAAGAAAAGGTCTAGACACATGCCAACGGTGGATAAAAAGCATCTCTGCTTCCATGCATGCCATTCAAGTGCTCTCCTATATAACCTTTCTTGCCCTTCTGTATCCTCTTCCCCTGAAAGACAAGAACACAGACTATTATTCAAGCTCCCTTCCCTCCACACGGGACACACGAGAACCCCCCAATGGTCCCGAGAGAAGGCAAAACGCGCTCTTGCTCGCAAAGATGTTCTTTTGATCGTACCAAGCACAACACGCAGACTCTTGCAATGAGGAAGACACACACACTAGCAGAGAGGTAGAGAGAGAGAGAAAGATGGAAAAGAGCCCCACGCAACAAGAACGCCCATTTCTGCTGCTGCTCGAAGAAAGTCCAAAGCCCACCATACAACGCCCACAAAAGTGTCAAGAGAAAGAGAAACACGCACTATTAAGATATGTTTTTGGTGTGGCTGGCGCGTGTGCGCGTTCTTGGTCGAGAAGAGTGTGGTGTGGCCAGCGGAGAGAGAAACTCGCAGAAAGGATACGCTCGCAAATGATGATGCTGTGCTGGTTTCTCGTAGCTGCCTAGCATGAAGTGCAGTAGCTAGAAAGGACAAGTAAGAAATGATGATTGTACGCGCAAAGTCGAAGATTTGCTATGCAGGCTGATCCGATGTGTGGTTCGTCGTCGTTGTGGTTGGTCATAAAGGAATGTGGCGCTGGTCTCGCATGAGTACGCCTTCGATGTGATGCGGTCGTTCGTTACTGAGTGATATGACAGGTGTCGGTGGTGATTGTAGTGGCGGTCGGCTAGAAGAAGTGCGTGTGAGGCTTCGACGACTCGTGGACTTCCATTTCCTGATGCAAGTGTTAGTTGACTGGATCAAGTGTGGCAATGTCAGCATCAGCACTTACCATCTTGAATGTGTTGAGCTCCTCCTTGATCTGCTGGGCGAGCATAGGCGTCAAGCGGTTGCAGGTAGCAATGTCGCCGCGACGGTCGTACTCATTGGGTGCCCAAACATCGAAGAACTGAACCTTTGGATTCCACGAGATGTTGCGCATCGGTCCGTTCGGCAGACTGCGAGTGCTGCCATTGCCAAAGTTGTTGGAGAGGAAGAAAGTCGAATCGCCCTGGTTAGAACCATCAGGCGTGCTCGGTAGGCTTGGAACATTGACCTCGGATGGATTGGGCTCAGCAGGCACAGGCGAAGACGTGTTGTTTCCTGAGAGGTCATTAGCATAGATGATTGGGAATTGAGTAGAGCACGGAGACATACTCTTCAAAATGCCCTTCTTGACCGCGGCCAGAACTTCCTGGCGCTCGCGGTCACCACCAATGATGCTCCTTCTGGACGAGACCGAGTCGCTCTGGCCATGACGGGAGCTCGTTGGCCGTTCAGCATGAGCCATTCGACCAGTGTCAGCTGAGTTTCGCTCGAGCTTTGGATAGCCAGTGCCACCTCCTGGCTGATCATGGGGATCCACGTTGACATTGACGCGATGGCTTTCTGCTTCGACAGTGACCAGAGACACAGCTGCTGCCGCACCAGATGGCGTTGCAACAGCTTCGTCTGCGGCTGGGTCGCCAATGATCGACTTGGGCCTGAACAACCCACGCAGGGATTTGGTCGACTTCTTCATGCCACGACCCATCTTCCGCAGCATCACTGAGGCAGACGAAGCAGTCGACTGGATGGACAAATTATCTGTCGAGCCATACACCCCTCCCTGACCGGAGTAGATGCCAGTGCCAAAGCCAGCCGCCTCTTGCTGAGCAGCAATCGCTGCATCTTCACCCTGTAGCTCGTCATCGCGTGTTTGACCTTCCTGAGTCTTGCTCGCATTGTTCTGGGCCGAAGCCTTCCTCAACTCTTGTGCGCTACCAAATGAGAACGCTCTGCGCAGCCTCGACTTCATGCCTTTATTCGGGTCGCGCTCTGACAAAGCAGATAGCTGGGCCACAGCTGGGCTTGGTGCGGCACCAGCAGTGCGTACTGAAGCTGCACCAGGTGCTCTGGGCTTATCCTCGTCTCCGACAGGTTTCGAGAGTGGCGATGGCGTTATGATGCGCTTGCCATCGGCTCCTGTTCGTGGCGAGCCGGCTCGGGGTGCGTGAGCAGGTGCTGTGCTCGGACGATTCGAAGAGTTGCTTCGCACTGATCCATATGATTCCTGTCGAGCCTACATCTGATTAGAATTGTGTTCCATGCTGAGCTCTGTGGACACATCACAATGGATATGAGTTGGTGTTGTGGACTTCAGTAGCAGCAGACAGTCCTGCATGAAGACAGAATGTGCGATCATAGCAAGAAGATTATGACTTACATTGGCAGGTCTGCGTGCAGTGTGGGAGCCATTGGAAGAATGGCTGCCAGCGCTGTCTGTCCGTTGATGGGCAATAGGTCTAGAGGCATTTGCAGCAATCACTGGCACTGCCTGTCCAGAGTGCCCTCGAGCGGCAATCTGTGACCAAGTTGGAGCAGGCGCTGGCGCTGCAGACTGCACTGGGCCTGCAGCAGGTCGGCTGGTGTTGTTTGGATCCAAAGCACCAACACTCCGCCGCCTGTATCTGGCCATGGCCGCTTGCTTAGCAGCGATATCATCAGCGCTCTCTGAGCGAGTGTGGGTAGTTGGAGCCTTCAAGGCAGTAGCCATTGCCTGGTGCGCAGCTTGAGGAGTCGGCCATTGCTGAGACCACCTCTGGTTGCCACCTGCCTGAGGTTGCTGGCTATTGCCAGTGCCACTGGATGTGCTATCTGTTCGCTTCGTCGTTCGGCGATATCGATCAGGCGAAGGCTTCGACGAAGGCGTTTCGCCAAAGTTGATCAAGGTCAAGTCGGGCGTAGAGGACGAGGTCAAAAACGTTGACACAGGTCGCTCGCCGGACTTTTCACTGAGGACAGTGCTGTCCGTACCCAGAGTATACTGGCCTGTGTTGGAAGAAGCGTTCGATGCCGAATTCGACGATGCGGTGGAGGCGCTCGAAGAGGGAGCATAGCTTTGCCTGTTGTTGGCCAGCGTATTTGGCCCAACAGACTGCCTGCTGCTGGTAGGTGCAGCTGCGGTCTGCCTATTTTCCTGCCTCAAATTCGGCGTAGATTGAAACGCATATGGAGCCACCGGCCCTCGATAGGGCACGCTGGCGTTGTGTTGGCCATACTGTCTGGGTACCTGGCCGGTACTCCGCGAGGACGAGTGATGGGATTGTGATGAAGAGTGGCCATGATAGGCGTCGGCCGAGTGCAGATTCATTATCGGGAGTGTTTGAGTCGTCGTGACAAGTGCCATCGGGACAATGTCCTCTGTCGAAGCGAACACGGGTACACGGAGTCCAAGAATGAAGATGGACGGCGATAAGCTGTCGAGACTGTCAATTACACGTTCCAGTGACGGGCTGACAGGCTGCAGCACGAGATCTTGAATATCCGATGTGCACAGCGTGGACAGCGAGGAAGGAGGCGTTTGGCCGGAGGCAAGGCTGACCCGATGAGGAGAAAGAACGTACCTTGGGCGCGAAAAGGGCTCACGCCCGTCTAAGAATTATGATACAATTGCTTAGTTCCGACAACTGTCTAGAACCGCAGTCGAGCCTCGCCTGGCAGAAACGGATGAAACCAAAGTGATGAAAGAAGGCGGCGTGCTGCTTTCTCGTGGCCTCGTCGTGTTGTGCTTGTGTGTCGTGTCTGCGTGCCGATTGGAGTCGGAGCGAAGATGACGGGAGAGCGAGATGCGAGGCCGAAAGGACAGGTCCAGCCAAAGGGGCGGACGAGTATCAGCAATGTCAAGAGGACATTGGAGACGAAATATGAGAGCTGCCAGAGACCGTCGATGATCTCTGTCGAGGAGTCGAGCGGTCGGTGGTGGAGAGAGAAGGAGCACTTGTTGCTGTGTTGAGGGAGAAACGCTTGGGGAAGGATGATCTGCCGGCGATTACGCCAGAATAGGGGAGGATGTCTCTGCAGACTCAGAGAACAAGGCAGGCACAACGAACGTCCAAATGTAAGATCCGCAAACCGCAACACACGAAGCAAAACGCGACACCAGAAGATGAAGAGAACAATTGCCAGTGACAGGCTCGACGAAAGCAAGTGACAAAGGAGTAGTACTCGCAATCTAGGTAGAGGGGAGAATCCGAAAAAAGCCCAGAGGTGCTGCACTCGCCAATCAGCAGCTCGGAGCAGAAGACAAGCTCAGTGGTAAAACGACTAGGGCCAAATCAAGTGCGCTAAATGCCAATCTGAATTCATAGTTGCCGATGCGTGAACGCCCGCCACGGCTGCTCGACGCCTGCGCCTTCATCTTATTTTATCGCGGAAAGCGGTGGTGCTGGTGCATCGTCATCACTTTCGACGAGGCGCTCTTCGGCCAAATTACAGGCGCCTATAAAGATCCGTACAGACTCCTCTGCTGTTCATCTTGAACGTCTCGCCTGCTCGTACAATTCTGAACACACAATTTTGTGCCTCGTCCCTTATCAGATCAATCCTCGAGCTGCACTCAAAGTTTTGGGCTTTTTCACACATCGCGGCGCACTGTCCTGCCGACGGCCCTGCCAACCGTACCAGTCCGTATTTACTGGTATGCCATGCCGCCGTCACGACTGCTCGTCATGAACCTCCATTTGCAGATTCCATCTGTTGCTGCTCGAGACGCTGGATTGTTTTCGTCCAACTTGAAACACATTCCTGGACGTCCACGGCTTCTCACAATCTTATGCCCCGAGCAACACGAACAGAGAACCAGCCGGGCGGAGTCGAAGCGAATCTTGTGTTTCACTCTTCAATCTGTCATGATGCTCGCCCATGAGTCGACGTCCCGCACATTGCATGCATTAATTCCCTCGATCTCGTCTAGCATCGTCTAGCAACCTCCGTGCAGAGCTCTTGGAACCATACGCAGGGCTAGCACACGGAAACACAGTCGAGTTGATGGTTCTCTTGCTGCAGGGCAACATCCCACTTTTAGTCTCTTCGAAACAAGAGTATGCATGCAAGCTGTAGCAAGCTCGGGACAAAGACTACTACTGTCCAACAGTTAGCTCCGCGGCCATTGAAAAATGGCCACATCTGGGTTCCTCGTTAGATCTGCTGACCCGGCGCTAACATCGGTCTTGACATGGTGGCATGATATCTTGGTGTTCGAAGATGCAAGTCTTCTATGCTATTCCTCCCGCGATGGCGATATGCTCTATCGTAGCTTGCAGCTCACTGCAGCCTCGATTCAGCTGGCGGCGTCGCTTGCAGTACATGAGAGACTTTGGGCACAAGATGACGATGAGAATACCTCAGACCACATTTTGATCTCATGCCCCGTCCTCTGAACCCAGCATTACTGATTGCAAATGTCCCCACACATCGGCATACCCCCGCTAGAAGGGCGCGCCACCATTCGCTGAGGCTGCGGAGTGTGCTCTTCGCCTTGCTACTTCTGCCCTGATGGTCGCAGGCATGCGGAACCTCTCGGTTACACAAAACCTAGAGTTCCCCTTTCCTGCGTACGTCGTACACTCGATCCATGCTGTGTAGCTGTGGTGAGGTAATCACGAGCAGAGCGTGCTCGCTCTCCCCACGCGAAGACGCCCGCCATCCATCGGATCTCATGATCTTGCAAGTGCATGAAGATAAAGCCATCCATGTCCAATATTTCTTCGCCCTGCAATGCATGGGGCAGGGCATCGGCCTCATCGTCATCAGATCAGGAGAAATTCCATGCATGATCAGTGGCGACTTGACGAGGGCAGCTTTTTTGAGCATGTCGGCGCTGCTTCGCCGTCGCCAGCATCGGTGCTCTTCCTTCACAAAGCGTAGCACTGCGTCCGTATCATACGAGGCAGAAATATTCATGCGGCCCAGATGCCACGCTAATGCAATTGGCTCTGAGCCATCCAACCTCTCTGCATAATGATTGCGACGTGCATTGATTTATGGAGAACGCACATGTTACAAGGAGCGCACTGCAATTTTTCATTGGCTGCTTCTCCGTGGTGTTGAACTTTTTACCTGCGCATATCCATGTTCTCAGACCCATCAGTACCAGACTTTTTACTGCTTCATCCTGGCGATTCATCTATTCCTGTATTTTCAGCATTCACAAGCGTGCGCAAAGCTCAGGAGAGTTACAACAAGCTCCCGCATTAGCTCATGGCACCTGCTTCGCTTTGACAAGAAGGAAGGCAGGCGCATCGGCACCTTCCTTCTCCGGTTGCCGGCCATAGAGGGTTGCACAAAATAATTCAAGCATTGCTGCCGATCTTCAAGGAGAAACTAAGGTTTCGAAACTACTGCCACAACCATCACTGATCAGAAGTGGACAGATACCACGCGTCGAATACGAAGTGATTCGATCAATCATTGCAACATCCGATCCTCAACAGACGAGTACTGCTCCACCTCCCAGCCCTCTCCGACGCATCTAGAAAACAAAAGCATCATCCGATGGTTCGTATCCAAAGCTGCGACACAGTACCACGGCACAAAGACTCGGTCGGGACGGTGTCTTACCAGTTCCCAGCCTCACCATCCAGCACGGGCTACTGTACAACCTCAAATGGATGCTATTCACGATCAATGACATAACCAAGTCAGCGGTGCTACCTCAGAAAATTCTCCCATTGGATGTTGCTATAGACAATGGTCTATGTCTGACGCCGGCATCTTCCCTGCGGGCTCTAAGACACATTTCCGTTAAGCTCTCTGAGCTTGCTCAGCTTCGCAAGAGCATGAAATTCATCGAATGCATTGGTTGATGGATTGCTTGGAGTGCTTGTCACGGCTCGTGGCGAGCTGAAAACTCTATGATCGAGCACAGAACTCTTCACCGCTTGGATGGAATTCTGTTACACGTTACTCGGAGTACGACCTTTGTTCAGCGTGCTTCCTCTGCGAACAGGTACGCCACCCTCAACAGCTTGTGGCCAGCTTCCGGGATATTCAGAGCACGAGCTTGTGTTTGTGTACGGCAGAAGAGCTTCTTCGGCAGCTTCATCTTCCAAATCCGTACTTCCAGCGCCATGGTTCAGGTTTGGGCTAACACCTTGTCTCTGCGATGTCTGACGACACTACTCAATTTGACTTTCGAGCGAGACCTGGTTCGCGTACCTGCCAAGGCTTCCCTGCTGGTTTTAGTGAACCACATTATTGTGGTATCAATCAAGGAGCCGGTCCCAGAAGGCAGTCACATCGGAATGAGAGAATGCCATCTCAGCTTACAAACGGGGGTCTCCAGTCATCACTCATATTTAGTGGTTTGCCCGCGATCATCGATCTGTTTGTAGACGATAGCTAGAGGTGAATTTTTACCACTAAATAGCATGAATCAGAAGGCGAAATAAGGAATATAAAGCTGGTGCATTCTATGGAAACGAGCGGCTCTCGGCATATCAGAGAGGACGATTACAATAATGCCACGAAGCATAGCAAGCAGCTCATCCGAATTTCCCAACGCCGAAAGAGCGGTCAATACAGTAGCAGCTGTAGTAGGCACAGTAGGTGCTGTGGCCTGGATGGCAGCCTTTGTCAGACGAGCCAGGCGGGAGAGACGTGGTCGTCGGCGACGGGACGACGACGATGTAGGTTCGCCGCCAGCGCTTGGGCCTGACTACCCTTGGGACGAGGACCACCGGGACTATATGGATTTGTAACGTGGATATCTGTGTGACACGAGGTCAGGATCGTCAGGAACCGGAGTGGTTGCAAAAAAGCTTGTCGGATAAGACACCAGTGAGGATACTATTTTGAGCGTCATTGTTCACATGCCCTATCATGTATGACTAGCTATAGCCAGCACCACGGTGAGGCAAGGAAGCTACTCCGGTTGGGATCCAATGTCTCACTTCGTTCTTCTTTCGTCCTCTCTTGTTGCTACTTGCCTTATGTTCTTTCGTACAGCGACACCAACAACAAAATCGCCTGCTACCAGATATCAGCTTCGTCCTCACTTTGGTTGAGCCAGTCACTTCACCATGCCCACCTTCAGCCCCAACAACCTCGAACGAATCAGCAATGTTGTCGCCTTCGCCAGAAAGGTCAAGACTGTGAAGACAGCATACACAGTCGCCAGCAAGATCATCAACGTCGTCTTCCCAATGGAGCCCGCCACGCAATCCGTGAGACGTACAAGAAGCACGAAGAGCTCGAGACGCGACCGCCGGCGTGTTGACGACGATTACGAAAAGCATTGGGAGCGCGAGGAGCAGAGACGGTCGGAGCGTCGGAGGCTGCGGAGACGCGATTGGAGCAAGGAAGGCGGGCAGGAGGAAGTAAGGCAGTTTCTCAGGCCGCAGGAGTATTCCACGGGGTATGATAAGTGGAGGAGCGAGCGGAGGTTTGATGAGCGACAAATGCACGATTACCGGCCTCGCGGCAGGAAGCGAGACAGTGGTTATGGGTCCAGGGCATATTAATGGCTAGTGCTAGATCCGAATCATAGAGTCGAGTGATGGGCTAATTTCGACAACCAAGCCTGGGACCTAATGTCAACTCAAGATTCCTGTGTCCCCTTCCGGCTGGGCTTCGATGTCTTCAGGAATCATGCCGTTCTGCAGCCCCAAAGTCTCGATAAGGGGTTCCAAGAATCTTAGCGGTGTTCTCTGTGTGTCCCGGCGTCCATTGTGAGGTGTTGTAAGATTTAGATCAGTGAACGTTTCACATTCCCATGCTGGGATCATGAAGACTCGGTCAGGCACGGCCTAGCCAGCATCTTCTTTGCAATGTGTGCATGTGAGTCAGGCTCATCAACATCCAAGATGCATGCTGGTCATGACTGTCTTCTTTGACGACGAAGCATATATTCCCGTCCTGTATATCCAGTATGTGCCAACGTCCTCTGATGAGCTCTTCGTCGTCCAACATGGACCTGCAGACTATTGCTCAAGCAATCAGTGTCGGCGCAGGTATCGTTGGGTTCATTACAGCCGGCGAGCGCCACATGAAAGCACGGAACGAACGGAAGGCTGCGAAGAAGAAATACCAAGAGGAAGAGGAAGAGCGTGAACGGCGACGGCTTCACGTGGAAGGGTGGGATCGACAGCCAAAAGAAGAGCGAGGATGCAGAGACGACTGCATGAAGCCTATGTGGAGCTGGAGTATGCCATGCTGCAACAAATGCTGTCACAGCTGTGATACTCATGTTCGTCCACGGCAAAGGAGAAGGCGAGAGCGGAGACAAGCTCCTAGCCGAGAGGCAGCTTTGTACGAGCCGGACGTGTCCTGTGTCGCTCCCAAAGCACGACTGTAATGCATTATGTGTTGCAAAAGGCCATGAAGTAGTTAGAGTTCACAGCTCTTGAGAGGACCAAGATGCAGACGGAGATCCGGTCCTTGGCGCGTCATAGGCGCGTTTTCGACCAAGCTATCCCCGTCAACTCTACACCGAACTTCCGAATCGTGAAGTATCTGCTTGCACAGCCTCACTGACACGTAGAGCTTCAAGATTGCAAAGTGACAAGATGTAGGATCGTCGAAGAGCCATTGACTCACCTCACAAGCAGTACCCCTCGCCTCTGCCTCAACATAAGCTTACAAACATGGGATTCTCAAAGTTCTTTGACAAAGTCACAGATAAGATCCAGGAGACCTTTCGAGACGACGATGGCCCGCCGCCAGTACCAAGTGCGAGCAAACCCTCGGGACCGCTGACTGCAGCTCCAGAATACTTCCGCGCCAACTTCTCGCAAGGCACACAAGTGAACTCCCAAGTCAAGCATGAATGCGGTGACTGGGGCTGGGGCAACAACGAGCTGCAGAATTACACCGACTCGCCAGAGAACTCGTTCCATACTCCAGACAATAAGCTTGTGCTAAGAGCTGTAATCGCGAATGGCAGACCAGACAACAAGTATACGTCTGCTCGTTTGAGAGTACATCATACACTGGCACGGCAGAATGGTTATGTGGAGGCTACCATCAGCTCTCCTTGCGCCAAAGGCATATGGCCAGCCTTCTGGCTCCTGCCATCTGAGCCGTTCAATTGGCCAGTAGATGGCGAAGTCGACATCATGGAACATTGGAATGCAGATCCTACAAATCATTGCTGCTTGCACTGGGGCCACTTCCACGGCGAAGATATGTCGAAGCATAAGGTACATGAGGAGAAGATCCAGAACATCACGCAGCCCCACGTGTTTGGGCTTGCATGGGAGCAACCAGGCAGTGGTGACGGCGGAAGATTGATCTGGTACATCGACGGCAGGCCTGTGATGAAGGCGTGGAGGCCATGGGGCACCCGACGCATGGAGGACTTCCAAGTCATCCTGAACATTGCTGTCGGTGGAAATGTGAACAATGGTGCTGTGCCCGATGATGGGACCTATGATTTGGTCGTGCATGAGTTGAAGATGTGCGAAGGGCCACCTGGAGGCATGGAAAGGTTCGAACACGATTGGCAGCATACTGCAGAGGGTCATGGCTATTAGATGGAGCAGAGAAGTCAATGCATGACTGCATCTTTCTCAACTTTGCCTCGGTCTAAGCCATGGGTTCCTAACACTCGTTGGGATTTGCATCGTGACGAAAGCCGGGCTTTGCAGGACATGCGGCTTAAGAGCAAAGCAAGCAGAGTTATAGGCATCGTTCATCTCGAGTCGAAATGCTCGCATCTCGAGTCCAGATGATGCAAGGAGGAATCGCAGACGCGCGTTTACCGGGAATATTCAGCCTTGGCGGCTTCTTCCCCAGATTCATGAATCGAGGCTGTAGTCGCTATAAATAGTCCGAAGTTGGCGGTGGACAATCTGTGGTTCGCATCGCTCAAACACTCCAAACTTCCACAATAAGAGAATGACAATGCGACTCTTGCATGACCAGACCTGATATATGTTCACAGAGCAGAATCCGTTCGTGAGGTAATGTGCAACACTAGCGGCGGCGCCTTAGCATCTCTTAGACCAATCTTATTACCATTGCAGATCACGGAGTACTTGGCACTGGCAAGAACAACTGCGCCTCCTATGCGCCTTGTGTTTGCTTGCCTTCATCATCACCACGGGTAAGAATGCCATCTTCCTTAGCACTGTGCACAATTACCTAGCATTTCCTACGGTTCCACGAGCATAGCGGCGGAGTTTTGATGTTTTGCAACATAATTCAGCGGACTCGGCCTGTCCGCTCGGCAGCTCGGGTCCTGGCATTGCTTGCAGTGTTCTGGTTCCTTTTACCTGTGGTCTGGCATCCTCCTCCGTATCGACACAACGCAAATTTCGAAAAGAGTCTCCATGCGACACGAAAACCTCGGATCCAGCATGATTTTCGAACCTCTGGAGCAGCGGACACAGGACGACTTCAGGCCGTCAAGGATGAATTTCTGCATGCCTACAATGGGTACAAACAGCGCGCTTGGATGAAAGATGAAGTCAAGCCCATTTCTGGAGGAACTCACACGCAGTACTGTGGATGGGCGGCTACGCTGATCGACACGTTGGACACTCTTTACATTATGGGCTTGTACGACGAGTTTGACAAGGCTGTCAATGCTGTTCTCGGGATGAGCTTTGCGTATGCGCCGTCAGTGGGATGCAGCATCAATCCATTTGAAATGACGATCCGACATCTCGGAGGATTGCTCGCAGCATACGACATTTCTGGGTCCACGGACGAGCGCCTGAAGAAGAAAGCATTGGATATGGGCAACATGCTGTTCCAGTCATATGCAAGCAATCGGATGCAGTGTCGGACAATTCTTTGGCCTCGGGTTCCAGGCTTCCCATGCACTCCAAACAAGGCTCTATCACTTGCTCGACTCGGAAGCCAAAGTTTGGAACTGATCCGGTGAGTACCAAGTCGTTGGACGGAACCTAAAACCTATCATCTGACAAGTTTCCGTCTGACAATTGCTCATAGGCTATCGATGATCACCGGGAACCCCAAGTTCGAGCATCAAAGCGGCTTTCTCGCGCGTGAAATGAAGCGGCTGCAAACAAGGTCGAATGTGCCGGGTCTCTGGCACATCTTTTCTGACGGCACATGCCCTGATGGCTTGTGCGATAAGTTACCCAAATATCAGTGGTACTCTATGGGCTCAGCTTCTGACTCAGCGTATGAGTATCTTGTCAAGGTAAGATATCGTCCAGGTTGCGCACGAGTGGAATGATCGCTAAAGAGTTGAGCAGACTGACCTGCTCTTTGGCGCCAAAGATGGTACCTATGGAGACATGTGGCAGCTTGCAGCACCTCAAATCAAGGAGCATATGCTCTACCAGCCAATGGCACCGAACAATAGCGACCTCCTGTTCCCAGGCGTCTTTTCTGCGGTGGCACTCGATGGTAGCAGCCAACCGTCCACGAACTTGGAAGGCAAGACAGAGCATCTCGCATGCTTCGTCGGAGGAATGATGGCTATGTCGTCGAAGATGTACAATCGCCCCGAGGAGCTCGATATGGCCGCGAAGCTGACAAATGGCTGCGTGTGGGCATACTCGTCGACCAAGACTGGTATCGCTCCAGACACATTTTCACTCCTGAACTGCAAGAGCTCTCCCTTGGACTGCCCTTGGAACGAGAAGACTTTTACCGACGCTCAGAGATCTCAGCCGCACAACAATGTCCCACAAGCATTCCTGAAGATAGATCGCAGAGATTTTATACTTCGTCCCGAGGCTATCGAGTCAGTGTTCATCATGTATCGAACGACTGGTGATCCGATTTGGCGCGAAAAGGGCTGGAAGATGTTCACTGCGATCCGCGATGCTACGCATGCGAAATATGGCAATGCCGCTATCTCGGACGTAATGGACGAATCTGCTCCCAAGGTGGACAAGATGGAAAGCTTCTGGTTGAGCGAAACGCTCAAATATTTCTACTTGTTGTTCGCAAACCCGTCATTGATAAGTTTGGATGAGTGGGTGTTCAACACGGAAGCACATACTTTCAGATTGCAGGACGAATATCGCGGTCACGGCTGAAATTGCTGGGAGCGCGGGAGAATCAACCAAAATCTCGATGACAATGTTGCGTCCATGCTCACGAGCCACTGCCGATACGAACTTCGAGCGACCTCGCGCCGCCAAATGGAGTACCGAGTAGACCAAATCCTGATGAGGAAGCCAGCCGCCAGAGCTCCTTGTCGGTCGACACACTGGGTGGACCAGTGTGCTACGCTCGCACGTGGTAGCGTCCGAGCGAACATCGTATAAGAGGTGATTGTTCAAGGAGAGGGAGGGGCTGGTCGAGGGAGTGAAGTGGTCGTCATATCTATGAAATGGACCATAGGCACGATTGGAAGTCATGCATAGCCAGAGACTGAGCTGAAAACGAAGCAAATCTGATTGCTCGACTGGTTGTCTTAGCCTATATGGGGCACAACGTTCTGTCTCCTGCTACTTGTTTTGCTTAGAAGGTGAACGTGATGGGCCCATACTGGACTCTTCACCCAAGAAATGACAAGAAGTCGCGCTTGCCTATGCCAACGCCCTTGGCCCGCAAGATCGCATATGCCGTGACAAGATGGAAAGAAAAGTTCGGTACAGCAAAGTTTGCAATGTAGCCTTTCTTCGTGAACGGCAGTTCTCCGGCTTTGCCCATCGGGACCTTGATCTCAACCTCCGCGTCAAAGTCGAAGTCCTCTCTCTTTGCGCTCTGCAGAATCTGAAGCGTCTTCTCGATACGCTGCTGCAGCTCCGCGAATGATGCCTCGTTGTCGTCCATCGGGTGAGGCTCGGCATTGATCAGCCGAACGATCGTGTTTTTGGCCGTATTCGATGCCGTCTGGATTTGGAAAGGGAGTGGATTCATATCCGGAGCCAATCGTGCTTCCATGAACTCCTTCTCTGCGATGCCTTTCTCCTTGCAGTGCTCTTCAGCTTTCTTGAGGACATGAGAGAGCGTCTTGAGTCCATTGATGAAGTAGGCGACGCTACCATCGTATGCGTTGAACGAAGACATGCTTGCTGTGGATCCAGTATGTGGAAACGAAGAGACTGATGTTTAGGTGGTCTTGCAAGCGAAAGAATGAGAACCGGTTGAATCGCGCACCTCGGTTGCTCTGCTGAACACTCTCTGGTGATTTGCAGTCTTTTATATATCGAAATGCTCGTTGTTAAGTTCCTCGTCACGGATGAATTAGTAATGCAGGCATGCAGTGTCCTACTCAGGTGCATGCGTTGTTTAGAGCAGGCAGCCACCCGCACCCGTGATAGATAGCCTACAGAAAGCTTGTCCGTCTCAAGCTGCGCGTTGCTGCATCGTGCCTGTGGAGTAAGTAGCCTAGGCTTAGAAATCCAGCTTGACCGCCATCCGTGCAGCATTTCGGGAAAATGAAACATCAATCGATGCCGATATTGATCAAGATAAGACAAAGCAGGTTAGGAAAAGGGATGAATATTAATGAAAACACTTCTGTGTTCCCTTCTTCTTATTGCAAGTTTCGTGAATTGAAGCATCTGCAGCTGTGTATACTCGACACCGGCGGAGCTGCTTCCGCGATCCACAAAAAGACAATCCGATGCTCGTGCGTCAAGTCGGCAAAAATTTTCACAGCATAGCAGATACAGTGTATTCGAATTGACGGTCTATTGCAATCGTTCGATTATGTGGCAGGTCGTCAAGAAACGGAGGCTGAAGTTTGCCAACTTGATCACAGATGGACCATCGCCCTCCGCGCCTCCGCCCGAATTGCAAAAACATACAGCAGCACCGGATTCCCACGTTGTCTCCAACCGTAGTACTAATGGGCCGATTTGAGGCTTATCTATGAGTGAGCGGACGGGGACTCGAGTTCTCCTCAATCTATGACCGTATGTGAAAGAACAAATGAGGCTGCAAACTCATATGAGCATAATGGTTTCACATAACCTGTATCGACGACGAGCCCAAGACAGCCCGCCGATGTCTGCGAAAGCCGTGCTCGTCGTACGAGTCGCTGTTCACCACTCCAGTAGGAAAAAGTATGCCGCTGCATCAGTCAACACTACTGCCGTCCAGCGTCTTCACCTTCTTGCCGTTGATGTATGTTCCATCAACCAAGTATTTTGTTTCCTTGCCCTCAACTGGTAGTTCATTGAGGAATCGCCACCGCAGCTTTTGCTTCCAACCAGACTTCTTCCAGTCATTGATTGTCCCGTGCGGGAAGAATGTGAGTACATCCATCATGGACGGATCGTGCGCAATGAGCACAAGAACTCTCTCGTCAGCGTCAATAGCTTTGAGGCTTTCTATACTCTCAAGGGCTTGCGGCGGATTACAATACCATGACCCCGAATCGGAACAAGGGCGATAGTACGGAGAGGTTGTCGACTTCTGCTGATTTGGATGACAACGCGTGAAGACCGAGCTCTCAAAAGGGCCAGGTTGGTCAGATCGGCCGGCTTCGTCAGCGCTTAGGAATGGTGGCATCGGAACATAATCAGTCGGACGAAATGCTCCACCAAAATGACAAATATCGCCTCCAAGGAACACGAACGTGTTGGTCGTTGTCCGCACCAAAGCCGAGATGTGCCCAATCGCATGGCCAGGCGTATTCAAGATGTAGAGGCTTCCATCGCCAAAGTAATCCACAGCTTGGTAGCCTGCCACCCTTAAGTCATCAGAGAAGCTCAACTCATTCACCGATCGATCCCTGAAGGCTTCTTCATAAAGTGGAGAATCCTTGCAGCTTGGGAAGCCTGGCATGAAAGCATCGCGAAATCCAGGTCCAACCACGAGGTCCATTGACTTTGGAAATGTACTCGGATTGCCAGTATGATCATAGTGGTGATGGCTTATGATTGCCGCATCCAATCGATCCAGGTCTTCGCCTCCTTCAACGAGTACCTCAGCGAGGTCTTTGCTGACTTTGATGCCTGGAACTTTCGCATCAATCACGTCCGCAATGGGCGAGGGAAGATTCCAAAAGTCTTTTTGGCATCCAAGGTCGAACAGTATTCTCTTGTTCTTGGCTTGATTCGTGATCAGAAATGCGATGGTCGGGAAGTTCATGAGCTCGTGTCCGGTAATCACAGGCTCTATCAGCGTGCCACTTGGGACTGTGAGCAAGCAAGTTGTGTCGATAGCATGGAGCAGACATGTTGCTTCTGATGCAGGAATGTCGTATGGTGGCGCTTGTGTAGTAGTTGTTCCGGCCATTAGATCGGGGCTGAGGGGCTGTATTGGCGTCGTTCGTGGGCGGTCGACGGTGGAGAACTACCAGTAGCAAAGAAGTTGGAACAATAATTTCGAAAACGTATTGAATGGCATGTGCTTTCCACGGGATTTATGTTCCATCTTGCGGGCAGCTATGCTGTCATGCACGAGTTGATCCCTGCATGAGTTCACATGACGCATCTGGTCTGGGCTGCAGCTCTTGCGGAGTACCTCAGTCCTCTTGCTAATGTTGTCGATGCCGTAATGGCTCATAAGCGGAGGTGTCTCAATGTCTAGCAGTGCTGCTATCCAGGAAAATCCCAAAGGAGAGAGTTCCAGTCCTTGATTAGATGTGATTACTCCGAAGTCTGTGCGAGAGGCCGACTTGAGCGTCTGAGTCCTCAGAAGGCCTCTCGGATATTCTGGACATTCTTCTCATCATGTCAAAGCGATTATCGAGTCCGAAAATATGTGATGTCGAGAGCTGAACGATATGTCCGCGGAGAAGGTATTGCACTTCAGTAGCTGAGTGACTTATGGGCTGCTCAAGTGACGAGGGATCTTGGATTTTACTGAAGCATAAGCATCATAAGCAAACACCAGTCCAGGCGCCCATGATATCTATCCGGTATGCTTAAAAAGCTTGGACCATATTTGGCTCTGCGATGAGAAGGACGCCCCGGCTGATCTCCCAATGGATTTCACAGGAAATGGTGAGTTGTAACGCGTGTTACTCGCATAGATTGCAATTCATTCACTCTTGGCCTAGTTATTCAGCCAGCCAATCAATTGTCATTATTTGGCGTTGTCGACAGGAAGCTTCGTAACACTTTCTGCCAATATGCCTTTGTTCTTCTGCGGGAACATCCAGGCGGTCGCAAAGCCCACGCCCAGGGTGAATAGTTGATCGATGGCTCTGACACCAAATGGTAAAGCGATGTAGGTGTCGCCATTGTAGAAAGCCCGGAATGCAGTCAACATGTTGATCTCTCCGGTGTCCAGCAAGTCTTCGAAGAAGTCCATCTTGAACTCTCCAGTGGGGTCTGTCTTCTCTTTGAACACAGCTGGCTCGCCCTTGAAAAAGCGAAAGCTGTGAACATGCCACCGGGGAATCTTGATCGGCTCATCTGCAGGTGTGAGAACGACGACCTTGCCGTCTAACGTAAATTCGACACGACCACTGAGGACGGACATATATTCATCGTGGTATTTGTGCCAGTGTGCTCCGATCTCAGGTACCCAAGAGTCGGGCTTTCCATCGTAGGCTACCTCTGAGCATCGATAGTCGATGGAGTCATGCGGTTGAGATTCGTCTGCCTTGAAGAGCATCTCACAACCCTGGAGTCAACTCAGCATCGTTGCACACTCATGTCTTTGTTGTGTATCATACCTGGCCGAGGCGAAGTCTGCCTATTAGCTTGATGCTTGACATTGCTGCAGCCTTGACTTCGAGATGTTTTCTGTGATGACTTCACCGTGTGAGTTGAACCCAAAAAAGCAACGATTTATGGTGTAAGGTGACTTTGAAAGTCTGCTAGTTGTTATTTGAGACTTTTCAGTTGGTAGACCACCATTTCGCCACGACGACAGTGTCGTGGTGTTTATATTCTGTGAGGGAGCCTATTTTTAGCATCACTCCGTTGGTGAGCTGGGGTGTTTCGAACTCCATCATGTTGTTCATCGGCTGCGCAGTCCTGTTCGAGCAGCAGGCGAAGCTGTCGCTTTTCCAACAATGATGCAAAGGGTCATATCGCGTTCTGCAACCCGTTGCGTCGTTGCCATGTTAAGTTTGACAAAGTTTTCAATGAACATCCAAATCCGACACGTGATGATGCGATCGATGAGTGCGCCAGGCTGCACGGCCCCTATTTTAGCACGAGCATGGGCTGACAATGAGAGGATTGCGGGGACTAATTTGTAAGCGAAGTGAGAGGGCGTGCTGTGCCGTGTTTTGCGATAAATCTGCTCATGCTCTCTGACATTCTAGTCGTACACAAGTGTTGAAGTGTTGAGAGACTTTGAGCAATATGGCTACCTGCACATTCGTGGTGCATACTGTCTTACCACCTGAGGGTGCATCCATGGCACACTCGTCATTGTTTCGAGCGATACCAGGTCACGGAAACGATCAGAGGCATCCCGGGCAGGGATCAGGCTGAGAACGTGGTCCCTATTTAAGCTTACTCGACATCGGAATTCTTGAAACATCAATCTCGGCTGGATCTCTAGTCGACTGCAAAGAGCCCTGTCCTCAGACGGTGGACTCAAAATGCAACAAGGCAGGAAGCAAGCTTTTGCTTCATCGTCGAGGCCTGGAGCATGTCAATATCAGGAAGTGTTAGGCTTACATATATAATAGAAGATCCGCACAATGGCGAGAACACCACCGCTACATTCGTTCCTGACGTTCGCTACACTGCTCACCAGAGTCACTCTTTTCCTGTCGCTTCTTCAGTTCTACTCTTCCCATTGGACTTTGAGAAGTTGAGCCTTCTCTTCTGATCGATCTATCGCACACAAACTTTTGCAAGCACATCAAAATGCCAGCCTACTCGACTCTTAAGTTTCTGCTCGCCGCAGCTCCAGCTGCTGTTCTGGCCGCCTCCGGCACGGGCCACTCCACCAGATATTGGGATTGCTGCAAGCCTTCCTGTGCATGGTCAGGAAAGGCCCCAGTCAGCGCACCAGCGTTGACCTGCGACAAGAACGATAACCCTCTTGGACCAGATGTCCAGAGCGGCTGCAACGGCGGCGGTGCCTACACATGTTCCAACAACTCTCCATGGGCTGTCAACGACAACCTTGCCTATGGCTTCGCGGCTACCGCCATCAATGGCGGCAATGAGGGCAGCTGGTGCTGTGCCTGCTATGCATTGACATTCACAACTGGCCCGGTTGCCGGTAAGACGATGGTGGTCCAATCCACGAACACTGGTGGTGATCTCGGCAACAACCACTTCGACATTCAGATGCCAGGTGGTGGTGTCGGCATCTTCGATGGGTGCACGCCTCAATTCGGCGGTCTCCCAGGCGAGCGTTACGGTGGCATCAGCTCCCGAAGCCAGTGCGACTCCTTCCCGGAGCTCCTCAAGGATGGCTGCTACTGGCGATTCGACTGGTTCAAGAATGCAGACAACCCAGACTTCAAGTTCGAGCAGGTCCAGTGCCCCAAGGCGCTCACAGACATCTCGGGCTGCGTCCGCAACGACGACAAGCAGTTCCCGGTCTTCGCAGCACCAGGTGGTAACACATCACCAGCACCAAAATCGTCTAGCATTGCTCTTCCACCACGCGCGTCGAGCGTCGCTGCTCCACCAAAGGCATCGAGCGCTGCTGTCGTTCCACCTAAGGCATCAAGTGCCGTCCTCATCAAGACTGCTTCGACCAGCAAGACGACCGCACAAGGCTCTGGCCCAAGCCCTCCATCCACTGCAGTTGCACAGAAGTGGGGCCAGTGCGGTGGCAACAACTGGACTGGACCAACTTCATGCGTGGCAGGATCTACCTGCCAGGTCCAGAACCCATGGTATTCACAGTGCTTGTAAGCAGTTTTCGAAGCATTTGGCTGCATTCAGGGACATTCTGACCGCTGGTCTATAGTCCCGCTGAAGGCGGAGAGGAGGAGCATGCGGCTTGCCGTCGCCGCCGGGGTATTGCACAGCAGTAAACTGATCGGCTTCGACTGGATCCCCCTCGTCTCTCCCTCGCCACCCTCTACCCTCTCTTGAACAGGGCCAGGAATAGGTTGACGGATCGCTTTTTTACCCACGTTCGATATTTGTGTTACTAGTTCTTTTGGCATTCGAGAATGTCTGGGACATTGCTCAGCCACCCGCATCGCCTATTGCGCTGTGCCTTTGACTAGAGACGAAGACGACAATGACATACCTTCGTACAAGCATGACCATTATGACCGTTTCTCGACCGTATTGTTCGTTCTCAGTCTCCTCCTGTCCCATCTTATAATCATGAGCTTAACTGTGAAAATTGAGTCACCGAGATCTGGAGCCATGGCGCGATGGTAGCCACGAAAACGCAACGAAAGCATCAAGAAACGTTTGAGCCTGTTCGTTATCTCAAGCGGACGTCTTTCACATTCTATTGATCATACCTGTTGTCATAAGCCATAAAAGTGCATAAGCCATATTCCAGCAATGTTCATGCCCGACCAAGATCTGCCCAACCCACAGCAGCGACCAAGATCAACTCGTGTAGTACAGCCATCGTCGCTCCTAGTCTGTCCGCCAAAATCCGCAAACGAAAATCATACGTGCAAGGCTTGGATCGCCAAAATGTTCAAAATGTGCAATGCGACATGTCCCAATCTTCTGTGCGTGTCCATTTTGTTTGTGCGTCTGTGTTTTAGACTTTCGACAGGAAGCTGGCCGCTCTCTGTCTGGGTGGTGGAGGCGAATGGGGGCGCTTACCCCATGTCTTCTCGAAGCGTACCCAGGTGTTCAGGAAGACGTCATTCTTGACGATCTCGTATGCGCGGTCGAAGACATCGAGAGAGAAGTTAGTCGGGATTGGTGCCTCCTCCGCAGCAGTCTCAGTTGAGATCTCTGTGACTGGGATCTGGTATAGCTTGTCCACCTCGCTATCTCTTATGCGTCTGCTGTCGTCTGACTGGCGCGAGGTCGATGATGCTGGTCGTTCTGCGTTCGTGGAGGCTGGTGGCTCGAAGTCAGCCCACGGTGTGACAATGTTCTCCGTGTATGTACTCGAGCCTTTTGAGCACGACGACGAATCATCGGAGAATGCCTCATACGAGCAGCCTTTGAACATCTCCTCAAGCTCGCTGTACGTCTTGTAGTCGATGTTGATGTTCATGCGAGCCGTGTGTGCGTTGACCAAGGTGAAGAAGATCAGAGCGGCGTCCTCGTATCGCTCTCTGAGCTGCAGTTCGGATAGATTCTCGACGTGTTTGGCAGCTTGTTCCCACTTCTTCTTGAATGCCTGGACTTGCGTCAGGAAGATGATGTTCTCCGCAGTGAACTCCTTCGTGCAAGCCCAGCCAAGTAGGTGCTTTGGATCTCTCTGCAGGGTCATTGTGAACGTGTCCATCGAATTCTGACTCCTAGCCTTCTCGCTGTAGATCGAGTCTGTGCCGAAGGTCTGTCGCTTGGAACCGTAATGCCTCTCGATTCGCTTGAGCTTGTGGGCATCGTAGAGAGGGAACGCGATCGACACAACTTGGATCATGATAAGGCCTGGAAGGAACCTGGAATTATGTCAGCTCAGTCGGCTATTCGTGGTGTTTATATAGCTTACCAGCCTGATGCAGGGAACCACTTGTTGACTGCCTCCATGCCTGAAGTAGGAGCATACACGAAGAGGAGCCACAGTGGCGAACCCGGCAAGCATGCAACGACAGCAAGCTTCGTCTGCAGCGCCCAGTAGTGTGAGTCCTTGATCTCCCGAATCTTGAGCAAGACGAATGGGCCAAAGACTGTCGACCACAGGAACTGCCAGAAGACTGAAGGTACCCTATGACGATATGAGAATCAAGCAATGTCAAGAACCATCGTCACTCTCTTACCATTCGGTGCCACGACGACATTGAGCAGGGCCAACATGGCTGGCAAAGAACCCATACGACTCATGAAATTTGAATGAGCCAAAGAAGAGGACCATGGTGATGACGATTTGAGCAACGAGACCGAGGCAGATCCCAACATACGTGCGCTTCTCGACGCTTGCATGCTTCCACCAGGGGAGTGGAGCAGGTTTCCGCCAGTTCCAGCAGTGCTGATGCACTGTCATGTTTCTCGTGTGTCGGAGATCCTCTTGAGCTTCCGAGTACGAGTACAAGCGCACGTTGCCAGCTATGATGCTGTTAGTCATTAACAGTTGCGCATATTCGGTGCCTTAGGTGTACCTTGAAAGAGTGCCATGCCCAGAGGCAGCAGGATACTCATGATCCAGAACTCCCAGGAGCATGAGAAGAGACCGTTGAGAGGATATACCAAGAGGATCAGCAGCAGGTATAGATGCAGTGGAAGAACAATCCCGCAGATGACAGAGAAACTTCGTATCCGGACCGCATGATTCTTGCGGAAGAACCAAAGAGTGATCATACCAGCGAGGACGATGATAGACCATGCAACTGCCAGGGAGATGTAAGCAATGCCCAGCTGGTCGATGTTGGCTCGCATCGTGTAGTCGATGCCCGAGGTCGAGATCGAGGCCGCTTGCTCCATGGTTGGTAGGTAAACTTGGTCAATCAAGTGGTGGGGTGTGCATACTCTGCCTTCGAATCCGGAGATGACGTTCAGGAACCGATGAAGGCGACAGGGAAGACGAAAGATGTTCAGGATGTGCGTGCACAGCAGAAGCAGAACTCGGAGGTCGGCAGCAGGCTCTCAGATCAGATTGGGCAAAGAATGCAGAAACGTCTCGTCGAATGAATGCTGCACGTCAGCCACTCTCTGATTTGAGATACCTCTTCGAATTCGAAATCAGAAAAACGTGGCCAACGAGGGAAGCATTCCAAATATGAAGTAGCCACATGAGCGAGCAGCCAGGGAGGGAAGGCGAGGCAAGCAGCGGAAGGGAAGGCGCGACAATAGAAAGAACAGGCCGACGTATTATGCAAATGAAGATTGGGGGAAGGAACCAAGGAAGGCGCGCAGAAAGGCCGAACGCAAGCGCGACCAAGCGTGAGTGGTATCAATAGGAAACCGCACCAACAATACGCACCTCACGCGTCGCACAATAGCAAAGCCAGGGAGAAGATCTCAGCCTTGCATGCGTCACGATGGTGGTGATTGGCGGCTTCGGCATTTCCATTGTGAGGAGCACAAGGGCTCCGATCGGATCCTTCTGGCGGTGTTCTTCACGGCTTCCTCGAGAGACGAGTGACGGAAGGTACGGTACAGGTGATATTTAGTGCTTCCGTACACATTCGACCTGCAGATGCACGACACGCCTTTTGTACGTCCGTCGTGTGCGACAAATGCTCCATCGGTTGTCTTAAGCAAACTACGCCGGCGTTGCCATCGCAAAGGTCCTAGAACTAGTCCGTCGCGCGTCGCTTTCGTTGGCGTGGAGTTGTCCTTCGATCGCCCTATCACGATTTGGGCACTGGATATCATGATCGTGTGTATGTGCAGAGGCTTATCGTAAGGGAGTTGTGGACGCCAAAGTCACTTGAGGATGATGAACGCCCCTTACGACTTGTATTCCCCTCATCCAGCAGTGCAGTCGTCGCACAACCTTCTGTGCAACAGACGAGTCCAAACATCGTTCATCATTGGTTCGGGATATTCTGATTGGCCTTGACATCTCAGACATAGATCTGGATGTAGTCGAAGGATGGTAGATCTACCGCTCACATGCTCAAGTTGATGAAGAAGCGCAGAAATCAGCCGGCGTTCAGATCTGGTTCGGTGGACGTGATCACCATCATGTGATCATCGACCTCGATTGCCATCCATCACTGCTGCAAACATCCGCTATTTACATGCGCACGCCCGCAGTATGCCCGTCGGCGGTGTAAGTTGTCAAGTCGCTGCCCGCAGTTGGAAGCAAGTGCCCGTGATGAAGAGTGGGGGCAACCAAGGGCGTTTGAGGCTCGAGAGTGGCACAACACCAACTTGACAATCATAGGATACCGGAGATATATGTTGTAGGAGCACACGATGACCGGCGCGCACGCTTAACGGACAATTATTCGTGCCATTAAGATAGCGTGTTGACCTTACCTTGGTTTGTGCACAGCTGCACGACCAGTCTTCAACCACACTTCATCGAGCATGAACTGCGATAGCGGAAGCTGGCAGGTTTTTGTTCATGTCCCAATTCATGCAATGTGAGGTTTATTCTCCTGAACAATACAGCTGTTGTACTTGCTGTCATGAGGGTGCATGTGTGCGCAGCAGGAAATTGTGGTAGAGTATGGACATGGTCCTTGCTTTGAATGCTATCTGCTTCCTTGGAGCAATGCTTCCTTTTGATACTACTCCATGCTTAGACGATGGTCATTTCTGCCAATCGCCACAGCACATGATCCATGCACTGAATGTCCCATGTCCCGCTCCATGAACCCCGTCCAGTATGCAAAGCGGTACGCACGCAAAGAGAAACCGTTTATCGGTTAGACTTGGCGACACGCTCCAACTCGTCCTTCTTCTTGATGGCATACGAGTTGCTGCTACCCTTGGCGGCGTTGATCAGCTCTTCAGCCAAGCACTCAGCAATGCTCTTGACATTGCGGAAAGCGGCCTCACGGGCACCGATAGTGAGGAGGGCGATAGCCTGGTTAACACGACGCAGAGGAGACACATCAACAGCCTGGCGACGGACGGTACCGGCGGAACCGATACGGGTAGAGTCTTCGCGAGGACCGCAGTTGACGATGGCGTCGACGGCGACCTGGATGGGGTTCTGGTCCGTCATGATGTGGATGATCTCGAAAGCGTGAGCGACGACTGTGCCATTACGTTAGTCCAAAACTGCCAATTGCCAACTCTCTTCCACGAAGTACATACTGCGCACAGCCATGAGCTTCTTGCCGTTGTTGCGGCCGTTCATCATGAGCGAGTTGGTGAGACGCTCGATCTATGCCATTGTCAATACACAAATGCCTTCCTTTGCCATCTCTTCTTGTCTGAACGTACGATTGGGCACTGGGCCTTGCGGAAGCGCTTGACGGCATATCGGCCAGCGGAGTGGGAGATGTAGACAGGCGTGCGGATTTGGATGTAGTCGGTCAACGAGATGTCGCGGATCTCAACTCCATCGTAGGACCACTTGTTGAAGAGCTTGGTCTCGCCAATCTCAGCAGTGACGTCCTTGGGCAGGATTTGAGAGCCAGCGCCGGTCTCGACGACTTCGGTGTCAGACATCTTTGCGGGAAATGTCTGGTGGTGTTGAGAATTGATTGAAATATGTGGAAGCGCTTTATTGCCTTGACGATTCGTCCAAGTGAATTGGAGTCCTCAAGTGAGTTTTATCAGCAATTTTTTTGCGCCGGTGGTAGATGCGAAATAGAGAAAGCTCGGTCGCTGGTGTTGAACCGCCAAATTCTGTGTGGGCGCGACTTAGTGGCTTGGCAGATGGCCGAGAGTGATCTGGTGGATGGACTCAAGCTGAGTCGACTTTAGCGTGAGAAACCATGTCCGAGCTCTTACGTTTCCATCTCTCACGCTCAGCCTCTGCTTCTCATTCAGCCCAATTCATAAAAAATGATGAACCTGAGCTGCTCCTTGACACGACATAGGATGGAACTTGTCCACAATGACTCTGTATCAGTACGACTCACTCCCAGACGACTCTTCGATCCGTGTACTCTCCCTCGAGCCCGCCGTCTCACATAACGCGCCTGTCCTTATAAAGCTAGAGACCTTGCGCATTAGCAAGAATCTGCCATGTCCCGCCTTGCACTATGAGGCCTTGTCGTATGTTTGGGGAGCCGCCGAGGGCAACCGTGTAGTCTTTTGTGACGGGAAGCGCATACTAGTCACTGAGAACTGTGAAAGTGCGCTTCGACAGCTACGACGACGCACCAGAGCAAGAAAATTATGGATAGACGCTATATGCATCGACCAGAGAAACAATAAAGAGCGGAGCCAGCAAGTCGATATTATGGACATGGTCTTCGCGAACGCCAGACGCGTTGTAGTTTGGCTAGGTGAAGATCCTTCATCGAGAGGGGGAAGCTTCTCATCGCTCTTGACGCGAATGTACCACGTCATGTACATCTTCAGGAATTCCGGGCCAATCTTAGAGGGAAAGTATGCCATACATCGAGAGATGTGGCGGGTAGTCGAACTTCTCACGATGAGACTGCGTTCGTACCCATCATCATAGCACGGTGGCTCAATGCAGCTAACATGGTCCAGTCGAAGCAGCGCAAGCGATACAGCGCGAGGTCATAGAAGGATCGCAATGGTGCTATAGGGTCTGGACGCTGCAAGAATTTGTTCATGCCCGCAGAGTTGTGTTCGCTTTCGGCAAACTTCAGATACCTGGAGAGATGCTGCGGACTGTGCACATGTCACCACCACCACCAGTGGGTGATCGGTCTTTCGACCGTGAGCTTTCAGATGCCCTGGGATTCAGAATCATCCTACGATCAAGGACGATGCATGATTCTGTAAGGAATGGAAAAACACGAGGTATACAGGATCTCCAAGATTTTCTGTTAAGATCTCATGCAGTGTCGTCGGCGACAGATCCAAGGGACTATGTCTATGGACTGCGCGGGATTCTCAGAATGGCGGGATTGGCAATCCCCAGACCTGATTACACAAAGTCCATGGCAGAAGTATACGAGGACATGACCACGATCGCGATACAAACAACGAGAGGCTTCCTGCCCCTACAAGGGGTGTTCCATGATCCGCAAGATAGCGGTCTACCATCCTGGGTCATCGATTGGCAGTTCACGAGTCCAGATCGAATATTCCGCACTCTATGTACTGTCAGGCAACGCTGCTCAAGCTGCCCCAAACATCTTCGTATAGGGCAGTCTCACGCTTGTCTTCGCGGCCAGTTGTCCCTGTTCGGGAGTCATATTGGAGCGATTGACCAGATCAGTCACGCTTCTGGCAACAAATATCCGGAACCAAGATGGATTGCGGCGCTTTTGTCTGCCCTGCATACAGAGTCCACTACCAGAAAGCAACGCTTGAGCAAAACTTGCGAAAGCTTGTTACGCATCTTTTTCGACACATCCCATCTGAACAAATATGATATTGGATCTGCCGTAGTCTGGCAATCTTGGATAGAGTCATGCGCAGCTCAAGAATACATCCAGGCTCAAGAAAAGCTGAACACGGCTCCGAACCATCGAAGATACCCACCTTGGATAAATCGAGAAGCATCAAATGCCAGCGAAGGGTGCCGTTTCCCTGTGACTCTCCTTGGATCTGAACTATATTTGTTCTCGCTCAGTTCCGGAAGACTGGGCATCTTGAGCAGTCTAATTCCCGTCGATCTACTGCAAGGCGACGATGTCATTGTTGTTGCGGGATGCAAAACGCCTGTCATCGTGCGTCGCAACAAGGACGGCCTCCTCACCATAGTTGCGCCATGCATCGGTGATGGCGCAATGTTTGGCGAGGCGTGGCCAGAGGATACAGCTTTACTGGAGATGTTCGTCATCGTATGAAGATCTGGTCCTCAACATGATGCAAGATGATGTTGCCAGTTGGAGCATGCCGGACGAAGACTGTCATCGAACTCTGTCAACATATCGTCGACCTTTGGAACCACGCAAATGATGAGCCCATCTCGACGCATTCGCAACTCCGAAAGTGGAGGTCTACTTTCATGCTCAACACAACTTCACCAGTATGTCGAAACATACCTAGGGCCTGGGATCTCTGTCTTTGCCGCACGTTCTAGACGCAACGCGCCTGGACTTAGGATTCAGCTCTGATTCCACAAGACTGGTTCAGACCTCACAGCACCGGGCTCGCGGCATCTTCGACGCGCCGAAAAATCTCGAAATCAGTTGTCCGGATTCCCAATGTTCGCATGATCCCAAACTTTCATCGTGTGGAGGACTCAGCTCGCGGGACATTCGGATGTACTGAAACATTTCAGGGCCAGATGGCTCAATTTGCCAGGGTTGCACCATCCGACGCTTTTAGATGTGACAGCGTCTAGCTCGCAGGATCTTCAGTCGTCCTGAGGTTTCGCCGAACGAGATGCATCAATTTGCGAAAGTCCTACGATCCCATGCCCCTAGATGTGAAAGATCCAGGTTGGCGAATTCTTTGGATAAAAATGAAATGTTTGCAAGGCAATGCACTTCGCAAATTGCTTGCGATCCTATGATGCAGCAGTATCAGGAGTGCAGTGCGTTCATTGCTCGGGATTTCGATTCATTAACAGCACATATTTCACCATCGGCAAATAGCCTGCACGTCCTCAGCTTGACGGGGGCCAGCAGATCTGACGGCAAGATCTTCACGAGCAGCAATTTCCATGGAGCATCGACATGTCGGAGCCACTTCATCGCCCTCCAGCCACAAGCATTGTGCTGAGAGAGTCTGTTTGTGCCGTGCAGTTTGTCCAATGTCGCACCGCAACAACCACGAATTTGCTAACGAGATGAGATGCCAAAGATCCCTTAACTGTGCATTTACAGGCCTTGTTTCAGGACATCAGGACATGTTGTGCTTTGTCTGTAACCGTTTGCTTGCAACCTGAATGTCTTACTCTGGACCTGCATTCGTCCTCTCTTTTGGAGTTGCACGGCCTATACTACTATCACCGCGGCACGATAGCGAGTGCGTAGAGAACGGTCGCTTCGCAGTACACCATGCATGATGACATTCGTCTACATTGCCTCTACGGTGACGATTTCTATGCTCTCACAAATGGCACAAAGTTCCTAGGTTGCTGCGAGTCTCAGCTCGACAAGACGGGTCAATGTCCTCCACGCGAAGTCACGGCAGCGAGCTTCGATGCCACCTCACAGCACGACTTTCCCGTACAAAGCTGTGTCTTGGGAGATTGGTACGAGTGCAGGCACACAAACCCACCATTCCTGGGCTGCTGTATGCACAATCCGTGCAGAACCAATGGATGCGGAAAGGACAACGTCAGAGCAGCGTATCTGAATGGTTCTGAATTCGCGAGCTTCTTCCCTATAGACGCGACACTGCATACTCGCCCATCGAACACCACGAGCTCAGCAACTTCCACATACCCATCGTCCCTGACAGTATCAACATCTGGGCTTTTCGACGCAGCTACGTCTGCCACAAGCGCCGTGTCAACCAGTTCTGCCAGCGAAGCCACTGAGAGTCCCCAATCGCTCGCTCCGGTCCGGAGTAACACACCCGATCTATCGACCGGTGCTATCGCGGGCATAGCTGGTGGTGGCGCCTTCGCGCTGATCGTCGTCATGGCATTGATCCTGCTCTTCTGCACGAAACGTGGAAAGCAGTACTCCGAAACCATGTCCGAAAAGCTCAGCTTCTCTAGCGACAAAAGCAGCGGTGTGATCAGCTACTCCGACTACCCGACCAGTGCGTATAATGCACCCTGCTTAGCGCGATAGAATTACGCTGACTTAGATAAATAGGACCGCAAACTCCCAGACCGAACGCACCATGGGATCCCTCAGCAGTCTCCCGACCACGCACTACACGCAACACATCTTCGCCAAACATCTCCGACCCCGACTCCAGCACTTCGAGATCAAACGAGCGCTGGAGCGAAGTACCGAGCCAAGTATCTGAGCTGGCTGGATCGGAGCCGGCAGGACTGCTTTACCCGCGTGTAGCAGGTGGGAGGAGGGACGCTGTAGATTACGGAGTTCGATGTCCTGGGTATCCGGGGCCACAGAGGTATCAGGCTTATCGACCGAGTGGGTAGTAGAAAGGTGGTGTGCGGTTCGATGCATACCGCACTCGTAGCTTGTTCATGTTCCATGGAATTGAATCGACAATCGATCGGCATGCAATCACTTATGCAGCAGCGATAATAGCGCTTCTCTTCACGCTCCTTCGCTTGACGCTCTTTTTCGTAGCCGCAGGCGTAGTCGTCACTTTTGCGGCCTTCTTCTTTCCCTCAGTCTTCTTCACCATCTCATCAATCTCCACACCCGTCATCTCATCAAAGTCATCCCTCCATATCCCCCTCGCCATCAACGCTTTATTACTCCAGTCCTTACACTCCTCTGCAAACTCCTCCGGTTTATCCTGCGCAGCGACCCAGCATATTCTCCTGAAGGCGCGCCGATAACTTGTCACATGACTCTTGTCGCATTTGAGGATCTCGCTGAACTTTGCGGCGATCTGGGAAGGAGAGGCGGAGGCGATGGAGGAGCGAGTCGTGTAGCCGGCTTTGAGGAGGGTGAGGGCGGTTTTGGGAGTGATCCTGAGGGTTGTGCGGAGATGGTCCAAGGAGGCTTCTTGGGTTTTGGTTGGAGCTGCCATTGCGCTGATAGGTCACGGATTGATAGTCTCTGTCTTAACTTGATCTGAGACCCGAAGTTTTCCAAAGTATGAAGAGATGGGCATGTAGTAGACGATGACAGAGACCGTGACACACGTCGAGGCGGCAGGCAGCAACGCGCTAGCGCTCGTGTTCACGTGGGTCAAGACACTGGCGGGTGGGTGGCCATTTATCAAGCGATAGTTGCTCACCTGCAATGCTCGACATTGATTGGCCAGTCTTCGCCGGGGTAGTTCCTGCAGTGTTGACCAGCGTAAACAAAGCTCATCCCAGGCGTGCATCGCATCTGTGCATCCCCATCGCAACACACTCCGCCAGACCACAAAAAAAGCTTCTGCAAATGCAATAACACTCGCTTCTTGTGTGAAAGACAAGAGTAATAGTAATAAATGGATCCGCCGACGAAATTCATGGCGTCGCCCGGCACGCCGCTGTTCCCCATCTCGCCGGAGCGCGGCTCCCGCCTGAACGCGACGGTACCACAATCACCCAGCATGCCAGAGTTCGGCAAGCCCTCCCTGGTGCTGAAGCCGAGTCTTCTGTCTGGCTCTGGGAGTCCGGATGCGCAGTTCAGACACAGCAGGAACAACAGCGCGAGCGATGCGCACGTGCAGGGACTTGTGGCGCGCTTCGATGGGTTGAGCGTGAAGGATTACAAGGCGCAGAGTGAGGTCGCGATACGGAGGGCGGATATGGCAAGGGAGATGGCGGAGATGGAGAGGGATAAGAGCAGGCGGGAGGCCAAGGCGTTGGAGGACGAGGTGCGGAAGATGCGGGAAGAAATGAGGAGGGCGAAGAAGGAGATTGAAGAGGGCAGAGAGCGGGAGAGAAAGGTCTCCAAGAGGTTGGAGGTTGTCATAGTATGTGGCGACTTGGTGTGCGTGGCTATGGATGGTGCTGATTATGTCAACAGGCAGAATACCATCGCTCGAAGGAAACGCACAACCACGCGGTCAACGTGTACGAGAAGGAAATACGCAAAGGACGAAAAGAGGCATTCAAATCCGGGTCGTCCCTCGTGAAGCTGCAAGAGGAGCTAAAGGCTACTCGCAACTCGCTCCGCATAACGCAATCCGGTCTCGAATCAGAGAAGCTCAAGAGTGCGCGGCGGGAACAAGAAGCATTCACAGCACAATATCAGCTGATAGGCGTGCAAGAGGAGCTGCAGAAGGCGCAAGAACGCATCCAAGTCATCGAGACGGAGCGCGACGCGCTCAAGACCAGTCTGCAGGAAGAGGAAGTGGCACGCATCGCGGCCGAGGGACGGATCGCTCTCCCCGCCATGGAAGAAGACGACGAAGATCTCCTCATGTACTCGCCTCGCAAGTCGCCGCGGAAGCCACGCCTAGCCAGCGAAGATACCTCAGAGTGCGACAAGGAGAATAGACCTGTACCTAAGAAGACGCTCGAGCTGCAGAGTCTGCACGAGGAATTGAGTGTGGAGAGGCGCATGCGCGAGAAGGCGCAGGAGCAGATCGACTTCATGAAGATGGAGTGCCAGTTCCAGTGTTGCTCTTGCCGCATTGCGGAGAAGGACGGCAGAGGCTACGTCCATGATGTGAGCTTCGAGAGCGAAATGGAGAGGATTCGCGCTTTGGTGCCCAGGGAGCAGACACCGCCTGCGAGTGAAAATGAGGACGTCGAGATGACGGTCGATGATCGTGAGGACACTGTGCAGCATGAGGAGGTGGAACCGATGGAGGAGCAGGTAGAGAAGAGTTTCCATACTGCGCTCGATCCAAGTCAGATCTCCCTGCCGGAGTCGACGCTCGACAAGGACACGGTCGAAGCACACGGTCCTGAAGACGTCCATGACGAGGAGCAGCCGCCACACGCCCCCATGGAAGACACCTTCCCAACCTCCACACACGACTTCGCTGTCTCACCTGCAGCAGAACCAGAGTTTGCGCTGCCTGAAGAAGACGAAGAGAACGAGCAACCAGAACCAGAACCACAGACCCCCCAGCGCGAAATCCGCACCATAACAACCACAACCACAATCCCCATGCTCTTCTCACCATACCCAGCCTCTCAGGCCCCAACCACGCCTATGACCCTCCCTTCCTCCCGCACAGCCGCCGCATTCGCCACGCCGAATGCCTCAGCATTGAAAGCGGACGGAACGCTAGATCGCGAGGCTGCGCTCGCGCAGATACGGGAGAGGAGGGGGAGGGCGAGGAGTGTAGCCATGGGACAGGCGACGCCCAGGAAGCAGATGGTGGAGGGTTTGGGCGGGAGACGCGATATTAGTGCGCCGAATCGTCTTTGAGATTTCTGGGGATGAGAAAAGCTAATGTGAGGACAGAGAGTTGGAATGGGAAGAGTGGGTCGGGGGAGCGTGGGCGGCAGGAGAGGCCAGCGTAAAGATAGACAAATGTCTACGCGAATCGAGGTTGGGTACCTGTATATGTGTTTCGCTTCTTATCACTCTGGGTGCTAGGTTCGCTGTCGTATGCATGGCTGGGGGATTGTCAATACCTTAAGAGTGGCGTTTGCAAGGTGTTTATGGAGGTGTTGGTCTTGAGCAATATATCCTCTGCAAATCGAGTATATTATCATCAATCCTTGGGCCGTCCATCCAAGTTTCTAAACAATCATTCACATGAACAAGAGCATGGAAAAGGGGGCCACGTAGTGCAGCATGAGGCGGCTTGCGACAGGATCTTTCGAGCGAACAACAATTTTTCCCGGCGAACCGAGAAGTTTCGATGTGTCGTAGGATTCCAGCTTGAGTGTCGTGAACACGTGTCTGCGCTTGGATCTATGAACGTACGAGATCGCCTCAATTGGGCGAGAAGTCCTTCTTCGGCGCGTCGCCTTCCTCCGTGCCCGTTCCGTACGTCCTCACCGGCTCCTTCGCGGCCTTGCTATCGGCTTCAAACTGCTTCACCTCGGGCGAGTCCATGTGCTTAGCCACCTGATCCGCCTGCCACTTCTTGAAGTGGAATCCAAGTCCCTCATGCGAGTAATCCTGCTCCCTGTCAGCACATCGCGCATCACCACGTCTCCCAGCAGCGCAAGACTCACCTTGTCGTTCGCCTGATCCTTGTGATACTTGATTTGCATGAAGTCCGAATCCTTCGTCTCCGGATCCAACACCAAACTCACCAGCCCCGTTACGCGCACCGTCTTCATCTTCGCCGGCAGCGGCGGAATCCGAAACTCCCACGTCTGATCATTCTTAAACTGGATCATCTCCTCATCACTGCGGATAACCTCATACCCATTATTTATGCTCTTGGAGAACAACTTGGGCAGAGTGAACCACTGCCCGGCCATCTTGAAGCGGTCGTTGGCGTACACGAACTGGTCGTCGTAGACGCAGTCGGGCGTGTAGCGCTTTACGCGCTCGATGGTCGGCTGACAGGAGTAGAGGGCGAGGATGTCGTCGACGAGGCGTTGGCGCGCGGGGGGGAGGTTGATGGATTTGGAGGGGTTGGGCGTGTAATCGTCTGTGGTGGATGTTTGGCGCGGCTCGAAGTTCTCGCCTGGTGCTGACATTTTGGCTGTGGTGGTGGTGCTGAAGGACTTGCTATAAGTGTGAGTTGCTGGAGATCTGATCTGTACAGGTCGAAGGACTTGTGATGCTCGTAATGCGCTGGTTCTGAGTACACAATTCATTAATTAACTAAGATCGAGGCTTGCGTTGTGAATATATGCTTAGGCTGCGCAGTAATGCTCTAATCCTGACGTAACGCCACGCGACCAAAGAGGGATTGTCCATGATCGAATCCTTCAACAACGGGTAATCGTATTCATCCGTCAATAATGCACAATTCGATGCATGATGCTCCATCCCAAAAGTCATGATGTAGCTCCCCCAGATTTTGGTGGGGCGACTAGGGTGCTCATGCGAGATGAGAAACGTACAAATCACAGCTTGCTGCTGCTGCTGCCCCCCGCACCAAAAAGACTTCTATACAGGCAAAAAAGCTCTCGGCTTCTGATGTGTTTCCACCACGACGTTGTGATGTTGAGCCCCAAAAAGTCAAAAACATACAGCAGCACCGAATTCCCACGTTGTCTCCAACCGTAGTACTAATGGGCCGATTTGAGGCTTATCTATGAGTGAGCGGACGGGGACTCGAGTTCTCCTCAATTTATGACCGTATGTAGTGATTGTAAAGAAATAGATGAAATATATCGTCAAAAATTCAGTTCTTCTATGGAGCAGAGAGGGTCAAGAAAATGGATAATTGTGTTATAGACTTACCGTACGCACCAATGACAAGCAGTTGCCCTTGATGAGTCTTTTCTATTGCACCTGTGGCAAGTCATCGTCTGTTTTTGGCGACCATTCCCACTTTCAAGCAAGAATTTGACGAAGCAAAGTAGGCCGATTTCGATCATCGCGGCGCTGCGCTCACTTGCTTACCGCAACATTGACACCCTCACCATGAGGACCACAGACAAATAGGCCTAGACCGCCAACGAAACACCTGTTCCATTTCTCATATCGAGCACATACAATTCTGTACCTTCCGGACGCCAAGTTTGTTCGTAGAGCGTGATGTCGCTCACTTATACCTTTGAGGCTGTTCCAACAGTGTGCTGTCAAAGGAGGAGAAGTGTCTAAGTTTAGTGCTTAAGGTATCGAGGAGTTGGGATTGGTGGTGGAAATGATCGCTGCTGCTAGAGGTAGGTGCTGGACCACCGGGTGGCGCGGTTTTATTTTCAGCTTCGCGCTTCTTATCGCTATTAAAACGTAATTTTATATGACTTTCACTTGAGGTACTCACGGACATTTGTATGCTGGCTAAAACTTCAGTAATAAGGTTGAGACTCGGGCTGCCAAATTTGTCTTATCAAAGGACCTGAACCGATAGTTTCCAAGGTCGATAGCATATTCAAACCATCAATTCCAGTAATACCTCCCGATTCAAACGCCCCGTCTAGTTGTACATGAGTTTTCCATTGAACGTAAGTATTTTAGCGATCACATGAATTTTGCTGCCAGTCGTGCCCATCGATAATGATCGGAACATCTACTAGGCTCAATCGACAAACGCCGTTCCATGCTTCGCAAAATCCAGAACAAAATCGACTTTATACACTGCATACAAGAATACCCGTGGTCCAGGTGCGCGTTAGGGTATCATTTGGATGGTGTGGACCAATGCATTTTCTGAGAATGCAGGAGCCCGCCACGTGTGTAACGCTGGATCGTTCCTCGAACGCCGTGGTTCATTAACCTCATTTTCTATCCTTCGTATTATGTTCAAGTTCATGTTCTTCCATCATTATCTTCAAGAGTTCGACGCTGCTTGCGGGAATCCTCCAATGTCATGTTGATAAACCTCCCGTTGAAATTTCTGCCATGTTCTTGGTCGTTAAGCGCGGACTCGACTGCGACGATGAGCTGTCCCAATTGTGCTATCTGTCCTTGATATGTCGAAGATAGCAGCTGCTGGTTGGCACTAGGCGGATCAGGAGCAGGCAAATTTGGGTAAAGCCTGTCTCCTGAAGCAAAGGTGGACTTGGCTTCCGACATGCTCTGAGAGTCGCCATCAACATCAACTTCATCGTTGTCATCATCATCATCATCATCATCATCAGCATCAGACATGTCCTTTGTCTCGTCAGGGAACTGCCGTATCTCAGTGTCAAGTTTCATGCAGTCCCGTCCTAGAGCGAAATCGACCTCAATCTTCTCGTCGTCGATGAACCAGAAACGCGTGCTATCCGTCTTTGTCACTCCGCTCTGTACTGGCGACCAGCACCACGTGAGACGAATCGAACCTTGCCATCCTGGATCTTGGATAAAGTTCTCGCGCCGTTTGATAGAGTTGCGTATGTAACTACGACGACATTTGAACCTCCGGCCTTTCGCGCCCTTGGGACCAGGACAGTAGAAAAGGAGATCGCCCGGCTCGCCTGGTTCCTGCATGTGATAAGTAGCCAAATACACATCTTCGGATCAAGCATCTTACCCCTTCTAAAGGTTCCAAAGGGCCATCGTCCTCCAGCAGATCCTCCTCTTCAGGTGTTGCGATCCGCTCCGTTTCCGGTGTTGGCTGTTGAGTTGAGGCGATGATGGGAGGCGGCGGTGCATCTGTGATCGCAGAGTTCGCAATGTTCGTCACGTCAATGAAGATCTGGAGATGGTCCGCTGTCTTCAGATGTTCGAAGGGATTCGACTTCAAATAGTCCGCCGCATGTGAATTGAGGATGCGAGGAATGTCGTTCGGGGCCTTGACGCGTTGTCCGTTGAGGATTTCCCCGTGCAGCACGCCTACGGCACGGTTCAGCAGCTTCTGTTTGTTGGCCGCGCTGCTGTTGCTGGGAGGCGCTGGCCTTCGCTTGCTCGGCTGGTCCCTCGTGTTAGGTGGCTGCTTTCTCTTGTTGCGTACCCCAGCAGCCCCAGCAGGTGTGGCCATCGCGAACGGCTACCAAGACATTCTGCGATGATGTAACCAGCAGAGAACCGCGGGCTGATTTGAAGTGATAGGTCGGGACCGCAGGCGAATGGCCGATTTGCGTGGGCGCAGGCTTGATGCCAGAGGATTTGCTGAGCCGTATGGAAGCAGGAGCGATAAATGGACGCCCTTGCACCAGGGGAGCGATTGAAAATGTGGACGAAGGGTAGGACGTAGAGCGGTCAGTGAAAGCAATTGGGGGAGATAGCATGAAGAATCGCTATGGAAGAGGAATTGTAAAAGTAGGACCGAAGCACTGCGCTAGACAGCTCCACTCTTACGAATTGGTCATGTGAGTGTGCAGTGGGCAACTAACCCATAGTTTCACCGAACAAAGTTCACTAGAATGCCCTTCCAGCCTATCCCAGCCTGAGGAAACAACGACCCCACCAGACCTTCTGGAAGCACCGCTAGCATCCGGGTGTGCTCGCTACTTATTACCACCCTTCGTTTCATCATGAATGAAGTTGTATGGGATGACATCGGCATTGAGATGATCAGGTGACCTGAATAAATCTCAGTGCGATCTCAGTCATCTATGTGGAAGAGAATGCCCACCTTTTGAAGTGCCTCTTTACCCTTCTCCCGGCTCGTCTAGAACGTCCAAATCCAGCAATCGATATGCGATGCCCAAGTAGACGATGATGAGGCTAATCAGTAAGCTGCAAACACGAAAATAACGGGCGACTCGGTTTGAGCAAGACAACATTTAAATATCACTTCAAGGCGACTACCGGACCAACAATCAGAAACACTTCGATATCCTTTTCGCTGGAAGCTAATTGTGTTTTGGTCAATTCCCAGCCAGCTCACCGTTAACGTCTTTCATGATCGCGGCATCCTCCTTTTGTTTCGCAAGCCGCTTCTTACGGTTCAACTCTGCACGCCTGCGATCTGCCTCTGCTCGAGCCTGGGAAATTTCGCATCGCTCGGTTTCCTTCAAGAATCATTAGCACTATCCCTGAAATGGATGAGCATGTGCGTTTACAGTTACACGTTGCTGCAACAAGACTAACGTTGGTTTTGGACGCTCTGTGTAGCAGAATTTGGAGCAATGGTCGACCTTCTTGACGAAATCGGTGCCAGCAGTAATGCCTTGGATAGGGTGCTCCGGGTGGGCCAGGAAGAATGGATAACTTTCTGACCTCCTAGGGCCACTTAGTGTTATCTCCACAAATTTCGAGGCGGTCCACGATCCGGTTGCACCCCGAGCAAGCAATGGCTCACTGGCTTCTCTGATCCTCATACCGAAAGCCAGTGCGATTTTCTCGTTAATCAGGCTTATATCGGCGGCGGAGTCTTCTTTGACAAGTAGAATGTCGTTCTTGCCTGTCGTGTAGTTGTAGGAAGTGGCGTAGTAACACTCCTTGCTATGATCCACTTTGCATCCTGATTGCTGATATTTCTGGATTGTCATCAGTCAAGCTATTCAGACTATGGAGTGAGAGGAGACCATACTAGTTCAGGATCCTCAACCAAGTATTGATATTCCGGGAGCTCTTCGTAACCGGCTATTTGGAGCATTGCCTCGAGCCTTTCATTCAGACGGTTCAGTCCTTCACGTCGTCGCTGGCGAACAGGATCAGTCATGGTCGCCTTATGCTGGCTTGGGAATGCAGAATTGTCGAATTTTTGGTAAGCTGGGAAGCTCTGGCGGCCACTGGTACAGCGACAATCTTGAAGGGATGATCCGACCAAGCTCGTGTTCGTGTTCAAGCTATGAGCTTTTATCAGTCTTCAACGAAATTTCGGGGCGTATCTGCCAGTTCATGGAGGGGAGCCTTACCAGTCCATTCGAGGGCTCTTGACTGTAGAACGACGAGGGTTTCCCACGTAAACACACTCCCATTCGTCGTTCATCTTGGCCAGTAGTTGTATGACTTTCGCAAACTGTCAGCTATATGATCAGGAAAACTACGAACACGGCCAAACCTGACTGTAGTCAACTTGCATCGTTGAGAGCCTGAAGATAGCTTTTATCGCCGCATCATTTTTGCGGCCTCAGTACATAGCCTGTTGACTACAGTGGCACAAATTTGCTGCTTTGATCAACGCGCAAGGCTTCCACCGACACAAAAACGCCTTTCGAGATGGTGGGGTGGTATGCATGAGATGCATAATGCAGCACCGGTGAACAGGATGACACGTCAAAGACCACCACAATGTTCGCCCGGCGGATTTTAGAACCTGAGCCTTGTCTTTCTACAAACAGACAGTACGTAAGTACTCGAGAATGCGTGCGAGAGGTATCCAGCTCAACGCGACCATTTAAAGTGCCTCATATCAGACTTTGAACCATGGAAGACCAAACCAGCGGTCGTGGATATGCCAAGGTTGCAGGCCTAATCAGTACTTTTCCGGAGCTTGCGAACTTTCGACGCTTCCAGGCTTTGAACATACAGAACCTCTTGTATATGCAGGCAGAGATCGCACATCTCGAATCAGACCTCAAGGATCTTGCCACAGAAGGCCTGGTTGTAGGGAACAACCATGATCACCATTACGACTGGTGGTCGCTCGCCCATTGCGAGAGCGAGAGCGCTCAACGGCAATGGCACTTGATCCAGGACATTAGAGCGAAGCTGGAGAAATACAGTAAGGGTGATTCATCGGGCTCCACTACATTTGCGAAGCCATACTTTGGATTGATGACTTTCGCTAACAATCCTTAGATTATGCTGCATACCAGCAATCGATGCTCTACAGCCTAGAGAGTCCATCGAAAACTGACGTTCAGTTCCTTCGAGATTGGCTAGAAAGACCTCGAATGGGCGACTATCCATTGCTCGGGCTGGACGCAGACTCTTGGAAAGTCGAGCACGAGCACGATCTCATGTCGCTCTTGTCGCGCAAGCCACGAGACGTGTTCTCCAGATGGCTGTCCACCAGCGTCATCCCCCACTATCACCACATCTTTGGCAGCAAGTACAAAAAGACCCTACCGCAAGCTTTTGGCACTGGATTGTACAAGTATAGTGATAAGAGCATTCGTCAGATGACTCGGTTTGCAAGCACGCTTATCGCCTCGACCTTGCCCTTATTGTCAATAACTATATTGTATTCAGTGAAGTCGAATCTGTTGAGGATGGGCATCAGCACAATTCTTACAGCGCTCTTTGCCATGGCGCTGTCCTTCATGACCAATGCAAGGGGGATCGAAGTTTTTACTGCCACTTCAGCGTAAGGTCAGCCCTTGTGTCAATTTGTGGGCTGTTTGACTAACCTGAATAAGCTTTGCTGCCATCAACGGAGCATATCTGAGCAACACCAATTCATAGCCTTTCCTGGGCTACACATCATATGTGATTTTGCTTACAATAATACAGATAAGGGTTCCAGTAAAGTAATATTGGTCTACGCTTTCGAAAGCTAATGTCCAACGTTTTTTCACAATATGTTAAATTCTGGTAATCTGCCTCTGCGAAGTCACCTGAAAGTACCTCCGCACCCCCTGACCCACCTGAAGCATGCGACACCGAAGACGATGGACCTTGTACAGGACCGTCGGCCCCCATCATTGCCGGAGCGACAATCAGCGCTGTTGCTGACCTTGCTACCATGATTGCCATTCCGATCTACTTGCACCGGAGAAAGAGAGCTACTGGAGAGGAGAAGCCAACTCCTTACTGCGAAAACGCGAAGACCTCTTCGAGATTTGCAGAAGTACTGTAGACGTAGATGTAGAGGGGTGGAGCTCACTTGAGATCCTTCTCGCCTCAGCAAAATCCTGGGGGGCTATATTATGACGGTCTGGTGGAGTATCGTCACTTGTAAATTTGTCGGATGAATTGGTTGATGTGTTGGACAAGAGTTTGATCATAGATCATCATTTTTCGGTCACATGGCGTTACGTCAGGGTTGAAGCATTACTGCGCGCGCGTGTATCATGTAATCGCAAGACGAGCTTGGTGGAGTGTTGCAATAGGAATGCACAAATGCGATGCACGGCTGGGATCAGCTTTGTTTACGCTGTTGTCTAATCATTGCCGAGGCTCGTACGCAGACTGTCAACTAGGGCAGATGGCCACCCACTTAGCGATCTTACCCCACAGAAACACAAGCCCTAGTATGTTACTGCCTGCCCGCTTCTCGCGTCTCGCGTTAACATCTTGTTGTCCTCAGCTGTTGATGTCCCTCTGAACAAGAACTCTCATAACTTTGAATGTTAATATCAAAGACCACTGGAAATAGACAAACCCCTCAATGCAATGTCTTTCCCCACCAAATCCTAATAAGCCACCCTCCTCCACCTTCGCACCACCTTCAAGAGAATATATTAGTATCACGAAGCAAGTATCCCGAACCGAGGTGTATAGAGGATGCACGCACCTTCCGTGAGGGTAAAGAAGCTGACTCGACCACTGTCCTATCTCAAACAAGAGACTTGGTGACCCAATTGGAAGATTTGAACATCAACATTTGAATATCTCAATAATGGAGACTGAGAAGTATTCCAACACCGGCTCTCGAGGGACTCGAGTTCTCCTCAATCTATGACCGTATGTGAAGGAGAAGTGGTTCAAAAGTGAATATAAAGTGTTGATTTGCCCACGCCAGATCTTTTGCTCTTCCAAGTGGGTTCTCCTATCTGAATGTGCTTTTCAATCTATTGTAGGTAGCTGTACTTTGCTATCTTCATTGATCTGATGCAGATTTGCCGGTGATCTGGATAATGAGCGCTCGCCATCGTGGAATACAACGCAGGCGAAATGTCATCTACAGTACGAATCTGGAGTCGAAACTTGCGGCAGATACTTTAAGAATTAGTTCATAGTTTTGTTTGTGTCAAATGTCCTTGCCGTAAGAAAGTATACACCAGCGAACATAGAAGCTCAACCCACGCTCCACATCTCTATTTGAATCATTTCCCACTTCCCAGCAGTGTCCCCAAATTCACTCGCGCGAGCAACACAAAGAGCCCGGTCAGCCGTCGCTACCGCCACGAACCACCACCCACTCCCGCCAGCGCTACCAACCTTCCATCTTTCGAGAAATCTGATCCAACAACCACAAGGCTGGCCAAAATCCTCAAACACGAATGACCCTGCCCGCAGCCGTCGCGAGCTGTCCAATCAGTGCTTCTGCGCTCCACTCGTCGGACGAGCCAATAGGTAGCGCGAGCGGCTACAGGCGCCGTGCCGCTGTGCGCCATCAAATGCAGCTAAATGCTGCATGCGGTGTGATACGTCGTTAATTTGTGCTTTATCACATTGCCTTTGCGATCTTGGGAGGGGAAAGCCTTGGAACTAGCGGCACAGGGCATGGCGGGAATGGCGTCCTGGCTAGTGAGCGTTCGCAAGCTGGACCAAGATCTTCATGGTGTTGAAAGAGCTGACTGTCTTTACCGCGAGGAATTGTTCATAAGAGCTTGGTATTCGCCTCGCTCATGGTGGACGCGGATATCCGGTCTTGGTCTCGAGCATGAGTGAAGTTCACAGCATGATTTGACATGTTGGACAAGCGCCTGTCTGGCCACACGCATTTGTGATATCCTCTGCTTGGTGTAGCACACACGCCAACCTCCACAAGTCCAAGTGTACGATGAGAAATCATCTACGCTGCGAACTTCCAATGCATCATCAGGTCAGGAGCTTGTAACAGACATCCAATTGTCCAAATACGCTGATGTAGACGAGTGCTCTGTCATCGCGGAAATCTGACCATGAACCTCGAGCCTCGCCTGCAAGCTTGAACAAGCAGGGCTCACAATTCCCGCATTTGTCACAATTAGCTGTACAACAGAAATAGACCACTAATTCCCCACTCTTTGCAGATCCCTTCCGCAGCTTGAGCCTCCACTTTCCTGCCCTCAACCAATGAGACACGCGCAGACTCAGCCATCCTATTTTTACAGCCACTTGCAAGCGCCGCCTTCACCAGGGGTGGGTCCCTGTCCCCAACCCGTGGCGTGGAGCAGAAATGCTGCTTAATCTTCGTAGACGCCCGTGGTGCTTTGGCGGCTCCAACGCGTGCGAGAAACATATTAGAAGCATGCTGGTGCGTGTGTGCTTGCCTTGATCATCTTTGTCCTATTCAATCATACCTCCTCTCTCAAATATCTCGAGATAATATTTCCTATCCTTCGACCTTGGGTAATTTGTCGAGGTCGCTATCCTGGACGAGGCTGAGGATTACCATCGCATACATTCCGCTCCTTGGCTCTGCACAGCTTACACCTGCGGAGCGCAGCACCACTCCATCTTTGGGATTCGATCTGAGTGAGATCTGGGAATCCATTTTTGACATTTGCTCGGCGAACCACGATCGAAAAGAATAAAAGCGTTGCGATATAGCATCGTTGGTGCTACCATCATCCTCGTACAACAAATCACCATCTCCATCAACCAAACCACACCACACCACACAAGAAAATCACCAAAATGATCTCGCGGATACTACTAGCGGCACTCCCGCTTCTTGCATCGGCGGCGCCTGCTCCAGAGACGGATTTCCTCCACACACTAGCGAAGCGAGCGAGCGGTCCAGAGGCAATAGCCAAGCTCTCGCAATGCGACATCTCCGCCATCAAGATGAACCCGCTCGGTCTTCCTCCACCCTCAGAAGGTCTCGTACTCGACCACATCGCTCTCGGCCGTGGCACGCAAAACTACACCTGCGTGGACGACACCGACGCCTCCAAGCCGGTCGCCGCAGGCGCAGTCGCCATCCTCTTCAATGTGACGTGCATGGCTGGTCCGTATGCCGGTCTGCTGGACGCCCTCCCCGCCATAGCGATGAAATACCCCATCCCCACGCCCGAGATGATCCTCTCCTCCACAGCATCGCCCTTCTACCTGGGTAACCACTACTTCGTCGGCAACGCCACTGTGCCCGACAAGCCCGTGACCCCCTTCTTCAATCTCAACACGCAAGACGCGCCCTACGGCATGGTCGGCCTGGCCCTGCAGACCTCCAACGACGCCAAAACCGATCCAGCGAGCAATGTCAAGAACCTGAAGTTGAGCCAGAAGAACCGCGATGGCTGTCGCGTGCAGGAGGTGTACCGGTTGAATAGCGCGGGCGGCCAGCCGCCGAAGAGCTGCAAGGGCATGCCCAAGACGTTTGAGGTGCAGTATGCGACTGAGTACTGGTTCTGGAGCGATCCGGCGGGCAACATGCGGACGGGCACGTATAGTGCTTAGTCTTTTTCTTTCCTGTTTCTTTCTTCTTATTTGTCGGTGCTGCTGAGAGCATTTACACCGGCGTTGTACACGGACTTGGTGTGTTCTGCTCGGCGTACAAATCTGGTTATGATATGATCGTATCTGTGGGGACCTTTGGAAATACCAATTGGATGGAGTGATGGAGATCGAGTCAACGCAGCATAGCGTGGATGAAATGTACTACAGTTTTCTTGCTCAATGGCCGCACAACAAGCTGGCATAATGCAAATTCCAAAATCTTGCAAACATTCGCACTCTGTGCCTCTTTGATCCATACTTTTTTCTCGCACGATTGGTTTCTGTTGCGGAAGGTATCGAGTATCAGAGCAAATCCATCTAGGATCGTACAACACGTTATGACGACTCTGATAACTTCAAATAGCGTTCATGTGCGTTAAAATCCTGTTGCATGCCCGCAAGATTATGCCCGAATTTGCGACCCTCTGAGCAAGTAGCGCGCATTGATACGAGGTCAATGCTCGCGTGCTCAGTGGCCGTACCCAGCGCTTCCAACGCGCTGCAATGGAGGGTAGTCCCCACATCCGTCGATCCAAGAACCGCTGGGACAAGAGATCCACGTGGACGATGGACCTACTCCAAATGACACGCAGCCATCTGCCGCGTCAATGCGTGATGCCAGCCATCGAAACATCGGCCCACTCTTGAGCGCCGCCTGCGTATGGGATTTCAGCGCCTATCCGAATATCGAATCTGATGCGTCCGTCGAACTGGCGTGTGATAATTTCCCGATCTGGTCTTTTCTTGGGCGCCGTGTGCGTTCAGGATATCTGCGCCTGTTCTCATGTCGAATCTGATGCGTCGATCCAACTGGTGTATGATAATTCCCTGGTTTGGCCTTTGGCGTCGCGAGTGAGGTCGGACATCATGTGCCTGATTCAGGGTGTGTCCTTCGTAGCCGACGCGAGCTCACATCGGACCCTCCCACGTGTCTCCTCCCCTCTGCCTGCCCTCCCTCCTCACGAGCACACCATCCGCATCCACCTCACCAATCCTTCCCGCGCCCATAGCCTTCTTCCTCGGCCAGTCCCTCGCAATATCAATCTTATCCCTAGGCATCCAGAATTCTAGAAACACGAGCAGGAGGTAATCGACCACCACGCATAGACAGAAGAGCTTCCCCGCCCAGATACCGCATCCATAGTATCTCTTCAGTCGATCGATGAGCGCGAATCCCCTCATGCGCGTGGTCCCGTACCCGACAGGCGTTTCCCCGTAGAATTCCTCCTCGGAGATCGCGCCTGTGATGCCGTTGTATACGCGCTCGGTGCGCAGTGCCACGTCTGTCCAGGAGTACATGCTCTTGACTTCATCGTGAAACTTGTCTGTGCGCAATTTGCCCTCCCTCAGCTTCAGAATCGCCTTACTCGTCGCTGCAACGAGGGAGTCCACGTCTGGTTCTGCGAAACCCGTCATCCTTGGGGGAAGGACTTCAGGTATTCCGCCAACGCGCGTGGTAACGACGTAAAGACCGCAGGAAGCGGCTTCGACGATGACAGTGCCGAAAGCCTCCGTCAATGACGGATGCAAGTAGATATGCCCCCTAACCATGACATCGCGCACCTCCTCGTGACGCACAGATCCCAGCAGGCTCACTCGATCCTGCAGCACGTGCGACTCAAGCATCTGTTCCAGATCCGTGGCTTTCGGTCCCGAACCGGCGATGAGGAAGTTGACGTGCGGGTGCGCTGCACAGATGCGCGGGATTAGACCTATGAGCAGATCCGTGCCTTTATTGTAGAAGAGCCGGCTGATGACGACGATGGTGATGGTTTCCGTGGGGCCCAGAGCGCGCGGGGCGGGAGACGTAGGCCGCGACCCGATAGACTGGCGCGCGATGGCGCGTTTGTCGCCGGTGCTGGTGTCGGAGTAGGAGAGCGGGCGGAAGTTCTCTGCCACGACGGCGTTGGGGATCACGCTTACCATGAGGGGATCCAGGGAGGCGCGGAGGACGGTGTTCTCCTTGCATGTGTGGCTGACGCAGATGACGTGGTCGACATCGCTGAGGATGAATTTGAGCAGCTTGTTCGTTAGTATACTCGCCACGTCTGCAAATCCAAAGAGCGAGTGGTCCGTGAAGACTGTGCGGATCCCCATTGCGCGGGCATGCAAAATGGCCTCGTGACATAAGTTCGATAATGAGCCGTGGCCGTGCACGATCTCGATCCGTTCGCGGAGCACGATGGAGCGGAAGATGGGGAAGAAGCTGAAGACGGTGGGGAAGGTGGTTTCGCGGTAGATGACGAAGAAGGGCACGTGGTAGACTTTGAGACCATTGGTGAGGTAGCGGACGCCTGTGCGGCCTTGGTAGGCGTGTGTGATTATGATGACTTTGTGGCCGCGGTCGATGAGTTTCTGGTCTGGTGTTAAATGGACGTGGTGTGGTGATCCGATGTAGATGTAGACTTACGCTTGAGAGCTGATAGATGTGCGATTCGATTCCCCCTGTACCATAGCATTAGTAAACCATTCTCAAATGAGAGGAAGGACCATACTGACCTGGCTGCGGATAGAAGAAATCGCTAACCATACTAGATACTGTCTCAGCAGTCGATTCACGTGGCATCCGGGCGTCTACTTACGCGATGTTGAACGTCATCTTGGCAATGCAGACTTCTCATCCGTCTGCCAACCTGCCCTCTAATCCTCATGATGTTGCGGCTGCCGCGTAGATAAGTTGCGCTGGTACGATCATCGTCGCGCTTCCATCAGGAGTTGTACGTGTTCGGGAGCGTTGAGAACCCTACTCGCTCGCCCGGAGATTAGGCGGAGATACCGTGACGTGCATGGGTCCGCCAATTTTTCTTTTGGAGCGCATCTGAATGCTGCGAGACGAAGTGCGTCAAAGCCTCACTTCCCCCGATCACTGGGACAAAATGCCGGGACCTTTGTACGCGCGCTATGTGCCTCCCAAGAAGAGCGCCCAGACAAATCAGGTGACGCAACCTCCGCCTGAGCCCGAAGCTGGCAGTCCCAAGACTCAGCTGTATGCTCGTTATGTCCCACCTAAGAAATCGAAGCCTGCGGTAGCGGAGACAGCAGCTGCGGTGGTGGAAGAATCACGGACGCCACGTGACGAGGTCGAGCCATCCTCACCGGCACCCGGCGACGTTGAGACGAATGGCAGCGGCAAGAAGCGCAAGAGGGATGATGCGGAGAAGGCGAAGCGCAAAGAGAAGAAGAGCAAGACGAGGGCATTGAAGGTCGCGACGGAAGAGCAGAGCACGGCGGAAGAGCAAGAGAAGGACCTGGATATTCTGAGCTTCCCGCAGGAGGATGCGACGGCAGACGAGCAAATGCAGTGGGGCGAAGCAGACGAGGCAGCGAACGATGGTGCCGTCGACGTTGATGCCATATTAGCCAAATACAGCGTATCAGGCGGCACGGGACGGAAGACACAACCTACAGCTCCGCAGACGTCGACAACGCAAGACGGCGGAGAAGGCGATGACAATGATGCTGCGGCAGGCGCTCAAGCCGTCTTCTCCAAGTACCGCAAGTCCCTCACGCTCTCGCAGAAACGGCAGAAGAAAGAGGAGGCAAAAGCTGGCGATGACGACAAGGAGAAGAGTCCCACGCCCGAGCTGCATGGTCTGGAACCCATGCCGCAGCCCGAGCGGGTGACAGCGGCACCGTACGAGGCGACATTCAGCTCCCTGCCCGAGTGGATATCGAATCCGCGCGCTGTGCAGTCTGACGCTCAACTTCCCTTTGCCGACTTGAAGCTGAGCAAGCACCTCTCCGACAACCTGACCAAGAAGACGTTCACGCACGCAATGGCTGTGCAGACAGCCGTGCTCCCCCTACTCCTCCCCGGCCGCGCCAACTATAAGGGAGATGTGTGTGTATCTGCGCCGACGGGCTCAGGCAAGACACTCTCCTACGTACTCCCCATGATCGAGACTCTCCGCGACAGAGCAACCACTCGCCTTCGCGGCCTTATCGTAGTTCCCACCCGCGAACTCGTGTCCCAAGCCCGCGAAGTCGCCGAGCTCTGCCTCCCCGGTACAGGTGTCAAGATCGGCACTGCTGTCGGTAGCGTGGCTCTGCATACCGAACAGGCACATCTTGTTAAGAGAGGGCAGCGATATGATCCCGTCGCACGACGAGCACTGGATGAACAGGCAAATATGCGCATCAAGCTCGGGTACGACAAGGACGATGACATGCTGAAGGACATAGTGGACTTAGTCCCGGGTCATGTGCCCGAGTACACGTCCACGGTGGACACACTCATCTGCACGCCCGGAAGACTTGTGGATCACATACGTAGCACGCCAGGCTTCACGGTCGAGCACGTGGAATGGCTTGTCATCGACGAGGCGGATCGGCTGCTCGACTCCAACTTCCAGAGCTGGGTCGATGTCGTGCTACCTGCTCTCGAGCCGAGAAGTGATGACCCGCGAGCCAGACTCCTCGCGCAGGCAAGCAAGGCGAGGGTTGTGCTCAAGACGGTGCGCAAAGTCATCCTCAGCGCGACCATGACGCGTGACCTGAGTAAACTCGCCAGTCTGAAACTCCAACGCCCGACACTCGTCGCGGTCGTGGATCCGCCAGCCAACAAATCACAAGACGGCGAACCAGGGGAAGAGGAGTCACTCAGCAAGAACGAGCATGGCACCATTCTACCCTCGACACTAAAGGAAAGCGCAATCCCCGTCGGCGACGGCAGCGAGAAGCCCCTTCACCTACTAAATTTACTCCTGAACTACTTCGACATCCTCAATTCTTCCACCGAAGGCGAAGGCAAAACCGCACTCATCTTCACCTCCAACGACGACAATGCCGCTCGTCTCGCCCGCCTCCTCGCCCTACTGCACCCACCACTCGAACCCCACACAGCAACCCTAACCAAATCGACCACGCAAGCCGAGCGGCGCTCCCTCCTGCGCTCCTTCAGCTCCACTACATCCTCAGATAAGAAAATCAGCATCCTCATCTCCACAGACCGCACCTCGCGCGGCCTCGACGTGCCATCCCTCTCCTACGTGGTGAACTACGATATCCCACCGGGCGTGACGAGTTATATCCACCGCGTGGGGCGGACGGCGCGAGCGGGGAGGGTGGGAGAGGCGTGGACGCTGTATACGGAGACGGAGGCGAGGTGGTTTTGGAAGACGGTTGCGAGGGGGAGGGTGATTAATCGGGGGAGTAGGGTGGTGGAGAGGGTTAGGCTGGGGGAGGCGGATGAGGAGATGAAGGGGCTTTATTCGGAAGCTTTGGGGAGGCTTGGGGAGGCGGTTAGAGGGAAGGCTTGAAAGTGCGGTATGACCTCTCTTGTCTTGTCGAATCATCGGCTAGTTAGTGCGATCGAGTCAGCGAGATTGTCTTGTCTTGTCTGTCTCCTCGGAACTGCTCCCCTCAATCAAAGAATCTCAAAAATGGCTCAGCTGTCGGTACCGCTTCATCGCCTCCTCTATCGTCCTCCGTCAACCCCTCGACCAGCGCACCACCCACGGCCGCCTCTTCCGCTACAGCAGGAGCATCCACTCTCTCCCTCCCCGGCGCTCTCGGCGCAACACCCGCCCCAAACCACTCGGGCCGCGTATTCTCCTTTTCGCCTTCCTGCATCTCATCGTCCATGACGTCTGAGTCATGTTCATCTCCTGGCGCAGCGTCTTCGTGGAGAGTGAAACCTGGTTCTGGGGGTGCTGGGGGTCGTGCGGATGTGGTCAGATCTTGTGGTCCGAGGAGGAGGGCGCGTCGGGCGTTGAGGAGGGTAGTCATGGGGTTTGCTTGGGGTTCTGGAGTGGGAGGTCGTCCAGGCGCAGGTGGGATGGGTGGAGGAGCTAGGGGCAGAGTGACTTCTGCTAGTGGAGAGCGTATAGGTAGTGCTGGCTCGTCTCCGCCATCCGCATCTGCGAATTCAACCGTGTCCCCACCACCATCAGGGATATCATCACCTCCTCGATCATCCGGCAGCATATCTTCCGTCCCCGCATCTGCCACTTCCCCAACGACTTCCGGTGGCGTCGGTCGTCTCACCGGAATCACCACGACAGGATCCGTCCTCCTCACCGCAGTCTCCAGTCTTCGTGGAATCGCAGTATTCGTAAGTCGGTGGACACCGCCATCCCTACGCCCACTCGGTCCATAGAGTCTCAGCCGGGTAGCCCACGCCTTGCGGCCAGCGCGTTGTCGCTTGTGCGATGTGCTTGTTGATGTGCAAGTCCTGCCTGTGTAGGGCATGCGTGTGTCGCGGAGGGAGAACCATTGTCTCAGTAGGACGTTTCTCCGATGAGGCGTCGGGTCTTCTCGCGATCTTGTATTTGGTCTGCGGACGGCACGTTTGGGCGCCATATGCTCTGGAGCGAGTTGCGCGTAGCTATTCTAGAATTTTAGTGTAGGCTATGCTATCGTCGGGCACAATATCAGTGTTCTCATGTACACATAGCATCATTTGTGCACCCAGCACGCGCAACACATATACAAAACTGCTCTACCCATCGAAGACAAACGACAAAGAATAGTCGTGCGTGTTGGTGAGACATCTCGACGTGCTGTGTGTGCGATGAGCAAGCAACGCTGTCTCGGTCGCAAACAATGGATTTTACTGAGACATGCTCATGGTAAGAAGTAAGAAGTGCAATACCAGACTGGGAGAACTCAAGACTTTTATTCTTGTGCAGTGGCGCGCTGTGTGTTTGTTTGCTGCGAATCTCCCACTACTTGTACGTCCTTTGTGTGGATTTGAGAGGTGGTGCCAGACAAGCAGAGTAGTCGCTTTGATGCCGCCGAGGCGCGTGCAATCATCGCCACAGGTCTTGGAAGTATTCAGCTCCACGCTGAGCCAAGCTAGGTTACTGGAGCGTTCCAGCTCCTCTGCCTCGCTGTTCGGCTCGGGATTTGTGGGTCTCGTGTGCGTGCACACGTCTTGCTCAAGCAATGAAGGTATTGACCGGAAGACGATACACGTCGATCGTCCAGTACGGCCTCCGTGTTCCCTCCCATTCATCCGAGCCATGCAAACCCTCCGGCACCTTGATATCCTCCCAAGTCGTGTCGAACCCTGCCTCGTACAAGTCCATTTCCGCAACCTTGGTGTACACATCATAGCAAATCTGGCGATCCGCACCAAGACCGTTGTACCAGCCGAACTTGCCCGTCGGATCCAACAGCGCAACAACATACTCCGAGAAGAACTCCTTGAGCGCATTGTAGTCTTCCGCAAAGGTGTCGTAGTAGATGGCGTCCAGTACGACACCTTGCTCGACGAGCTTGGGTAGTGCGTCTTGCCAGCGGCCCTCGCAGACGGTGACGTTGGGCATGTCGTACCAGCCTTCTCTGCGGAGCTTTTCTTGGACCTGCGGGTGCGCTTCGACGATGTAGTGCATTGATGGGGAACGAGCGAGGATGGCTTTGTCGACGAGACCGAGCCCGTGGCCTACGTTCATGGTGCGCAGGCCTTCTTGCGGGATGAGCGTTTCGCTGTGTCGGATCATGATCTGCTCCTCCCAGTCCATCATGACGGCGTTGTCGGATTCGTCAAGTAGGATCTTGGGTCTGTACCGCAATTTCGACTTAAGATAGGCATGGTTGTCCAGCGAAACGTCATCCTCTACCGCCGCACGTGTTGCTCGCTGTCGACCACCGTCTTCCTCGTCATCTTCGGCCTCATCCATTTCCAAGCCAAGCTCTTGCATCTTGCTGAACAGCATCTCCGCCCTGACACCTGCATCGACCATAACATCATACACACTTTTCAGCCCAAGCTTCAGCGCAAGGCATCCTGGAGTTTCATCTTCGCTGCTCAAATCATTCCAGATACCTCCATTTTCCAGGAGTAGCTGCACAGTCTTCAGGGTCGCATCTTCATCATTTGCGCCACTTGCGATCGCTGCATGCAAAGGTGCCTTGCCGTCCACATAAACGTTAGCGCTGCCGTCCTTGAGCAGTATCTTCAGTGCGGCAAGATCATGTCGTTCAGCCGCCGAAATGATCTTTTTGGCGAGGATGAGATCTTCCTCGGCACCTTCGACTTGAGCCATGCTAGTTTTGTCACGGACTAGAATGGATCTCCAAATTGTTGTATCATGCTCAGAAGTATTTTATGATCCTTGTCTGAAAAATTCATGCTTCAAATGGTCACGTGCCGTGCTCAACCCTGACAGATTTGATCGAAAAGCTCGGACTCGACCTAAAAATTCCGAATGGGTTGTCAGAACGGAGACATGCCCGGAAACAGGTTTCTGGTCAAGGATGGAGCATGAATCGATCTGGTCCGAGTCGATGGGTGCACGAAGCTCGATCCGAATCTCAGTAATGACAGGTCACCAAACAGATTTCGCCGAAGGGCCTGCTTGCGCTGTGCTGCGATGAAAGGGAGTACAGGAACGCTCTCAGCTGCTTCCCCTCGAGTTTTGCAGGAGTCGCAGGAGCTTGATGCAATTTCCAGGAGCCTGGATCAGAGGCCTGATGTGAAGACCAGGGGTAATTTTATGATGATTTCTATCGATATTCGAGACTGAATCAGTGTCTCGGATCCAATCAAGTCGTGCTAAATTGGCCATCTCCACGCTAACCTATCTGCTAACTTGTCTTACTCCTGAGATCACCAGAACTATACCCGAAATGGTGGAGGTGGCGCTTCACAGCACGGTCAAACGTGCATAAGGCCATTCGCGTCGTCCCGTCTGTCCTGCAGTCTGTTGTGTGCGTTGCCAACCTTTCTCCCTTCTTCCATCAGCATCCTCAAATCCCTGGCGACGACTTCATCGAAATTCTGACATGACGGTCTTGGCTGGATATCGGGATCGAAGATGGCAGCAGCAGCCACGGACCGCCGCCCATCTCTTCGACGCACGATCTCCAAGAAGATCTCCTGCAAGCTGGAGTTCCTGAAGCGATCGTCGTCATACGATGGGTTCAATGACCGACCAAAAAGCCGGAAAGTCTTCGAAGGCCACAGCCCGGAGTTTGGTTACACGGGCAGGACGAGGATCGAGGAAATGGAGAAGCTCCGCCAGATCCAGAGGATGCAAATTGGAGACATTGCCGATGACTTCGATTCCCGCGCGATTCGTCAGGTGATGGAATCTGCCGAGCGACGACGCGATCACGAAAGACGACGGTCGCTGATGCAAATGGGTTTTCGACTTGCGCATTTGACCGGCCGCGAAAGTGCTCGAAGTTCGATGATTTCGAGCTCGGTCGAAAGCGAAATGTTGGTCGCAGGATCTTCGCCTGGGAGAAGCAATTATTCGCCCATGTCAACGCAGTCTGGATTCTCGAATGGATCTGCAGAGAACGAAGCACTTTCGGATGTGCCAGTCGAAGTTGGGATTCGGGTTGGAGAATTCGATTCGAGGCTTCGCAAGCCATACATCTACAGCCCGCTGCAGTCAAATCGAGTGATACGGCTGTTGTCAGTCAGGAGACCAAGTGTGGACTGGATCCAAGGAGATTTCTACTATCAGCTGGTCACGATGTCATTGGATGACCCCGTCCCATACGAGACGATCTCATACGTCTGGGGAGATTCGCGGCGAGAACATCGATTGAACTTGATGGACGGGTCGTTCCTCTATATCACACGAAGTCTTGCAGCCACCCTGCAGTCGATCTCGAATCAATCCAAGACCGGATACATATGGATTGACCAGGTCTGCATCGACCAAGGAAACATGCCTGAGCGATCGCACCAGGTAGCTGTCATGGGTGATGTCTATCGTGCAGCGACACGAGTCATTGCGCCATTGAAACCACCCCAAGTGCGCATGCGACATCTGTTCACGCTGCTCGACGTAGCAGTGCAACATGATCACGATCAGAGGTCGGTGGTTGATCTCCAGGTCGCGATGCGCAATTTCATGTTGCCCAGCTACTCAACATCAGTGGTGCACTCGATCTACTGGAAATGCATAGTCAGTCTCATGGAGCATCCCTGGTTCACACGTGCATGGATTTTCCAAGAAGCGGTGGTCTCCGACAACGTCATGTTTCTACTTGGAGAACGATTGGTGTCTTTTGATACCTTATTCAGGCTCGCACTGGCGACATCACGACTCGAAACGGACGAAATGGGAGGCGCTTTGCCACTCATATGCGTGACCAACTTGACAGGCTTCCATCAACTCTTCTCGATGGTGCAGGCACGCTCAGAAAGACATGCGCTGGGCAATCCGAAGAACTTCTGGTCTCTCCTTTCGGAAGTCGCACCGAATAGCCGCTGTACAGATGTGCGGGACAAATTCTACGGATTCCTGGGTCTTCTTGAAGACGAAGACATCGTCATTACGCCCGACTACAAAAAGGGACCTCACGAAGTGTTCATCGATTCTGCCAGAAGCTATGTCGAAGGCAAACGATCCCTGGAGATGCTTAGCTTGTTACCACGGCAAGGACGGACGAACAGTCAGTATGAAGGCATTCCGTCTTGGGTGCCGGACTGGCGGCAGCCTGAAGATGTTGTGCCTCTCACATCATTTGAACGGCCATCAGCATTCAATGCGTGCTTGACGCGCAAATACAAAGTGCTCAACGAAAAGCGGATATCAGGCTTCCGACCTTTGCGCTTACTCAACAACCGGCTGCGGGTGGAGGGCCGAATCATCGATACAGTGGCGAACGTGGAGCAAGAGCAATTCTCGAGCGCTGAGCATTGGACGAAGAGAGATCTGCGAAAATTCCTCAATCTGGAGCTGGCTTTGTTATTCTTGAAGGGTCTGTGGGAGTCGGACGCGGACTACACACTGGAAAGAGTGCTCAAGGTCGTGACGGCGGACGGAGCACTACTCTACGATACGCCCGAGTTCACGGCAGGTGCATATTTGCAAGGCGACGAGCTGCGAGAGATGGCCGAAGCATATCGGTTCGATACACCCGAGGCATTCGACAACGACAAATTTCAACTGGCACCATACGCACGGCATGTCATGGCTTTGCGAAACATGACGAGGGTTGCGCAAGAACGCCGGCTTGTCGTTGGCAGGAACGGAAAGCTCGGCTTGGTCCACAATAGTGTCGTGAGCGGCGATCTGGTTGTGATCCTCCATGGATGCAGGACGCCTGTGATCCTCACGCCCCGCGCGGATGGGCGGTATGAATGCAAAGGTCAATGCTACTGGGAGGACTCGATGCATGGTCAAGCAGTGACCTGGGATGAGGGCGACGCGGAAGAGATGTATCTCGTTTGATCGCATCCCGCACTCGAACACAAGGTGGAAATACACGGTGGATTTGACCTTTGCTTGCGCGTTGTGGTTTGCAGCAAGGCGTTCCCGGGCACGACGTTTACGCAACACTTTATTGTCATATGTGATCAACATACTCATAATCATTTCGGCGGAGTTACACTGTGTTGTTCATTTGGGGGCCGAAGCATAGCAGGTTGCGGAAGAGCCTCACAAGAGCTGGTCATGCCGCGACGGCACAAAATCTTTCCTATCATCTGGGGCGAGGGCCAGTGCAGATATACCCTCTAGGGCGGTACGCTGCTAGCTGCAGAAGGTCGCATCGCCGCGGGCAGGCGAGGCTTTCAGCACTGCGACGATCTCTCCCATGTCCGTCATAAGCCTGAATGCAGGTGCTTGTAGTTCGACTTTGAATGTTAATATTTCTTCCCAAATGTGCCGACGCTTCGGTGCAACTGCGACTCACTCTTATTCTGGAACCAATCACGATGTTCGACCGCGTGATATTGTTCTAAAATTTTCGACTACAGTATTCTTTTCAAGTGCTCCCATTCGGGGAACTCAGCCTGATGGACAGAGCTCAAACTCTCGAAGATGGCTTCTCAGCCTGATGCAGCTGCAGCTGCATGCCAGCACACTAGAGAGAGCTCCGCCCCCCAACGAGAAGTCGAGCCAGTACCGCAGTGCATGCGTATGCAAAGTCATCTCGCCCAGCAAGTATGGTAAAGCGCCGGAAATGGACAGTTGTATATCTATGTTGGACTATTCATGTTCCAGCATCATGCAGCTAACACATTCTCCATATCACATTGGATCTTACAGCTTGCTTAGGTTTTTCACAATGCATGAGTAGCAGTCGAACAGCTTGAACAATCCTGCACATGAACCACACTCGATGCTCGGCCTGCCTAATCCCAGGCGCCTGAGACGGCCAATGGACCATGACCACGGATCGGGTGTGTCGACGCGGTTTGCACACGCTGGTAGCATTGCATCCCGAGTGCTAGAGGTTGTGAGCATAGGGCCGATTCAGAGTGAACTGTCGAGGCGTATAAGAAGTCTTCTATATCTGCTTGCACTGAGAAATGGACAAACCTTGAAATTCACCAAGAACATTCCACGCAAAGAAGTCGAACACCATGCAGCCCTCCAAGGTTCTCTTCTTTATTCTGTCCAGCCTTGCTGGCATGGCATTGACTCTGCCCACAGCGGACATCAAGATGTCGTCAAGCCTTGTCGCCGAGAGGGACCTAGAAGATCGTGCGATCGTTCCGTTGCTTGCGGGTATGCCGGTATCATGACGCCTTGATCCTATAGCACTCGCTAACATTATTCTCTAGCTGTGGCGAGTCTCGTTGGCGACGTCGCAAACATCGTGAATGGCGTCCAACAAAGTGATGCAGAGAAGCAGGGCGCCTTTACCGGGCAGCTAGTCACCGCTTTCCGCAACAGGTATCCAGATTACAACGTGATCGTCTTCCACAGCCAAGACAGCCAGTATGACTTTGACGATACGGAGGTCCATTATCACTATGAGTTGCCGATCTCATTTGGCACCTATGGATATGAAGTATTGGTCTTCCAGTATGGCTGGTATGTGCTCCATCACTCCAGGCTGTTCCGCTGCTCATGTTTCTGGCCAGGTTCCAACGAGCTGGTGATGGTGGTTTCCAGCAGTGGCGATATGCTGGCTGCTACCAGGCTGGAGTCAATGGTTACGTCCAATTTTATCCTATCAGTTCCTGTTCCTGATCGCAGATTGAGCTCTTGATTTGCTGGGAGAGACTTCCACTGTCATGGCGAGCGAAGATTACGACCGCGTAGATAAGGGCCATGTTCCGAAGATGCATTCGAGAAGTGCTGCATTCCTGCAATCGAGCAGGGTATGGGTCGTCCTCATTTTCACAGTGTAGTCCAAATCTCACTGCTACAAAATCGAATTGTAAAGTGAGTTGCCATAATGTATGAAGTGAGCTGACTGCTTGAGATCAACGTGAGGCATGAGCAAGTGACTCTGCCAAAGATGTCTTCGGAGTCCCCCCTTTAAGCTGTGCATGAAGATCAGCAGATGCACGGACCGCTGGTGGCTGTATCCGCAGGAAATACGATTGAGCAAGATAGAGCACATTGAAGACATCTTGTACACAATTGATACATGTTATGTGAGCCCTTTGGACTATGGAGACTTTACATTCTCCGATTCGATGAATAGATGTTGCAATGTAGTGTTGCTCATTAGCCCAACGAGACAGACGCTGGTAAACACGTGATGGGCCTAGCTAAATTGGGCCACGATCCGACGACCCGTGGACGTGAAACAACCAAATCATAGGTTTCACGGAGCTTGACACGACGCGTCTAGAGTATTTTCGTGGCAGTGCAGCATCTGCAGCCTTATCGGGCCCGTATCAAAGGCTTGCGGAGACCCACGCTGCTCAACGGTCAGCCTCGAGGGTCACCGCCTGGACTACTCGCTGGACGCGCCGCACGCGGCCTCTCTGTCTTGTGTCGGGTAAAGCTCGAGCTATGTTTGTCTTCGAGCAAAGCCTCCCTTGCGCATGCAGAAGTGCATCGGTGCCGACTCGTCAGATAGGGACACATGGTGACATGGACAAATCTATCTGGCCAACACTACACAGACTAAGCTCACAGGACAACCTTAAGGGATCCCACCAGAGGGGCAAGATCACGGCGCAGAGCCACCGTACCTTAGGTTGGCGCCGAAAATGTCTCCCGATCTGTGACGGTGTGTGGATTCATCGTGTTGTTCCACGGTTGTGCAGGACCGAGTCGGGTAGTTGTGTCGGAGAATCGGGTTCGCAAAAAGCAAATTAAGTTAAGATCACTTCAGCCTCTTCAGGCGCGAATGGACCGCAAATCTGCGCACATCTGGGACCATAGGCTGATATACCGTATTTGAAGGTATTTTTAACTTTGGTGCAGACAATATACTAAAAGTCATGGAGAACCTCTCTATGCTTCACACATACTTGCAGACCGATCCTTGCTATGAATTGGTCGGAGAGTGAGACTACACTCAATGACTATTTCTCAACATGCGATACTTTGACGGACAAGGAAATCGATGTATTCATCTCTGAACTCAGGACCGAAAGACCAGGCATCGTCTCGTTCCACGACCTCGCCAGAAAGCTAGAAGCAGTTTTGGCCAACGTTGCACCGAAGTCGCAGCAGAATCACGGTCTTGCACAGAGTCTCTGGCAACATCGCTCGCAAGCTTCGAGCGATCACAGGATCGAAGCAGGACTCAGCGCGCGGCTAGGATTTGACGGGTATGAAGGCGTTCACGAGTTTCTCCACAACTTAATTCCAGCATGCTCGAGTTCGAATTCGAAGGAAGAATTTCGAGAGGTGGTACGAGCCTGGAATGTGCCTTCACGGCATCAAAGGGCCTTGGGAAGAAGAGGTCAAGGAAGAGAAGATGACTATCAGGCCAAGATCTCAGTGTCGAGGCGCATCAGGGCATATTGGTCGCTCAAAGGCCCGCGCACTGTCTTTGCAGTGTTCGTTGCCTCCACGATTCTGGCGTTTGGACTTTGGCAGTTCACAGCGTACTTGAACAACTGGCACGCGCGAGCAGCATTTGGCTGGGGCGTAGTTATGGCGAAATTATTTGTAGGTTGATTCAGTCCTCCTCCTTCCTCACTACCTTCTCCCATCGCGCTTAAGCCCAGTAGATAAATATCTGGCTGCAAAAAGTAGCGAGCCTCAGCTTACTCATATTCCAGGCTGGCGCGCTTTTTCCCACTTTATTCTTCATGTAAGGCAATTTTGGGTGTATTGGATAAGCACACTCACGGACAGAGGCCAGGCTTCTAGGGATGAGTCGATGGCTGGGGACTGCTTGCAGAAGATTCTATCATCTCTCCTTATTTGTTGACTGGGATAGACATCAGCGATTTCATATCTCGATGGCTTGCCTCGCCCTCTTCTTCGCGACCATGCATGCTATCGGTCACCTCACTGGTACTTTTGTCCATGGCTCGCGCCCGGAAAACAGCGAGATGGTCGCTGAGTTATTGCACTTGGAGGCTGCGCCGTCGTATATGGGCTTCGTCTGGACAGTTCCGGGCTGGACAGGTATCCTCGCGTTGATCCTATTCTGGGCAATGGCTCTTGGATCAATGCCTTTCATCCGGAAAAGGAATTATGAATTGTTCCAAGCAAGTCATCTCCTCATGTTCCCACTCATCGGGCTGCTGACTGCTCACGGAACCGCAAGGCTGCTCCAGTATCCCATGCTGGGCTTTTGGCTACTGCTTCCAACTGTGCTTGTGCTCGCCGAACGCTTGCATCGAGCATTCCGAAGCTACTTCTTTCGAACACCTGCGAGCATCAAGATCCTTGATGGCGAGACAGTTACTATCACCTGCCACGAGCGCAAAGGACGACCGTGGCGATATACGGCAGGCCAGTACATTTTCCTCCAGGTCCCATCGATCAGCCTAGATCAGTGGCACCCATTCACCATATCTCACTGTGCAGGTGACGTCTTGCAGATGCATATCAAGACAGATGGTAACTGGACCCGGCGGCTTCGGACGCTTCCGCCTATCTTTGAAGTCGGACTTGATGGTCCTTACGGAGCGCCAGCTCAACGCTTCTACGAGTACGACAGATCTGTAATCATTGGGACGGGCGTGGGAGTCACGCCTTTTGCTTCTATCATCTCCGACCTCGAACTGAGCATCTTTGACGATGATGGCTGGTCCCGCCATCGATCACGTCGGATGTCACGGAGTAGAGCGTCAAGCAGGACTCGGAGTCGCGAGCCAAGTCTTGAACCTCACGGCCGAAAATTCAGCCCTCTTGCAAGCAACACGTCTAGTCGGACACCTGCACAGGCGTTCATCAGCAACCATTCCAGTCGGACACCATCACAAGTGGGATCGCCTTTCATCGGCATGAGCAGGATGGACAACTACCACGCCAACGACTCATCTGTGGAACTGCAGACATCATTCAAACCACCATCTGCAAAGCGAGTGGATTTCCACTGGATGGTGCGGGAGAAGAACTCCTTACTGTGGTTCTCAGACTTACTCAACCGAGCTCACGACCTATCGCGATCTCTGCCTGCAGGCAGCCTCGACCTCAACATCCATACGCATGTGACAATCGGTCGCAGCATCTCAGAGCACATATTCTGCTACCTCCTCGACGAGTACAGATCAGAGAGGTGTCAAACATCGGCCTTGACGGGGCTTAAATCCAGGAGCCATTTCGGTAGACCGGACTTTCAAGCCATTCTGAAGTCATTTCATGAAGACGTCAGGCAAGAGGTCCTGCAGGGCGTCACAAAGAAGAACAGAAAGATTGCTGTCTTCTTCTGCGGAGCACCTGGACTGGGGACGATGCTGAGCGATTTGTGTTATGATCTGACCCTAAGGGGCAAGCGCGATGGTTCTGGGAGTCGGTGGGACTTCAAGATGGAGGTGTTTGGATGACGGATTCATTGACTGGATCAGATTTTGAAACAAACCAGCGCATACTCTACAGGATCTCAGAACATGTCGAACCGGTTATGATCATCCTAGAGCAGGTTGATGCCTTGTAATATCCTGTTTTGCATCTTGAGATTTGTCCTCTGATCCTGAAGCGCAATACGGAATAATGCTAGACTGTAGAATACTCGCGGCGAGCGACGAGATGAATCACAAAAGTCACTTCATATGCAACGCTGGCGACGAGAGTTAAAGCAAAGCAATCATTCATTACTGAGGGTATAAGGGCTGCATTTCTTGGACCAACAATTACATGCATGAGACAAGCAACATCGCACCCATTCCGAGCGAGAGCAGGCCAGCGACACCGAAGGACTTCTTGTTGACGGTTGGTGAGCCAGAAGTCTGCTTGAGCGCAGCGTATGGTGGAGGAGCCGACGAGGCAGTTGGCTTGCCGCCTGCACCGGGGGCGAAAACTGCGCCGCCGTAGCCGCCGGCGGGAGCGGTGGTGTAGACTGGCGGCCGCTTGCCTGGGGATTTGGCGGTCGGGATGGGCGTGAAGACTGGGGAACCGCCTTTGCCGTAGCTACCGCTCTTGTTGCAGGTGAGACTTGAGCCAGCAGAGCTGTGAGGAGAGTCAGTATCAGCTATTGCGTGCACAAGATCATAATGTTATCGAACTCACCTGCCGCACATGCCCTTGACCATGCCGAATGCAGCGTCACCGACAGCGCCCATATCACAGCCAGTCTCCACGCAGCAAGCGAAAGCGTCCATAACAGCAGGCTTGCACACGCAGCCCATGTCGAGCAGGTTTGGGCACGCGGCGGCGGCCGAGGTCATGCATGATTGCTGTGACTGTCGTTAGTACAACGAGCGCAACAGTGATGAGAGGCACTACGTACAATGCAGGCCATTATGATTATTACTAGCGGTGGGAAGGTTTCTGAGCGAGCGAAATTCCCTTGTCCGATATGGTCGCGTGCTTGAGAGTGTCGAGAATTGTAAAGAGAGCGATCGCAACTTGGCACTTCGACGAACCCCAGGAACAACTCCGAGTTGCAAAGATCTGGGGGAGCGCGTCTTATACGGGACAAGAGCGAGCGTCGGTTGTTTCTTCAGGAGTGATCGCCCGTATTCTCGCAGCGACGAAATCTTAAATTCATAATGTACCATGAAGCAGATCGTGGGAACCCCAGAAGCAGATCTTCTTCGCGAGGCTGTCGGCACAGGTACAGGCCAATCATGTCGCGTGGATGGGGCGCTCGGGCTGCTTCCAGGCCAATGAGTGTGTTTCCAGAACGCCTTCGCGCATGAAACTTGGACGCTTGGTGTAAATTTGGTTAGTTGTTCCTTCAGGTAGAGCTAACTTTGGTAATGTTCATGACTTGCATCACATGCGTTATGGAGAAGCCGAACGACATGGGAATCACAAGGTGACCGGCTGAAGAGCGGAGGCAGATGCATCGCATGCTCCGGACTCGATCTCGAACTATTTTCAGTCAATTGATCGGCGTATGTACAGAATGATTTCCAGAAGATCGTTCTGCAAGGTGATCTGCGAATGTTCCCAGCTTCCGACCCGTCGTCAATGTCCTCGCATGTGCTGGCAACCCATCGCAAGCATCTGGGCGCCTCGAACGCGTGAGGATTGATGCTCACTCCGTTCAGGGTGCGGATGCTCCCGAGGAAAGAGCCAGTGCGCAAAGGGTACAAGAGTGCAGCTGAGAGGTGTATTATTCAATTCCAAGATCGTACGAGGAGTCCAAAGCTGAGGCAGGAGAGGGAAAACAATTAGCATGTCGACAGTATCGACGTCATCAGAGAGCGATGGTCAGACATGAATTGTGAAGTGACTCCCACTCGAAGGGCTTTGAAGCAGAGAAAACAAGCGCGCACACGTAAAAGTGTATGAAAGTCTTTGTTCCGCATCCTTCGACAAAATGTCACCAAGTCGTTGACTGCCTGAGGTGTCATGCCAAGACGCTAGTGTGGAGCGGCCGCCTGCCGAACTTTTCAGTTCGCACCTGCCATCCGACCAAACATTTCTTTCACAACCATCGCACCTTCGAGTACACTGACTGCAATTGCGCACGAAAGCATCGTCGACAACACAAAAGATGGATATCGACGAGGTTGACAAGCTTCTCGACAGCGTCGCCGAGGAGGTGGAAGCGAATAAGATGCAGATAGATGGCAGGAAGCGTGAAGACTCTCGTGAGAGTTCACGTCCAACCAGCCGTCACTCTCACAGCTCGCGTCGCCGAAGCAGAAGCCCGCGCCGCGATAGGGATAGGGAGCGAGAGCGCGATCGCTATAGGCGTCGTGAGGACGACCGTGACCACTATCGCCCGAGTGGTAGTTCTAGACGTTCAGTAAGTGGAGATGACGATCACTATCGCCCTTCCCGCCGCGACGAGCATCGCAGCAGCAGAGACGGTGGCCGTCGTGATCGGAGCAGAGACCGCGATCGAGAGCGACGACGTGACGACCGTGACCGTGGAGACCGCCGAGACCGTGACCGGGACCATGGACGTGAGGACCGCCGCGGTGGACATCGCCCCAGGAGCCGTGATCAGCCCAAGAAGGAGACGCCAGAGCTGAACGACGACGAGCGTGACTCTCGCACTGTCTTTGTGCAGCAGCTGGCAGCACGCTTGCGCACCAAGGACTTGAGCGCTTTCTTCTCTTCATGTGGTCCAGTTAAGGAAGCACAGATTGTCAAAGATCGAGTCAGCGGTCGCTCTAAAGGGTAAGTGTTCCTCTAATGTTTCTCCTCAGTCACTAATATGAATTCATCACAGCGTCGGCTACGTCGAGTTCAAAGAGGAGGAGTCTGTGGAGAAGGCTCTTCAGCTTACAGGCCAGAAGCTTCTCGGCATTCCTGTAATTGTTCAACTCACCGAAGCTGAGAAAAACAGACAGGCGCGCAACAACGAGGGTGGTGGCAATCCACAAAATTCAGGCATTCCATTCCACCGTCTATATGTTGGCAATATTCACTTCTCCATCACAGAGGAGGACCTAAAGACCGTCTTTGAGCCATTCGGCGAGCTTGACTTTGTGCAGTTGCAAAAGGAAGAGGCGGGACGTAGCAAGGGCTATGGATTCGTGCAGTAAGTCTTGCCACATGTCACAGAGAGCAATTGACTAATCATCCAGGTTCAATGACCCTGCCGCGGCAAAAGAGGCTCTCGAAAAGATGAACGGCTTCGACTTGGCCAACCGTCCCATCCGCGTTGGCCTTGGTAACGATCGCTTTACCAATGAGAGCACGCAGACGCTCCTTCGCTCTTTCCCACAGCAGCAGGCGTCAGGCGTCTTTGGCGCAGGAGGTCGTGGCACTCACGCTGGTGGAGATGTCTCCTACGAGTCTAAAGGTCGTCGCGATGACCGAGGTGGTATCGGCAACGCGTCTGCTCTCAACGACACTGATGTCGGAGAGTCAAATCTTGCGAATATCTCGCGTCATGATATCATGCAAAAGCTGATGCGCCGTGAAGAAGGCAGTTCGACTTCGAATGGCACAGCAGAGAAGGCCAAGCCGGTCAAGGCAGCTGCTCCGAAGCCGCAGGCACCGACTGTCACCCGCTGTGTCGTGCTCACCAATGTTTATGACCTTGCTGAGTAAGTTCCTCTACACATGTGTGCTTGAGATCATGTCACTAATGCTTCTTACAGGGAGGAGGCTCGTGGCGGTGGCTGGAAGGACGAGCTTCTCACCGACATCCGCACCGAGTGCAATCGCCAATTCGGCAAAGTTGTACACATTGACACCGACCCAAACACCACGGAGGTGTTTATCAAATTCGACTCTACTGGCGGTGCGGGCAAGGCGGTACAGGGCTTGAATGGTCGTCACTTTGGTGGACGAATGATAGCAGCTTCCCCACTCATCGAGGCTGTCTACAATGCTCAGTGGCGTCAGGCTATCGATCTTTAGGTGCCGAACGACGACGACGACGCCGCTCGACTCGACCGACCATACCGTATGAACGATCATCGAGACTCATGTCGACGTACCCAACATAACACCCATGACACTCATCAGCAGATCGCTCACAACGCTTGACACATTTCATGTTGCACAATCAAGCATCAACCACTGCGCGCAACACAAGTATACATAATCACACTGCGGGCGAAGGCGCTTTCACGAATCACAGATATCGACGACGCGTACGCTTTCTCGAATGCCAAACTAATGGCACTGGCGATTCGCCTTCGAACTCGAACATGCACACTCATTCCCAATTGTCAATACTAAGTCGGTACTCGAACACTGCAACGGCGAGGACTACACACTGACGGCTCTCGAAGCCTCTTCAGATTGTCAACACTACGGTCGAGGAACCTCGAGATGTCGATTTTCATCACCTCACAAGCACGGAGCTTTGGCGCATGGGAATCATGGTTTGCTTTTTCCACTTCGACTTGATTTTTCACCATGGACAGACTTCGATTCACCTGATCGACAGATCCAAAGGGCATGGATGGGCGGTAGACTCGGACGTGATTTGCTTCTCGTGAAATGCCGGGCGGCAAGACTTCATGATGATTTTGTTGTGCTGCTGCTTTTTGTGAGGTATCCAAGCAGTCGCAACGCTGTAATGTAAGACCCGTTGTACCAGCCACCAATTAAAGATGTCAAGAACCCATTGCTTGTGCAGTTCAGCTTTCCTTTGCTTTCCATTGATTATTGCATAGTGGTTCAACAGTAGGAGTGACAATGTTCGGTCTTGCTGGTTTGATCTACAATTACTTCAGTCGCTCCTTGAGCATGGTCCGAGCAATCTTGCTGGATCCTTGAACACTCTGGGAGCCACGAGATCTCCTCGGACAGATATCAGATGGTGCTTTACACCCTTACGGCTCCTTGAGCAAAGCTTCGATCAGCCCGGATCACAGCATACATTTACAGGCACGAGAGTTTCAAGGTGCTAAACGAATAGACGCTCTGCTCCGGGTCTCAGCAAGGGACCGGTACTCTAGCTGCCTTGCAGCACACATTCACAGGCATGAGCATTCCGAATTACTGGTTGACTACACGCTCTGCTTCAGGGTACAACAAGCGACTTGAGCTGGCTAACGGCAATAATTCATAGTATACACATCTTCTCTTCGCCTTACAGCTTGGCCTGCGATGCGCCATTTGCAGCCATATCCTTGACCAGATTTCTTGCGATCCATTCGCTTATGCCCATGTTCGTGATCATAGGGTTGACACCAGACGCGCTCGGGAACACACTGGCATCAGCGACATACAAGCCTTCATCCACTTCCCAGACCTTGCCCTTGGGATCGACGACACCCTTCGAAGGTGTAGCAGACATCCTGTTTGTGCCCATCTGGTGAGCGCTCACAAACACGGTGTCAGGATCCGGAAGTGCACGCTTCCTGACTTCGTCGAGCCACGTGTTGAAGGCTGGGTCGTTAACCCCTTCAGTGGCAGCTTGGCTCTCTGGACGCACGTACGTCGATGTGCCTGGGATCGTGGTGAAGATCTCCTTCGCGCCCATGATATAATTGAGCTTCGCGGCGGCAACGGTACCTTCGACGAGATACTTGCGATCCTGCTTCGTAGGCGTGAAGACAACGCGCGGTCGACCGTCTGCTGCATCAGGGTACACGTAGCCGCTGCCCGAGTCACGCATCATAGCGAAGTGGCCGACCATGTTCTTGAGCTTCGGAGCAAGCAGCTTGTAGTCCACGCCGCCTGTCCAGGGCGAGAATGAGAGTAGGGCCGTTGGCACCATTGTGGCTGACTCGATCTTCGCACCGTGACCTTGACCGTCCATATTCTCGAATTCGTTTACCACGGCGGTGAGGATGCCTCCTTCCCAGGGTCGGATTTCCTCATCGTAGACGGAGCAGACGAATGTGACCGGGTGGAGACGCAGGTTACGGCCGATCCACTTGTTCTTGAGGCCGGAGCGCATGAGCAGGAGTGGCGATTGCATTGTGCCGCCTGAGACGACTACGCGCTTCGCCTTGATGATGACTTTCCTCTTTACAAGTGGAGTACCTGCGACGCCAGCGTGCTCATCGCGAGAGGTGAAGACACCTTCGACACCTGTCGCGACTTTCTTGCCATCTCTCTGCTCGAATGAAACCTTCTGCACATCGAAACCTTCAAGGAATTTTGCGCCTGCCTTTGCTGCATCAGGTAGCCAACTGACCATTGGACCTTGCTTCTCGCAGCTCCCACAGCCGAAAGTGCAGAAGCCGCAGTAGTGCTCTGCGCCGCCCGTGTTTTGTGGTACAGCCTTCGCAGACCAGCCCATTCTTCTCGCGCCTTCGAGCAGGACCTCGTTGGATTTGTTGTGCCTGATGGCTGCAGCTGAGACGCCCATGCGACCGCATACTGTGTCAAGACAGTCTTGGAACTCGGCGCTGGTGAAGAAGGGCAAATTGTCCTTTGTTGCCCATTCTTTGCGCACAAAGCCCTGAGTCTGCAGACTGGCTGACCAATTCACCGTGCCGCCACCGCCCCACGTTGAGCCGGCTACGATGGCTATGGAAGAGTCGTCGGAGACAAGTGCGCCGCCGCCCATGAACAGATGCGACCAGCCTTGTTCTTCTGTCATGGGCAAATGGCTGGATGGCCAGTAGTAGCCTTTATCCACGACAGTAACGCGATGACCAGCCTCAGCGAGCTTCTTCGCAATGGGACCGCTACCGCATCCAGAGCCGACCACAATCACATCCGTCTCGAGGACCTCGACATCATTGCCCGGCGGGATCTGGATGAATTCGAATTCAAAGCTGGGCATTGGCTTGCCATGGACTGGCACGCGAGGCAGATTCAGAAGTGGGTATAGAGTTGGGGAGACCTTGATCCAGTTTTGCTTAATGAGTGCTGTGAGCTGCTTGTAGAGAGTGCGATAGACAGGGATATATGCTCTGGACCATCCTTGGAGGATCTGCTCGCGCACGGCAACTGGTTGGTCTGCAAATGCTGTTGCGCCGCCCGTCAACACAAGAGCAGATGCGCGGTAGCTGTGAAAGATCAGTACCAGCATGCAGTTATGATCAGAAGCGCTTACTTCAGGAGATTTAGGATTATGCCAATCAGCTTCACTTGATCAGGTGGTGTATTCAGCGCCAGAAATCTGTATAGCGCATCTCTGAATTGTGGAATCTTGCTCGGCCTTTCAGAAAGATACTCCTGCGTCAAGTTCTCCGTCTTGTTCACGTGCTCTGATTCTGCCGCATATCTGTCGATCGTCGCAACCACAGACGCATACTTCTTCGGCTCCACAGCAATCGCCTTGAAAGGTGTCGTTGGTTTCGTGCTCTCAATGATCGCTGGCACGACTGTATCTGCGATCGCAAGCAGTGTCCTCCATTGATCCTTCGTCAAAGGATCGTCCTTTGGCAGGTCTCCCAGCGGACTATCCTTGATGATATGGCTGATTGGCTCAGCGTGAAGCGATTCCACTGGTGCTGTCATTGTGAGTGATTATGCCGCAGTAGAAGATGAGCTCGCGCGCAGCGCTTGCGACATTATATTTGGAGAGGTGGAGAAGGCATGGAGGCGAGATGGCAGCATCAGGCCATGCCGACACGTGCTGGCGATCGAACTCTCGGCTTGCCTGGGGCTGGCTTCAGATGCATGCTGCACGTCGCCAGGTGTGTGGTCTGCCCTTCACGGACTCCGGTCTGGGCTTTGCAGGATGTTGTACATGGTGGAGAACTCCGCAGTCACTCGATGGATGGTGCTGATGATGGACAGCAGCATTCATCCGACCATCAGACAGTTCATGGTCACCATCAATCACCCAAATCAGTACTCTGCAAGGCGAAAAGTCTCTGGCAGCGTTGTACGGTGATGAAGCAAGGTCGAATGAAATGCTTGAAGCGGAAGTGGCCGAGGCTTGTGTGCCGGCTTCTCCAGCTTTGACGCAGGGTCCATCGGCCTCCGGTGCAGAAGGCCGGGGATTTAGGGATGATCGACAAGCCTTGTATCATTCGATTGTACGTTTTTGGAAATGAAGCATCTTGGAAAAGCGACAAGACATGGATCACAAGCACGCCAAAGGAGCTTTTGGCATGGGAATGTCTTCGCTTGGATTCACAGATTGGATGTCCGGTACGGAACGACTCCGGACCAACCCAGCAAGCAGGCCTGACAAGAGACGAGAACGCCTGGTCGGCATCCACCTTTCCACCCATCGCATCTGCATGATGGAGCAGGCTACATGCAGTCTCTACACTCCCTTGATATCTCTTCTTCGAAGAGTTGAGGTGTTGTCCTCCAATGTCTTTGGCTACAGCGACGTCTTACCACCCCGACACGGGCCAGAACAAGAGAGCAAATGTTCAGAGGATATTGGATCATTGAGCGCGCTCAGACGCGATCCTGCACCACACCAGAAGTGCCTCTGATGTGCAGAAACGACTCTGGGTGGGCGTCAATATCCTATGAGACGAGCTTGAAGATTTACAATCCATTTTGGATGACTATTTGTTCATATAGAAGTATCGAATCTATCGTTGAACTGCTATGCTCACTGCTCAGGCGGTGGCACTCGAAACCGACCGAAGCGTCTTAAGAGAATATCGCCCGCCAACCACTCCGCACGAAGACGCGCCTCGTCAATTCCTTCGACACCCCAATCGTGCAGCCAGGCTGCTCCTCACAAGAGAAGACCATGCACCCGTAATCCAGGGTCACAGGCTGTCTCCAGTAATGGTCGCGCAGCTTTTGGTATCCACCCAGTTCCGCATCCCATATCGGTTTCAAGACTTGCTGCATGTTGGGGTGCGCTAACCCCTTCAACAAGGTATTCTCGTACAGGTGCTCGATATTATTACCGATAACCATGAGAGGGTCGGTGGCAGCAACGACACGCAGAGATATCGCACTTCCCAAGCATGGCATATATAAAAGAGTCGTTCTAGTGATCTCCGCAGCAGCGGGTCTCAGTCCTTCGACGAGTGTCGGCGCCAAACACTGTATTTCATTGCGAACAAATGCTAATCGCGTCGGCGGATTTGGATCATCGGCCTTCTGATCGTATGGTACCACGGTATAGCCGTGCTCTTCGAGGAAGTCGAGGTCCGCCTGCTCAGTCACAGCAGGATCTTGATAGAAGACTGGTATCTTTCGACCAGTTCCAGCGCCTTCGACGCATTCGCGCATCTTGTCGAGCAGAGCTATCTGAGCAAGTGGTCCCCAGGACCTACCATTCGCCCTGGATGGGACACCTATTCCAAGCGCAACGATTCGATTGATGCGATCCGCGACCGGTCCCAAGAGTCTCTCAATTTCGCTGTAAGCCGTTGGAGCTGGCCCGTTACGGATCGATGCCTCGACCTCGGCGAAGAAGACCTCGGGTCTCTCCTGATCTATCACTGACATTATAGGGTGCGGTGGTGCCATGTGTTCTGCGAAAAAGTCTTCAATATTCGGCACCGGCTGATTTATGGCTCAGTTCAGAAGATCTGGACAATTGTGTGGAATTTTCATGTTCGCGAGTGGACAAAGACATCATTGTTGCGCATCGAGTCCAGGCTAGACAAAGAGCAGCCATGCCTCGAATCGTCCTGCATGACAACCGGATCATCCGACAAAGAGCGATATCAGCTGCTTGCAGCGGACTCTACCATCTTGAGCTTTTGTTCCGCATCGTGTTGTTCCATGCTGCATGCAAGGTGCCGTATGCCTCGAAAGCTACCAGTCGATCATACATTAAAGCTCCCAGATCACAGCATTATAGAGAAACGACTAGAGCAGACTCTGCGCATATTGGTTCTCTGAACTACGTACTCAATTAAGTTTGTCCGGCTTCTCGCTACTGGTTTTCTGACGCTTGTTCGCTCGTACACTTTCCTCGATCCGGTCTTTTAGTTCTGTTAAAATCGCCTGCATCTCGATGTAATCCTCTTTGCCGGCCTTTAGGAGCTTGTTCATTGTAACCTCCGCGTCCACCAAGCCACCAAGATCTTCCGAGTCCTCTCGAGCATGTTTGTACATGTTCCTGAGCAGACGGTCTATTTTTTTCAGATCACCTTCACGTCTTTCGATGCGACTTAAGCGCCCTTCAACCTCCTCTAGCGCATGGTCATTGCACGCGGCCTCCAAGTCAAGCACCATGTCCCCTTCACCAACATGCCAACCTTTGGTCTGTAGGTCCGCGATATCAGCATCTGCTTTCAATCGCTGAAAGGTCCAAAATGTTGAGTCAGCTCCTCTTTCCGGATCAGTGAGTCTCATCCTTATGTAGTCTTGCTTCAGAACATCCACTGTTTTGCAGTACTTGTCCCAGTCATAGCCGAAATGTTCGCGACTTTGTGGCGTGCCACATTCCTTCCTAAGAGCTGAGTGGGTCCACAGAACGTCGAGCGGATGAGTGATGAATATGGCTGGCCTCGTCTCCGACAAGACCCGCATTACGACCGTGACCGGAAGATGTGGCATGAAAAGCAAAGTCCTGTCCGTGGTTTTGGAGACTACGCCCTTAATGTCTATTTTCTCGTCCCAGCTTCGCATGAGAATGTCTACATGCTGACAGCTTAGAAAGTACCAGTCTGGTCTGTTGTCGCGGTCTGAGCGTTCATCGCATTCGATGGGCTTCATGTCCAGTCGTCGTTCAAGGAACCTCTGATCCAGCGCAGTGCTCACCGGGTCGCTATAGAACGCATCGAGGGGGAATTTGTCTTTTGGGTCCGGCCCTTTATAGGTCAATGTATGTTTGAGCGCCTGCAGCATCGCCGTCTGCTTGAGGATGGAGGCCTTCATGCTCGACGGAGACCCGAGACCCACCACGATGAGGCGATTCACGGATCCTGCGAAGTCTTTAACAGACTTGATCCACAGATTCGCCTCACGCTGGCCCTCAATGGTTTTGGAATACCGGTTCACAACCTCGTTATACCTCAATTCGAGCGCCTTTAACGTCTCGTCGTCGTCCGCTACTTGTTGGGCTGTTCCAGACTGCCGAGGTTGCTGAGCTGCGGGCGCTCCGGCGTCCGCTCTTGATTTGCTCTTGATTGCGAGGTGGGCTGTGTGCTGTTCGAGTGTTGTGTCCCAGAGTCAAAGTTGGAGCACACCGCGATTAGCGGGCGACAGAGCGCGAATGACATGGCATGCATGACATATGCTTGAGGATGTGGACAAAGAATGTTTCCGTTCACGGTCATGGATTACGGAGACGCAGGTCGGTTGCGTTCAAACGCTGCTTCGATAGACCAGGCACAAAGAAAGTATCTCATCAGATTCGTACAACTTGTCCGGGGGCTTAATTCACCTATGCTCTTTGTCGGCCTGAGTTATCCTTGAAGACTATGTGACATTCAAGACAGAATGCTATGCGCACAATGACGCTCAATAGCCGCATAAGATTTGTTGCGACATTTACATCGTAATGAGCTCGTGGTGTCGGGAAGAGAGATGCAACTTGTGAATTACCGTACTGGCACTTCTATACCGCGAAACGCTTGCGGTCCAATTCATCGAGGTAAGCGGTGAACTCCTCGACCTTCTGACCTTGCGGCCTTGGGTGGAAGTCGGTCGGGATATCTCCCACAATCTCATCCAACAGAGCTTTATCGTCCATAGAGCCCTGTCCTTGCTCCCAATTTTCTTGTTTATCACGACTATATGCCATGAAGCCAGAGCCGATCTGTTTTCTCCAGTAATCATCCCTCAACTCTTTGTATGCTAAGTATTCTTCGTCCCATTGTTTCTCAAATTGTTCCTGCTCTTCATCAATAGCCAAAGAACATATCCTGGTCCACCTGAACAGTGATTCTATTGGATTGGCGATCATCACCAAAAAATTATTCTCGAACACTAAGCGGAGGATGTTCCGGTGAGGCAGACATGGGAGGAACAACAACGTAGAGCTATCGATCTTCTCCGTGATGGCCGACATTCTGTCTCGGGCTGAATTGACCCAGTATTGTTCCTTGCCGTGTGCGATGGCAAAGTACTCCGGATCCATCGTATTCGTCTCTTTAGAACGGTCGTAGTGCACGTACTCGAAGCCTTTAAGACTTCGGATGAAGTCGATGTCGGTTTCATCGCGCAAGTCGCGTTCGGAGAAGTACACATTTGTCCCCATCGAAACATTGGTAGCTGCTTTAGCGCTTTCGATGACTTCCCTCATGGTTTCAAGCATGGCTATCTGGGTCAGCGGTTCATGCTTCTTTCCAGTACATCGCGACGGCACTCCAACGCCGACCGCAACGATGGTGCTGATGCGAGCGGCTACAGGATCGAGAATACTGCGGATCTCTTGCTCCTTCGATGAGCCTTGGTAAGACTCTTTGGCTGTCCCGTACAGCTCCGCAATCTGAGGGCCCGTTAAGGGCGAGAAGTCTTCGGACATTGCAACAAAAGCTTAGGAGTGGGTTGAGTCAAATATGCACTCGTCGCAATCAGACATGCAATTCGAGTCTGGGTCGACGATGGAAGTCATGGCACCGCGACAACAAAGAACGTCGAAGGTCGGCCCCGAACGTGCACGAACACAGTACGTACTGCATGCGGTCATCATGCTAACAAAGAGAGTATTGCGACAGACCGCACTGGCTACATACCTCTATCTAGACCGATCCCAAGCCAAGTTTGCACCGCTATCCAATACAATCATTCTCAAGGTCCTCCTCTGCATCCTCGATGTTCAATATCAGACCTTTCGGTCCGGTCGTCCACGAGTCCCACGGATGGCTCAGTGGCCAGCCACCTTCGTGGGCTACATAAGCAGTGAACCTCATACCATGCTCGAGAAAAGGCATGACCAAGTCAAGTTCGTGACGGAAATACTTGTCTCTGAGGCTCCGATAGCACTTCTTCTCCTTTTTCCATTGCTGACGGAAAGCTTGTGCCTCGGGCCCAACGTTGTGGCCATGCGAATCGAAGAACGTTCCTCTCCAAAAGAAGCTCAGACCATTCGAGATGATCATCGCCGGCTTCGTTGCGCCAATAAGACGGAGTGCCGGGGAGTAGGGCACATTCGGTAGGAATAGCAAGGTCTTCTCGGTGACCTCTGGGACCAGGTATTCGACAACGGAGCGCTGTGATACCGTGTCCCAGCCTGGATAGTCAACACCGCGTACGCGTCTGGTGAAGCTTATTGGTCGAGGATCAGCGTCGTGGGCGTCAAGATCGTAGTCGATGGTGTCCATGCCGATGATTCTCCAGAATGCTTCACCATTCTCGTCATCACGGAAGACAGTATAGTCGCTCTGAACGAGCTTGACTTGCTTGCCACCAAGGATGGCTCGTGCGTGTGCCATCATGACCATCTGGGCGAAAACTTGCTTGTCTCCTGCATACGGTCGTCCAAGACCCATAGTGACAATGCGATCGATCTTGCCCTTCATAGGCGCCAGAAGGTCCCGCATCTCTCGGAATGCATGGCTGCGTTTATATTCTGCGCAGATGTGATCGTATGCGACTTTGACATGTTGCCAGTCTATATATTCAGGGTCGTCGCCCCTTTTGGTGCTGAAGAGAAGAGGTCGGGATTCTTCGTTCACGGATGACTGCGCGTGTGGAGAGGCAGTAGAAGTATCAGCATCAGCCACGATTGCGAGCTGGCAAACAGCCTATTGTTGTTTTGCGTTAGCAAATGCAAGAATCGCACAAAAGATCTTTGAGGAATGAGGATAATTGTTCAGCATCCTAAAACACATTACAAAGCCACTGATAACTTCAGACGACGTTCATGTCTGCTAAGGTTCTGTCACCAGGCCGGGGCTTTGTGCACCCACTTGCACATTCATCTGCGCATATGCTTAAAGAAAGTGTAACGTACCGTACTGCTGCTTTCGGTTGTTGTCACCATACTGCGAGAGGGACACAGAGACAGCCTGTTGGCGAAATGCGGTCGTGTCGTCTTTCACCTCTGTCGACGCGATGTGTTCGCTGTGTAGATCTGATGCGAAGTCGTACTTCGTGCGATCTGTTGTGTTGGGGTATGCTTGTTGCTTGAACGGTGATGTTCGTGAAGAATGGTGCGCTCTGGAGGAGTCTGTTGTCGAGATGTCGGGTTTCTGCTCAAGGAGTAGTGCTGTAGAGATGTTGCTGGATGTTCAAGGGAACGAAATCATTTAAAGTAGTGTCAGGACACTTCTGCGGGTACTGTCACTGATCAGAGCGAGTTCCCGTGATGTGACCCCGAACTTTGAGATTTTGACTTTCCTCCAAAGCATAAAAAATGGCAACTTATCCCTCGTCAGCCACGTCACTCTTGGATGTGCCTGGATCCTCTGCCTTCTTCAAAGTACTGATAGGGCGCGGTCCTCTCAATTTCACCAAGGGGTTCCAATCCTTGAACTCTAACTCAGCATCACCTGTCACCCACCCGTCGTCAACCTTCCCACCGTCCAGCCTCCTGTACATGTAATAGCTCTTCGCCGCATATCGCGCGATCTACGTAAAAGCCTTCCTCTGATACTTATGCTTAAATTTCTTCCAAGCCTCCACATTACTATCCCACTCAGCGCCAAAGTGCTCGCGCACCTCGTCCCTCGTGTATCCATTCTTAACATCAACATAGTGCGCCCACTCATGGAAGAAGGATGGTCGGTTCGTTATTATGATCGCCGGACTCGTAGGTCCAGTAATGCGCAGCGAGATCGTCGGTGCCACGTTAAACATGAAGAGCAAGGTTTTCTCTGCAATTTTCTCGACACTGGTCCAAACAGACGATTTCTCAAAGTGAGATGGGTAGACAATATTCGCTTTCTCCGCAGCGATGTGGAAGTAGTACCAATTCGGGCGCGTATCTGCTTGCTCCGCTGCGCAATCGTAGTCGATGATCTGCATTCCAAGCTCTTGCTGCAAGAAAGCGGCGTCTAGGTCTGTGAAGGCCGGATCGCATCGAAATAAGTCGACGTTGCAATTGTGCATTCCAGAGATGACGTCCTTGATGAAGGCAAGCATTGCGCACTGATATATGACACTCGGATGGCCGTACGACGGGGATCCAAGGCCCACTGTAACGATCCGATCAAATTCGCCTCTTATGTCGTTGAGAGCGTCCTTGAGCTGAGTTGCCTCAGAGCTTGCACAGTACTCGATGCGCGCAGCCTCATAGACATCCTTGATCTCCTCAAGAGCCCGAAATCTGGGAGACCTGGGATGGCAGAATATCGCGCCGGGCCGATTGTCAAAGTCCGCACTGATTTGCTCTCGCCTAGAACGGCTTCCGAAATTCGAATCGCCTCCGTAAGGCGGGCTCCGTGGAGCAGGCCTTGCAATCTCGACATGATCGGCCATAGTCGTTTGTTAGTTGCAATACTTCTTATCCAATAGCTCTCGTGTTCCGATCTCGAGGCTGGCTCGAGTATCTCTCCATTTTGTCAGATCGAAAGCGTTGGGGAACAAAAGATCGTCGAGCAAAATGGCTTGCATTTTCTTTGACCATAGACGCACCGCATCTGACAGCTCTTTCACGAGCCTAGCTCGATCCCTCAAAGAGCTCTCGAGCTCGCCAGCCAAAAGACTGTTCCAAGGTGACGAACTCTAGTGCATAATACGCGTCGTCAGTTCCTCCTTTTGTCTTTTGTCTAGGAACGCATATGGAGAGCTCACCTTACATCTCGACCTCTTCGCGCGTGTACCGTCTGCTCGAGTCCTTGAGGTCGTCCAGAGGATCCCAGTCGAGCGGAAACCCTTCTTCACCAGTCTTCCAGCCGTCCGCAACCCCCTTGTCATCAATTTTCTTGTACAGCCACCATCCCCCGCAGTGCGGATTCTCAATCATCTTTCTCTGATACTGCCCCATGAGCTTCTTGCAACCTTCGACGCAATTGTCCCACTCCACTCCAAAGTGGTTACGCGCCACTTCAGAGGTCAAACTATTCGCCGGATCGAGGAACCATGCGAAACTGTGCATGTAGAATGGCTCATGGCCAATCACCGCGACTGGGTTCGCAGCCCGTATTGTACGCAGGGTGATCAGCTGAGGGCAGCCCAGTACGAAGAACAGCGTCCTATCTGTGACTTTCTCAGCGACTTTATGCATCGGCTGTTTCTCGTTCCAGGCATTGTTGATGTAATTCATCTGAGACTTCTCGTCCGAGAGATGGAAGTAGTAGAACGGCGGTCTAGGATCCTTCCGCGCCGGCTCGCGGTCAAATGGGATCTCCACCATTCCAAGCTCTTGCTGCAAAAAGGACCGGTCCAGATCCGTGAAAGCAGGGTCGCTGCCAAACATCTCGATGTCATGCTCCTTCCTCGCCCCAGAGAGCTTGTCTTTGATCGTAGCAAGCATAGCAGATTGCCGAAAGCCACCTGGCATCCCGTCGGAGGGAGATCCTAGAGCTATAACGACAATGCGGTCGACTTTGCCCACGAGAGTATCCAACATTGCCATCAGTCTTGGCCTAACGGGATCGGCTTCGTACTTGGCCAGCGCCACCTCATATGCAGCCTTCATTTGCTCTGGTGTATGAAGTTTGTACTTTGCATAGCGAATCGAAATGAAGTCGGGCCTGGCGCTGTATTCGGCCTCAAGTTCTGACTTGGTTGTGGGTGGGTAGAAATATCTATGCTCTTCTTGAGCAGAAGCAAAATTTGGCGCCTCGTGCAAATGTACACTCGAATCGGCCATCTTGTCCGTGAAGGAATTGGAATCTAAGAAATGGGTATTGAGCTTGTTGGTAATCAGTGATGCGACTGCAATTCAACCTCCCTCGCACAAAATACTGTCCACAAACAAAGAATGAAAATATGTCTCCATTCTTTGATGGCACCGTCAAGATGCTCAAGGCTCATGTCTGCACTCGCCGGAAACGGCTTCGTGCTACCTCTTTGCAACGCTCAGGGTGCCTTTGTCTAAGACCGCATATGCACGCCATCCCTGCAACACGCTCACATTAGCAACATGCCACATGCACCCAAACTCATCTACAACTCCTTCTTCAAGTAATGCTCCGGCTTGTGACTCGTCTCGTAGTCAACATGCACATAAGCACGCTCGACATGCGGCAGACTCTCCAACTTGATCTGCAGTTCCTCTGCCACATCGTGTGTATAGCGCAGTGATTCCTCGGCGTCCATGACGATGTCGACTTCGACGATGAGGCGGGGCCCGGAGTGGTAGGCGCGCACGGTGTCGATGCCGGTGATGGCTGGTGAGTGCGTCATCGCTATGGTTGGTCAGTATAGTGAAGGCGCGTAGATAATGTTGAGAAGAGAAGTGGTTGAGACGTACCAACGTATGTGATGAGCTGTAATGTTGATGTATCAGCTGAGACGCCGATGAGAAGCATGAACTCTGAATATGCAGTCCGTAGCCACAAGACCGTGATGATCAGCGAAAGGATGATGGCACCCATGGGATCAATCCACCACCTCACGAAGGAGCCCATAATGGAGAAGCCCAAACCAATACCATTGATGAGCAAGTCGTTCCTGTGATCTTCCCATAGAATTCTGACCTGGCTGTAGATGTTCCTCAAAGCAAAACAGTATAGGAACAAGCAGAACTTCGTGACAAAAGCGATGGCGACAGCGATCCAAGCAGGTAGATGGTAGTCACGCACGGTGGTGGTGCTACCCTCAGCGAGCTCCATGCAGGATTGCACGATGATGATGAGGGACACGGCAGTCATGAGGAAGCAGAAGAAGATGTTGCCCGCCGTCTCGATACGCGCCTTGCCACTTGGGTATTTGCGCGGGTCCACGCGTTTGACCGCGCGATTGGTAAGAATGAGGGAGATGTTGCTGGCGGGGTCGAAAATCGAGTCTGCCATGGTCGTGAAGAGCGCCAGCGAGCCTGAGGAGGCGGCGCCATAGATCTGCAGAATGGCTAAACAGCAATTGGCGATGAAGGAGCCCGTGACGGCGATCTTGTACTTGAGCTGCGTGTCGCCCTCGAGTTCTTTGGCTTCGCGGCGGTGGTCGTCGACAGGCTTGAGGAGGCGTTCGATGTTCTCATTCTGGTTCTCGTAGAAGTTCTGGATCTTGCGCGCGTGTAGCACGTCTTTGCCTTGGCTGTACAGCGGTATAGCGATGCCAGAGCTCTTGCCAGCTGTGCCTCTCTTTCGTGACGTGTTGGCCTTGATGGCTTTGATCTCGTCTTCCGTCTTCAAGCCACTGGCCAGGTTGTACGGATCCGCATCACTATTGACTCTCGGCGGCGTCTGCCTCTCGATATCGTCCTCATCGCGTCCTCGCAGCGTGCCTGCATCATCATCTCTGCTGTCCCGCGCGTGACGCGCTATCGGGTCCGCACGCTCGTCCTCGTCGGGCGTTGTCGCCTCGTAGGCAGTGCTATGCCCGAGCTTAGATGGAGAGCCATAGCTGTGTGTGAGCGGCTGGTTCTCAGATGACGTCGGATCTTGCTGTCGCGTCTGAGAATGCGAAGTACCGGGACTTTCCGAGCGCGAGTGCGGGTGCGTGTGAAAAGGGTGGGGTCGCATGCTGATAGCATGTCGGAGATCCTGCTCTGAAGACATCTTGGCGTGTTTGCTTGACATCCTGATCAATAATGCGGAAAATGCTCAGAACAATGGTTGATGGGAGGAAAAGACGTTGCAGAGACAGAGGAGGGGCTAGGAGAAAGTCTCAACAAGAGCAGGAGCACTCGTGAGCCATTAATGAGTCGGTCAGTTGAACACGTGCGTGATGATCTGATTAGATTTTTCATTCGCGAAATGATCGCTCCTACTTGATTCGTCCTAGGTCTGCTCTTTCTTGGTGTGATGTTGTGGGGCAGAAGGAGCTTGGTGGTGAGGCGCGAGCTTGGGTGTTTCTTGTGTGGCTGGTGCATTTCCATTGAATGAAGAGAAGGGAACAATACAATGGCCAGGTCGAAGAAGAGTACGCCAGTCGAAGTCCATGGCTCCTATCTGAGTGGCGGTGGCAGAGACTACTTTCACCATTTTGATTGAAATCCAAGGTCCTTAGCATGTACACGCTGGAGGACAGGATCTGAGAGCACTTGATCGATCGAGACTCTGTTTGGTAAGGATTGCAACTGATGGATGCAGGTCTCTGTGCGAGCCTGAAGGAGATACCCCCGATGATACCGAATCCCTAGCGCACAAAGCTTGATTACAGCGAAGCCCTCCCGTATATCCTACTCAGATCCTCGCCCACAATACCATCCCAGCCCTCCTTAGCAAGTCTATCAACAGCAGTCTCGATCTCCTCTTCACCCTCCAACAAATCCCACCACCCTCTCACATCATCCCTCTCCAACAGCTTCGCTGCAACCTTCGCCACAGTCTCCCTACTAACTTCCCCCCTCGCACTCGTCTTTCCCAGACTAACTTTCCCAGTACAAGGCTTATCCTTCAACGTGCCCGGCCTCAGATTAATCGCCTGAAACGCCTTATCGCTTTCATTCCGCTTCCGCGCCAACGCAGCAAGGTGCTCATCCGCCTCCACCTTCGCCGCAAAGTACGCCGGCAAAACCTTCGTGTTCACGTGCTCCGCAGCAGCTTGATCTTCGTCCGTCCACCACGCCGGTCGGCCCCGTCGTGACGCAATATAACTCACCATCAAGAACTTCTTGACGCTCGGTCGCGCAACCGCGGCACTGATATAGTACTTCGCAGCCACCTCGTCAATTTGCTTCGTGCGCTCGGGTCCTCCCTTCCCTCCCGCGCCGGCAGACCAGACAACGATCTCCGGGTTCACGCGATCCAATACTTTCTCCGCGTGGGAGACGGACGTGACTTCATCAAGGGAGTCGAAGGCGAAGTCCAGCTTGCCGGGGAGGTTAGCTGCGGTGGCGCGGATGTCCTTTTCGTGGTCTGGGTTGCGGATCAGGGAGGTGACGGACCAGGATTTCGAGAGCAGGAGGGGTGTCAATTGCAGCGCGACTTTGCCGTGGCCGCCGATGAGGAGGACTTTGGTTGCTGAGGCCATGCTTGCGGATTGGGGTCTCTATAAGATGCGTGAAACAAGCGGTCAACGATATGGTCTGCTGTTGAGTTGAAGTGCTCGTCAATGGAAATGGGTTTTCACGTCTTTGCGTTTCTTCTGATCGAATAGACTTCTGGGAGTTTTATGTTGTCTTCGTCGGATGGCACTCCGGACGATTCATTGGTCGTTTCGTGCAGCTCTCGTTTTTGTGCCAGTCACGTCATAGCTCACGCAATGCCTCGGAGAATAAAACTTCGCGTAAGCAGACTGCGACCGCTCATTCGATTCGTGTGCAATCCAAGCTCTTTCTCGACCAGAATGGCAATATTCGACAAAAAAGGAAGGCCACGAGCACATAGAAATTCATGTTATGCTTGCTCATAAACCACACTCCATCATTCAGATTGATAATCTATCTTCGCTCGGCCGTGGCACTCATACAGCGCACTCATTAGATACTCCTCCGTGTATTCCTCATCTGGCGCCTACCCAGCGCCCCTTCCCTCCACCATAAAAGCAATCAAACAGATCTATGGATATCAGATCCGCAGCTCGAGAAGCCCATAATGGCTCAACATAGTGCATGCGGAGATCGCGCAGTGATAAAATCAGAACAACCGCATGTGAAACAAATGCTACCCGCCAACGCCAGACTCAGAAAGCCCCCTCGCATGTATGTGCGTCCTTTCTTTGTGGACTCTGCGAATGCTGGGGGGGCGAAAAGCAGAGGAATGTATGTGGTATCTCAGTCTAAGGTATGGTCGCGCGAATTGTGGTTCAGCCTTCTGTGGCTGTCTTCGATCGAGGACTTTGCTGATTCGCAGGACTGCGCATCATGTCGTGCAGTCTATCAGCTATCATGGTCGATTCGTGGTCGCCATTAATGATGCTGCAGATACAGATGGCAGCGCGTAGAGTCTTGAAGCGTAACGCTACAGCTGCGCAGGAGATCTCGTGACGCACATCCTGTGCGAAACATCTGTGCTTCTAAACTCGGCTGGAGTATCGCATGGTCGAGTATCGTATATAGTGTCGTGACACTTTTTGGACGTATAGGGTGTTCAGAAAGTGCTCCAGTTCCAGTCTCTTGGTACGCTCTTCGCGACGCTCGCTGGCGCCTTCACACCATCGTTGAAGCCGCGCGCACCAGGAAACGGGATGCTCGGTGTGCCAGGCACGGTGCTGTCCCGCGAGTTCGTGCTGTTGCTTCGGCTAGCCCTCGCGCTCTGCCAGTGTCGATAATCAGAGAAGCACGAGTTGCATGCGCGGTGCTTTGGCGCGTCTGGGTGGAATCGTGCATGCTGGTCAAGCGGAACCAGCTTGGTTGAGTGCTCGAAGCAGAAGATGCGGCCGCAACGGCGGCAGTGATGGCGGCGGGTGAAGAACGTGAAGTCCTTTTGGCAGGTCGCATCATCGCAGCAATCAGAGGCCATGTCGGGCTATTCAATCAATGTCAGCATCATCCTTGCCATCAATGACTTAACAAACTATAGCAAGCACGTGAGCACATGGCAATCTCGGAAATGCATCTTCGCATGGTGGATCCTTGACAGGCGCGAACGTGGGATCTGATCCAGGGTCTGGCCGAGATTGGGCCCCACGCGGCTGCACAGGCCACAAGGTGTCAAAATCCTCTTCAGCGACTCGGCTGTTTGCATTTCGTAAGACGGCTCCGTCGCAAAGCGAGACCCTGAAGCTAGTGGCGCCATATTTGCAATTGCATCGTCACATCACGATAGGATCCTGTGGAAGGCATACATAAGAACTGCTCATGTGCCCAAGTTTGCCGCGCGATTTGCTCTGCTTTTTGGAAGGTGCGCGTTCGCAGCTGTCGTCGTCACGTTGGTCGCGTCTGTTTTCGGGTGTACGCATGCTCGCATGCTCGCTTCCGGTTTCTCGGCCCAGGACCCGCTGTGGCGGAGTTCGGATGATCCTCACCACGGCGGGCCGCCGTAGGAAATGAAGTGCAAGTGATGGGCGATGGAGCGCAAGTGACGGACATGAAGAATATGGGAAATTTACGTACCTTCCAGTGGTTGCGCGACGGAGTGCCGGTGACGGGTCCAAGGACCTCCTCATTCCACTCCTCCGTCACGATTCTGCTGAGATGTGGGACAATGCCCGCAGGACGGTCAGCCCCGCCGAACTCGTCCATGCTCTCTGGGCTGCCATATGCCGCGCCGCCCTTGGGCGGCGACGAGCGCGCCGGCTTCTCGGTTGGGCGCAGAACGGCGGGGACGTACATCGGTCCTTGACGCTGGCGGATTTGTCGCGTGGGCATCTGCAGATGTTGTGGGATGCTCCATGACGTGCGCGGCGACACAGGTGACTGCACGTTCGAGATAGTCTCGGACGATGAAGGCGGCGTGAATTGCGCTTGCGATGCGTAAAGTTGAGGTGGCGGTGTCGTCTGGATGGGAGCGGGCGCAGACGGTCCGGAGAATGCTGGCGGCTGCGGCGGTTGCGCGAACATGGTGGTCATGGTTGTATAGAGCTCGAGGTGGAGGTTAACCGTGAAGGTGAAGTGAGTCGCGGAACAATGGTAGCAATGAATCGCAGTTCCACTATCGTGACTATCGTGACCTTTGGATGGAGGGGTTCGTCGTGGAAATGTGTAAACGTGACGTCCTTCGGATTCAAGGTGAGCGCGCCAAAGGAAAGACTCGAGGAATGCCGCCCAGTATCATGTGGGACGACGAGGGAGACGTGAGTTTGCGAGCTGAAGTGGAGTGGAAGTTGTCGGCTCGCGTGCAGCGCTGTCAACGACTCGAGTGAGCGAGATTGGCCAGGACGTGGCTTGGTCGATCAGTTTGCGGCTCTTCTATATGGCCAGCCTCGCCTCTCTTGCAAGTAATGTATCTCGCAAGGCTACAGACCGCTTGTTGCGAACCCTATCTTGGGATAGATAGAATGCGGCCCGTGGTTGAGAAATGACGCTCAGCAATTGGCTCAAGATAAGATGCACATGCGGAACGGTGCACAGAAAGTGAAGGTCAAGGGAAAGAGAGTTTCACGAACTTGCAAACAGCATGGATGTAATTGGAGAACATGAGGGACGAGAGTTCCGGGCATCCAGGCTGTTTTGAGATGTGCTCGTCGCGATCTTGCCTTTCACACCGGCGGCGTGCTGGGATCCTCTAGCGTAGACAGCCGGACATGACGGATCCCTGTCCCACAGCTAAAACCAACGCGGTAATTCATCACACGCTTCATCATCACGGTCTTCTTCATGCTGATGGAAATTTAAGTATCATGACATGAGGCTCTTTGGCTCTCGCAAGGCTGAGACTTTCTTCTTTCTGTGCGCGAGCAAGATCAAACGCCAACGTCCCACGCTTCGCACAACTCCAACATCAACGACAAACGAGAAGCTCGTCAGGCGCAGGGAAGCCTGCAGCGGCTGCCAAGAAACGACCACGGTCAAGATAAGGAACTTGAGGCGTATTGGCTGCATATGTTACATCGATCATTGGTCAGAACAAGCCCGCCGCTCTCGAAACCTACCCACTTCGCTCCACCACAAATGCAGCAATGGAGTCTGCGGCGGCAACACGGTTGTATCTATTACATGTTCGTTGAAGCATCTGTCCCATCGTCGTTGAGTGCCACCCAAATCTGGTCCTTACGCGCCACGCGAAGCTTTTCGGCTTCCTCCGTCGGTGACCCGGTCAGAAGTCCTTCGGAAATAGACTTGTCGCAACTGGTCCCGACTGTCAATCACTAATGGCTGCATCTTAGCCCAGGGTCCAGACTTTCGCGCCATGACTCGCTGCGTCCTTGATGCTGTGCATGCAGTGGCTTGCATATCATCACGTGTAGCCGTTTCTCACGCTCCCGATTTGGATATAACTTGCAGAGACACGGCTCGTTGAAGGTTTATGACGGAATGCCTCCATTATTCCGTCGAACTCGATCACGATTTCGCTACCGATGAAGCTGAACGATTGCAACCACGATCAACAGCTTTGACAGAGAGAATTGACTGTGTCTAGACGCAACAACACTTCCGCTGGGCATACCGCGATAAGCGTGTGCACACTCGAGGAAGACATGAACATTACACGCCGTCGCGCAGACCGCAAAACAGCAAACCTTGCTTTCGCCGTGCATTTTAAGTTTTAAACTTTGAGGCTACTTTAGCGTACGAAAGATCTAAGGAACCGTTACGAGGCTCCATGCGGACGTTCTCCCACTAACACTGAAGCTCACATTGGCAAGCTATGTCATGATCGTCCCTAATGTGAAGTGGCATCCCCAGAATATGAGCATCTTCGCTTGCCTGCTTGCATCTTCACGTCGCTACTGCAATCTAGCAATAGTTCGGCGACGATCTTACTGCACGCCGTTGGTTGCCATCGGAACCGGGAAGTCTTGGTTCATTTGCTTGGAGCACGAATAACCAATTTCTAAAACGAACATGATAATAGTCGACATACTGTTGCGTGTTTAGCGATCGCGGGCTCTTAACACGCTGAATTCTGATTTAGACGTATTGCGAAAGTCTCCATGACCTCCAAGACTTCACAGTATTTCCCAGCTCGGTGGTCGCGCCGCTGACCAGAGGCATCGTCGAATGTGGAGATGCGACCATAACGCAAACTGTCCTGAAGGGGACCTGAACATCCAGCCTTGCCAACGAGGTTGCCAATCGCTTTAATGAGACGACTCCACGACACCAATGGATCAGGATTAGGGAGCTGTGCAGTCCATCCAACATGGTTCTTGACATCTTGGCTATCTACCTCCACGAACAGCGCTTTGAATATGCTTTCCTCTACATACATGCTCTCGTCTCGAGGCCTGCTTGAAAGATAGCAGACTGTGAGGCTTCCAAACCAAGTTCATCGGTTGGCTCACTCGACAGCGGTATTGAACAGGCCTCACTTTCGTTCGACCTCCCTTCCGACTTGCGACAAGTATTGCCCTGGTGAGGTGCGCGTGCCCGACGCTGTCCGGCATTCTTGTCCTCTTCCTTCCACCATCAGCCGCGGACGACGCAGCATCAGTTTTCAGAATTAGACAAACATCGAACGACGATACTGGATGAGCACGCATATGCTGGAGCAAGTCGCAAGAGAATCATGTGCTGGACTATGGAAGACTACAAGAAAAGCTGTGGGGGCACCATTTACTGCGAAGTTAGACATCCACTTGTGTTTGCAGGATGGGACATATTCTTTGCATGCATTTTGATGCACAGATTCCATCTGAAACACTTCTTCGCTTGAAACATGTGACTTTGCGCGCTTTTGCATACCGAAGTGGTAGCTTCCATCTGCCCCTCGCTATGACATATATAGGCTACACGAGATTGCGGGGACTGATTTGTATAACGCCGAAAATATTCCTTGCATATAAATTGGTAACACCGATGATGACATCTCGAACGTACAGCACAACTGCTTCAACATTAAACAATTAAATTCACCATGACTGACAATCTTCCATTCAAGGCAAGGGCTCCAGTTTCCGTGTAAGTTTGGATGGAAAAATTAATGGACGACAGCTCGATCATCCCAAGATCTTCCATGACAAGTCCTATGTAAACGGAAAATGGGTGGAGGCAAAGTCGGGCAAACGCTTTGATATCGTCGGTATGACTACGATGCCACTGATAAATCGAGCACATTGAATTGACCAGACTGCATTGCACAGATCCAGGAACTGGCAAGAACTGGGCCAGTGCGCCGAACAACGCGGCTGAAGATGTCGATGCCGCAGTCAAGGCCGCCGATGCCGCCTTCCAGAAGTATAAGCTCGTGAATCCACGTACACGCGCTCAGCTGCTCCTCAAATGGGACACGCTCATCCGTGAGCACAAGGAGGATCTTGCGAAGATCGTGACGCATGAAACTGGAAAGCCGCTCGCGGAAGCACGAGGAGAAATCGACTATGCCTCTGGCTTCACGTGGTGGTTCGCGGGTGAAGCTGAGCGAGTCAATGGAACTGTTTCGCAGCCTTCGGCTCCTGGTCGACGATTGATCACCGTCAAGCAGCCCATCGGTGTCGCCGCAGCTCTTGTTCCATGGAACTTCCCAATCGCCATGATCCTCCGCAAGTGCGGCGCCGCATTTGCAGCTGGATGTACTATGGTCATCAAGCCGAGCCCTGAGACTCCACTTAGTGTGTTGGCTCTGGCACATCTGGCCGAGAAGGCTGGTTTCGAGCCTGGTGTGATGAATGTATTGACGACCGATCTTGACAACACACCAGCTCTGAGTGAAGCTCTGTGCAGACATGATCTCGTCAAGAAGGTCACCTTCACTGGATCGGTATGCCCGTTCATCTTTTGCTCTACGAACAACATGTCTAACATCATCACAGACACGAATTGGAAAGCTAGTTGCGAAGCTCTGCTCCGATGGCCTCAAGAAGGTGACACTCGAGCTTGGAGGAAACTCACCCGTCCTCGTGTTCGACGACGCAAATCTGAACCAAGCTGCAGAAGCTCTCATGGCACTGAAGTGGAGACACGCTGGACAGGCCTGCATCACAGCAAACAGGATCTATGTGCAGAAAGGCGTGTACAAGCAGTTCACTGACCTTATCGCCGAAAAGACGCGACAACTCAAGGTCGGACACGGAGCGAAGGAGGGCACTACGATGGGGCCACTCACTGTGCCGCAAAGTCTCCAAAAGGCGGAGGCACAGATCGCCGATGCGAAGAAGCAGGGCGCCAACGTTTTGTTTGGTGGCAACAGGATCAAGATCGACGAGGGCTACTTCTTTGAGCCGACTGTGGTATTGGATGTGAGCGATCAGATGCAGCTCGCGCAGGAGGAGCAGTTCAGTCCGATCATGGCCTTCTTCCCATTCGAGACCGAGGAGGAAGTTGTGAAGGCAGCGAACAACACAAGCATGGGTCTTGCCAGTTACTTCTTCACCAAGAATGTAGACCGCACGTGGCGCTTACTGGAGAATCTGGAGGCAGGCCAGATTGGTATGAACACTGGTAACATGTCAGCAGCAGAGATTCCATTCGGCGGCATCAAGCACTCAGGCTACGGTAAGGAGAGCGGAAAGGAAGTCGCAGTGGAAGAGTACTTGATTACAAAGACCGGTGTATTGACATTGGAGGATCACTACTAGATGTAAACATAATAACCACGCTGCGCTTCCAACATGTACAAATTGATCACAGCTTTGCCTTGGGCGCAATGCCGAGTGCTTTGTCCTTCTTGCTCCTCTCCTTGAGCAGTCTCCGCAAGATCTTCCCGCTTGCCGATTTGGGCACTTCCTCCACGAACACAATGCCTCCTCGCAGCCTCTTGTGATTCGCAACCTTCTTCTCTAACCAGTCCACGATCTCTGCGGCTTCTTTCTCGTCAGCGCCTTTCTTGCTCGGAACGATGTAAGCACGCGGCACTTCTGTGTGCATCTCCTCGTCCTGCACGCCAATGACTGCTACGTCATTGACCAGGTCGCTGTCCATCAATTTACCCTCAAGCTCAGCCGGTGGCACCTGGAAGCCCTTGTACTTGATCAACTCCTTGACTCGATCCGTGATGTAGAAGTTGTGTTTCTCGTCCTGAAAGCCAACGTCCCCGGTTTTGAAGTAGCCATCTTCGGTGATAGCATCCTTGGTGGCTTCTTCGTTCTTCCAGTAGCCCTTGAAGACATTGGGTCCTTTGAGCCACAGCTCGCCTGTCTCACCAGGCCCAAGCTCTTTCCCTTCGGGGGAGATGTACTTCGCTGTCATGTTGGGGAACATTTTGCCTACAGATCCCACAGAACTGTACCATTCGTCCCACGGCTGTAGCGGTTAGCAAAAGATCCTTATGGAATAAGCGGCTAGCTCACCTGAGTATGCGTCATGGGGCTAGTCTCGCTCAACCCGTACGCTTGGTTGATCTTGATGTTCAGTCTCTTGTGTACAGAATCCACGAGCTCTTTCGTCAGCGGTGCCGCTCCAGATGTGATCATCTTGATGCTGCTCAGATCATATTTGCTCACCAGCTCATCCCTAGCAAGTCGGACAATGACTGGTGGAGCAACATATATGAATGTGATCTTATGCTCTTGTACTGCCTTCAGAAAAGTCTCAAGATCGAACGCTGGCATCACCACCAATTCGATGCCCCGATGCAGCATCTGATGAACCAACCCAGTCAAGCCATAGATGTGGAAGAAAGGAAGCACGCCTAAGAACTTGTCCTCCTTGGAGGAGTACCACTTCCCAACAGATCCTTCGATCAGAAGTAGATCTGAAATGATGTTCCGGTGACTGAGCATGACGCCTTTCGGGAGGCCTGTCGTGCCTGATGAGTATGCGAGGAATGCAAGGTCGGAGTCTGGCTTCGCTTTCCGCCTTCGATATCTTGATGATCCAGATGTCTTCCGAATGCTTGTCCAGTGCTTGACGCGATGTGTGGGGTCCCGCTCAGCACCGAGCAAGATGACTCGACCGGCATCAATCCCGACCTTCTTGGCCGCCTTCTGTGCTACTGGCAAGAATTGCTTCGTAGTCACCAGAGCTTGTGCTCCAGAGTTCTCCAGCTGGTATGCCAATTCATCGGCTGAGTATGCAGGATTGGCAGGGGTCACTATGCCTCCCGCGAAGAATGTGCCGTAGATGATGGGTGGAATATCAATGTCGTTTGGTGCGTACAGAGCCAGCACATCGTTCTTCTGCCAGTCCCACAAGTTGCGAAGTCCCTCTCCAAATGAGGTCGCATGTGCTTTGACCTCTGCAAAGGTGTAGTTCCTGTCCGAATTGACCATACGATATAGAACTTTCATCCATCAGCATTTCAGGCTCGTTCATCTCCATCTTGAGTCCTACCTTTGTCATCCGAGAATCCTCGATTCTTGCGGTCGAACATCAAGGCCCACAGATCAACGTCTGGAATATCAACATCGGGAAATGAGGATTTTGTCGGCATCTTGAGCTGCTGTGTATATATTTCGATCTGAGATATGCTTAGAATGACAGCGAGAAGGAGGAATTGGTCTGCGGAGGTCGTGAGGCCAGTCGCTCTTTGATATGTAGATCTGATCACGCACAGCTTCCCGAGGCTGCATCCAAGCTCTTCTCGCTATCACTGGCAGAAGAAAAATATGGATCACAGCCGTCGGTCACGACATTTCCAGCCCACCGCTCGAGCGGACATGCGAGCAGTGGACATGGGGTTTTGCGGGGATAGCTCGGTGTTTTGAGTCTGCATGACGTCTTTGGCTGAAGACCCCTGTCGAAGCACGGTTATATGTACCTGCTAATCCTATTTTGTATGCAAGGTACTTCGTCAACGTCTTTGACATCGATAACCAAGTAGCCGAAGAAGACGCTGACGAACCTTCACTCCAACTGCGGGAACTTTTTGAAGCCTCTGAGATATCTGTACGGATGGCAAATTATCGTCTTCAGAGCTCTGCCGCTGAGTTGGTCATCTTCACTCGACTGCTAATCATGGGATAGAAAGCGAGGTGTGAAACAGGAGATCGGAAGAGGGTAGAGCACATTCATCTCAATATGGTGCAAAAGCATCTATGACTGTGATCTTTTAAAAGCTTGGACGACCAAGATCTAGCGGCAGGGTCACGTAACATGTCGCGATGTCTCGTTGTCCGCAATGGAGAAACCAACAACCGATATTTTTCGAACAGCTGTTTCGATGGCATCTAGTAACCGGTATCGCAGTGTACGTCGAGCTTCCTTAGCAGAATGGGCACTCGAACACCTCATATGATCCCGCTATGTCACGTTTTTAATATCCTTGGTTCGCAAGCGGGGACTGGCTTTTATGCTCCCATCCCTCAACCATGTCGGAACACTACCAAGTTAATGGCCCATGCGTATATATCGGGTCCTACTCTGATCCTTTGAGGCATACTGCGAGTTCGAATGGAACGGGTTGGCATCCTCGTCATCATGAAGCCCATGCTATTCGGCCTCATTGTGGGCTTCGTCATCGCCCTCCTCTCTGCACCAGTTATATTCGCCATCGCCCTTGTTTTGTACCGACACCGCAAGCGTAAGGAGAGAGAAATGACGCAACCGACCAACGAATCGGACGAGATGTGCGCACAGTGGCTACAGAACCTGCATATGGGCTTGGAGGCATCCATACGCCGTGTTTTGAACAGGTCTCCCTGTCCACTGGACGAAAGAGAGCAGCGAAAAGTCCCTGAGATCGAAGGTGCCGGTAGACACAAGGGACTGAGTACAGTCGTTGAAGCGAATGAGAGCACTGTTACGGTTGTCAAGGTCAGTCGGAGGGGATCAGCGTAATCGTAATCAGGTCAGTCCGTTCATTCTAAAACGTATGAGTCCAGACGCTGACAGCGGCGAGAAATCTTAGAAGAGAATGGATGGCAGCCTACCCTATAGCGTATGACAGTTGCACAATACTCCTCGAAGCTATCAGTAACGAAGAGCACAAGCTATCACAACAAATTTCAAGTCGTGACATCCGTCGACATCAGAGAACTCTTCAAACCCCAGCTGGGCTGCGATTAGTTCAGCATCCACAAGCGTGCAGCAGAGGCTCGACTTGCCGGTCGATGAAAGCAAGGACAATCAGATCATATCTGAAGGGCTTGATAGTCCAAATTGCCGGTCTTTCCTGCAACTCAATCAGTGCCCTTCTACAAAATTTCATATAAACAGAGGGTTATACGAAACAGCACATGGTCTGTGGGATCTCAGAACATGTCGAACGGACTTGGATTAATCTTAAGGGCAATTGATATATCCTAAAATCCTGTCTCTGAACTTGAGAGTTAGGCGCAAATTAGCACGGCCCTAGGGAACCTCTAGCAGCAACTTACGTGATCATCTCCTCCGCGTTACTTCGGCCGCATGATGGAAACGCCGTCGAGAGAAGATCTGAGAGCGTCATGGTTGAGAGTGAATGCAGCATTAAACGTGTGTAAGAAAAAGTTGCTATAGCTGCTGCCAGCGAAAACTTTTGCAACGGAAGTGGGTATTGAGTATCAACTTTCTCACAGGCCTACAAAACAGACTGGGATAACAGCTTCCCGCCATCCAGCATAATCGTATCGCCGTTCACATGGCCAGATCCTCTACTGCACAAATACACGACTGCCGCAGCCACATCTTCCGGACGTCCCAATCTTCCGTTTGGACTCAGCTTCGCCATGGCTTCCTCGCCACCGCCAGCACCAATTATGTCATCCGCCATCTTCGTTGGAAAGAAGCCCGGTGCCAACCCATTGACCAGGATATGGCGAGGGCCCAGCTCGACTGCAAGGTTGCGTGCAAGATGTAGCACTGCTGCTTTCGAAGCCGAATATGCTGGAGCGGCGTGCTTGGTATGAACAGAGCCGAGACCGATGCCTGAAATTGAACCGGTGACGATAACGCGTGAGGGATCTTCGACCGTGGCGTTCTTCTGAAGCAGCGGTGCGAACCTATAAGTCCTCCTTGTTAGCATATGCCCGGTCTTTAGACCAATGAGCCCCATACTTCTGTATCGTGAAGAAGACACTCTTCACATTCAAGTCCATAACCTTGCTCCACCCATCCTCCGGATGCTCATCAAACAAGCTCCCCCAACTCGCCCCTGCATTCGCAAACAAAATATCCACATGATCCGTATGCTTCTTCAGCTCCGCAACCAACCTCTCGATATCCTTGATCTTCGCCGAGTCCGCCGCGATGGGGATAGCCACGGCACCAGGTGCTTTGTTGGGCAGCGCATTGAGCGCCGCGCACGCCTCCTCGCATGCCTTCGCCTTGCGCGACGTAATGAATACTTTGGAGCAGCCGAACTGGAGGAGCCCGCTGGCGGAGTGGAGGCCGAGGCCACGGGAGCCGCCACTGACGACGGCGACTTTGCCCTGGAGGGAGAAGATGTTGGGGAAGTCTTTGAGGGCGACTTGCGCCTCTGCTTCGCGCTTTCCTGCACTCATGGTGTCCCTTACTCTTGTCGGTTGTGAGATGCGGGGAACGGTGGACGTCTAGTTCTTGGATCTGACGACGCTTGGGTCCAATCTGGACTCTTGTTGGGTTGAAGGTCGTATACGCGCAGAAATTCGACGCGGGAACTTTTTAGGACAGCCATCATAGCCATGCGTTCTGAAATGCCGTCAAATGCCCCAGCTTGCCGATGACAAGTCTTGCCGCGGCTCTAACGCGGGTAGACCCTTTGAACTATACTGTCCACGAGTCATGGGCCACCGAGTCACGTGGATCTCAATGAACAGGACCGCCCGCGACAGCAACTCGGAAAATACGAATAATGGATTTTTCCGTCAAGAAGGCTTCTTCTATTAATGAATGCGCCCTCTTCCAACATTGATAGTTACCTGGAGGCCAGACACATGCCTCGTCTAGCGATAGAACGAACGCCGATGCTCATGCTCCTCTTCCCGCCAATCCATACCTATACAAAACAATAAAAACAGCGTTGGCATCATAAAACATCACCCAATCACTATTCCTATCTCCCATAATGCCCACCCGTCCCTCCAATCCCCGCATACCCCAAATACCCGAGCGCCTCCTGCCTCCACTCCTCATCCACCTCCTCCGGCGGACTCGGCGTCACTTTCGGCGGCAACGGAGGAGGCGGCCCTCCATTTCCCCGCATCGTCAGGTCCGTCTGTGATTTACTCAGCAGCTGCTGACTATTCCTCCTCATCTGGCTCGGGAGTAAGTTCCGCGCCCCTTGGGACGGGCTTTCCGTGCGACGGATGGGATCTTGGATTGGCTGCGGCGGGGCGCTGTACCAATCGTCGTCGTCATCGTCGACTTGTTGATGTGGTGCCGGGCGACCATGCGCGTACTGCACGTATGGCTTATTGCTCACCGCGTACCCCGGCGTACTCGCCGCCCTTGCCGAGGAACTCCCACTCGTCTGCGCGTCCCTCACCAAGCCACTCGCCGCCTTCGCCGCCGCGCTCAACGGCGCAGGCGGCATGTCGTCGAAACTGCCTCTCGCCTCGTTATACGCGAGTCCCTCATAATCCACCGGCGAGCGCTCCATGCTCCCTCTTCCATGACTCGATGGCGAATTCGCGAACGGATTATTCCGCGGGTCGATGGGCGAGTAGCTCGTTGGGCCCCCACCCTGCGTCTGGCTCGTCACAAGCGCCAGTTGCGGGTGCTTCAGCATCTCGTCGATCTCATTCGTCGTCGTGTCAACGGACGCATTGCGTATCCTCATGCCGCCGCCACTCCCCGAATTCGTGGGTGTGACCTCGTGCTCGCTCGTGAAACTCGTCGAGGGCAGTTCGGGGATATCTAGTTGCGCGGGCAACTCAACATGGTTACTGCTGCTCGGCCGTTCCGGCTGGTAGAAGTCCGGTCTGCCTTCGCTCGGGCTGGGCGTGAGGAGATTCGTGCTCAGCCGATCAGGTTGGTACGCGTTCGGGCCTGAATTGGACATCTGGCTCGGCATCCTGGCTGGTCCAGAGGGCAAGCCTCCCATCATCGAGCTCGTCATGCTCATCGCTGTGCTAGCTCTCAATCCCGCATTACTGCTCCTGCTCCCCGTACTCTGCTTCGGCGCCATCTGGCCCTCCTCCGCGATCCCTCCTATGCGCCCATCCTCCTCCTCTCTGATACAGAATTGCGCAATCGTGAGGATCTTTCTCGTCACCCACCCCGCTAGTATCTTGCCCCTCTGCTTCTCGCCCAGTCTCGACCGCGGGAAGTCGCCCTTCCCCACAAACGCAACGATATCCACGATCAGGTGGTGGTGGTTGAGTATCGAGTTCACTATCACAGGCACGATACTCGCGAGGAAGTTCTTGCGGAAGATCTCCACAAGCACCACGACCAGGCCACCAGCTTGGAAGATCGCGCAGCCAGAAGGCACAATATTGCGATGACATCTCTCGACGCTGTCTTCAATATCCATCGGGAAATGCAGTAGCCCATTCACCTCAAAGGTCTCCCCAATATTCCCAAGCAGGAAGAGGACTTGCATCTCGATGGGGCTGCCGCCCGGTCCGATCGGTCTCGAGACTGTATGCAGGAAGCCCAAATCGCCGGTACGCATGTACCGCACATTCGGATCTCCATCCACGGTCCTCCCCTGGAAGCGCTCCTTATCAAAGATATCCTTGCTGCCGTAGAAGCCTTGCACATTCGCCTCCGATTGCACCCAGATCTCGCCGTACTCGCCCACATGGCAGAGGCAGTTGGTTTCTGGATTGACAATGCAGATCTGCGTGCTGACGGGTACCATGCCCGAGTCTTGCACGAGCAGAGCCGTGGGGTCCGAGTCCGGGTGTACGGGGGCGATGAGTCCTCTCCGCAGCGCGTTGCGATCGAGCCATAGTTCTATGGGCTCGATGCACATGTAACTCCGGGACGCGACCATGGGGTTCAGCACATGCGAGTAGACCGTGTTGATGGCCGTTCGATCCAGTCCTGCAGCAGCGAAGTGCAGACGGACTTTCTGATCTATCACCGTCGTCAGTCAGGGTATGCTCATTCCAGAGACGAGCGCGCGACGAAAAACTCACAAACATCAGCCCTCGCCCTGCCCTCCCCAATAATCATCAAATTCTTCAACTCATGCAACCCCGCGCTCTTCCCCGCCGCCATCCCCAACGCATGATCCATCATCTGCGTCGTCGCATACGTATCCTTGATCTTATACCGCGCCAGCGTCTGGAACAGAATACTCGGGTTCTGCGCGAAGTCAACGGGACTGACGAGGTACGTCGGCGCCGCGAGGTAAATGCCCATGAGACATGTGTGCACGAAGCCCAGACCCATGGTCGAGCGGACGCAGCCCAGCACGGGACGCGAGGACGTCATCTGGCACGTTTCCTTCTGGACTTTGCACAGGGCCATGATGGTGTCGTGACCCAGCTGCACGGCGATGCGGCGCTGGTCTGGCGTCCAGAAGACCCAGACCATGACGGGGTGGCCTTTGGTGACCCACTGCGGGCGGATTGTCAGACCCAAGTCTCGACACCCGCTGCTCTGTTTGGGCGGCTTGCTCGTATTGTAGTGGCCCGGCACGTTGACCTTGAGCACCACCGCGCTCTGCTTCAGATGCTGCGTGACCGGTTTCTGCTTGAACACCGCATCCACATCGTTATTCACCAGGATAGCTTTGACCCTGAAATCAGCAATGACATGCAACAAGGCCGGCGCATCCTCATTCAGCCTGTTCTGATCCAGCGGCGCCATGGGGATCGCCACAGCACCGAGCACGAAACAAGCGTGCACCGCGTACACGAACTCCTCGCTGTGCGTGTACATGAGCACGAGGTGGTCGCCCGCGGTCACCTTGACCTTGTGCTTCAGGTACTGCGCCACGGCCGCGACTTTTGTGTCGAATTTCTTCCAGTTGACGCCCTTGCCCTCGCGACCGCGGCCGTCAATCGTGCAGATAGCCAACTCCTCCGCCTGGCGCGCGACACGCCACTGCATGAGATCTTGGATATTGCTGAACTGGTTGAGCGGAGTGCTCGTGCGTTCGTCCATGACGACCTCGCGGTAATCGACACCTGAATATTGTTTCTCCTGCGCGAAGAGGATTCCCTGTCGCGCCTGACTGGCAAGAGGACTCCACACGCCTCCAGCGGGGTCTTCGCCAAAGGGTAGATTCTGCACCGCTCTCTCGATGCCAAATTTGACGTGCACGCAGGCTAGGGAGCCCGAATCAAACTCCTTTCTGCAGAGCATATTTCCGATCTCGCGGCGGCCGTTCTTGACGATTCGAGGGAGGGCGTTGGGGAGGGTGATCATGACGCAGTAAACGCGGAGAGAGTGCTCTGCGTAGAGTACATCCATTACGCGCTCGGCTAGCGAGTCCAGAAATGGTATGTCTAGCTGTCGAGGTGGTCCTCCTGGGTTCGTGGGCGCCGTGGAGGCTGCTTGCGTCTCAATCAGTATGATGGGCAAATACTCGCCGTTGATGTGCGAGTCAAATGCTGAGCTGGCGCTGTGTTAGCTTCATCTCTCGCTTTCCACGCATAAGGAGTAACATACCAATCATAGATCTTCAGCACGTTCTTCATGATACTCGTGACCAAGTGCTGCACGAAGAAGTACCTATGCTCCACGTCCCTCATCGTCACATCATCCACCCACTCCACTCTCTGCCGTATCCTGTCCTCGTAAAGCCCCAGCACAAACACCTTCCCTTCAATAACGCAACCCAGTAGTCCCGTTCTCAGGAATTCTGGTTCAATCAACACTGGTGTGGGACTACCGTCAATGAATCTGAAGGGTCGCGCGTGGAATATCGTCTCAGTATGTTTGGGGAGCGCCCAGAAGCCGCCGGAAAGTGAAGGTGAATCAACCCATATCTCGCCAACGGAATATTCAGGGCAAAGAAGAGAAGTCTCAGGATCCACAATAGCGAGTGTCGCATCAGGTATTGGGTAACCGAACGCGCCAACACGAAGGGTACCCGGTTCATTCGCCCTCCGCTCGACTTCAGCACCCATAGCCAAAACGACAACCTCATTCATCTTCAGCGCCTCCTTATCAAGGAGCACCTCCGTGAGACCCGTGCGTGCCTTGCGTTTGTGCGATGGCAGTGTGGTACCGCCGCCGATGAGGGAGGAATATCCACCAGAACCATTGTGCGCGCCATTCTCCTCGCTCTTGTCCTGCTCGTCCTCGTGCTCGATCGAGCTGAGCGGACATCCCATCCTCTCTTCTCCGCCTAGCCAGTCCCGCATACTGATAATCATGCCGCCATGCTCTGGCAGGCAAAGCATTGGCGCGACCAGTTCCCTCGCTCGCTGGTTTCGCATGGGTCGCAGCCACCGATCCGCTAGGATCTCATGGAACTCGCAGTCCACGGTCAATGTTTCGATGAGGCACAATTTCAGGTGGCTGAAGTTCGGCTCAGAGCCCTTCTTGAAATTTCGCGTTGCCATCGGGTCCTGTTGGTAGTTATAGACTGCGCGCTTGAGGCCGGGATAATCTGCTACCGTGACTGTGGCTTTGTATTTGGAGATGAGATGAGCGTATAGACCAGGTGTATCGACTGTCTTTGACTCCATCCAGATAGTCGTGTGGCCACCATAAACTCCAAGGAGGACACCAAGAATCATGCCACAGCCTTCTCTCGGATCAAGATATGATAGAATTGTTTCGCCGCCTGTTTTCGTGAAGGGCATGATGAAAGAACCGTTGCTGTTGCGCAGACTTGGATTGAATGTATCTTTGCCGCCGTTCTTGTGGGGAATCGTAGATACCACAGCCTGAAGACACGCCATTTGGTGCATGATCGTGCGATGGCTCAACACCACGCCTCTAAGATCGCCTGTCGGAGCTCTCGAAAACTCAATGTACGCCAGATCTGGAGCAGGCAGTTGCGTGCCATCTCCCTTCTTCTTGCTCGAATGGTGACTGCCGAATTCGTTCGTCTTCCACCACTCAACGCCTGTTGGCCATTTCAGCCGCTGCGCACTGATATCTCTTTGAAAAGCTTTCAAATTGTTGTCCGTCGTCAATGCCAAATGCGCTTGCGTCGTTGTGAGCAGAAGTGAAAGCTTCTGATAGTCGTCCACGTTGTTCATGGGTACTGCCACCACGCCTGCCAGGAAACAGCCCATCAGCGCCACAGCAAAATCAATGATCTCGCTGTCTCGATACACGAGTGCTACGCGGTCTCCACGGTACAAATTTGACTTGTCCTTGATGACTTGTGCTACCCGTTCAGCGCGCGAATGCAGCTTCTCAAACGTGATGCTCGAGATCTCCTTTCCCTTCGAGTCGAGCACCCAGTATGCTGCAGTCCTCGAATTCATTTTCCCTCTATGCTGCAGTACCGCACCAATGTTGTCAAACTTGCTCATGGGTATATTGCCATTATGCGGATCGAATGCGTCGAAAGGCACGTCGCGCGGCTCAAGCGGATTCATGCTCTGCACCATTGTGCCTGGCAGCTCCATGGGCGGAGGCGGTACCGCAGCGCTCGGCGAGAACGGCTCGACAGAATAGCGGTTTCCACCTCCGTAGCTCTCCCTCATATCTCCCTCTTGCGTGCCTGCAAAGTCGCTGAAGTAGCCCTGCTGCGAGTCCAGCATCGTGCTCAGGCGACTCTGGCCACCATTCGGACTGCCAAAACTGCCGTCTTCGCCGCCGCCATCGTAGCCGCCCTGCTGTGCGGGGTTGAAGCGAAAGTCGCTCCCCATCATCGTGCCACTGCGCGAGTCGTAGCCATAGCCCGAGGGCGTCCGCGGCCTCTCGTTCGCAGTGACGAAGCTGTCCCGCTGGAAACTCGGCTGGCGGTTCATGCTGTTCGCTCGCACGCCCAATCCCATCTCGCGCTCTTGAAACCTGCCCACCTGACTCGGCGGCAGTATGCCATATCCGCCGCTGCTCGACGGACCCCGCGAAGGCGTGATGGGCCTGTCACCGCCACCTGACAGCGCGGCGAAGGAGGCGGTGCGGCCATTGTTGAACGAGTTCTCCGAGGAGGCGATGGACGGTATGCGACTGTGTCGGAGTATGCGATCTGCTTCGTCCGGGCCCAGATACGTTGAGAGCAGCACCGTGCGCCGCTTCTCGTAGCCCTTTTGCGTGATGTCTCCCTCCTACACCAAAGCATTGTCAGTCATGTGAGCGCATAAACAGAGACATGACATGTGTATGTCATGTAGTGTAGCGACGTACGGCCAATTCGTGGTCGAGTTCCTGGAGCTTGACCTGCAGCTCCGGGTTGGACGCCATTCTCACAGCGTGGCGAGTGTCTATAGCATTGGATCTTGATCTCTGGCAATAGCAATAATGCGATGAGCCAGGTGTTGTGTCTGAGAAAGAAGCAGCATAAACGAGTGTGGTGTCGGGAAGCTGCGATTTTCGAGAAATGACGACGGTCTTGGTCGCTGCTTCCGAAGGGATCCATTCAACTTTTGTGGGGTCCGCCAGGGTGGAGCCCGCGTGGCGGCGGTAGCGTCAATGCACTCCCGCATTGGGCTTTCACTTCAATGCTTGGCCAGGGGAAACTCTCCTGCCTCCGTCATCTTCGTCTTCATCGATCCACTTCGTCCTCAACAGGTAGCATTGTCCATTAATCTGGCATTGATCACGAATGCGCCACAGAGAGGAAGTCTCACAATAAACAATGTCATTCCACGATCTACATACTACCTACTTCTATAAATAGCCCTACATCCAGTGCCGTCATCGATCTTCTTCATCATGGTCGTCCTTTACGCAGATATGCAGCTTTTCGCCAGCGATCATGGGCTCTTTGGACTGTTCTGGTGCCTACGGGAGATGCCGTGTAAGGAGCCTCTTTAACAAGAACTCAAGTCGAGCTTCAACCCTGCTCAACGACAAAGGCGTTAAAGGACTATCAGGTTTCCGGTTCGTTACCAGGACTCTTACCCAACCTGCACTGCGAAGGGTTGTCCAGATACTCATGGCGAGTTCTAGACCAAGTTCACGATGCATTGAGGTCATAATTTTGCCTCGAATTCGTGTCGAGCTGGAACAGGCAAGTCTTCTACATATACATCTTTCCTGGAGGTATGGTAAGGCCAGTCTCTCTCTAAGCAGAGATGTATGCAAAGCCCAATCTCGAGAGAAAATTAACCTGGACACGGAATCGATACAACTGCTCATAATCTGGCCAAGCAAAGGTCGAAGCCACGACCGCCTGCATGTGATTATGCACGGCTGGCTGAGGGTGTGGCCTCTGCTGCAGCCATCATGCATGCTCCGCATGAAGCGGAAAGTCCACGCTCAACGGGATGTTTTCACAGGCCTGCCTTACCAGATGCCCATGATCGCACCTCTTCGGCCTGTCGTAGCATAGTATGTCTCCACCGGAGTGCCGCGAGCGTCGCTTTGCCAGATCTTACATGAGATGGCTTTGAGGCCGCCATATTGTTTTAATTGGCACCGTTAGATATCTGACTAGGTGTCTATCACGAACTGGCATCCTCCATGTCTGCCACGTCAGGTGGTCTGAAACACCCGGACGCCCTCCTTCGTGCGAGCCGCCCACCCAACTACGCAGCCTTGCAAAGTTTCCGGTGAAGAAATGCGCCCTCCTGAAACGTCATAATAAGGCAACGCGTCGCAGCCGTGTGCGCTGGCATTCATCAGGCTGCTATCCCCTCCGAGGCGACGTGGCGACGTGTCGACGATGACTTACAATGCTTCAATGATTGACCTTCTTTTCAATCCTCACCCAAAACCGAGAAGCCCACGCAGTACTGTCAGCATGGCGGGGCGAAATGATAGCAAGGAGCGTCACCGCAAGCATAAGTCCTTGCCTAATGGAGCCACAACACCGATTCAACCAGATAGATCTTCCCATTCACGTAAGAAGCAAAGCTACTCTCGATTCAATCGTCCATCCACCAGAATGCTAATCTTCGCCTCAGGCTTCTGCAATCTATGCAAGAATGTCCTGGACTCCTCCATCACATCAGCCTATTGCGCTGCACGTACGTTCAATCCTCTAATCGATGAATGTGCTCTAATGGATGTACAGATAAATGCAGCTGCTCAAGGTGCGATGAGCCTACCACGACTACGGGATATTGTGACGTTCACTCGAGATGTCCTGATGAGGACTGCGATGGGCGCCACCTAGGTGGGAGTCCTTGCCCGAAATGTTTGTGACATCGTCAAATTCGCTGGGCCCCGTAGCTGACGTTGACAGATGCTTGCCAACAGCGCGGTTGTCCGGATGCCGCGAAGATACCGGGCGGGTATTGCAGTCAACGTAAGCCATAGTCCAAATGGTCACCCTAAGAAACTGACTATATGTCTGATAGACAAGTGCAAGCTGGAAGCGTGCGACTTGCGTCGAGAGCTACAAGTCAGAGCCGGAACGTGGAAACGAGAGCTACCAGAATACTGCCCGCTACGTATGTCCATAGAAGTGACAAATTGCTCCCCATCAACTCTAACAAGATGCGAAGATATATGCCAACGCGGAAGAGATGAGGATCACTTCCCGTGCTTCGAGTTTAGAGACGGTCAGCAATACTGCAGGTCTCGTGAGTGCCGCGCTGGAACGCTGTCTTGATAGCACGAACTAACATGGGTGCAGACCGGTGTGAATGGGACCAGCCGCCGTGCGAAGACTTCCGACTGTCAGGTCCGAAGAGTACATGTACCGTGAATGGTGCTATCAAATCGTATTGCCTCGCTCGTGCGTCTGAAACCTTCCTCCTTCGTACTTCAGCTAATCATAGTCAGACAACAAACTCGTAACTCAGCGCGAACAGCAGCGTGAAGCTCAGGAAAGAGCTAGGAGAGCCGCCCATCAACAAGGACCTCCACCGAATGCGATGCCACAACACTTCTATGCAGACGAACGAGGCGCACCATATGCGCAAGGTCCTGGAGGACCCCTGCCGCCACCACCGCCAGAAGCTGGGAGACAACCTTCCGGGAGACGCCCGAAGAAAACTCACGTCGAGGAAAACCCCGATAACGCTGGTCCGTCAGGAGCGAGCGCCGGAGGCGGTAGCTGGTGGGGCAAGATACCTGGGGGCTGGAATAATGGACCTGACTGAGGCATGCTACCATTATGGCTCCGAGGGATTGTTTCTTGTTGGAGCAATCCAAGATTATCTCAATGACATGCCCGCAAGGACGAACGAATTTATCTACAAGGTGTACTTAAAGTCTGGATGCCTGTCTCCCATCTTCCCAGCATCGATCTCACGGATGCGCTCCTCCACCGACATCCTCTCCCTCTTCTTGTTCAGCCTCCTCAGTAGGACGTACATGAGCGCATACCCGCAGGCTGCGAGTGAGATCGCAGTGATCGAAACGGAATGTCCAATCACATATCGACCGTCGCTGTTGGTGATGCGGTAGATCTGCCCGGCCATGATACCAGCCGAGTTGCCAATGGTCTGCTGTAGACCGATGGCCGTCGCACGCTTGAAGTAGCCGGCATTGCTGTTGATGATCCAGGTCACGTTCAGACCGACACAGCAATAGATGCCAGTCGCGGTGACGAACGTGGCAAAGTACAAAACAGCAGTCTTGTCCATTGCGACTCCGAGCATCATCGCGTAGCCGACTGCAGTGACGAGAGCAAGCGGCGTCATGAAGAATGCTCGGCGGTTGAAGTAGTCCGATGCGAATGAGACGGAGATGTACACCGCCGAGGCCCAGATGTACACCGGCACAGTCAACAACTGTGTCCGCACGCTCGAGTATCCAAAACCTCGGATGATGACCGGCAAGAACGTCGAAAAGCCGAAAGAGCAGGTATTGGCGCAGAATTGGCAAGCAGAGTTCAGCCAGACCTTGGGATCCTTGAACGCGAGCTTGATCTCAGACCTGTCGACCGCGTCTTCAGTCATGGACTTGCCCTGGTAGAGCCGCTGATTATCGTGACGAGCACGGAGAAGGGCCTTCTCGTCTTCGTTCAACCACCAAGCTGTCTCGAAGTTGTCTGGTAGCATGAAAATCGTTGCGATGCCAACAACGATGGAGATAACTCCTTCGACGAGGAAGAGCCATCTCCAGCCAGCGAGTCCTGACGCGCCATGCAGGTTCGTCAGACCGTAAGCGAGTAGACCACCGAAAGCACCAGACAGGGCTGATGCGACGAAAAGGTATGACACGCGACGCGCCTGCTCCAACGGCTTGTAGTGCATGCTCAAGTACAGCGTCAAGCACGGGAAAAGACCGGACTCGAAAGCACCGAGCAAGAGACGCGTCGCGAGGAGGCCGGCATAGTTCTGGATGAAGGCAGCGCCAATGATGACGGCTGACCAGCCAATGATGAAGAACGGAATCAGGCGCGATGGTCGCAGCTTCTTCAGCATGATGGACGCGGGAACCTCGAAGGCAATGTATGTGACGTAGAAGAGCGTGACGGCAACATTGAGGCGGTTGCCGGTCAAGTCGAGGTCCTCGTTCATGCCAGCAATGGCAGCATTTCCTGGGGTATTCTGTGAGTACATGTTCTCGTGCATTGTACTTGTTGCGACTAACCAATATTCGAGCGATCCAAGTATGCGACAAGGAAGATGAGCACCATCATTGGTGACAGCATCAGATCGAGCTTACGTAGAAGTCGCTTCTCAGCAGCAGGATCGATGGGTATCTCCTCGGTGCTTCCAAACTGTGCATCCTTCTCATCGATGCTCTCGGGCACCTTCTCGTCAATGGGAGCAGACATGATGGACAAAAATTTTCAGCCCTTCCAAACTCTTGCAGATTGTTGTTCAATGCAGAGTCCAAAGTTGTTATTGACCCGACCGTCGATCACGAAGACATCATTATATACCACTGACCATATTGATGCTCAAGTACCCTCCCCATCTTAAGCCGATCATCTGCGGAGAAAGTAGTCACATTGCATCCCAGCCTAGCCCACGCGATAGCGCAACCAAATTTGCCTTCAACGACACCCTTATCTTCGGACGAGCAAGTCCGCGCACCGTTTCATGGGGTGAGCGTCGCTCGTCGCGGGGATTGTTCATAGAGGCGGAAAGATGGCCGATGATCTACTGGCTTGGCCTTCGGCAAAATGCATCCTGGGCGGTCGGCTTTTAAGGGTGGTATCCCACCGAGTGATGCGATTTTGCCTATGGATGACTCACCTCGATCGAAAGCCGCTGAGAGTGGTTCTGGGAAGAAGCGAAAGCGTGGAAGACAGGCGCGTAGTTGTGTTGCTTGTCACAAACGTAAGCAAAAGGTAAGTCTGTCTTGTGTGCAGAATGTCACGTGACATTTGGCTGATGATTCGAAGTGCGATGGTGCTCTGCCGTGCTTCAATTGCAATAGGCGTGGTGTGGGAGCGACATGCTCATACTCAGAAGAGGCCGAAGCTCATCGAAGCCAAGGGCGCCGATGTGTTTCACCGCCAGAAGAATATCATAACAGCGACAAGGATCGATCATTAAGTCCGAACCTTGGGCCAAATGATCGAGCTCAAGGTCAGCGTTACCGGCGTGGTAAACCTCCAGATGAAATCACTGACGTTTTGTAGACGCGGCAGCCTCCCAAATCAACCAAGGCAACAGCTCCACCGGACGGACTTCTCCAGAACCTAGAAATGCCCAAGTTGGCGATCTCTTCAAGCAACGCGATGCGCCATCATTCTTCGGATCATCGTATTTTGGACCTCAAGCTGCAGCAAAGATTATTGAAGCTCCCGCGCCAGACCTCTCTTCAGGCATTCGACACGCTGCAGCATCAGCACATTCTTTTCGTGATGTTGGAGGACCGTTCTCACAGATCTGGGATCTCCTCGGTCTGTTGCCTCGCAACAAGGCCAGCGTCGATCAATTGATCGAAGTGTTCATGAAGGATCTCAATTGGGCAATCGATGCTGTCCATCCTGCTTCCTTCAAGGCAAAGTATGATGCATTCTGGGAACGCAAATTCGGCTTCGAGTCATTCGCTACCATTGATCTCCGATGGTTGGCGTTGCTTTTCATTGTGCTAGCGTATGGTGTGTATCTCGACTGTCCGGAGCCAAGAAATCTCGAGACTCAGCGTGAGCTGCAAGAGACATCGCTTCGGTTTTATTGGGCAGCTCGAAGAGCAATAGTCATCGCACCGACATTCTACGGCGAGTCGACAGATCTCGTCAGGGCTGGTGTGCTCGTGACTCGCTACCTCATATACTTGCGCCGGGTGCCAGAATCATGGCTCACAACGAGCTTTGCTATGCGCATGGCGCAAGCACAAGGGATGCACATCGATGGAGAGCGCTGGCGACTTCCGCGGCGTGAGACGGAGACACGTAGACGACTTTGGAGCCATCTGTATACCCTCGATAAGACGATCGCCTTGGCCATTGGACGACCGTTCGCGATCGTTGATCAGCAATGCCAGGTGAAACGAGCGACGAACGTCTGGCTTGATGATGAATCCGATGAAGTGGCAAAGATACTGGCAGTACGACCGCTAACGGAACCTACATTGAGTGTCTGCAATTTTCTGGCCCATGATCTTGCGAAGATCGTTGGGAACATCCAGGAGCGCTGCTTTGGATTGAAGTCCGCGTCTTACGATCATGTATTGTCCTTGGACCAGGACATAGCATCATGGGAGGCAAAGCTCCCCGCATATTATCGGATCACTTCGCCTGACATGTCCCTTGACCAGCAATATCCATTCGTGCCATGGAACCGAATGTACTTGCATTCGATGTACCATTTCGCGCGCGTCACGCTTCATCGACCATACATCCTCCGACAAAGCATCACGAACCGCTTCAAGCAGAGCCACGACGCTTGCATCTCGTCAGCATGCGCAGACCTAGCCATGCGAATGTCATACTTCCAGCAACCGCTCCACGACCGCCTCAAATGGACACTTGGACCGCACCACATGTTCAACAGCGCTCTGGTACTGGGAATTATTGCGGTCAAGGAGCCTCATTCGGCTCAGTCTCATGCGATCGTGGAAGATCTCGTGGCCTATTGTGAAATGCAGAGGAAAGACATCTGGCTGAATGAGTTTGCTCTGGCCGAAGTGAAGATTGTGGAGCTCTGCATCAAGAAAGTCGATCAATTTCGTAGGGATCGGCAGGTCGGAGCTTCAAGCACTATCGCGACCCGAGACCTGCCATCCGAGACGCCGCAAGCGGGCGCAATGCCTGGTTCAAACATATTCCCGCCAACGGAAAGTACTCTCACACCAGAAGACACCATATCCAGCATTGACGGTGTTCCGGAAATGTTCAACTTCGCATCCACATTTGGCGGATATCAGTGGCAAGCTCCTTGGGGCGACGTCTCTGCTTTTGAGCCGACAGACTTGGAACAATGGGAGAATGTGCTCAATACCATCACGCAAGAGCAGATGCAATTCGGATTTTAGCCGTTGTTGTAGCCAACAACAAGATGATCATATTTTTGGAGTTGCCTCGTACTTTACAGGAGTTACAAGACTGCCCATTCCGTGGCTCATCACTATTCTCAAGTCGTCATCTGGCTTCAGAAAGACCTTGGGCACCTTGCTCACGCCGATGCCATGAGGCGTGCCCGTCATGATCACCGTACCTGGCTCGAGGGTCGTGCCTTGGCTAAGGTACGCCACAATCTCGGGTATGCTGAAGATCATGTCATCAGCTCGCGAATACTGCATCATCTCTCCGTTCAACATCGTCTTGAGCTCGATATGGCCGGGGTCCGGTATCGATGAAGCAGCCACAATGCATGGGCCGATTGGCGCAAATCCGTCGAAGCCTTTTCCAAAACTCCATTGTGCTCCGTTGAACTGGTGTACGCGCGCCGTGACATCGTTTGAACAGGTGTAGCCAAGCACGTAGTCCATAGCGTCCTCCTTTCTTACATTCCTTGCACTGCGACCAATGACAATCGCGAGCTCAGCTTCGTAATCCGCCTGTCCATCGGTCGCTTGATGTGGTATTATCAATGGCGCGTTCGGTAAGCCTAGACATGTTGAGGGCTTGAAGAACAATGTCGGGTGGTTCGGTAACTCCAGGTTCATCTCCTTAGCATGTTTGCGATAGTTGAGTCCAACACAGCGAATAGTGCCGACTTCTCGTTTCGATAGTGGCGGAAGTAGCGTGGCGATTGTCAGAATTGTTGATGTCGGCCTCGCATCTACGGCGAGGACTGAAGATGCTTCGAATGCTCGCACTTGCACTTGCGATCCAGATGCGAGCGCCGCACCGACGTCGAGCTGCGCATCAATTGGCTCGCCGATGTGTTCTTGGTGGTCTTCAGTTGCTACAAATCGCACCAGTCTTTTCCAACTCTAGATCAGCGTTAGTGGAACGTAACACACGGCATTCAAGAGAGCAACCTACTGTCTTCATGCCCGAAGCAACATCTGGCATTGATCCCATGGCTATGGTGAAATACCCGTACACGTTCACAGTGTGCTTTAAACCGCGAACAATTTGAGACCAGTATAGGAGACTATTCAATGGTGCTTCGACGTGAGTTTATCTTATCGAGATATGTCAAGCCTGTCTGCCATGGTGTTTGCCACGCTGCTAATTACCGCTTGAGGTTCCTTGCCCCAGTAACGAATATGCCGACATGAGGTATCGGCATTCTGATCGGAGGTCCATCGCAAGTCTCGCTTCCATGCTTCCCTAGCCATTGCAAAGATAACGAATAAATCATGTTACTTGAAGTGATGACAGAGTTAGTACTAGAACTCTCAAGCGTAGGATCTGACATTCAAATGGACGGTGCATTGTGGTCCGAACGCCTAGAGGACCGGCAAAATGCTGTTTAGAATGTTCATTCGAAATCATCCAGTTCTTATGACCGGACCACAACCGTCTTCTGCAAAGAATGGAGGAAGATCCCGCGAAGAGTCTGAACGTCTTTGGAAGACACATTGATGTCAAAGGCAGGCGCGTCAACCACAACTTGAAAGACGCGTCCAGCTGGTGACCTCAACCAAACGCACGGCGCACTCGGCGGCTCTTGCTGACTGAACACGACTCTTTTCGCCTTCTCCGTTCCTTAGTCCTCTCCTGCCTCCACGATCATCTATCTCCTTGCCAACAGACTCGCAGTTCTATCAAACTTTGATGAGAATAACAAGTCCAGAGAACCCGGACGTCCGTTCAGCGCGATGATGACAGCTTTCCTTCGCCTAATGACGCGCTCTATAATGGGCGCTAGTGCTGACAGCTATGTATCAAAAAGCGCCTCGAAAAGGCAACTTGGCGCGCTCCGTGCACCTGTCTGCACTCTCACAGTAATGTCTGTAGCTTCATTCGTTCATTTCTTCACTCTCATCGCATCTGCGACTTCGCGCTGTAGATCTGCAGTCGCTCTTCCCAAGGGCCTTGTTTGGCAAGTCAATTATGATGAACGGGACTTCGAAGCTGTTGGGGTCTGAAGCTCACGTGGATAACGGTGGTATCGTATCCTATGCTCTCATTGCGAGGACGATTGGACTCCTTGTCGCCTTGAGCGTTGTTCGCTTCTTCTACAACGGCTATGTGGTTCGATCCAGGACCAAACGCCTTACGAGTGAATATGGCATTGTTCGTATAGTCGCAAAAGCTACGGAGTGAACTTCAGCTAACGGAACAAGCCTATTCTGCCACACTCATGGATCTGGGGCCATCTGCTCGTTGCGCACGAACTCATGACGGAGCAGCCCGAGGCCGCATCTGCCATGTATATTCCTCTCTTACTCGCACGCAAGCACCCCGAGCTTGCCAAATTTGGAGCGATTTATATGGACAATTGGCCTTTTGCACCACCAATGATGGCAGTCTGGGACCCTCAACTCGTGGCACAATTCACGCAGGACGTTGCGCGTCCGAAGCATCCCATGATGTACAGGGAGTTCCAGCCATTCACACAACTCAATGATCTCGTCAATCAAGAAGGGCAAACATGGAAGATGTGGCGATCTGTGTTCAATCCTGGCTTTTCCTCACGAAATGTCCTATCTTTCGTGCCGCAGATCATCGAGGAGATTCGCGACTTCAAGGCATGGTTGCGCACGGTTGAGCAGAGTGGAAAGCCAGCAGAGTTTGAGGCCCCGACGATGAAACTGACTATTGACGTTATTGGACGGGTCGCGCTGTATGTACTCCACGAAGAAAATACTTCGAAAACGTGGCTGACTCTGATCACCTAGGAACACGCGACTACGGATCCAGACCTCTGACAACCCGCTTTTCGATGCATTTCGATCAGCACTTTTGTGGTTGCTCACGGACAGCAGTCCACCCAGCCTTGTGAAGCAGTTGAATCCTATGCGATATCCGATGCTATGGAAGTACAATCGCACGATCCGCAATTATCTTGTACCATTCATCAAACGCGCCATGGCCGAAAAGGAGACCGCCGAGGGTCCCAAGACCATTGTTAAGCTCGCAGCAAAAGCATACGTCGAAGAGGCAGGCTCATCAAAGGAGGCGAACGATGAGCACTTCATTAACATGGCTGTCAATCAGCTCAAGATGTTCATCTTTGCCGGGCATGATACGACGGCCATCACCTTGTGCTACGCCTATCATCTTCTCCACACACATCCGCCTTGCCTGGCTGCTGTCCGTGCAGAGCTTGACGACATCCTAGGCCCAGACCGGACCCGCGCCGAGCAAACCATTTGCGACTCGCCCCACCTCCTGAACGCTCTGCCGTATACTCAAGCTGTATTCAAGGAGACTCTACGCATGTATCCACCTGTTGGCGGTGTTCGTGCTGGTGCTCCGGACTTCTTCTTGACGCATCCCACAACGGGCCAAAGATATCCGACTGACAATTGGATGCTTTTCGCCAACTCGATGGCGTCGCATCGCTGGGAGGAGAATTGTCCAGATCCAGATTCGTTCAAGCCGGAGAGGTGGCTTTCAAGTGAAGCACCTCTCAAGAAGAATGCGTACCGGCCTTTTGAGCTTGGCGCAAGAGGGTGCATCGGTCAAGAACTGGCACAGATTGAACTGAGAGCCATACTTGCGCTCACTATCAGAGAATTTGACTTGGAAAGCGTGTATGATCCAAACGGGCCGAAGGTGTTTGGCGAGGTTGCCTACCAGAAAATGGAGCCTGGGGATCTGACTGCCAAGGCCATTCGTGGGATGCCGATGCGTGTCAAGACTCGGATATAGAGAGCAGACTTAGTACATGTCATAGCCGAGCGAACAGGTCCTCTTCAGACATCCGCGGCGTCGAAAATTTAGTCACCTTGCAGATCAGGTCGACGAGGTGGATGATGCTGAATATGCCCTACACTTGCTCTGTACGTGGGAACCCTTAGCCAATAAGTGCGGCATCGAGAAGACAGTCTATTTGCATCAGGAATTACGCGATCGAGCTTCTTTTATTTTTTATGTTCCTGGCACGAATCGCTGCATGAGCATATCCAAGACATCATGCTAAGCAGTGGCTGCAGGCTGATCAAGCATTCGACAGGGCTCGTTGAAGCGACTCATATGGCATGCGATGACCAAATCCACCTTGGCAACTCTCTATCAAGATTTATAAAGCCTGACCAATATTGCGAAGTGCGCGTGGATCACTGCAATCTTGCTTCACGCGAATATGAGTGGGTCTGTCCCTTGCGGCCATGTCACGTGGAGTCAGTACGACTGGCAACACCCAGTACAGTGTAATGTACATGGGAACGGCCCAAAGATACACTGGAACGCTGCAGTCTTCTGCATCATCAGCGCCACTCATGCAATCGGACTCTTCATCACGTGTGAAGTCTTCGTGCGGACTTTTACCACTTTTGCTCAATGGCGGACGTTGTATTTTTGGTACGCGGCTCGTCGCAGATGCAGCTGCAGAGCACTAACCACTATGTAGGACAATGTTGGCTGCGAGCTTCGGTCTTGCCTTGCTCGTCCTATCGATCAACCTCAGCATCTTTCTTCTGCCACCGAGTAGTGGCGTTCTCAACGCACTATCAACTTTCGGCGCATTCGTCATGACAGCCGGGTACATGCTCGTCATGTGGTCAAGACTGCATATAGTCATGCCTCCAGGCAAGAAGCGGCTTTCGGATGCCTTGCTGATCATGATCATTGTTGCAAACATCGGCATCTTCACGCCCGAGACCGCAGGTGCCGTGCTAAGGAGTACCGGCCATGCATCGATGGGAATGACTCTGGGCAAGGTCGGGTTATATCTGCAGATGTATGCATGTGCTGCCGCAAATTTCCTGCTTGTGGGATGTTACATTTACTTCCTGCACCAATACGCGAAGCATCTTCCGCCATACGCACCGATCGAGATACATTATGCGGTCAAGAGAACATATACCGTGCTCATCGCAGTCTCAGTGGCACTGATCATCGACAAAATCGTACTCACGATCCTGTTGATCATGAACCTAATGCTCGTGCGGATGGTAGCGATGGCAGTGATGCTACCGATCTGTCTCAGCCTTGAACTCGTGTTCATCCGTGAACTGGTGCACCTGTCGAAGGCAAAGTCCAATCTTCTGGCAAAAGGAAACGTGTGCTTGTCATTTGGAAGCGGTTCTGAATCGTCCGATGGTCAACCACCTGGCCGGACTTCGGAACCAAGAGACGACAGCGACTTCACGCGCGATGACCAGTCAGGCGTATTAACGTGTGATTTGGGGGAATCTTCGGCAGGTGCAGGGCCTCATCGGTCTGAGACGGGTGCGTCGAGATCCGAAGAGAAGAATACTGGGATGACAGATCACAAGGCTCGCGCTCAAATCATTGTTCACCACGACAGTCTGGAGGATCTGGAAAGACAATATCTCGGAAAAGTTGCAGAGAAATGGTGATGGTGCTTGTGCATTGCACAATCAATATGTGTGTATGCGCAGCAAATTGGGCATTAAGCTTTTCTCTGCCGAGGTTTTTGGTGCAATGATGTGTGCGCATATCCTCTAGAACTTTTTCTCACCATCAACATCGCATCTTCGGTGCTCAGACACTGCGCTTCTTCCAACCGTTTCGGCGCTGTGGAGGATACAGCTGCGCTAACGTCTGTATGTCACCTTCCGATGGGTATTCTCTCCTCATCGCTAAATGTCCGCATGTCAGCATGACTCAACAAAGCTGAGTACGTGGATTTTGATATATGACTTACGTATTCGCCACGTATGTTGTCCATTGTGGAATAGAATGATCGGCTTGTTTGGGTCGATCGAGGAGCTTGGATATAGCATGGCCGAATCTGGGTCGAACGGCCCAGGCATCACCAACATGCTTGGAAGCCCAAGTGCGTTCAGGCCGTACTGGTTGCTTGACGTTGGTATATATTGCTTGCCACCCCACAGATCTGACATTGGCTGAAGATAGCTCAGCTCACCATGCTGGTACATGTCCCAGATCGTGATTCTGCCGGATTTGCCGATGATATTACTATCGGGCCAGGGCACCCAAACATCTTCGAGGTACTGTTTGAGCTCATCATGGCCGTCTATGTCCCAAGGCGAGTACTGGATGTAGTCCCAAGCATCAGGACGCTGTTCTTCGATCAGCAAAATCAAGCATGACGCGACAAGACACCAACATACCTCCTGCTCGTGACCGAGACCGAGAACATGACCAAGCTCGCGTACGACGGCCCCTACCGCACTTTGCATGTCTGGCTGTGCCGTGATAAGATCGATGTCGTAGAGGACAGGATCGATCTTGAGATGTTGGGGGAACGTCTTGTTGAAGGACGCCTGCCAGCCTAAGGTAGCGACGCCAAAATTGCCGGGGTCTTTGACTATCGCAACTCTGTCCATGCGCGTGCCTCCCGTGACTGGATCCCGTGGGCAGATCTCATGCCGCAGCTCTAAGTAGAGACTCGTTTTCTCGACCAACTTGTTTTTCCATCTCTCTGTTGTGACGCACATGATAGCTGTCAAGTTGTTCCTGGACTCTTCATCAGCGAAGCAGAGTTTGATGACATGGTAGCCCCAGCCTTCTGGAGACCATCTCAGAGGATTTGAGTATTTCCAAGAAATCACATCAAATGTCCAGCCATTAGATATATATCCTCGAGGTTGTATAGTTGATGGTGTTGTGCTAACTTCTCGCGCGGTCCATCTTGAAGTGTCATCGTGACCAAGAGCCGGCGTATAGTTGTGGTAGCTGTACTGGAGGTTTCTTCGTTTTAAGACGGTTGTGGATTGGCTACAAGGCTGATTGTCATGGTCTCGTGGATCAAGGATCGGCTTGAGGCGATGGAGGATTGGTGGTTCGTGTGGTAATTGTCTCGATCTGATGATTCCACCGCATGTGAAACCAATCAGTGCGCAGATGATCAAAAGCACGAAGCGCAATCGGCAGTATGAAGCCATGATTTTTTGTTAGCGGATAAGTCAGACCATCAAGAGTGCGAATATGATGAAGCTTTCGAGTAAGAACAGATACACGAACACTATTGTCGAGTTAAACGGATCGCATAACTCCGGGTGCGACGGTGAGATTGGTCCTCGAAGCCGAAATGTTAGTACTGAGTTACCCGTCTTTACTGTCTATTGTACCTGGCTAATTGTATTAGAAGCGATGCTATAGAACTGTCATTGTGAAGCCAAGGTGCAATGCACGATCAATGCACATATGCTCTCCACATATCCTTGGGAAGCTTAAGACACTCTGTCGCAGCCATGATCATCTTCTCGTTCGATGTCGCAATATGTGCCTCACCGCCCTGGAGGCCGCCGTGGTGGAGGTGGTCTCCACTTCGGCGGCGGCGGTCTGACTGGATACAAGACCGCGACCCCGTTGATATCGCCCAAGGACGGCAAAAATCGTGAAGCTAACACAAATACCGATTAGCAAAAAGTCCGACTGCCGCGCAGTGTGTAAACGAAAGTGTGGACTTACGAATAAGCTGATAATACGCAGGACCGGCAGCGTGCTTGAACCTCGTAATCGGCTGCTGCCGTTTCGAATGCCGCGACGGGTACATCATGACAGACTCCCTGTCGGAAGGTGTCAAATGTCTGAATGGGCTGACCTTGCCAAAGATGTCCCTGCCGGTGCCGTCATCTCGAGTCTGCGGAAGCCAGTGCCTGCCATCCCAAATCTCGTCAAAGGGCGCTCTGTGGCTCAATTCGCCGTAGGTGAACATGCCCGATAGTGTGATCCTTCCGCGCCTGCCGACGGTATTTGGAGGCCATGCGACATTCATTTGCCATTCATGATCCTGTGCATGCCGACCAGTCGGGTCATTGATATATTCTTGCAGATCGGGGAAGCCCACAATGTCAGCTGGGTAGAATTGGATATGCTGGTGGGCATCGAATCTCTGGGAACCGTCAGCATGTGCAAATGAAGACATCCTTCGCTACAAACCTGATGCTCGTGGTCCAAACCAAGAGTGTGGCCTAGCTCGTGTACAGCCTCGCCTACTAGCGTTCCTCGCTCGTAGTCCCAATCTCCATAAGGATTGAGGCTCACGTGAAATGTCACGCGTGGATTGTCAGGCTCCGGCCCTAACAGGGCGATTGCTGAATGGCTACCTTCTTGCTCGGGTGGCGGCAATTGGATCGTGACATAGTAGTGATCATGCCGGCCTGGAGGAGGACAGAGCGTAGGCCTCAGGTCAAAAAGCACGCTCGTACGGCCTCGAAGTCGGGAATTCCACACTTCCACCGCCTACAAGAGAATCGTTAGCATTCACAGAGCGAGCATGGTGTGCTTGCACGTACCTGACACATGGCAAGATTGAGAGAAATAAATGCATCATGACTCTCGTAGCAGAGCTGAATAGGATAATATCCGTACCCTGTCAAAGGATCCCACATCAAACGCAATACTTCGCTCCATAAGCCTCTCTCATCTCTAGGCAAATTGGTCACATCCAGGCCAAATGCGCGCTTCTCCAATGCATCGCGTGCGTATCGGCTCGTCCACCGTTGGCTTGTTTCGCCCGACTCTTCCGTTACAATGGTGAAATTATCGTAAATGTAGTGCACGTCTCTTCTAGAAAGGACGGTCGCCTCGAGGCTCTAGGACACGTTGCTCAGATCTGTGGGCAGAACAATTTGGGACGCCTGTGATGCAAGGAAACGCCTGTTGACCGCTGCACTATGCGCTACCGATAGCATCGCAAGGAACGTGATCGCCCTTGTGATCGATAGTGTCCACGCCATGTTTTAGAGCATTAAGTCGCATGATTAGGAGCAGCATGATCGCTGCGGACGAAGAACGTCCTTCATGCTACTGTAAGAGGGATCATTGTCAGACCTTGTACCTCCGTGCTGGACCGCCCCAGACCGCAAGCTGTGAAGCTAGTGTTAGGTCCTGGTGTAGCTGTTCCGAGTCAATTGAAGCACGCACAGATTTGTGGTATCCCTTTCATTCAATCTCCGGCTATGCGGGATGCCACTCGAACAAAACGGCGGTGGGAGCAAAGCAGATGTCAAAGCAATCTCCAAGGGATGTTGGACCGCTTCGACATATTCTCAGATCCCTTTCTTGTCGCGCGTGCTCAGTTCAGCAGTTCTCATAGCAATCTCAAGTATCTTGCTTTCAACGGCGCATGGTGGTGGATCATAGCAGTGCATCGTAACGAAGACGAACTTGCGGTCCCGCAAGGTCCGACACAGCAGCGACTGGCGCTTCTGAGGTGCACCAATTGTGCTCAGCATCTAATAGACATGTATACTATTCCTAAATGCTGTCTTATAGTCTAGGCTCTCGACCGCGCTCAAGATCAATGCGAAGCTAATCCTGCAAGACATCTCGCAAGCAGTCCACGCAGAAGGTGACAGCTACTGCGGACGTGGCCGCCAACCCGGCCGAGGTGGTAGGGGAGGATACAGCTGTGCAACTCCAGCGATGTCTCCTCTCGATGGCACCGTTCGCGGGGCTGACCAAAGCATCGATTAGTGCAAATCTCTCACATCTCCAAATGGTATCATGACTTACGAATGACTTGAGTCCGACGAGGATCCGTGAGACTTTTAAACACCATCACCGGTCTTCGAGGGTCGCGCCATTCCGAGGCATAGAGCATGATCGAGTCCCTGTCGAACGGCGTGAGATGTCTGTATGGAGCAATATTGCCAAAAATGTCTCTGCCGTTGATGATGTTCGACCACGGTAAGTAAGACGAGCCCGCCCACATGACATCGAACGGCGAAACTTGGCTCAGCTCGCCATAATCAACGAGATCTTGCATCGTGAGTCTCCCTCTTTTGCCGAGCATGTTCGGCGGCCACTGTAATTCGCGCAACCATTTTGCGCTTGTCTCTGGATCGTCTCCTGGGTCGGGACCAGCGAGGTAGGTCTCTAAGATGTGGTAGTCTTTGATGTCGGCTGGGTAGAATTGGATGTGCTGGTGTGCATCGAGTCTCTGAGGGGTGTTAGCACATGCTTACTACCTGGCTTTGGCATAGCGCACCTGATGCTCGTGCTCTAAGCCAAGGACATGTCCTGGGTTCACGAGGTCAGTATGGCCAGTCAGCAAATGCGATGGCAAGCATCTTACCCAGCTCATGCACCGCCGCTGCAGCAGGCGTGCCGCATTGAGGAGGCCAGTCGCCAAAGGGGTTAAGCCTCACGAAGAACTTCGCCGCCCCTGCTGCTGGCTCATTCGCCAAGAGACCTATCGTGGCCTCACCCTCATCGTCCTCATCAAGTAGCTGTATCTCGACATAGTGTTTGTCGTGGCGGTTGGGAGGCGGGCAGGACCTAGGTCGAAGATTGAACAAGATGCTTGTACGTCGCCGAAGTCGAGAGTTCCATGTTTCCACAGCCTGTCAAAGGATGAGCGATATGTTCATCGAGATGATTACCACAGGACAGTTGACTTACCTCACACATGATATGGCTCAATGTATCGAACGTGTCCTGATCTTCGTAGCAGAGCTCAATAAGGTAGTAGCCGTAGCCGGTCGAAGGGTCTCTTACCAAGTTCAGTACTTCGCTCCATAGGCCTTCGAAATTGGGTGCAAGAGCCAGTCTGTCAATGCCAAACGCACGCTTCGGGAGAGCGGTGGCCTTTCGCTTGTGCCGGCTGGTCCATCGTTGGCTCTGTTGCCCGTGCTCATCAATCATAATAGTGTAGTTATTGTATGAGTAGTGAACACCGTTTCGTGTCAAGACTGTCGCGTGTTTTGCCCATGGTGTGCCATTCAACTCGGTCGAAGAAAGGAGTGGTTGATCAGAACGTGCCGCGAAGGGTCTCTGGTGCATTCCAAGATTGGTCACTGCGCCGTGTGCTAGTGAGACGGTCAGTAGAAGGAGGACAGCCAATTGCTGGAGCACAGTAGTCATCATCGAGCTGCTGACTTCTGCAAATGCCTTTTGTGGTGCAATGTAATCCTCGTGATCAAGAATAACAGATCACGAGAAGAGAATGGATATTTCGGGTCAGAAATCTTACAGCAGATACCCGGGGCCGATGACTCAGTCCATCCTGCGCTGGTCCTCCTTCAAGATGGAGTATCCGTCACGAAGCGTCGGGAGCTATTAGAGTCCGAGTCAATGCATTCAGCCTCCATATTGCAATGTATGTCCAATTCGCTATGCTATATTCCTTCCAAGTTCAGCCCAGACTCAAGATGCAGATACTGATGTCAAAATACATACATACACAGTACAAAACGCCTTGCGACACACCAAACTACCCTTGGCACATCAAACAGCGCTGTAGCCTCCTCTTGATCCTCCTCCTTGTATAGAACTCTGAACCTTGCGGCCGAAATCTGACATGATGTATGGAAGGTCGCGCAAGGTGTCGCCGTGAGGAAGAGCGTCCCAGCCACGAGCACCGTAGCGGTTGTAGTTGAGCCATGAGCCGAAGACGAGGTACGCGGAGGTGCCAAGGAAGATGCTGCATAGTTGTGTTAGTAATGTTCTTGAACGGCAGAGTCAAAGCACTCACATAATGATCAACCACGTAAAGAAACCCCAGTGAGCACTCGGCTCCTTGGGCAAGTTGATAGCATCCTCGCACGCGTACTTCGTGTTCCACTCCAACCTCAGCACGCCAAACTCCTCGCCCTTGTCGCCTTTCTCATCCTTATAGCTGATGAATCGCAAGCTCTTCTCTTCTGGCTTCTTCTCTTCATCTCTCTTGCGCTTCTCGCTCTTCCCGTCATTATCTGGGTCCTCAGGCCGGTCATCAAGCTCAGTGTCCTTTCCATCATTATTGGGATCGCACAAGAACTCAATCACAGCTTTCTGCTTCTTCCCATTCTTATCGTTGTTGTTCGATTTGCCGCCACTGAGCTCGACTCGGACGCCTTCCTTGTCTGAATCGGAGTTCGAGGAGGAGTCCTTTATGCGTTGCACCTTAGAGTCGAGAGGGAGGCCGTGGTTGAGTTCGTAGTTGCCAGCTATAGGGAGAACTTCGTGGATCATTGTCTTATTCTCCACCCAATTTGTTTCAACGTCAACTCCGCATACTGAGCGCGAGTAATATGTTAGCACGTACGGTAAATCACATCCTGTGCACGGCATTACTCACTTCTCGTGCCCATCGGACATGCTTCATGCGAGTTCTCCCCTTTATGTTTCTTCAAAGGCTTGCAAATGTCCAATGTGAACTGGAAGTCGCTGTTGATCGGGTCGCCCTCTCTCCGCCAATGTACAATCCTCGGTCCTCCAAGCTCATGCAGATCCCAAGTAACTTTGTTGTCGACGACTTGCTTGCAATCGAACGACGCGAGCGCCAGCGACGATAGCAAAGAGACCGCTATGAGCGGCTGTGATCGATGTGAACGCATCGTCAGTGATGGAGGAGACGGTAGAAAGCGTGAGATAAGAAAGTTGGTAATGCGGTTCTTGCCGGAGTCGTGCACGCTGGGATGTCGCGGATGCTACAGATCGAATCAATTAAGGAGAGACGAGAAAGGCGATGGCGAGGTTGGAGAGTATGCCTCGTATCGTTAGGCAGTCGCAGACTGGGGCGAGAAGAAAGGGCTGGTGTTTTGGGTCTTAGGAGATTCGCAGATGACGACTGTCATCAGGGCAAATGCACGCCAAATCAGTCGCGAGATGTAATTGGTCCGTGCTTCTCGGAGCGAGAGCGAGATGCGATGTGCACGTGATGCTTTGTTGTCTGGTCTCGTGCTTCTTCTCCATCTTGCATTTCATCCTCCGACCTCATTAGCTCGCCTTTTATCATCTACTCGATTCGTAAAGCACCGTAAGCCCGTCTTGACAGTGCACAAGACAAGGGTACAATCGCGGATTATGCCCTTACTACTTAGTGGAATAAGTCTTAACACATGCGGTCCTTTCGTTTGAGGTAGATTCTGGAGAACCGCCTAAAGCCGACTGATATGGACTTGCCTTCGGCTTCTCACGGTATCATCGTAGCGGTTACCGCATCACTGAGGTGACCCGATGCCTAGTGCAGTGGTCACCTCACTAGGGGCCTTCTGTTAAGTTACCCTTCGCAAAGGTGACCGATTATTCCTTATGATATAAAAGCCTCTTGCGGATCTTCTTAAACCCATAATTCTATCATCACAAAACTTCATACAGACATAACACCAACACTTCATCACCAACCCCCCGGACTTAACAAAACAAAATCATAGCCAACATGTCTTCAGAGAACCAACTTGCCAACGAGAAGGACGAGACCACTACGCGGAATCCCGACCTCAACATCTACCAGAACGACGTTGTGGTGCGCCTCCTCCACAAGATGATCGGTGAGATCCACGAGCTTGAGCCTGCGCCTCGCTTCAACGACCCGGAAGATGCCCGCACCTTCGCTGACTTCATTGATGAAGTGAAGGAGTCACTCGAGATGGCCGCGAGTACTGTCAATCATGACATCCACAAGCGCGAGGTTGCGCTTGCATCTGCGCAATTGAACGTGGCGCGTGCGGAGGCGAAGCTAGCGCGTGTGCACGCCAAGATGGGCGCGATGATGGAGAAGGTGGACGCGAAGATTGAGAAGGTGGGCGCGAAGATGGAGAAGGTGGACGCAAATATGGAGAAGGGGGCCAAGATGAAGAAGAAGATGATGAAGGAGACCTTAATGAATGAGGAGAAGGATGAGGAGCTGGCTCATCAGCTGGCGAAGCTGAAGGAGAAGGAGAAGAAGCTGCGCAAGGAGGTGAAGGAGCAGCGCAAGGAGATGAAGAAGGCGGCTGATGAGTGGAGCAAGTGAGGGAGTAGGAATGGATCGCTTGCTATGGACGAGGGATTACGGATAGACAACATGACTAGGGAGTCCATCATTAGGTGTGGACGTTGAGCACATTCGCTCACTCACACAAACAGAAACGGCATTTGCAGACTTGAGTTAGAAGGCAGCGAAACGGCAACCCTGTAAGCAAAACACCAAGCACAACTCCATTCTGCATCAAACACAATTAGCATTCCAACGAGATATCGGTTTATCAAATGACAGTCGAACGCATGAATTATTGTGCTATTTTGTGGAATTGCGCCAGCCTGAATGGATCCTTTCGTATCTATATATCACTTCTCAGCAGGAACTAGAGTGGAGATCAGATTTCGCGTTCCGCCAAAGGCCAGAGGTCGTGGTTCACCATTGACAAAGTGACCAACGAGCATGGACGAGACAATGTCCAAGTCCAGTACTTCGAGACACTGTGACAAGAGTCGAAGTCTCAACTCAGAAGCAAGGGCGCACAGCATGAGCAGATACAGAACCAATCTACACGTCCTGCGATTTTGGCATCAGCTCTCGATAACAAGCTTACTGCTACACACATAGGCCATGCATTCTTGGTCTTTTGTTTGCGGACCTGGGAGTCACCTATGCTCTCGAGCCGAAGACGTCATAAAGCGCGGCTTCTATCCGATAACCAGGAAGGAAGCGAGTGGTGACCACGGAGCCACGGAGCGGTCACCAAATACTCTCAACTATAAGAACCTCTTCATCTCCCTTCCCACCACTTGCAGTTCAAATCAAACAACAACGAATTGCTGGTCGATCCTGAACTTCACCAAAGAACTCCAAGCATGGCGCAGCCAGATCTGACTCAGAGGCAGATCGGGTCTACGAATGGGAGCGGAAACGAAGATCTCGACAGCTATCTTGATATTACATCGCCAGCATCGAATCGACGGATTCTAGACTGCATCGACCTCGAACCTCCGAAGAGCGGTCATGGATTTCCTACCATCACAGCCGAACCGTGGAAGGGAGCAGTCATTGACGTGCGCGACCTGCCACCCGCCATTCAGCTTGCGGCCGCTGCTATAACCCCGATCCATAAGCGCAAGAAGAGTCAACAGTCCAAGAAGCAGGCGAATAAGCGCCGATGTACTGAGCACTTCGAAACCAAGAACATTCAAGGCATCGAGGCATACAATCACTGCTTCAAAGCAAGCATCGATCAGCCCTAGATTGCTGAGGTCAGGAGCTATCTTGGGTGGCTCTCCGACTGGGCTGACGAGGAGTACAAGACTGAGATCCGTGACATGGAGGAATTGAACCGCGAGCGCGACGAGTTCACACAAGTGATGGCTAAGATGGCAAAGAAGGTGGAGGAGGATAAGCGCACTGCCTCACTGAACGAGCCTACCGATACCGAGTTTGAAGAAGTGTTGCAGATCATGGGGCAGGGTGTGACGGATTGTTTGGCCAGCGAGATGAGGGAGCTCGCAATGTTCGATACATAGAGCAAAGGGGTTAACCGAGAAAGGTGTGATGATGGGAATGAGGCTCTACTAAGCATATTCGACTGAAGATGATCGAAGGATACAAATTTGGACCGACAACAGTCTAGTATCCAATAAATCAGACTATTGGAGCATTTTCGTGTAGATTTACCGTTCTTGTCCCCTGCTCTTGCCGTTGCTGTCGATTCTAAGAGGTGGACCTCTGCCATCACGTGACTTTCTCCTTCCTCTGGTCGTGCCTTTCGCACCTCAGCTTCGGAGCTAGGATTTCACAACACCATCGACGCCCTCCCATTCACTTGTGCCAACGCTGCTACTCTGGAAATATCGACCCATAGGTAGCTACGATGCTAGTGCCCGAATCGGTGAACGACAGGAGAGTCTGGTCTCTGGAACATATCAGTCTCCAAGCGCGAGCTGGACTTGTAGCTCAGCTTTCGTCCACTGGAAGTCTGGCTGTCAACGTGTTTGCCTTCTCATCGTGCCTGTAATACAAAGGGAAGAATTGATGGCTTTCAATTCCATTGTCTCTAAAGGGATGAAACAATCGCACAATGTCCGTTCAGTGACTGACCACCAACGATGCATAAATAGTGCCCCAGTAGGAGAACATTTGTTGCACCTTCGATCGATCCAATACCTTGGACAGAAAAATTGACGACAGGACAACAACAACACTTCAACACCACGCACACATCTTCTCTGACTCACAATCGACATGCCTGTCCGTGATCAGGACTCAGCTCCCGAGGACCAAGTTGCATTGAATCCCGACTCGCGCTGTTGCCACTATGCTCGAACAGATGGTAAAGGATACGGACAAGCTCCAAGATATTGTCGACATCAAGGACAATGATAAGGCTGCTTTCTTCACCACAGCCATGCTCACTCTCAGGATGCATTTGCGGGCTGCCGCATGTACTGCGAACCGAGAAAGTGGGACACCAGAGCTGATTGCGGATCTCGTAAAGATGCAAGAGGATTTGAGGAAGCTGAAGTTTGAGCTTGAACTGCTTGGACTGCTTCATAAAGATACCAGTGCCGAGACGAAGTAGGAGGTTCTGGTACAGAGTTCATGGTTACGCCGAGGCATCACGAGATCTGATCACGATGGAAGGCGCTGGGTGCACTCACTGGAAGCAGGCAAGCAAAAGCATTAGCAGGTCAGATGATGATAGGAAACTTGGGAAGCAAGTCAAAGACGACCAAAGTCCACTTGATTGCACAGAGGGTTGCGGATATTAGAGCACATTCGGCCAGGATCTCACAACACATGATAGCAGTCTGGATAGCTTTAGACAGCTTTGATGCGTTCTGAGATCCTATCTTCTGTCAGCTGATGTATGCTCTGATTGTTCTAACCCTCTGCACAAAGCACACAAACAGCATAACAGCTAGTAGCATATAATACATCCCCATGATTCTAAGCTCTTCAAAACCGCTACCTCTCTCAAAGCCTCGTGGGTATATATTCTCTCTCTCCAACTCACTATCTTACATGGAACCCCTCCTGGCCTAGATCCTGATCTGGCCGCGGAAACGAAGCACAAGACACGGCTTCCAACGGATATTGGGCGTAATGACTGTGTAGTACTTCGCGTCATGGTTCAGCGACTGATCTTCCGCACTTCACCTTCTCTTATATCCTTGTCCTTCTACTCTCACCTTAGCACGCAGGATCATGGACCCCCAAAATCTTGCCCTCGCAATGGAGTCCGTGATAGCACCATCACGTATCGATGAGGAGAAAGAAGACCGAGTCCACACGCAGATCTGGGCTCCGACGCCAGAGAGTCGCACATATCTTGGGCGCCAGTGTGCAGCGGAGGCGAGACTCTTAGCAGCTCTGAGGGAACCACCACGGCCACGACCAGGGACTGGATCCACGGTCAAGGGGAGTGATTCAATGCATCAGCCATGCACCGCCGTAGTGATCGAAGAGCATGAAGACTCCATGCTGGTAAATACCGTCAACAAGTCATGCGAGGGCACAAGCTGCGAGCGATCAAACCTACGATCGAAGAAGAGGCAGCGTATCGACGATGTCATCGATGACAGCAACAAGCGCGGCAGGCTTCACGCTGAGATCTTCGATGCAAAAAGCTATCAACACCAATCGACGAAGGATGTAAGCCATTTCGACTGGTCGACCACTAGCGGAGAGGCTGGCAAAGCCGTGGAGGCGAGCATGGAAGAGAACGGATCTCGGGCGGCCATCTAGTAAGTACGAGTAGCTAAGCAGGACAGAAATCCATGCTGATGCTGAATAATCTTAGTGAAGCTGGTTGAGACGCGCTCTGACGGGGCATGGGCTAGATGGTCGTGGGCTTTGTGGGCAAGTATACAGGGAAGTCATACCTTGAGGGAGCGCAGATGAATTGACTCGTCTTCCTGCGTCAGTCGATCGCAGACCAGATGGGTATTGATGAGCGGGTTAAGGATTACAATTTTCTCGCGAATGGAACACTCTAAGGCATCACCATACAAAGATCTTGAGAAGCGGCAGCGGAGACTTTGCTCGCCTTGATTCGTGCAACGACGATACTCGTGTTCCACGCATTTTCTGGGTCATAAATGACGTCTTCCGTTCCGTGGCTGATTTTTGCAGCGAACAATCGCATTGCTAAAGAGGATTAGAATAACAGCTGGACGCCACGTCAAACAGTGTCCGATGTTATACAGCAAGCAACCTCATCGATAGTATGCATATGAATCCATTGGCCATTTGCGCCGAACATCCAGCGATCCGATGCCTTAGTCAGTATTCATCGTGCGTCTCGAATTTTCCCTCCTTGCGGTGGTTGTTAAGGGCGTATATATCCAGAAGTCACTTTCCTGAACCTCCGCGTGACCGCTATAGCTTGTCCGGCTATCGTCGCTTCACTCTATGATGACGTCCGTCGCCAAAACAACAATGCTTCTCCCTAGTTTGCTTACTTCCTCCCTCACTCACTTCATCCCCAAGCTCATTTAGCACTCCTTTCTTGTTCTCATTCTAAGACCACCACTCACCATGTCTGACCTCGAGGCCACGATGGTGTGGCCGATGCCAGCGGAGAACACACCAGAGTATCCACCAGCCGACGAATCCACACTTGACGAGCTTGTCTCTCGAATCGATGGCACAACGCCAGACACTCTTCGCGAGTCGTTCCAGCAGATTCCCGAGTCACAACGACTCGCAGTCTGGATGGCATGGGACGAGACCATCAACAGCAAGGGCCAAGGCTTCGTCGTGAATCACGACACGCAATGGCGCAATCTGCGGAGCGTAGCCACAGTTGACGAGGACGTCTGTCTAGGCGCGGAGGATGGACTGACAGCCGAGGGCGCGCCAGCACGGCTCAAGCGGAAGCTAATGCCCGACTTCGTCTCCGATCCGCCCAAGCGCCAGCGATGCGGCCCATCCATGGAGACATACTACAAGTCCATCGACCAGTCCTTCGAGCCTAGCTCCTTCCACAGCGAAGACGAGAGCAAGGAGAAGATTAAGAAGCCACGGAGTGACCCAGTCCAAGCGGAGGTCGGAGGCGACTGGTTTGGATGTCGTGTTGAGGCATGCGATGCAACTGCGATCACTCTGCCATTGGATGCAGGCAATGGAGTCCCGGGTTTCGAGACTATTTGAGAGATTTCTAACACACGGGTGAGTCTGACATCGCTTCAACAGAGCCATTACTGACGACTATGACAGTTAACGAAAGGAATTGAGATGCACAGCTTGCTGCATGCGTTGTCTTGTTGATAGGGCTTTGGGTGTCGTCGTGGATGATTGTGCGGTAGTAACGGCGTTGGATATTCCAGAGATGTCGATGGTCGCATTTCTTCATCTTGAGAACGATGATGGGAAGTTCGGGACAGTGAGCGTATGGTACCAGTAATGATGGTAACGCACTTTATGATGAATTTTCCAATGAACAGACTGCCACAATGAGTATCTCAAATGTCTTCTGCCTCCCTCACCCTGGCCAGACTACTCTCTGACATCTCATGCTTGATCTTGACATGGATCTTCGATGCATCAAGCGGCAGCCCATTGTGATCGTCCGACGTAGTCTCTCCTGCATGTCCAGAGCTGATCGTCGTTTCCACAGGCGAAGCAGTCGCCCATGGAAACTCTCCATACGGCACCAGTCCACTCTTATTCAATGCTGGTGACGGCACTGGCGTAGGCTGAAATGATGGCAAGGGGGCCGGTCGTCGTGCTGGGGTCATGGCTCGGGTGATGCGGACTTTGAGAGGTGTGTGATCATCTCGACGGGATTCGTCGCTCATGGCTACCCAGTGTAAGACCATCACCGACAAGTATACTGTCTGGTGTTAGCGATGCTTCGTGGTCGAGAACGAGACCTACCATCAGAAGTGCATATCAGCAAGCAGACCCAGCCCTGCTCACCATCTAAAGCCGTCAAAACACTCAAATTCGCCACACTCGTGGTCAACGTAACACAAACGCCGACGAAGGTTCGAATGGCGACCTTGCGCATTTTGGATTGGGGTCGATTCTGAACGGAGTACAATTCGCGGAGGGGGCCAAGAAACAGAGCGGTGAGATAGACATTAACCAGGACTTCCCATGCCACCAGCGGCCATAGAACATGTTTCTCCATGCCAATGATGCAGGACCCGTTCTCATCGATATAGTGAATGCGCCAGGCTACGTTGAGCCAACAGAGCACGACATATGGTCCTGTAATTGTCAGCTGTATACTTTGTGATTTTCTCAGATCACTGACCGAGGGCGCAGAATATGTTGAAGAGGTAGAGCTTCGTTTTCAGTCGCGGCTTGATGCATCCACGAACGAGATACTGAAGTGGTCAGCTCGTCCACGAGCGACAGGCGCAGACATACAGCTTTCTCGACAAAGTAGTAATAGATGAGGATCTTGGTACTCAGGTAAAAGATAAGACAGATCAATATAGCGCCTTTGCACGTCCCAAGAGAATCATTCACGCCGACTCCGAAGCGCAAGATGGTCGATGCGAATGCGAACAGGAGTGAATCGACATAGATTCCAAGGAGGACTAATGAATGTCAGCAAGGCTGGCAATGAAGGTGAGATGGTTGACTTGCGCCAGAGCGCGACAGGAGTTGTGCGCCATGTATTGAATGTCGCCCAAACACGTGCTGAACTCTCTGTCAGTCATTCAGTCAATTGGCGACTCTCAATATGAAGCATACTCAAGCAAACCGCGAGCAGGATTTGGACGAGTACTGCGATGACAACAGAGAAGACATCGCCTGCAATTGGGACTTTGGCGGGCGTGTAATCGGGTCCAGCCTCGAGCCCACCGCGCCAGTCATGCTCCTGATCGATCCTACGTATGAGCATGAAGTTGAGCATCGACAGCAGTCGTCTGATAACGACGTGCTTCGTGGAGTGACAAAGTCGAAAGAGGTCTCAGGGCTATAACACATTCATACTAGACCGAAGGTACGCAACAGGTTCCAGGTTCCACCGAGCAGTTATATCGAGTGATCGTCGCCAATGCCACGGGGCAGACGCGCGAGCACGGAGACTGCCGAGTCTGTGATACATCGAGGAGTTCTGCCCTGAGGAAAGCGCATTCGAGGAGCGCCATCGTGCCTCGTCTATGCAGCGGAAGGCGCTCTGGGCTCCCGAGAACCACGCAGGAGTTCGTGATTAGTGGATGCGCTGGTCAGAAAGATGGGTCGTACAACGTCGCCGACGCATTAGTCGGCTCACTTATTGCCAGCCTCATCGCGATCATGGGTTTGCCTGGGAAGGCTGCAACCGTGATTGCTTAGACGAGACGTCGGTTATGTCGCCAACCTGATCATGCAAGATTCAATGCGATGATGGTACGATGCGATGATGCGCATGTTGTTCGATAAGGTTGCGATCTATCGGAGATAGATCTTGCAGGCAACTTATTGGGAAGGCGAAGGATGCTGTCACGTGGTTGGTCCGTGCATAGACATGACAAGTAGCTTCCCACGTACATAGCTAAATAGGATAACCTTTTCTACTATTACTATATTATAAATAGTAGCCTAAAAGTAACTACTAGTTATCTCTAACGTACTAGAAAACGCGATAAGATAACTACTAGTTATTCCCTATCCTCCGATAAGCCTATATCGTTCTCCGCTTAATAGGTTTAGTATATCTAACTTATAGGCGTATTTATCTGTACTAACCCCTATAGCTCTACTAATATCCGGCTTAAGTCTTTCCTTAACCTTTTTTTAAGCGAGAATCTAGCTCTGTTAGACCTGATTCCTCCTAGCGCCTAGCTTACCTCGATAACGGAGAAGAATAAGATATTTACTAAAGCTTCTACTCTTCTTAACGGCTAGTTACCTAGCCGTACTTCCCTATCTAAGTCTATAACTACTCCTTCCCGTTCGATAAGGCTATCTAGCTTATCCGGATCTATAATAGCGGATAGATCGCGACGATAGACCGATATAATATCTATTAATAAGGAGGTACCACGCCTAGACCTTAATATAGCTCCTATCTTTAGCGACGAGTAGCTTACTTAACTCTAGGACCTAATAACGTAAGCTATATAGACCGATAGAGCTATATAGCGTGATTAGAATAACGGTGCTAACCGAACTAATAGGAACGAGCTCTCTACTCGTCTACCGATAGCTCTTTCCTAGAGGGACTCTAAGATCGGCTACTTTTATTCCGATCTTAAAGGTACTAGTAATATAGTTATAGTCGGTACTAACTTAGTTTTCTATAATATTAGTATATTTATAGACCGACTAAAGGACGTCGCCGCCTATCGCGATAAGGACTTACTACGAGAATATATCTCTACTCTTCTCCGCGGCACCGCGTAGCTCTAGTATAACTTAGAACTAGAGCCACTTATAAAGACTAGTCTTTAATATAAGAAGCTAGACGCTGGTTAGTATTCTACTCTACTCGACTAATTTCGTCGTCCGATAGGTAATACGGTAATAGCTCTATACTTAATAAGATATACGTTATATAACGTACGATAGCGTTAGCTAATTACTTAGTATATATTCTTAATAAGACGTTACGTAAAGGATTACTATATCGACAACTCCTAAGCTTAGTTAATCTATATCTATAATAATATCGACGTAGAGCTCTAAGTCGGTATTCCTTAACTAAACGCGATAACTAAGTTCGCCGACTTCCTCTATTTACTTAAAGGGTAACGTAAGAACTAGTACGATATTATAGGACGACGTCTCGCTATACTAGTAGCTATTTATAATCCTCGATCTTAGCCTCTATAATAGCGCCGATAAGGCTATAACGGTTAGTACCTATAAAATATAGCTCTAACGACGCCTTTATAAATATAAATATAGATTCCGATAGCGCCGTTAAGTAATTAGTATAAAGTACTTTTAGACCTAATTCCTACTAGTAGCGTAATAACTAGCGCTAGTAAGGAAAAGATAGCGAGTAGAATTAGTAGAAGATACTACTATTAACGAGATAGTAGCTCCGTCTTATAAATAGACTAAACTCGATACCTAACCGATAAGGCTTAGGTTAGTAATACGCCGGCTAGTAAGTATTAGAAAAGGTCCGAGAAAAGTTTACTTCTAGAGTATATTATACTACTAATACTACTAATAACGCTAGCTACGATTAGGATAGTTTTAGCGATAAAGAAGAGTAGGACGTATTCCTAACCGATAACGTCCTCTAAGATCCCGATAATTAGGAGCTTAGTTATAAGGATAGTACTACTACTACTAACGATAACGACGATAAGAATATTATCTTTATAGGCTATATATAAGAATAGCAGACAGGTTTCTTCTACTAGACTTATAATACGTCTTTTAACTCCGGTAATAAGCTATATAACTACTTAAGGAAGACTAGTTATTAACGCCGAAAAAACTAGCGGCTATATAATCCGAGTAAAGTAACGACTTAGTTTTATTAGAGTTATTACCGATATATACTACTACTCTTATATCTTTCTTAGCTTCTCCCGACTTAGATTTATTGTCTATCTACTTCGATAGTTATAGCCCCTGTACTCTTATTTATAAGAAAGCTATACTATCGATAAGTAAAGTTATTAGTAAATCTAAGCTCCGAATCCGCGGATTCGGCGGAGGGATAGAACCTTATATAGATATTATCTCTATAGATTTCTTTTTCCCTTACGTCGACAGGAGACTATATAAGATATCTAGTAACGCGTATATTATATTAGGAGATTATCTAGATATAATTATCGGGGTAGACTAGATACTAAAGTATAAAATCGATCCGAGCTTCCGCCGATAAGTTATTATATTCTAAGATAATTATATAGTTCCTATATCTACTCTATACGACCTAGATAAGAGCTTAGCACGTATATACGTAGTAGAGATAGTTACCGTTCTAGCGCTTTCCTTAATTAGTATACGTTTTAAGATAGATAAGCTATACGATTATCTTACGATAAGCATTAATCGCTCTACTCCTCTACTACTAGTTCCCGATAATAATACTCTATATCTCCTAGCTTAGATACTTAATCTCTTAGCGACCGAAGCGATAGTTATACTAGTTAATAAGTATAGATAGCGACGCCGCGTTATAAGAGGCACTATCCTTAGAGTCTTATAGGTTATAGGATAGATAAACGAAGCTCCTAGGCGATTATAGAAGTAGTCTTTCTTAGATAAGGACGTCTTTACTCTAGAGGTTATAGACGAGACTAAGAAGTATAAAGGTAAATTCGGTACTATAATCTATAGAACTTCTAATAGAGTTTATAAAGTTAACTATATACTCGAGGAGTTCGATAAGCTATTTACTAATAACGGTAAATTTACTCGTATCCTAGAGAATAATTAGATAGTAATTTATATAAAGCCCGACTTCGACCCTAGTAAGATTATATATAAGGTTTATCCCGCTAGAGTAAAGGAGCGCGAACTAATAGACGATACTTATAATAAGCTATACGCTTAGGGTAGGATAGATTAGTATAAGGGGCCGATACTATTTACCTTTCTAGTCTTTATAGTCTAGCGAATCGTCGATGGCGGACGTAAAGGTAGAGTAGTAGTCGAGATTAGAGGTCTTAATTAAGGAGCGATTACTAATAATTATCTAATACTATTATAATCCGATATTATTAGTACGGTAGCTAGTAAGAAGTTTATTATAATTACCGACGTAACGTCGTTCTTCTATTAGTTCCTAGTTAAAGTTACCGATAGGCCGAAGCTAGCTATAGTTACTTATAGAGGACGTAAGTAATATAATATCGCTCTTATAGGTTATAAAGAGGCACTAGCCTATACGTAAAGATAAATCGATATAATTCTCTATAAGTATAATTATCTTCCCTTCGCACGTATATATATGTTATAAATCAGGGCTCAATGTGCCTAATTCCTGGACTTGTACCCCGAGGGGCTCGGAGGATAGTAACTAATAAAGTATCGAAGAGACTCTCTCAATATTCTAAGATCGTAATAGAAATAATAGTCTAATCGTGACTTCGTAAATAGAATTGAGAACTAACTTGCAACGACTATATAAGGATAGTAGTTAAACTACGCAGAGTTTATATATAATAAACTAGTCTATATATATAGATATATAAAATGTTGCTCGATAAGCTCGATAGGCTTACTTCGAGTATATCGAGGTAGTGCAGCTCGATAACCCGATATAACGGTTGTCGAGGCTGTGTCACGTGACTGCTAAGCTACCCTCAGCTAATTAACTTGACTGGGTTTATTGTCTAATCGTTACGCGCTAAGGGCGTAATGTTACGACTATAACATAGTCCTCCCTCTTAGTAAGCTTATCCTAAGCTTCTTACTTAATAAGCGAGTTGCCCTACTACCTGAGGGTTAAAGATGTCTTCGACCTCGCACCTATAATGTAAACGCAAGAAGTTCGAAGACCTCTCTAAATAATAATAAGATAAATACCGCGCGGCCGAATAAATCGAGCGTTACGGTTCTCCTACTAAGTAGTCGTGCGAGCGTTGTTTCGACTTCTACGAGGAGTATATCGTCATGTCCCCTTGTCCCGACTTTAAGTGCGCGAAGTACACTCGCCTAGGGAAGTCTTATATAAAAATATTATAGAGCTCGCTAGATAAGATCCGCGATTAGAAGGCGGCGGAGATCGCCGACGCGAAAGAGAAGCTTCGTAGTATTAACTCCGAGGTTATAAAAATAATAGAGTTAGTAGTATAGAGGCAACAGGAGGCGGCGAAATTGCTAGAATCGATAAGTCGAAATGAAAGGACTCTAAACTAGGCCTATAAGCGGGTAAAGGCTAAGATAATCTACCTGCTAGAGGAGATCTAAGAGGAAGAGGAGGAGGCCGAACGATCGCGGAAGTGAAAAAGGTCCGCTAGTGACGATAACGTCCCGGAACCTGAGCGTTCCCTAGACGACGTCGCGTTCGGCGACTTATTAGCGTAGCCTAATAGGGTTCCTTATCCGTACTGGGATCTTCTAGGTAGCTCTGATAGTATTATATAATTAAGTCTTTGACGCCTTGGAGGTTCCTGATTAGCTCCTATATGTTTTCTTCGTGTGGGTATCCGTCCTACTTGACGAAGTACTTCCGCTGACGTCCTTAGCTAGAGTGTGCAAGGATTCGTTCTACCTCGTATAGTTCTTCTTATTGCTCTGGGTCGATTTCTGTATACTTATCAAGCGGGGTATCGGGGTCTGCTCGTTCTAAGAGCGAGATATAGAATACCGGGTGTATCCTTATAGACTTTAGTAGCTCGAGTTCGTAATTAACTAGTCCCTTAATAGACTTAACCCTAAATAGTCTAAGTTTTAGAAAGTCGAGCTTACTACTTTAGCGCTTAGTCTTAATGTTTCGGCGCTATAAGTAGACCTTATCCCCCTCCTTAAGAGTTAGTCCCGTAACTCTTTTCTTATTTACTTAATTAGCTATTCTTTTATTCAAGAACCGTATGTTAGACTGTAACTATTGGTGGAGGTAATACATATCTTCCGTAACTACTATTGCCTCTATCGGTAGATAGCTTTTAATATCGGTTATAAGTCTTGGTTCTCGACTAAAGTTCGCGAAGAACGGTATTATCTTAATAGTTTCTTATTTAGTAGCGTTATATGCGAGCGCGGCTTAAGGTAATAATATAGACTAGTTAGACTGTTCATCGTCTATATAGATCCGAAGGTATTATTTAAGCGTCTAGTTCATTCGCTCGGTCTATCCGTCTGTGACTGGATAATATGCGGTAGACATTACTCGTTTAACCTGCAAGGCCTGATAGAGTTCTTCCTAGAAGTAGGACGTGAATTTCCTATCTCTGTTAGAGATAATCCGCTCCGGTATCCCGTACCTTATAATAATATTCTTAATAAATACCTTTATAAGGTACGGCGTTCCGTACTTGCGTGGTAAAGGTATAAATTCCGCATATTTAGTAAGCCTGTCTACGATAACTATAACGTTTTCGTAGGTAACTCTATCCTCGTTAGTTAATTTAGGTAGCGGTCCTAGAAAGTCTATCGAGATAACCTGCCAGGGTTTCTCAGGTGGCTAGTTTAGTTATAATAATCCGTAAGGTTTATATCGTTCGTACTTAGCTTTGCGATATAAGTTGCACTTCTAGATCTAGGCGAACACCTTCTAACGTATTCTAGGGAACTAATAATTATTCCGGAGGCGTCTAAGGATAATCTCTAGTCTCGCGTGTCCTTAGAGAGGTGGTTCGTAGTGCCTTAGGATCTATTTCTTTTCTAGTTTAGGTGGTATCTAAATTAATCTATCGCGTAGGAGTAGCTTTCCGTCCGACTCTAGGTCGTGTATCTTATAGAGGTCGAATAGGTCTTGTTCCTTTAAGTACTTAAGGTCTTAAGCCTCCTTAATCTCTAGTAAGTCGGGCGTAAGGTTTAGTTTTATCGTAGCTACTTAGTGAACAAGTTTTCTGTCTTACTCCTTGAATAAGGCCCGTCGTACTTTAAAAGTATCGCCTTCTTAGTAGTCCGCTCGCCTGCTTAATGCGTCCGTATTAGCGTTTAGTTTACCGTTCCGGTGTATAATAACGAAGTTGTACGATGCTAGTATATCTAACTAACGAAGCTGTCTTAGGTTAAGTTCCTTCGTGGTCGTGAAGTTGCGTAAGTTAGTATAATCTGTGTATACCGTGAAGGGATATTTTACTCCTTTAAGGTAGTGTCTCTAGTGTTTAAGCGCGTCGACTATAGCGAGTAGTTCCTAGTCTCCGGTCGCGTATTGTGTTTCCGTATTAATAAATTTTCGACTGTAGAACGCGATTAGGTATAGTCTACTATCCTTACCTGGTTGGCTGAGGACTGCTCTAAGGGTATACTTAGAAGCGTCTGTTTCGACCGTACAGGGTAAGTCGGGGTCGAATAAGTATAGCACAGGTGTTGTTATTAATAACCGTTTAAGCTTATTAAAGGCCTTTTAATACTCGTTTATCTATAAGAAAGACTCCCTCTTACTTATGAGACCCGTGAGTAGTGCTGCTACTTTTAAAAATCCTAGGATGAATTACCGGTAATAGTTAGTAAATCTGTGGAATAACTATACGTCCTTAATAGAGCGTAGTATAGGCTATTCCTTAACTCGTTCGATTTTCTCGGGGTCGACTTCGACTCTGTCTAGGGTTATAACGTATCTAACGAACTTAACGCGTTATATATAGAATCCGACTTTAAGGGTTTTAACCTTAGGTTATATTTTTGTAAAGCGTGTAAGACCTTTCGGACGTGTTCGATATACTGTTTAAGCGTCCGGGAGTATATTAAAATATCGTCGATGTAAACATACACGAACTTATTAATATATTCCTATAATACGTTATTAATATAAGCCTAGAACGTTGCGGGTGCGTTGGTTAGCCTAAATAGTATTACTAAGTACTCGTAATGTCCCTTGTGTGTACGGAACGCTATTTTCTATTCATCGCCCTCCTTAATCCTGATTCGATAGAATGCCAATAGGATATCGAATTTCGTGAACTATTTAGCTCCTTAGAGTCGGTCTCTTAACTCTAATATTAAGGGTAATATATAGGCGTTCTTGATAGTGATCTCGTTTAAGTACCTATAATTAATATATAATCGTAGTCCGCCATCTGGCTTCGGTATATAGAATACCGGATATCCTACGGGAGATTTAGATTCCCTAATAAATCCTTTAGATAAAAAGTCTTTAATATATTCGTCTAATATATCGCGTTAAGCCTTTATTAGCGGGTAGATCTTAAACTTCTTTAGCTGAGTTCCTAGCTTTAGTACGATCTCGTGATCCTAGTCGCGGTATAGTAGTAGGGCTTCTTTAGGTACCTCTTCGGTAAATAGTTCGCTAAATTCCTAATACTCCTCTAGAATTTCGAACGCTGGCTTATTATCCTATCTTATAAAGAGATAGTAGTATACTACTTCTACGTTACTTAGCCTTATCCGCTAAGGGCTTAAGTTCTCCTGTTCTCTAAGACGCCTCTTAGCCTGAACAGAATATAGACTCTCCGGTAAGGTTACGGTCAGGTTTTTCTAGTCTATATACGGATTATATCGTTAGAGCTATAGCAAGCCTAGGATAATATATATTTTACCTAGGTTAGTAATATTAAACCTGATCGTCTCTTTTTTACCTAGCGCTTCTATGTCGACCTTCGTCTTATGGCTGACTGTTCCTAAATTATAGTTAGCGAGATTTCCGTCAGCGAGTACGAGGAGATAGGAGGCTTTCTTCTTAAATAGAGGTAGGCCCTATTCTTCCGCGTACGTAGCGCTCATGAAGTCTCGTCCTACTCTACTATTAATTATAGCTATAGTAGCGATCCTATTAATCGTTACTAGTACTATAATCTTCCTAGGCCTAAGAGCGTTTAGAGAAATAGGCGGCGTTCTATAACTCTATAAGTACCTTACGTCTATAGGTCGTCGCCGTTTTCCGACTAGGCTCCGTAAATAATTTCTACGTTAGAAGAGTTACTATCCTCTTCGTCGGTCTCCGATTCGGACTCTTACTCCTTCGCGAATGCCTTAATGTATAGGCTAAGCTGCTCTTTTAGTTCGTCCCCCTCAGGGTTGTACCTGAGTTTGAAAAAGATATCGAATCGGTCGTAAGGTATCTATATATCTAGTTTATAGTTAAAGTCTAGGTCGACTTCGAATATTAGGTCTGTAATCGCGGTTTATAGTGTGCGGATATATTCGTCCTTACTATCTACTTCGTCCTTAGACCCGGTGTCTAGGGTGAAGTTTCTCCTTACGTTCTAGAGAATAGATAAGGTTAGTGCTAGCGTAGGGACCCGTCCGTGCTATGTATATGTGTCCCTGTTATATTCGTTACTAGTAAGGTCCTAATGGTGACGTTTCTAGTCATCTATTACGGGCTTCGATTACTACTAGATGCGGTTTAGTAGTCTAGTCTAAACGTTTAGACTTACGCGTGCCTATCGTATGGTAAGGGTTTTTAGTATATCGTCGTTAGGCTATAGTCTATTAATAATATCCTATGTAGCGTCTTTCCTAGAGGTATCGTCTATCTTATATAGGGTGAGGTCCGCAGGTGTTGCCGCGTCGTGACGTCTATTAGTAGGAATCTTATCGTAGGTTATAGCCTAGGCTAAGGGGCTAACCTCCTTAGCGGGCTTCTCCTACCCGTAGAATGCGTCTACGGTATAGTAGTAGCAGACTCTATCCTTCCGATAGTACTACGCGCACGTGGTGCCCCTATATAGGTTTATCGGGATATGTCGGTGGTGGAAATAGTATATATCGTCACACACGTCCCTAATTTCTAGAACCCTCCTAAGCTAGGTATTCGAGATCTGACGTTCTCGTCCTCTAAAGTTCTAATCTAGTTATCCGGGGTCCTTATAGTGGGAATACTCCTATATGTTTTTCTCGTAATAGGCGTTGGCGTATTTAGACATTAGAATTAGGTGATGTAGCTAGTGCGTGCTATCCCCTCGAATTCCGGGAATCTCTATAGCCCTGTAAGTGGCTGGCAGATTACGCGCCCTATTCTAATTTAGACCGAACTTCTAGGTTTTACTATCCTTATTTATAACGCTTATTATCGTAAGGTAGGCTATAGGGGTGTTAATAACCTTAAGCTTCTAAAGATGTAAGCGTTAGGTGTCCTTGCCCTAATCCCGTTTCGGCTATCGATACTTGTTAGCGAAGTGCCCTTCCTTGCTATAATTATAGTATTTCCCTTTCTAAGTAGAGGTCCTTCTACCCTTCTACTACTTTAGTTTGCGCTGAAGCGTATCTAACTCTATAGGTTTTAGTCCGTAGTAGTCTAGACTATTTCTCGACTTCCTATAATTAGATTTATTAAAGTTCTTACGCGGAGCCTAACCCTTTCGCTCGAGATATATCTAATAGATAAGGTCGTCCTCCTTAATAGCTATCCTAATAAGGTTATTAAGGTTAGTCGGCGGCGTCTCCTTCCTAAGGACTATAATACGCACTTTAGGCTTCAGCCTAGTATAGAATTAGGATATAAGAGACTTATCGTTCTATCCTAACCCTGCTATAAGGCGCTAGAAGTTTACCGTATAGTCCTTAGCAGCCGTGCTCTATTTAAGCTTGTGCAGCTCGCGCTCAGCAGCACGTTTCTTATTACTCCCCCCGAAATATAGGTTAAGCTCCGCTACGAACTTATCTATAGAGGAGAATAGCTTCTTAGTGGTACTGTCGGTAGTACCTAAAAGGTATTTTCCGAGTCGTTCCTTAAACGTAGCGTAAGCGACGCCGCGTATATAACTAATTATAAATATAACTCGCTTAGACTCGTCCTTAAACTTCTCTTAATTAAGGAAGAAGTAAAGAAGATACTAAGTTAGAAACGTGTCTAGATTATCCCTTAGGCCCCTAAACACGTTAGGTGCGTTACCCTTACCGCTCGAAGAGATTGGCTGAGCTAGTATCGTAGATAATAATCGCGCTGGTTACTTTTCCTAGCTCTTTAGTTTATTCGGTAGTAGTTCGTCGAATAATATACTGCGTATATCGTTACTGAGTTCGTCTTCGTCGGGAGTAAGGATCCGTTCCTTAGATGAAGCTTCTAGTAGAGGTGGTGGTAGCGCGTAGGTAGCGGAGTATAGCGTTATTGGCCGGGATACTTCGCGCTTTTTCTTATCGTAACCGTGCCTCGAGCTTAAACTAATAGAGCTTCGTTCGTCGTTATCCCGCTTACGTAACGATCTACTAAATATAGGGTAATAATAGTCTAGTTACTAATTCCGAAGAATAGTAGTTTAACTTTATTATAAATCAGGGCTTAATATGCCTAATTCCTAGACTTATACCCCGAGGGGCTCGGAGGATGGTAACTAATAAAGTATCGAAGAGACTCTCTTAATATTCTAAGATCGTAATGGAAATAATAGTCTAATCGTGACTTCGTAAATAGAATTGAGAACTAACTTACAACGACTATATAAGGATAGTAGTTGAACTACGTAGAGTTTATATATAATAAACTAGTCTATATATATAGATATATAAAATGTTGCTCGATAAGCTCGACAGGCTTACTTCGAGCATATCGAGGTAGTACAGCTCGATAACCCGACACAACGGTTATCGAGGCTGTGTCACGTGACTACTAAGCTACCCTCAGCTAATTAACTTGACTAGGTTTGTTGTCCAATCGTTACGCGCCAAGGGCGCAATGTTACGACTGTAACAATATATATAGACGATATTATTATTTTCAGCGATAGCTTCGATAAGTATATATAATATCTCTACGCTATCTTCGGAGCTCTCGATAGCTATAATATTATATTATCTAGTAAGAAATACTATATCGCCTACCCGTCGATTAAGCTCTTAGGTTAGAAGGTTAACGGCTTTAGGCTTACGACTTCTAAGAAGATAGTAGTAATTAAGGCTATCTAGGTCCCGATAACGCTAAAGGATCTTAAGTCCTATCTTAGTATAATAGGCTAGCTTAGATACTTTATTCTATACTATACAGCACTCGCGTAGCCCCTATAAGATATTAAGACGTAGGTAGTAAAGTAAGCCCCCCTAGTAGGATAAGCTCGTAAGAGCTTTACTTCGATAAAGCGACTCGATTAGACTACTAAACTAATCGATACCTTTAACGCGCTATAAAGCGTGTTTACTTAACCTTCGATACTAATATATTTCGATAAGTTAAGGCTATTATATATTAATATCGACGCGTTAAAGTAATGAGGTTTTAGTATTTATATCGCTTATATTAAGGGAGATACTCTAATAAATAAGCCTATACGGACTTCTATTTAGCCTATTATATTCTTATCTAAGGCACTTTTAGGAGCCGAGAGAAAATACTAGCTAATAGAACTTAAGGTTACTTATCTAGTTTAGACGCTACGATAGATTAGGTATATAGTCTAAAGCTATAATTATCCTATTATCGTTCTAATAGATTACTCCGCGATAACGAGTATCGCGTAATAGATATCTCTAAGTTTAAGCTCTACCGATAAGCTAAACCTTAGGCTTATCTAAGCGTTAGTATATATATTATAATTCTCAAATCTTAAGATTATATATATCCTAGGCCGAGACTATATTATTCCTAACGCTCTATCTAGGCTTATAGCTCGCGAGACGATAGACGTATAGTAAGATAACGATATACTCGAAAGTGTCCTATATAACGACCGCGTTAATAACGATAAGTACTTTAACTCTTTCTTTACTATATAGATACTAGAGATTAAGCCTAAGTTTAAGATAGCCTTTATCGCTACTTATAACGCCGATAAATATATAAGTCGCATTAAAGCCCTTATAGAAAAGGATCTAAAGTAGTTAGTATTCCGTATCGTCGAGGACTTAATCTAGTTAAATATAAGACTATATATCCCGAAGGCTCTTATAGGAGATATCTTTAATATAGTCTACGATAAGTAGTTTTATATTAGGTACTATAGAATATATGTAAGACTCGCTGAGTACTACTATATATATAAGCTCGATAAGTACTTACGACGCTATTTATACTACTACTAGGACTATAGGAGGTTATAGATAATACGTTATAAGCTATATAGATAGCTATAGCCTATTATATTACCTATAATCCCCTTCTATACGATTACTATCGACTTCGTACTAGCACTCCCCCTTATAGAAGACTATAACTACCTACTTATTACTACCGATAAGTTCTCTAAGATAGTCCTATTAATCCCTAGTTATAAGAAGCTAACCGCCGATGTATAGGCGTATCGCCTATTAGACGCGCTATATTATATAAATTAGGGTATTCTAGTAGCTATTATATCTGATAGAGATCTGAAGTTTCTCTCTAAAGTCTAGAGGACTATCTTCGACAGGCTCGGCACTAGCATACTATAATTAATAGTATACTACCCTTAGATAGACGGATAGTCTAAGAGATTAGTATAGATACTTGAAATTACTCTCTAGTACTTTATTACTTCCTATCCCGACGGCGAATTAGAATAGCTATATACTCTACTATAGATATAGTTCTACCTGAATAACTCGGTTAATATAACGATAAGTAAGGCTCTTAACGAAGTTACCTACGGCTTTCGACTACGAGAAGCTGCCGATATTATAATAGTAGATAGTATCGAGCTCGGTATTAATCGATAAGAGGCTACTAATACTATAGTATACGTATAGGTCTATATAAAAGAACGTTATAATAAGAAGTATTAGGTATAGACACCTATACTAGGAGATAAGGTATATCTACGACTTAATAACTATAATATCCTAGGTATACCGAATAAGAAACTAGCTAAGCGCCGTATTAGACCGTTCGTTATTAAGCGGAGTATTAGTAAGTAAGCTTATAAGCTCGACCTTTCTAATAACTAGCGTATCTATCTAGTCGTATTAATTATAGAACTAGAGCTTACTACTAAGGGAGTAGATCCGTTTAGAAGACTAAAGCGTACTATCTATTAATAAGTTATTACTAGCGAGCCGCTAGATCCTAATAAGATTATAGACGAGAAGACTTGATATTTCGGTAGGAACCGTATACTAGTATAGCTATATTAGATAAGATTTAAGATACTAGGCTTAGAGTACGATGTATAGTTACGCGATAAATATATTCCTACGAAGATTCTATAGTCTTAGAAACGCTCTAAGCCTTTAGTACCTCTAAGGCGTACTATAAAGATATCCTCCTCGACGCTGAAGATCTTAGTACCGCTTTAGATAACGGCGAAATCCTCCTCTCTAATAGCGAATATTCTATTACGACCGCCTAGTAACTCTATAAAAGCAGGGTATATTACGCGAAAGTAAGGACTAAACTACTTACTTTCTTAGTTAGTAGCTTTTTATTAGTAGTTTACGATAGTAATATCCGCCCTAGGTAACTACGGTTTAGACGCTATTTTAGCGCCTATCCGACTATTTTATCTTTAAAACTAGATCCTCCTCTACCGCTTCTACTTTAATATTATTAAGATAATAGCTTATAACGACTAGATCTACTATAAGATAGTACTTCCAATAGACATCTTTAGTTATAGAAAATATTATAGCTTCCTATAGATCTAGTTTCGATAATAGGTAGGCTCCGCGCCGATAGATTACTACGATAAAGAACGCGTTCCGCGATAGTATTAAGGTATTCTAAGGCGGTACTACGGTTCCGAAGTTAAGGGCTAAGAGGAATTATCCTAGTAATAGTAACGCTTATAATACGTTCGATATACTCTATAATATTACCGTAGCGGCTAAGCACTATAAGGCGATAGCGGATATTATAGAGGGTTATATTAAGTATAACGTTAAGAATAATAAGAAGTAGGCTATTCTAGGTCTAGACGACGTCGATAAGTTCTATACTATAGTTAAGAAGATCTACGACGAAGTCTTTAAGGATATAACTAATACTAATAAGGCTCCGTTCTATAAGTAGTTACTGCTTAGAAAGACAGCTATCGTTCTTAGTAAGTAGCTACGAGCTCCTATAATTAAGCGCGAGCGTATTAGCTCTATGGCTCCTATTCTAGTAATAGGCGATATATTAGAGCCCGACAGCGAAGCCGAAGTCTTAAATCCTAAGATTAAGTAAGAGCCTAACGCGTAGGAAGACGTAGTAGAGCGTAGTAAAGAGTATAGACGTAAGAAGAAGGAAGCTCGCTAATAGTAAGCCGATAACGATATCTAGAAGCCTATACTAAAGCTGATAGGTAAAGCTTCCGATACTATACCTAATACCGTACCCTTAGTGCTAAAGCTAATAGTAAAGGTTATAATCCCCCCGCTATCTACTCTAAAGCTAGTAAGTACGGTATAGCCTACGACTCCTATTACTACGACTATTTTAGTGCCCGCTTCGTAGAACGACGAGGTACCTAAGATAAACGAAGCCTAGCTAGTTTCTATCTAGGATAAGATTAACTTTACCGAGAAGAGGTTAGTATATATTTACTGTAAAGCCGATAAGCTCGACTCTTAGCTATTAAAGCTCTACGAGACCTTAGAAGAAGATAGTAGGATCCTATATACCGTCTTCCTAAGAAAGATAAAGGATAAGAAGTATAGAGCCTATAGCTTCGAGACTACTATCGATAACGTCTTCTCTAGTAGAGAGCGCCTTAGTCTAAAGCACGAGGTTAAGTTCCTCTATAATCTAATCTCTAAGTATTATAATAAACTACTCGTCGATAACGTCTTATATTTTATTAACTATCTACGGCGTTGCCTTACTAATACGTAGAATTATTACTATAATAAGGCGGAGCTTAAGTTCTATACTAATAAGCTTAAGGACCTTAAGTATCGTGCTATTATCGATAAGTATATACGTATTATAAATATCTTCCTACCTATACTTAGGAGGGACCGATAGATAAGATATAAAACTACTACTACTGCGTTAGCCTATAAGTAAGTCTATATTACTATAGTAAAAGAAGTCTAAGCCTAGCTAAATACTATTTTCGCCGCTTAGTAGACCGATAACGTCGTCTAGGAGCTAAAAATCCCTAAGGCTAATATCCCTAAGATAGTTACCTTCCGCGACCCGCTTACTAATACCGCTATATACGATAAGGACGAGCCGGTAACTAGTATAAAGCGTCTAGTAACCGATAATAGTAATCGCCCGAATAAGATCGCTAAGACTACGGGCGATAATAATACTACTACTACTCCTCTAATAGACCTCGATTTAGCTACTCTACCGATAAGTACGGTTAATATTACTACTCTTACTACGCCTACCGCGCCTACTACCCTAGCTATTCTAATAGTTACTACCGCAGCTACTCTACCGATAGGTATAGTTACTATCTTAGCCGACTTCCTTACTTAAATATAATAATAGATACTAGCCCTTCAGCAGAAGGTCGACAGTATAAATAATAATAATTAAGATTTAATAATATTAGTCCGATAAGACTTAGTTTAATACTACGTATAGTACTAGCTAATAGTAATAGTTTACTTTACTTCGAGTATACTCGATAGGTGATTATAATAATATTTTAGGCCCTTACAGTATATATTTATTTATACTAATATAGATATCGGTATTTTAAAAGGCGGTAGGTTATTACGTAGTTAGTCCGTATATAGATATAATAAGTAGCTTCCCACGTATATAGCTAAATAGGATAACCTTTTCTACTATCACCACATTATAGATGCCTTCCATTCCAGCTAGGGTGCACGACACGTGATATATAGATCACAACGTGTCCGATTATTTTTGCTCCTGAATCAAAACGAATGAATTGTTCGAAAAGGTATCGCACGAAGGAACGTTTTGGTGGATGGTGCAGAAAGGTACATGTTTCGAAAACTCATGGAGTTCCAAGTCGTACGAGCAGCTCGAACAACCACACATCTTCCAAGCGTTCGTATGCAAGCCTTTGTCAAGTCGGAAACCAGATCATGTACTCTCAGCTCTAGATTCCGGATTCATGCTGTCATGCCCAGAGCAGCCTGAATCCGAGCTGTGATAAAGATAGACACTTCTTCACTCCACAAATGCATGGCGTACTGTGCGACCGTGGCCGCGCGAAGCGATGCTCATGCGCAAAGCTGCTCTCGTAAACGGACTAGGGGAGGTCTGATGTGGGATGTGTTACTTCACTCTTATCTGCAGGGTGCCTCTAAGATACCGTACGTGAGGTTGAGAGAGGTCTCCACTCTCACGACAGCCAGCGAATAATGCAAAGATCCTAGTCTGTCCAGCTGACTTACTTGACTTGTTGCGCCTACGGCCCCTCATCATCGTCAGTTGCCTAGATCTGCGCTGGATATAAAGTGCTTATCCTGCATCTTCTCTCGAGCGTTTGACATCACTCGCGAACCTCAAATACTTCATTACACACGAGACAGAACAAGAACTAATACATCCAAAACTACAATGGCCCCACACAACCAAGCCTGCCCAAAGTGCGGTGCCGAGATGGCCGGTGAGAGCAAGAGCTGCGGCTCCTGCGGTGCTGTATGTGATCTGCCGTGTCTGTGATTTGTGACAAGGCTGCTTGCTAACGTTGATTACAGAGCTGCCCAGTCTAAGCAACCACGAGACGTCAACTTCGTTCAGCGACGGCGGAGAGGCTGCATACATCTACATTCATTACATTGTGTTACTGGAGACGAGACCGACATCACAAGTGATGGTTCGAGAGAGCATTAGATATCAATCAGCATAAACCCATTCGCCTTGCCGAATTACCTTCTTTCCTTCTTCTTCTTCTTCTTCGACAAGCTTCCGGACTTTAAGACATGATCGATCGCTTCTCATGTCTGGAGCACCACCCGAATCAGACAAGATTCGGATTTCCTACCTCAAAATCGCCGCTTTGCACAGTGAAGCAAAAGTGACAAAGGATGACCCCGCCATTGGCTTTCTCGCATTCTCGCTAAGCCTAAAACAGAGAAGTAACAGGTCTCCGCTTTTTTTCAAGCCACTGACGGGCTCGCGACTTCTTCGCGCGACTTTCGCGTATCGGCAACTCAACTCCTGCTTGCATCCCCATTCAACATTCTCAACTTCATTCGCTCTTTTCTGCCCTTCAGTAATCAATTTGCAGTTCATTACGACCGATCACTTGGCCAGCGAGCTTCTTCACCTCCACGAAATGGCGCCAATCGCCTCGCATAGGCAAAAAAGGCCTTTCCAGCCATCCATTACTTCGTTCTTCAGCCGCGTGGACAGAGAAGAGTATGAGGCGCAGCAAGCAGTGCGAACACCACAACAGCCAGTCTTGGAGCCCAGCGTGCAATCAGACTTGCTGAGCGTGGGTATGCGCATCCGCAAAGCCGTGCCCGAAGGTTACAAGACACATAATACCTCGCTCTTCTACGATCCCACACCAGCTCTTTCGGCTTCGACGACGTATACTGAGCCACGAACACTACGACGGGCAGAACTTCTACCCTTCTGCGGCTTGCACAAAGTTGGCGGACACAGTGTACAAGAGATGCCTGTGGACGCCCAAGGCATCCTCGACATCTTCTCAGACGAACCTATACCCTTCACATCATCACAAGAATCAAATGCATCGACGTTGTCGACAGACTCGATGCCAGCGGCACCAATCATCAACCCGATGACGAAGAACAAGAGACGGTATTTCGAGGATGAAGAGGAAGACGAGGATATACCACCGTTCCAGCTGCAGTTCTCCGACCCGCTCAACCCATTACTGGCCGACCTAAGCATGTCATCGCCCTCTTTCCCACTCAGTCATACCACAATGCCGAAGCTCAACTCCATATCAGCAAGAGTAATGGCGAAGCCGAGATCGAGGAGGAAGGCTGGCGACAATGCTGCTATCTCGTTCGTGGATGTGGAGAGCATGGACTTCGAGGAGGCTGCCTTCCTAAAGCCCTATGACGATGTTGATATGGGAGAGTACTGAAGTTTCCTCCATTGCCTTACTATGTATGTGGCTTTTGCATGATATCCCACGGCGTTCAAACAGCTTGTTATGTCATAATGCATCTGCGATCTTGCCCGCCATCAAGGGCTCGCGACTCGTTGTATGAATAGTAGGTCAATGGTTCAATCAATCGCATGAAGCGTTCACCTTCGCATTAAATATCAAGCAAGCAGCGTGAGGTCTTACCTCTACCTCTAATGGGCTTCTTGGAGCTCATGGTCTCTGCATCATTGGCCAGTAGCACGGACAAATCCAATACAGATGCCAAAACACGCATCAATGTTGGATCATACTTATTAAATCCACGTCTCCCAAATACCATCCTAGAGGCATCGACTACATTAGATCGAGATGGTGATTGGCCCCACATTTCGCGTCCTTCTGCCAGATGGAGTCAAGCGCCCCGCTGAATGCTACTTCGGCATGCCGAACACCGTCCCGAAGCTCACAACACGGTCTTATCATAGCCTCAGTGGACATTGTGACTCAATGAGGCATCTAGGCATCTACGGCTTCGATCATGTATAAGTGGATGGCTTGATGTACGAGCCACCAAGGATTTGGAGACCTGCTCTTCACGGCAGGGTTTAGATCTCAACTCAACATTTTCGTACTCTACTTCATTTCATCAAATTCACATCCAGTATGACACCTCACGCAATAGTCAACGATGGCAATACTGTCGTCGTACCTGAAGACCCGTCGTCTACCCCAGCAAAGATCAACGACAAAAGTCATGTTCTGCATCGGTCTCTGCACAACAAACCACATACCGTCGTGGCCGCTCAAGGCCTATACCTGACACTATCAAATGGCCAGAAGATTCTTGATGCGACAGGCGGTGCAGCTGTGTCATGTCTGGGACATAATCACCCTCGTGTCAAAGCCGCAATAGCGAAGCAGCAGGATACTGTCAGCTACTGTCATAGCTTGTTCTTCGGTACCCAAGCTGGTGAAGAACTGGCCGATGAGCTTGTCAGAGGCACGAATGGGAAATTGGCGAGATGTTTCATCGTCAGTAGTGGTGAGTTGATGCATGTATGTGAGGTCGAGTCAATGCTGAATACAGCAGGATCCGAAGCAATGGAAGCAACCATCAAGCTCTGTAGGCAATACTTCCTAGAGCTTCCAACACCGCAACCACAGAGAACGAAATTCATTGCGCGCAAGGAGAGCTATCATGGCACCACGATGGGCGCACTCGCCATGGGTGGCCATGTGGCGAGACGAGCCTTGTACGAGCCCATGCTCATGAACAACATATCTAGAGTATCGTTCTGCCACCCCTATCGTAATAGACTGGACGGTGAGAGTGACGAGCAGTATGTGGCGAGACTCGCTCAAGAGCTCGATGATGAGTTCCAGAGGCAAGATCCGGATACCGTCTGCGCATTCGTGGCAGAGCCTATTGTCGGAGCTGTGAGTATAACTCATGCTACGTGTGCCAGAATGCTTACAAATGCAGGCACTCGGCTGCGTTCCTGCAGTCCCAGGCTATTTTCAAGCCATGCGCAAGGTCTGCGACAAATATGGCGCCCTCCTCGTCTTCGACGAAGTCATGTCTGGCATGGGCCGCTGCGGCACACTGCACGCATGGGAGCAAGAGGGTGTCGTGCCTGATGTGCAGACCATTGGAAAGGGGCTAGGCGCAGGATATGCCCCTGTAGCCGGTCTACTGATTAACTCAAAGGTGATCGATGTGCTTGACAAGGGCACGGGAGCATTCAGCCATGGCCAGACCTACCAGGGACATCCGATCGCTTGCGCTGCTGCGTTAGAGGTTCAGAGAGTGATTCGTGAGGAAAAGCTTGTCGAGAACGTGGCGGCAATGGGCAAAGTGCTCGAGAAAGGTCTACGAGAGAAGCTGGGTAGCCACCCAAATGTCGGAGACATCAGAGGTAAAGGCCTTTTCTGGGGCGTAAGTATCTTCCTTCACACGAGATAGTGAAAGTGCATGCTAATTGTGCCACAGATTGAGTTCGTGAAGGACAAGAGCACGAAGGAGCCATTTGATCCGAGCCTCGCGGTAGCCATGACTGTTCACGAAAAGGGCATGTCAGAACCATACAATATCTCGCTATACCCCGGCAGCGGCACAGTAGATGGTAGACGAGGCGATCATGTCATTATTTCGCCAGCGTACAATGTCACTGAAGCAGAGATCAACATCATCGTTGATCTGGCGGCGAAGGTCATTGAAGACGTCTTCGCGGCTATGTAGTCACACACAACATGCCATAGTCCTTAGATGTACTGATAAGTCTGGAGCGCTCTGGATCTAATGCGAACAGATTGAGATGATTAGAAAGAGGTAGTAAGGAATATTGTCTATGGATATTTGACCAAACAACGCCATGAATGCTGACAAAGGAGACCCAGTCAACCATTACTTCCGACCCCTACACTTGCCACAAATTCATCTTCAAGTATTCGGACCTCTACTGCAACTGGTCGAACTTCGCAGCCTGCACTTTGTCTCCCTTCGCCAAATACGTGACTGTCCAAGTCCACAAATCGTTCTGCTTCTCCACATCATAGCTATCTTTACTCGACTCAATCTCCTTCACGCCCTCGAAGTACTTGCCACTCACGCCCTCCACATCTTCCGCAATCGCGAGTCTAGCCAACGCTTGACCACTCTCTTGGGCGGTGTGGATGTTTGGGTACAGCAGCTTCTTCAGCAACGGAATGATATGCGGCAGCACGTTCTTCCACAGGAACTGCACGATCAACGGGGCGTCGCGGGCAAGACCGGTGCCAGGCATGAGACCAGGATCCATGGCAGTGACCGTGATGTGTCGTTCAGCTGCGTGCTGCTCCAGCTTGCGATTGAGAGCGTACGCCCACAATACGTTGACGAGCTTGCTGCTTGCGTAACGTTGACGGCCTGCGAATTTTGCTGACTCGGCGGTGGGATGGGCAAGCTCCTCGGCGCTTTTGTAGATGGCGTCCGGCAGGCCGCTCTTCTGGGCCGGATCATGGACACCACTCGCAGTGACGACTACACGAGCATTATTTGCGAGGTGTGGCCAGAGAAGATGAAATAGTAGTGCATGTCCGAGATGATTGATAGCGAACGTCTTCTCAACACCCTCAGCGTTCTTTTCCATCCCACCGGGGAATTGCAGACCAGCGTTCAGCACGAGAGCTTTGATAGGCGCATGATTTGCAGCAGCCCAATCCTTTGCGAACTTGCGCACGTTGTCGGTGCTGGAGAGGTCGAGTGGAGCGAAGCTAACGTTCTTCTGGTTGAGGAGCTCGTTGATCTTGTCGGCTGCTTTGTCGGGATCTGTTCGTGAGGCGATGATGATCTCGTACTCTGGATGTTTGCGAGCTATCTCGAGGGTAGCATAGTAGCCAAGATTGGCTGTGCCGCCGGTGACGAGGACGGAGTGTGTGTAAGACATTGTAGATGGGTGGGTGATGATGTGAGTTGTTGTTAATGGTGTGAGTTGTCGCGGGTTCTCAAGGTTTAGTCAATGAGACACTTGTTGTCAATGTAATGAAGCTGTTGCTGATGATGTGCTATTAAAATAAATGCTTCTCACCCTACTTATACAGCATGAACGGACTTCCACAGCCAAGCTTCTTCTTCAGCAACACCCTCGTTCCCGCGGGCATAATTGACGTTGTTCATCATGTCGGCGTGCATATTCATCCGCAGGAGTGGCGATTATCATCAGGTTGGTCTCTATATCCAGGCGCTGAATGGTCTTGATGAAGTTCAGCGGACGTTACACAGGTTTTGAGAGAGAGCAGGTCCGGGGTCAACGATCGTCACTATGTCCGGCCGGGCTTGCTCTCGGCGGCAGCATTGAACTGTGCAATTGTTCTTAAAGTCCAGTCCTCCTAACAGTGATTCTGTTTTCGTTTAATGGGAATGCAATGATGTCACGATCATAGCAATATCAATCTACAATGACCAGTCGATTCTGTCCCATGGCACGGTCGCGTTGAGATGAATAGCCACCATCATGCTCCCGTATTCTGCATCACGCCGTCTCCACGCGAACCGCCGAAACTCGTCCTCCGATCCGAACGAGCTTCAAGATTGTAGCACACTGCTATTTCTTTGTCTATGCTAGAGACGACTCAATTGTGTCCCCTCTGAGCGGTCCATCGTGTTTTTCTTTGCGGCCAGTGCATCGACAAGATTAGAATCGAAGATTGCGAGCGGAGGCAATCCGAAAACGACTTCACACATCCAGGCAGTCCCTGCAGCGGCAACAGCCTGCAGCACTTTGCTTGACTGGGACCGCAGGTTTCGGTGGCCTTCCACTTCAGGCATTCTTCTCGATGCTGCAGTCCCATCTCATGCAAGTTGATGACGAGATTTGCTGATGCAAGTCCAGAGCTACATACAGGAGCGGAGTGTCACCTACCGAGACGAGGAGCGAAGACGAGAGAGAAAGCCGCCCTCTCTGTCAAGGTCCGAGGTGGCGAATGATGAGCTGGTAGCTGGCGCTGCTATCTCATTCGTGATTGCTGCGTCGTAGTGCAGCGGTAGCATACAGGCAAGCGGAGCTTCGGTAAGGTAAGGAATTACGAACATCGGAGAGGTTGCGCAATTGCTCGATTTCTTCAGGTCAGAGTACGGGTTGTTCTCCTACACGCGATTACCGCAGATTTGTGCCACTACAAGTACTCTTGTTCCGTGGAAACATTGTTGTTTCTCTGGCTGCAATACAGATCGTACTTGCATCAAACAGAGATCATAAACTTCAACACTTTTCGAGTTTCGTCTAGTCTGGTCGTTTGGTCACAGCACGATCCACTGTGAAGAAAAGGTTGAATGTGGGTTGCCGTGCACGACAGCCCGGAGCTTCGAACTTTGGTGCTTTGCACAGACCTCGTGAGTGAGCGCTTCTCCATCTTTTGGCAGCGAGCCTTGCCGCAGACTCTGACAAACTCGATTTCGCCGACAAGGTCACACTGCCCTCTCCAGTGCACACTCACAGTGTGACAATTCAGCCATCAATAGCAACAGACAGTGTGCCTGACAAACGTCGTCATTATCTCAGGGCATCTCTCACATTCATGGGCTACTGCGGAGAAATCTGACGTTTGGGGACGAAGCTGATCCCTGACGCAACACAACGCTCCGGCAAGCGAAGAGAGTGCTTGCATTGGACAGTGGATCGCATGGAACCGTCGAAGCAGTGTAGGGTCTGCTGCGGGCTTGGCGCTCAAAGTGTGCGATAGAGACGTGATATCGACACGATGAGAGATGGAAAATGCGAATTTAGAAAATCATAAAGATGTTGCCGCGTGCCTGAAATTGTGCTTAATAGATCTGAAATAGAATAATGCAAATTGACGTGGTTGGTGTGATTGGATTTGGTGACATATTTTGCGTGGTCCGACACCTGAAGCGTAGAAGCGACTTGCTTGACCTCACACTTCCCAGGCCGTAGGTTATTCTTCACCCGGCCTCCCATTCAAACTCAATCCTGCTCGGAATCTGTCCTTCACGAGCATCGGATCTCATCACTTGTGCATTCGCGCCGCAAATCTGCAGAAACACGACTCACAGCCACGGCTTCGCGTCAGTGTGCCTTCGACTGCCGACCGGCACGCAGACTTTGACCCACTCTCGCTGGCAGCAGTGAGCAGCGACGTCGAAGTGTGCAAAACTCTTCCTCCACACCTCCGCCGCCATCCACCCGCGACGCCCATCACAAATTTTTGAGCTTCCGGCACCTCAGCGACCAGTGACTTTGCTGGTGGTGAGGCGTGCTTGGGCTTGATTGAAGATCCGCCCGAACGATGAGTACGCCGACGACATTGAACCCAGCACACCACCAGTATCATTCACCGCACCAAGCACACCACTCAGTCAACGGCTACCACGCAAATGGCCAGATGAGCGGCTCCACCGCGCGGCAGACGGCAGCGTACTACAACGGCTACGCTGCGAACTCGACCTCCGACAGCGATCTTCGCCGAGCTGCAACCTCCAATTCACGGCACTCGAACCAGCTGCCCCCGATACAAACCCACCCATCGCCCATGGCGAGCAACGCCTACGCCGCGTCTGACGCCGCGGTGAGGCAGGACAATAAGCGGAAACCCGACTGGAACGAGTTCTATAAAAATGGCGTGCCGCAGGAGATCATTGTCATAGACGATGATACTCCACCTCCCTCTGGCGGCGCAAGGAGACAGAACGGCTACGCCTCGCAGCACACTGACAAGCGCCAACGCACTGGCAATGCGTACGATCCAGTCTACAACCAGACACAGACCTCATACTCGGCGACCCAGACGCCATACTACGAGAATTCGGCCTCGACAGACCGAACCACCTCTGCCTATGTGACGACAGCTCCCACTTCACTGGGCTCCACCACAAGCACGGGCACCTACACACTGCCACCGCTGGAAGACGGCACGGTGGGCCAGAAGCGGAAGAGAACACGGGCGCAGATTGCCGATGATACTGCTGGCCCTGCCAAGCGAAGAGAGGTTGAACGTCTGACACCACCACACTTGGTCTATGTGCCGCCAGAGAAGCCCATAGTCAAGGCCAAGGAGGTGCATGTCGAGGTCATCCGCGACGTATGTGGCTGCACACCGTCTCGTCGGAGGTACTGTGCTCACACAAAGCAGAAGCAGAATCAGGGCGAGCGATTTGACGACGAAGATGGACATTACAATGTGGTGGCCGGTGCGAGTCTGACGGACAGATGTAGGTGGCATGCATGGAGACCGTGGTGGAGAGAGACTAATGCAGCCTGCAGACACCATTGTGCGTTTACTGGGCCAAGGCACCTTTGGTAAGGTCGTCGAGGCTGTGGACCGCGACAAGGGCACCAAGTGCGCCGTCAAGATTATACGTTCGGTCCAAAAGTACCGAGATGCGTCGAGGATCGAGCTGCGGGTGCTGTCGACGCTGGCACAGAACGACAAGCACAATCGGAACAAGTGCATTCACTTACGGCAGTGCTTCGACTTCAGAAACCACATCTGCATTGTCACCGACCTCTACGGCCAGAGTGTCTTTGACTTCCTCAAGAACAACAACTTCACGCCATTCCCTAGCTCACACATCCAGACCTTTGCCCGCCAGCTCTTCACCAGTGTGGCTTGTGAGTGGTCCCGCATCCTGACCGTACTCATAGTGTGCTAATTCCTGCGCAGTTCTCCACGACCTCAACCTCATCCACACTGATCTCAAACCTGAGAACATACTACTTGTCGATAACTCATACCAGACCTTCACATACAATCGCAACATCCCATCCTCATCGACCGCCACGCAACGGCACTCGAAACATCGCAAGGTGCTCCTCACGCCAGAGATAAGACTGATCGATTTCGGCTCTGCCACTTTCGACGATGAGTATCACTCATCTGTCGTTTCGACAAGACATTACCGAGCACCAGAGATCATTCTCAATCTTGGCTGGAGCTTCGCGTGCGATATTTGGAGTATCGGCTGCATATTGGTGGAGTTCTACACTGGAGATGCCCTCTTCCAGACGCACGACAACCTCGAGCATCTGGCAATGATGGAGTCTGTGTGCGCGAGCAAGATCGATCGTGGCCTGGTGAACAACGTCCTGGCCAAAGATCGATCTGGCAGCGCAAAGAACCCCGCTGCTCAGTGAGTTACTTCCCCACCATTCACCCTAGATGCAATCTACTAACAAAGGCACAGGTTCTTCAAGACTCGTGAGAAGAAGCTCGACTACCCCAACCACGAAACACCCAAAGCCTCTAGGAAATACGTCCGCGCCATGAAGCGGCTAGAGGTACTTCTTCCCTTCCCCTCCTCTCCACCTACACAAGTACTGATCTTGTCGCCTCACAGGAAACAATCACACCACACAACGAATTCAACAAGCAATTCCTCGATCTCCTCCGCCGCATTTTCGTCTACAACCCCCAGAAACGCATCAAGGCCAAGGAAGCACTCAAGCACCCCTGGTTCAGGGAGGCACTGCAGGACGACGGCACCGAGGCTGCGAGGATACGAGAGGAGAAGTTGGCGAAGAGGTTGGCGCAGCAGGCGCAGGTCAGCAAGCAGAACCAGGCGAGGGTGAATGGGTCTGCGTCGGCTGTGGCGGGCGCGTATAGGTGACGGTAGTGATACGAGGCTCACTTTTTTTGAGGATGCTATTGGCAGATCGCCGCCTTGGACAAGTTTTGGGATGAATGTCGTCGATACCAGGTCTTTGCCACGAGCAGGAGCTGCGATGAGGGCGAATGGTGATAGGCACGAATGAGCATTGCATGTGTTATAAATGGTGAGGAAGCAATGTTTATCGAGGTTCACGACCACGGGCGGCTGGAGGCGTTCTTCTTGAGGCATTTGCATGCATGCGAGCGAGCATGAGCGGTACTTTACTCGCGGCCATATCACAAATAACGAATGAGCACGCTTGAGTTTTCGAAATCAGTCAACGCATTTGGGACTGCACTACTGATGAGTGGGAGAAGGTCGGAAGGTAGTAAAAGTCATCTTTGAAGAGGTAGCATGAGGATAGTGTGGATATTCTTCTATGAGGATAAATGCATATCTTTTGAACCAAGCTTTTGGTGTGCCGTTGATTATCTATCTTCTCATGCTTGGAGATGAGGCTGGTGATCTGAGCACTCGATCTCCAAGCCGATTTGGACGATGTCTTCCACAGGCCTCCATGTGTCTCTGTTGTGGTTGCGATAGAACGCTGTCCGATTCGATCTGTCCTGAATGGTGCTTGCTTCGCCGGTTCAACGCAGCAGTCCGTGGACTCGGTCTCTGCACACGCAAGTTGCCAATGGTGCCAATGCCCTCTGAGCACCTAGACCTGCACTGCCGTGGCCGTCCCTCGTTCCAGCACACTTCCTACATCTCACAAACCTTATCCTCTCCAAGCAGCGACACGCTTTTGAGCATTGGGATGGACCGTTGCTTGTGTCGAGGCTGAGTTTCGATATGCTGTTGTGGTGTGATTTGGATCTGTTCTGGACCCGCTCAAGCTTCCTTCGAGGCTGTACTTGGGAGACTTGGTGAGGCTGCGGTGATGATCTGGACAGGTGATTGAGCTTGAGCAGCACGCTCAGAAGACGACGGCTTGATGACGATGGAGAACATGTTGACTTGAAGGAGTTGTGGTGAAGAGCTCCTCTAATTGGGTTTATGGTCTACTATTAGGTGTAGCTGATAGGATGACAAGAGGATGGCGACAGGATCACACCAGACATTTATATACCTCACTCCTACTCAATCGTAGTATCCAAGTACCAACCCCATGGAGAGGATCCATCCAGCCCATGACGTGAGACCGAAGCATCTCCGAGCTGCTTCATGGTGAGTACCCACACGCATGAAAGGAAGTGCTCTTCCGAGCGCCTTGAAACCATGGAAGTAGCCTAGCTCTTTTTCTCTCGATTCCGATTCTGATCACGATAAGAGAGACACGTGGGAAATGTGCGTGCTACGAGAAATGTCCGTTGCGTCAATTATTGGATGTGGGTTCTGGAACGATGGGTGTGGTGTGGAGGATACAGCCGAGGACGGGTGAAGGGGATAATGTTGTGAGATGGCGATTCGTGTATGGGCTCCGAGTGACCGGTATCTCTAAGCGCTCAGATGTCCAGGGAGTTTCTTGAATCGTGCAAGAAACTGCTTTGCAATCTGTATGAGTAATTCGAGGTGATTATTTTTTGCTATCGCAGTCACGTTCGGGGAAATAAGAGACGCAGATTCTGGGGAAGCTGTGAACCACGATCTGCTGAGCAATCGTGCAGCATGCGCATGTGTGAGGTCTTTGGCGAGTACTTGTCTCTCATCGATTTCTCCATCTGCATGCAGAGACAACGATGTCACTATGCATTGTGGTGTTTCCAGCCTAGAAGGCCAAGGTAGCTCCTCCCATTCTCTCTTGGAGTTGGTGCTCGGAAGCCCTCACCCGCATGAATTGGCGAACATGGATCTCGTCATTGCACGCCAATTGGACGGGACCATGGTGAAGGAAGAACAAACAACACACTGTACACTCCATTGCTATCCACACACGCTCATTCAGATGTTCATGTCTCTCCCTTGCGCAGCGATCGTGTCGTAATGTTGGATGGCACGATGCATTTCTCGCCGTCGTCGCAAGCGCAATGTGGAATCGCAGCCGGACTACTAGACGTCTCCTCACCTGCACGCCCGCTCCGCCATGTCGTCCTCCTGCCCCGCCGGTGATTGCGGCGTCCACGTCTACGACGGCAGCTTTAATCGCAGCCTGTCCTATACTTATAACTACGCAGAGGCGGCAGTTCCATGACTACTTCGTCACGCACCTCCCGTCGTCGTCGCTGCACCCCGATTCCCGCTCCGTCGCCGGCCCCTCCCATAAACTTCCCAGACATGAAGCCAGTCCCCACGATGCGAGCGGCAGCAACAATCGCTCGCCCGCACATCCGCCCATGGTGGGTGCATCCCGGGACATGACTGTCGTGCGCATCCCGCTCAAAAGCGCAAAACACCACTTCGGCGCGTCGTGGTCGCGCGGGCAGAGACCCTACAACGAAGATGCGTACCAGGCGGGCACGATTGAGATGCCTGCTTTTGCGCGACGGAGACCGCTGTCCCTGACCAGAAATCCACGAAGGGATGCTGTGGGTGGGGACAGCGCGAGTGGAGATCCGCAGGTCTTCTACTTTGGCGTTTTCGACGGGCATGGCGGGAGTGAGTGCAGTGAGTTTCTGAGGGAGAATCTGCATAAGTATATTGAGGCTGGGGCGAAGGACTTCGGGCTCAGGAGTACGCTGCAGAGAAAGAAGGGCGAGATCACCATGTTTGGGCAGTCGAGTCGGGAGGATCCGCCTGATGCTACGGACACTGCTCACCAGGCAGGCAAAAAGGCGTTGGAAGATGTGGATGTGCAGGGCAAAGAAGCCGCTGTGACGTTGGAGCCGCCGACAAAGAATGGAGATTCGCAGCCAGCGAGGGCAGAGACTGTCAAGAGTGACGATTCGAAACTACAGGCTGCTGACATCCGCAAGGCCGAAGAGCTGGAGCGGATGATCATGAAGCAGTGGAAAGAGCTGGTTGGTGGCTACTTCCGCCGCTTCAAGCCTGAGTTCTTCTCGCTTGGTGCCGGTGGGCAAGGGCACTTCCTCGAGCGAGAAGCCGTGGCCAGCAAGCAGTTGGACAACAAGCAGCCATCGAGCAAAGATGATGAAAACGAAGGCATCGGTGTAGAGACTGTGCTTGAATACGCGTTTCTCAAGGCAGACTACGAGTTTGTCTATGCACAGGTGAACAAGGACGTCTCCGATAATGTCAGAGCGGACGCTGCAATCAACCAGCACGAAGTCCTGGGCAAACCGTCGCGGTATGGACAGCAGATCGGCGGACCTAAACGCTTCAAGGGCGGCAGCACGTGTAGCGTCGCCCTCATCTCTACACCTACTCCCATGCCTTACTGGCATCCAGCCTCACCAGCAACACTAGTCACCTCGCATGTTGGCGACACGAGGATCCTACTCTGCGAGACGGCGACTGGTCATGCCGTTCCTACAACCTCAAATCACCACCCTAACCATCCAAAAGAGGCAGAGCGCATGCGCCGCTACGCAGCCACGTTCGTGACAGACTCCTTTGGCGAAGAACGCGTCGCTGGGCTGGCTAATACCCGGTCATTCGGCGACATGGCCTCCAAACGCATCGGCGTCAGTGCTGAGCCCGAGATCACACGAATCGAGATGGCACCCGCACAATACGCATTCATGGTGCTGGTGTCGGACGGCATCTCGGGCACGCTGGGCGACCAAGAGATTGTCGATATTGTGAAGGAGGCGAAGACGCCGGAGCAAGGGGCGAAAGATGTGGTGGGCTTTGCGACGGAGGTCAGTTCTGAAGGTGATAATGCTACGTGTATGGTTGTCAGGATGGGTGGGTGGGAGAGGAGAAGTGAAGGGGGACTGGGCAGTTTGGGGACGAAGGAGATGAGAGACTGGAGGAAGCAGGAGGCGCTGGATCCGAGGACGAGGCTGAGGTGATTGCGCTTCTCAAGTCCTGCCAGAATGTTGGCGAGACCTAACGTCTCTGGATGAAGACCTAGAGTTGTGATGCGAAGAGTCCACATCGATGTTACGAAGGTGAAGTGGATACACGCACACTCTGGTGCCTTGTAGATTCTGGACCAGAAGTCGAAGGAAGAGAGAACAATCGAACCTGTACATATTGCTTGTCATAGAATTTACGCGACCATTACCATCCATTTCGACTGCAGATTCGCTGCCTAGGCATCGGTCACTGCCTCGCCGCCGCGTCCGCCTAGCAACCATGCACATTTTGGCTCCCCACCAGACAGGCGCGAAAAGGGGATTCCAATCTCCATGTCGCGGCTTGACCAATCAGACGCTAGTGCAAACAGCTGCGGTTGCCAAAGCACGAGGCTCCACTCCATAAATTCTCTCGCCGGAGTTTACACATTGCGATTCTGCATCTCACTGCTTTGCTATCAAGGTCTCACCTTCTCTGACGGCCATTTGCGACCTCTTTTCGACTGCATTCTTCACGACCGTGGTTGCGCGACTTGCGAGGCTCCAGTCTGGTAGCGTCACGTGCCCTGATCCTCGTCATTGCAGCCGCGTCCACTCTTCTCCCACAGCCAAACCCTGGCCTAGTTCCAGCAGACACACGGATACACCGCAAATAGAGCCAGAAACTCTCTTTCGTCTCCCACTACACCCGTCACTTTTCGCAGCCTTCACGACACTCATTTTCCAACCACGTACACCACGACAAGGAAAGACGGACGACTTTTTTCTTTTCTCCAGTCATGGACGTCAACGCGGTGCTCGAGGCCACGCTTTCGCCTAGTATGTTTACACCGCACCCCTCCATGCCATAGATGCTTTTCTGTGGTTCTGTGATATGTGTGCAGTAGGGCTGACTTCGCGACTCAACTACAGATGACGAAATTCGAGGAAAGGCCGAGCAGCAGCTGACACAGGCCGCCGAGCAAGACTTTGTGAGTGAAACATGTACCTGTGCACTTGATGATGGGCGCTGCTTTGAGTGTGCGCTGCAGCAGCAACTGCGCGGCTTCCTTCAGTCGGTACCACCAAAATATGAGGCAAGGCTAACATGCAGTGATTTTCCAAACGTACAGTCCGGATACCTGACGCATCTCTCCAACGAGCTCGCAAATGAGCAGGCGAACCCCACCATCCGCCAGGCCGCCGGTCTGGCCCTCAAGAACTCCTTCACAGCGCGCGACGTCGGCCGGCTGCGGCAGGTGCAAGAGCAATGGCTGTCCCAGGTCGACCCGAACGTGCGAGCGAGCGTCAAGCAGTCGACGCTGCGGGCACTCGCCTCAGACAACTCGGCCGCGGGCAGGGCGGCAGCACAGTTCGTCGCTGCCATTGCGGCGATCGAGATCCCGCGCAACCAGTGGCCAGAGCTGATGCAGACGCTGGTGGAGAATGTGGGTACGGGCGCGGACAAGCAGAAGCAGGCGTCTCTCACGGCGATCGGCTTCATCTGCGAGACGGACGATGTTGATCTGCGCGAGAGCCTGCAGCATCACTCGAATGCAATCTTGACGGCTGTCATCCAGGGTGCGCGGAAGGAGGAGCCAAACCCGGATGTGCGGGATGCGGCCATCACAGCGCTCAGCGACTCGTTAGAATTTGTGCGCTCCAACTTCGAGAACGAGGGCGAGCGCAACTACATCATGCAGGTCATTTGCGAGGCGACGCAGGCGCCAGATGCGCGAGTACAGCAGGGCGCATATGGCTGCTTGAACCGCATCATGGGCTTGTACTACGACAAGATGAAGTTCTACATGGAGAAAGCGCTGTTTGGCCTGACTGTGCAAGGCATGCGCAGCGACGAGGAGGATGTCGCCAAGTTGGCTGTCGAGTTCTGGTGCACAGTGTGCGAAGAGGAAATCTCGATTGAGGACGACAATTCGCAGGTACGGGGCTTCCGTCTTGTGACACGAAAGACAAGGACGAGAGATTCTAACTACTATATGCAGGCACAGGCTGAGGGCTCAACTGAGCTACGCGAGTACTGGAATTTCGCGAGAATCGCAACAAATGAAGTTGTGCCAGTTCTGCTTGAGCTGCTGGCCAAGCAGGACGAAGATGCGGCTGATGACGAGTACAACATCTCGCGCGCTGCTTACCAGTGTTTGTCGCTGTGGGCGCAGACAGTCGGCAATGTCGTCATCGCACCTGTCCTTCAATACGTCGAGAAGTTCCTACGCGCTGAGGACTGGCACCAGCGAGATGCTGCCGTTTCGGCATTCGGTGCCATTTTGGAAGGTCCAGAAGAGAAGATGCTGGAGCCAATCATCAAGCAGGCTCTTCCAATCCTCATCGCCATGATGGAGGATCCAATCATCCAGGTCAAGGATTCGGCCGCTTTTGCACTTGGTCGCGCTTGCGAGTGCTGCCCTGAAGCTATTGAGCCAGCTGCTCAGCTTCAACCACTCATCACTGCGCTCTTCAATGGTCTTGCTAGCCACCCTAAGATGGCTGCATCGTGCTGCTGGGCTCTGATGAACTTGGCTGAGCGCTTCGCTGGTGAGCCAGGCGCGCAGCAGAATGCTCTCACTCCACACTTCCAGAACAGCGTGTCCGCTCTCATGCAAGTCACGTCCGGCCAGCAGACCGACCCGTCTCTCCGCACAGCCGCATACGAGGTGCTCAACTCATTCATCACGAATGCTGCAGGCGACAGCTTGTCACTTGTTGCTCAGTTATCGGAGGAAGTCCTCAACCGCCTCGAGAAGACGGTCCCACTGCAGCAGCAAGTTGTCAGCGTCGAGGATAAGCTCACTCTCGAAGAGATGCAGACCAGCTTGATTAGCGTTGTCATCGCCATCATCCAGCGTCTCGAGAACGAAATCAAGCCCCAAGCCGACCGTATCATGCAGACCCTCCTCCAGCTCCTGAGCACCGCCGGTCCAAAGTCCGCAGTTCCGGACACTGTGCTCGCAGCCATCGGTGCGCTCGCGAACTCCCTCGAAGACGGCTTCCTGCCTTACATGGACGCCTTCGCGCCCTTCCTGTACAAGGCTCTCGAGAACCAGGACGAGCCCAGCTTGTGCTCGATGGCCATCGGTCTCGTCTCAGACATCACCCGCGCCCTCAACGAGAAGGTCCAGCCCTACTGCGACAACTTCATGAACCGCCTCCTGCAGGCTCTCGGCTCCCAGTCCCTCGGCAATACCTTCAAGCCGGCCATTCTACAGTGCTTCGGCGACATCGCGCAGGCCATCGGCGGCGCCTTCGAGACGTACCTCAGCGTTGTGGCAAGCGTGCTGAGCCAGGCTGCTGGTGTGACCCTGGGTTCGACGAACAGCTTCGAGATGCTGGATTACATTATTAGTCTGAGGGAGGGCATCATGGACGCATGGGATGGGGTTGTGGTTGCGATGAAGGTGGGCGGGAAGACGGGGTTGTTGGAGCCGTATATCGAGAGTATCTTTGGGCTTTTGAAGACGATCTTCCAGGATGCGAATCGCACGGAGCCGTTAATGAGGAGTAGTATGGGCGTCATTGGGTAAGCTCTTCGTTCTCCAATCCACGTGGAACTCAGAAGCTGACTATCGATAGCGATCTATCCGAGGCCTTCCCGAACGGCGAACTTGCGAACCGCTTCCGCGAGGACTGGCTGACCCAGATGGTCAAGGAGGTGCGCATGAACCGCGACTACACGGATCGCACCATCCAGACCGCACGCTGGGCGAGGGAGCAGATCAAGCGACAGACTGGTAGGTTTACTCTTTTCTCAGAGCCTCCTCTTCAGAAGCCGCCGTATGGTGGTAATGCTCGCAACTGGGTGGGCACTGGCCCGTGGTACCCTCCGAGTGGACCTGCTTCTGGCTCAGGCTCCGACTCGGCTCGGAGTTGGGGCGATGAGAATTTGTATGAGTGATGTCGATCGTGCTCCGACTACTGACGGGGACGACTTTTCTTTGGTACTCGGCACAACACTGCAACACAACAAATCTCATCCACTCAACAACACGCTTCTCAACTCAACCCAACAACATCAAGCAAGCATCAGCAACTGACGACTATTTTTATCAACATCAGGCGGAGTTTCAGGCACGATGTCCTGATCGCACCTTCCAAACGATAGCTCCTGCCCCCTTCCCCGATCCCCCATCAGCGATACCACCACATTGCTAGCTTTGTTATGCACGAAGCTCATGCATAGGTTCCGAAATTCAGCGTTCAGATGGTTGACGCCAGGATTCTTCGACCGACCGAGGAGCATGTCGCCGACGAAGCGAACGACTCGAGCCGACGTTCTACCCGAGAAGAAGCAGCTCTGGAAGGCAGACTACCAGATCAAAGAACGTCTGAAGGGGTACCTTGCACGTGGTTCTGTGCCGGCTCCTCCACCGAGACTCGAAGGACGGCGAAGTTCGTGCACCTTGGTGGATCCGCGACTTTCGCGTCAGCCCTCCGAGTGAGCTCCGGGAGACAGACTCTGCTCAGGACAGCCACATTGCGAGCAAAAATTCAAACGAATGCTAGCAACCCCTCGAACGACCCCGATGCAAATCGATCCACAATCCGCTCATCCCGGACACGCCACGATACCCCAGCACCAGCACCGACACCAATACCCCGAGCACATCACACGTACGCTGCTTCGAACCACCACCACCCAGGATTATACCACACCGGCCCCCAAGCACCATCCAGCACGAGGCGACCCAGCACCAATTACCAGCACAGAGCATAGACGGATCTTTGTTTTTTTCTCCCGGCACCACCACTACACGGCACGCGGTTCCTGTTTTCGTCACTGCACAAGATTCCCCCTGGATTATCCAAATCACTGTTCGCATTTTTGAACCGACCCCGACGACAACGGCACTACACTACACTTTACTTCCCGAGGATTGTATTATAGCATCATCATTGAGAAGACGGTTTCTGGCTTCTGGGACGTGGCGTTCCCAGGTTTTCGAGGGTTTATTTTGGTCGGGACAGAAGATGAAAGATGAGATGAGTGTATGGATCCTGTGGCTGGCATGACACGGGATATGTATTGATTGTAGGCCTCTGAGGTCATGGAGGATCGCTGAAGAATAGACGTGTAGTGAGGTTCTAATTGATGAGTTTGCAAATTTTACTTCGTGTGTTGATGAGCTGATTCGCGACGACATGTGTGGCCTCGACACTCCGCATGAGCGAAGGGATTTTGCTGCTTGTTCTTGTGAGGGCTCATGTTAAGATCTTAGATCGATGGTTCGACAAAGTGCTGAATTCGGGACGAGTACTCAAAAGCAAGGTCTACATCCGCGATGAAGAATTGGAAAGACTTGTTGAGCTGCCAACAAGTACTTCGAGCTCGCTGCAACACGGGAGACTTGGAGTATCTTACCGGCCACTTTCAGGACCTCAGTACAAGTGGACGACATTTCAGCCATAGGATAAGACTGGTCTCCTGAATTTCTGTCCCACGCTGCTCAAAAGGCGCAACCACACTGTCCACTGTTTCGAGCTTCGGTACAACGCAACAATCACCAGCCATGGCATAAATCGAGACCTTGTGGAAGTAGCTGCAGCCGCGATATCAGCAAGACATCTTTTCCGTCGAGCCGAGCCTGTGCCTGCACTGCGTTCGCTTGTCTACCATTAGCTGTATTCTCGTTCGTGCTGAAGATAACTCACTCTTCGTTCGCTATTGTTCCCTCATATTCTCTGGAGCCTTCTCCCCGTCACTCACAGCTGGCGAAAGTGCATCGGCCTTCAACATATATTGGTCGACATCACAGGGAGCCTGATTGTTTTCGAGGTCCGCTGTGACCAGGATGTCTTGCAATTTCTGAGTCTCGGATTGGGTGCCAGTCGGATCTTGGGCAGGCTTGGGTGCGAAGTCCTGCACGACCGGCTTGTGAAGCTCTTCAGCCGTCATCTTGTCTTGCTTGGGCTTCTTGCTTGTTGCGTTCTCGTCGTAGTTTCTCTTGCGCTTGAGCGTCGGCTGTGTGCTTCCAGTTTGTGGTGCGTCTCCGGTTCCCAAGGTGGCCTGATCGTCGACTGTCGGCTCGCACAGTTGGCTCCACTTCTCTGCTTCTGCTCTTCGGTCGTGGACTCGCTCCTTTGTTGGGCCGTTGTACCATATCTCCATGCAGTGCTCGAGCTCGATGAGCCGAGCTCCATCAGAAGACCGGCGAATACCCGCTCCATCGGCTCGAGAGTGGCCTTCGACGATCATCGTCCTTCTCTGTCCCGCCGGCCCAGCGCGTGATCGCTTGTGCTGATGTGTCGCGAACGCTTCCTCAAAGGTTGATATCGTTCCGGTGCTAGACTGCATTGTGAACCAAGCTGATGCTGGTGAGAGGGAAAAAAGTTGTTATGGATGAGATATGAAGAATGTATAGATTGTAAACAAGCTTGGGAAAAGGTTCATGGTGACCGCATGAGAGGATCTGGATCTTCCGATGCAAGCCGTCCGAGGAAACAGGTGTGACTTGGTGAGGGATCTGCGTGCAGTGACTGCGCTATATATACGCACTGAAGTGACCTGATCTGCGGACAACCAGGTGCCCAGGCCGTCCTGGGAGTCGAAGTGAATATACACAGCTACAGTGATGTCTGCTCGAGCAATCAGAAGTTTATTTCCGTGCTGCATCTGAACTAGAGTCTATATTTGCGGATCTAATTGCTTGCTGTGGGACAGGCGACTGCAGGAGATGTTCCAAGCACACAAATCTATGCCTGCCAATCGAAGGGGTGAAGCAACTTTGTTCCGACTTCATAGGACGAGACAAGCCGGCGTCAGAGTCAGGATAGCCTATCTGTTCATGACTCGCCTTGAGGATTGAAGGTGTTCGGCGAGGTCACCGTCCAGATCTTGTTCTCCGTGTCGTAGGCTTCCAATACTGTCAGTATCTCTTTCCATTAAAACCAAGCGCACTGCAACCTACTAGCGTTCGTGAAGCGTGTCTGCCCGCCCTTCAGTGTTCCACTCTCCACCACACCACCGCCTACAGGTCTCGAGAGCCTGTTCTCGCCGCTCTTCACCGTAAAGTTGGCCAAAGAGATCTCATACGCGTTCCTCGTTCCCACGGTAGGCATGCCGAAGTATCTTGCTTCAAGGACGTCCTTGGTAATGTGCATCTCGTAGTAGCCACGGTAGTAAAGGTCGTTCCATTGAAGCTCTGGGTTAGCATTCACAATCCAATTTGTGTAGTTTCGTGCTTGCTCAAGGGTGATGTTCGCGCCGTACGGACAAGGGGATGTGACTGCTGAACCGGCGAACTCAACGCCGATGGAGTTGCTGCCTGTGGCGGGATCGTACTCTTTGCTGCCGAGCCAGACCAGATCAGAGACCCAAGAAGCGTGCTACGACAAGGATCAGCCGCTTTGCAGATGAAGAATACAACTTTTGATTGGACTTACCGAGTCACCTGCGAGCATGATGTTGTTGTCAATACCGTGCTCGTACAACGTATGGAAAGTTCTGTTCTTGTTCGCCTGGTAACCATCCCATGCATCGTAATTCAATGGGGTGTCTTCACCATAGGCTGCGGACTGATTCAGCCTTGAGAAGATGATCTGCGAACCAATGATACGCCATGCCGCACCACGATTGTTGGAGTTTATGAGAGTGTTGTAGAACCAGTTCTCTTGTCTTGAGCCCATGAGCGAGCGACCAGCGTCATTAGAAATGTCGCGGACATATTCGGTGTTCCAGTAGAGATCCGTACTGATTGCCACTTAGTCCAATACAGAACGCGCAGATCAAGTTGTACTCACATAGATCGATCATAGCCTCTAGTATCGAGCATCACGAGATCAAATAGCTTTCCAATGGAGAAAGACCGCCAAATGCGCAGATTGTCGTCCATCTCGACCTGTCTTAATGGCATCCACTCAAAGTACGCTCTCACAGCGTTCATCTTCCGCTGATCGACGGAGACACCACCGCTGTCCAGGACAAAACTCTGTTCCGTGTTGTTGAGCTCCGACGAGCCATCACGATAGGTGTTGTCTGCAATTTCGTGGTCGTCCCAGACAGTGATCCATGGGAAGTTCTGGTGCGAAGCCAGAAGGTCGAGATCTGTGCGGTAGGTAGCAATTCGTTTGCGGTAGTCATAGAGCGTATAGGTCTCTCTGTCAGGAAGAGAGACGCGTCCGATGGCATCGCCCCAGCCATACTCTCCATTGGCATACTCGTAGATATAGTCGCCCAGATGGATAGCGTAGTCAATGGAATCCTTACGGGCGGAATTGCCATAGGCATTGAAGAAACCTGCTGAATGTCAGCTGAAGACCGCGCTACACAGTTGGCCTCATCTTACCAAAGGGATAGTTGGAGCACGAATACACCGCGACTGACACAGCAGTCACGTCATCGTTAGGGTTTGGAGCAGTTTTGGTACGTCCAAGAGGAGAGACATTGCTGCTGCCACAGACAGAAAATTGGTACCAATACTGGGTGAATGGCGCGAGACCAGCAGCCTCGACCTTCACGGTGTAATCAATATCGGAGCTCGTGAATGCTTGGCCAGAAGTGATAACGTTCGTTAGAGCCTCGTCCGCGGCAACCTTCCAGTCAACGCAGATCGGCTGCCTGCTACCCATTTGAATCTCGTTGCTGGTGGGGCCATGGTAGTAGAGCGGGACGTAGCCAGAGATGGTGGAGTTGTCATCTACATTGTCTGCTCCAATTGGCGCGACACGGGTCCAGAGAATCACGGAATTGGCGTATGGATCTGGTGTTCATTAATATCAGTGATGATATTCTTGTGGCTCGATCTACTTACCACCGGAAGCGACACCATGGGTAAAATTCAGCTGAGCTGCATCGTGCAATTGTCCTGGATCCTGGCGCTTTGCTATTCTTCGCACAGAAAGACCTAAAGATGGATGATTTCTGACATCAATCAGCGAATGCCCAATTCCCAACATTTTTGTCGAGCACTTACTCAGAAGGACTTCTATAGTTCAAGTTCCGTGCCCAGCTGGCAGTAGCTACCTCAACACAAGCGGCAAGGCTGAGAAAAATCCTAGGAATAAACATGTTTACGACAGGCAAGAGTAGGATTGACGGAGACTCTTGATGGCTAAATCATCGAAATGGCACCGGCTCGCCATTTTGTACCCTCTCGACATTCGTACTCACTAGTCGCGCTCGCAGAAGCTACTGCTAATTCATCCACGCTCTTTCCTATCATCGAGGTAACTCCGCAGATGGTTCCTGCACGACGAACAGGTACCACAGCGCAAGTCGTCCAATCAAGAAATCGGCATTTGGCATGTTGCGGTCGATCTTTGCCTTAGACATGGGGTACGGCCAAGTCTGCGGGTCAGTAAAATGCTATGTTCCCCCACTTCAAGATTTGTATGCGTGAAAGGAAGGTGTTCTGCACTCAGAAGTTGTGTTCATGACGGAAGCCAAGCTGAAGTTAAGGCAGCATGGATAGCAACCCACGAGTTTAGCTAGAGTCCACTCATTGGTCAATGACGTTTTGGTGCAAGGCTGGTCAACCAACACCATGCCAAAAGCCATGAGCTTCGCTTGCTTGAATCCGCAACCAGTATAATGTCTTTGTGATGTCCTTGACCTCGGCAAAGCTGTCAGTGCAGCTTCCGGACGGGCAGTGGATCGGGCCGATACCTGATGAGCCCAGGCGCCCAATCAAATGGATGCAGTGCAGCTGTTTGGCATTCGTACATACGTTTCAATTTTCAGAACGGATAGTTTCAATACATCGCTCAGCTCATGATGGACTCGTAGCGGACATGCAATCCTGAAATGGTTCCAAGGGCTGTTCAGGGCCTTGTTCCCCTAAGTAACGATCGCCAGAAGAAGATCGGTGGTCCCAGAATGCCTCGAGTTCTGTTGAGCTAAGCAGCATGAACTGGCTGTGAATAGGATCACGGTTTATTCTAATTATTCATTCATCGTACCGGAAGCGAATGTGTTGTTACATGATGCATGCGTCGGGCACTACAGCTTGCTCCCACTCGTGCTTCCCGGCTTTAATCGTACAACACCCTGGAGAAAGTCAGCAAATTCACTTCATTGTTAATTTCGAATCGCAAAGACTTACCTCCTGTACGCATGTTGCGACAAGACGACCATCCTGGGTCCAAACTCTTTGCATGACCAGACCTCGGCCGTCGCCCGCCCATGGCGACTCCATTTCTGTGAAAAGCCACTCATCTGCGCGGAACTTTGGATCATGGAAGTAGATCGTGTGGTCCAAGCTGACCATCATGCCAACCTGAGGCTCGACCTTCTTCTGTGCAGCGAGCTCGCGCATCCTTTCCGGTCCAGCTTTCCTGATCTCAGCTAGCACGTCTTCGTCCTCCACGATATCATCTTTCTTCTTTTCTGGATTTGTCTTGTCCTTGACTTCGCGTGGCGCGGGGCGGGGGATGTGCCAGAGCTTGTGTACTCGCGAAATGGTGCCAATAAAATAAGAATCGCTCATGTACGCGAATGCAGCAAGATGTGCTTCATGCCCTCCTGCTTCGCTTATCCTGCCTCGTGCCTTAATCCATTGCCGCGTGCGCTTGGTATGTGGCTTTGGCGCATCGTTGTTGTAGATATCAATCTGTTGGCTGGTGAAGGGACTTTCGAACCCTTGTGGTAATCTTGAAGGCTGTTCTGGACCCGGTCCCTCCACATCCGGCATCGTGTATGCATGCTCTACCAGATGCTCTCCGCCCGAATTCTCTTTCACGAAGGAACATGTCGTGGTGAAAATGACATTTCCTCGTTGCCGTGCCTGCACTGTTCTCACAGCATATGATCTGCCTTCGCGAACATGCTCGACATGGAAGATGATGGGCATTGTCGCATTACCTGCCATGACGAAATAGCAGTGCATTGAGTGTACGTAGAAGTCCTTAGCGACTGTATGCTGTGCAGCCGCGAGACATTGTGCGATAACCGATCCACCAAAGATGCCTCGAGCTCCAGGAGGATGCCATAGCGGTCGCGTGTTGGTGTAGAGATCCTGCAAACTTGATCAGCACAGCAGTTGAGAGACCAGTGCCAGAAACGCATACCGGATCGATATCCTTCAACTGTGTCAGCTCCAGAATGTTCTCAATCGGCGCGCGTGGTTCTGGCGGAGGAGGAGGAGGGACCAGCGTCGGCCGTGTCTTGTACGAGACCGGCATCTTGGCAATCCAGCGACGACGACTCTGACCACAACGAAGGAAAGGAGTCGAGTGATTATATCAATAGCACAGCTCAATCACACCACTTTTGTCAGAAATTGTTCTGCTCCGTCCGTCGCGATTATAGAACACACGTCAGGGTAGATCTGCCGAGGCACATGCTAGGGGTCTAGAAACAGCCTAGCCCTCACGATATCCCCCGTGTTTTCGGCCGCATGAAACTAATCACTCATCCTTGGATCGCATCTCTTTGCCGAGCAAATCACCGAGGCTCTAATTGAAGTGCTGGAGAACGAACGGCGAAGAAGAATGCGGAGAGGCCGATGCCAACGGAAGCGCGGGCATTGTTGAGAGTTGCCGGGTAAGAGATTGCACTAGCCGAACTCATCGGGCGGCATGCTCTTCACACGATAAGAGCCGTCTCGCACGAAAAGAGCGTCGAGTAAGGACCGCGATGACGAGCGATGTTCAGCAAATAGAGTTCTATGGGTATACAGCAAGTATATGATCATGCAACAGCGATCTCTTACAGTGACATCCCGACCGCCATCAGGAAGTAGTCTTAGCAAAGACGTAAGGGATCTCGCACTCGCCGCCTTCCAGCAGACGCGACTTCAGCGGCTCATCTTCAAGAGTCTCCTCGTCTTCTGCAGCGCTGACATCGACAAATCCCTTGCCGCTGAGGTACTCACTCGATTGACAAGCATCGCCCTCGTCCAACCTGAACAAAGCACGAAGCTCTTCATGGGTGAAGTGCTGTCCGGTCTTCTTGGAGTCAACGATTGCATCTGAAAGACCTATCTTTGTCACTTGGCGCTGATAGATCTTCTCGTCGATTGCACCCTTGATCAGGAAGCGGTAGATATAGCAAGGATTCTTCTGCCCATCTCGGTGGATTCGTGCCATAGCCTGCAAGTCGTTGGCAGGATTCCAATCAACGTCGAACAGGACCAGACGAGATGCTCCGATGAGGTTGAGACCCGTGCCGCCAGCTTTCGCAGAGAGCAAGAAAGCGAAGAAGTTCTTCGCTGAGGAGTTGTTGAACCTATCCACGAGCCCTTGACGCTTTGCTGCTGGCGTGCTGCCATCGAGTCGCAAGAACTGGAGACTGTGCGTGGCGAGCAAATTACCAAGCACATCAAGCGTCGAGGTATAGTTGGACACAAGCACGACCTTCTCGTTCGTTGTCTGCCTGACACGGAGCAGAAGCTCCTCAAGAGCCTGAAGCTTAGCACCACGTCCTGCATTGATGAGGTTAGCCGGAATGCTGTCCAACAGCGCAGCTAGGTTCTGGTTCGCAGACGTCTCTTCAGAGTGCTTCTTGGTCAAGAGCATCGGGCTGTTGCAGAGCTTCTTGAGGTAGTTGATCAATGCCAGCGCGGCATCATTGGACTTGAGAACGGCTCCGTATGCCGGCGACTCGAGCACAGCGCGGTACAATGCAGCTTGAGCTTCTGTAGGTTTGATGAACAGAACGGACTCTGTCTTTGGTGGCAGGAACTTGGCTATGACTTCGGAGGTTCGACGTAGAATGAATTGGCTTGTGAGTCGAGCGAGTTCCTCACTACGCGCCGTGCCCTTCTCGATGTTGCGCTGCGTAGCATTCGGTATGCGGCTCTGCAGGATTGGTGTTTCGAACTCGCGTTTGAAGACACTGTACTTGGCGAGCAAACCAGGATTCACAAAGTCAACCATGGTCCAGAATTCGCTCAAATCGTTTTGCAGAGGCGTGCCGGAGAGAATGATGCGCTTGTCAGTTCCCAGCTCTTTGATGGCTGCAGCTGACTTGTTCTGCGCAGTCTTCAGTCGATGTCCTTCATCAGCAATAACAATATCGATCGGCTCGGCGCCTTCCTTCGTTAGCTCTTGCTGCACCAGACGCAGCTTCTCGTAGCCAATGATCATGACCGAGTAGGACTTGCCCTTGGTAAAGTCCGTGATGCGAAGTCTCTTGTCGTTGTCAACCACGAGTACACCAATTCGATCCAGTCCCAGCCACTTCTTGAATTCTTTCCTCCAATTGTTGATCAGTGTGACCGGACAGACGATCATGGCTTTCTTGATCACTGGACCTGCGCCATAGACTGGGTTCTGCTTGAGTAGCGTCCAGATCAGGGCTATGGTTTGCAATGTCTTTCCAAGCCCCATCTCATCTGCCAGTATGGCACCCTCTCCCGACTCGTGCATACCCATGACACACTCGTACATGAACTTGACGCCTTCCTGCTGATGAGGTCTGAGATGACGGCCAAGGAAAGGATCGAGCACAACATCCACAATCTGCTTGCCTTGACCCACAGAGCCAGGGCGTTTCATGAGTAGTGCTCCGGGTGTCTTAGGGTCGTGTCGTGGTTTGGGCTCCTCCGGCTTCTTCTTAATTATAGTGGTATCAGTTGATGGCGGGCGCTGCAATACATGCTTCTTGAACTTTTGACTGAGCGGCTGAGAAGGCGGTGGAATTGGGACAGCTCCATCCGAAGACGTATCAGACGCAACGCGTTTGTTGGGTGCCTTGAACGCTGGTCCCGTCGCCTTGGGCTTCTCAACTTGCTTGGTCTGCAGGAAAGGTTTGCCGGCCAGAAAATCTGCTTTCGTGATCACCGAATCGACTTCGACCTCCTTCCCGCCAACAGACAGTCCAGATCCTGGCAGCAAAGGCGTCGTCCAGCCCGTCTTTCCCAGATCGCGTCCATCAACATCTTGCAATCGTGCATATCCACCGATCAGAGACAGCACACCATCGCCATCCCACGTCTTATGCTTCTTCTTTGTGAACTTGCGATAGAGCACAATGTAGTACGCCTCGTGACCTGTTTTCTCATCCGTGACAGATTTCTCCTGCGACTGAGATGACGATTGATTGCCAACATCCTTCAATGGCACGCGATGAGGCATGAAAGTCTTGACGGGCTGAAATCTCTTCGGTGCTGCGGCGAACTTCGCTGCCGCTGCAGTCGTCGCGTCCTTGTCGCTGTCATCATCATCCTCCGAGATTCGCCGCTTCTTTTTGGGGGGCTCAGCATGAATGTTGGGTATCGCCGACCTGTTCAACAATGGCGGCTTGAACGGTTTGTTTGCCATCTCTGGGTGTTGTGGCGTAGGATCACGCGTCTAGAGATCTGATTACAGAACCAAGGTACGCGTCTTCCCGTGACCCAGACGGCCCGTGCGCAAGGCCGAAGCCTGACGAGAGGGAAGGAGCGCTGGACCGACATATTTTTGTGGTCACGACATCAAGATTTGATTCGTGAGGAGATACATTAATCATCACGATTACTTCACGACAAGTCCAGATTCTCCCCAAGAACACCCTCCAAAAACCTTACCCACTCCCGTCCAGCCCTCTCCACATCCTTGTCATCATCCTCCATCAGCTCTGCCACAAACGGCAGCATCTCCGGCAGCATACCTAACCACTCATCGCCCATCTTCTCGCACAGCTCACGCTCCGTGTTCACGGCCGCTAATCGCACCTTCGCGTCCTCGTGGCGCATCATCTTCAGCAGCGCTGTGTTGATAATCTTGTGCTGGTCCTGCGCGCTGGTCGCTTGTGCGAGACTCAGGATGCTGTCTTGCACCTTAGCAGGCAGTTCCTCGTCTGATGCGGCGATGGCGGACTTTTCGAGCAGTGAGATGAGGGGTGTTGCAATTGGTGTGAAATGATGCGGCGACTGCCAGAACTCCTCGTCGTCGTGTTCGAAGGATTCAGTCAAAGCCGTGAGCACAGCATCGAGCAACTCTGTCGCCTCATCGCCGGATGGCTCCGTGGAAGCCAGAATCTCTGCAGCAAGATCGAGGGCATAAGTCGCGTAGGCTGTCACCAGGCCCTTGAGCTTTCCGAACAGCGAGCCCAGGAACGCAAACATGGAGGTTGCGCGAGCCATGCGGCCTTGCTCGTCTTTCTTGGGCAGTTGGGCGGCCCATTCGGATAGTTTGACAATGAACGGTCGGAATGTCGCATCGTTCAGCTTCATGACCATGACGAGTGCAACCTCCTGGTAAATCGACTGTAGCTGCTCGACTTCATCGTCGTCCAGCTTGTCTTCTGCTGTGCTGATTTGAACGACGCGTGGCTGATCGAATGCCTTCAGGAACAACTCGAATAGGGTTGGTGCGTTACAAATGATGCTGGACTTCGGTCTCGATGTGATTGCGAGTCTGAGTGAGCTGAACATTTCAACCAGAGCCTGTGATGCATTAGCATACTGCGTCGTGCCATAAATATGCATAGCACTGACCTGAAGACCGTTCAAGGCAGCAACTGCCTCATAGTTCCGCTCAAAAGCTGCAATCGCCTCATCAGCCTCGACATTCTTCGCAAGCAACCTCCACAGTGCCCCTCGACTCTCCTTGAGCTTCGAAACATCTGCCGCCTTTGCAAGCAGCAGAAGTGTCGTGTCGAGCGATTCTCCCGTGACGAGGAATGGCAGATGCTCAACCAGTGCTTGCACGAATGCAAAGCAGCTGATTGCCAGCGAAATAGCGTCTTTGCCCTGTTCGTCACTGGCCAGGACGTTCTGCAAGTACGAAAAGACGACAGGCAACACAGCAGGTACAAGTGGGATGAACTCATCCTTCAGCACACGCACTGCCATAGTCAGGCATGCCACTGCTGCAAGTTGAACCTGCCGATCGGCATGCTTGAGTGCCTTCTCGCCAGCAATGACTTGCACTGCGCCCACCACCAAACCTGTATCCTTCTTGCCGAAGCGCTTGATGATCTGTCCAGCGCATGTCACAGCTTGCACTGCAATCGGAGTGCTATCCGTGCTCTTCAAGAGGTCTGTGAGGGGTTTCACAAAGGCGAGAAGACTGGCAACGTCATCGGAGGAAGGATTGACGACTTCTCGCGCACGCGCCAGCACGGATCCCACCGCCACAAGCCGCACCTCCTCGTCCTTCTGCGCAAGTAACGTCTCCGAGCACTGAACCAATTCCATGGTGGGCAACAGTCCCACAATAGCACTCAGCACCTCCGCGCCGGCAGTAACCAGCTCGCCAGCACCCTTCTGCTTCAAAAAGCCATTCAGCCGGATCGCCTCTTGGATAAGCTCGACACAAGCCATCCTCTGCGCATTCGCAGCATCGATATCTCCGCTATCAAAAGATTCGCTCATCTGACTCCTCAGACGCTTATCCGAGAGCAGCGCTGAGAAGGCATTAAGCAGATTCAGAGCAATCGTATCATGCGTCTCCTTCGGCCTCTCAGACAAGTTCAGGATATGATTTGAGAGCGCACGTCTAGGTCTGAACATGTCGAAGATGAGATCGAGACACTTCTTGATCGTCTTAAGGCTCGTGGAAGGCTCGAAGCGGTTCAGCAGCTCGGCTACGAAGCGCTTTGCGCGCTGGTCTGTCGGGTAGGCATCAGTCAGCATGGCGATGAGCGCGTAGAGGCAGTCCTCGGCGCCGACTGTGCGCGTCAAGTGCTCGAAGAGGCTCAGTCGCCTGTGCAGAGGGATGTGCTCGAACGCTGCCGTAAAACTAAGCAGCAAGCTACTAGCCCCGATAACAACGTCCTTGTTCTTTCGCTTGAACGACTCGACAAGTGGCGGTACAACGCGCGAGATGGTCTGCTCGGTGACGTGGGCTGAATACTCGTCGCTCTGGCGAAGGATAGTGTTGCCCATAAATGTGAATATCGGCATGATACTATTGACAATACTGTCAGGCTGCCATGAAGCCAAACTCGAGATGAGCAAAAGGGCAGTGGACTGCACCTGCGCATTATTGGAGTGGCGGATGCAGTCAACGATGAGATCGGTACGTATACTGGACAGATCGAGCTTTGCATCTTTCTGCGCTTTCAGCCTGTCCACAATAGCGAGGAGACAGGACATCGTCAGGCCCTGGAGGTAGACAAGACCAGATTGAGTCTGCAGCCTGAAGTTCTGCAAGTCCTCGAGAACTTTGAAGAGGCCCCGTAACAGCTCAGGATGCTCGCCAGGCTTGTTGCCTTCCACGAGCTCAAGCACCAAGGTGTACTTGCCGAGCGCAGCCGTCAGATCAGCGGGTCCCACAGCAGACATGCGCGCTTTCTCGCTTCGGCTTGTGCGTCGCCTCTTCGTAGCTGGTGGCGCATCAGGCATGTTCAGCGCATTGGGGAGACTATTCAGCAGCGTTGACAGGACGTGGCCGGGCAGCGCGATATCTCGAATCGTCTCGGTGCCGAGATTGTGGTAGAGCTCTGGCTCGCTGGTGTCGAGATGGCGGAGCGCGGCGTCCACGAGGATGTTGGCGATGCGATTGCTTGTTTCCTCTGAGAGCGAGGGCCAGATCTCGGACACGCGCTTGAAGGCGCATGATAACATGTTGTGCGACTCACCTACGATCTGGCCAGAGATCACCGAGGTGAGCAGATCCAAGCCTATCGGGCCTCTTAAAGTGACACAGCGCCAGCTCTCTGATTGCAGCTCGATCAAGACAGATTTTCCAGCTGATTCTCCGTCGACTACCCGAGTATGAGATGCCACAGCACTCCTCAGAGCGGGTACAAGCACATGCTCCTGCGCGTGACCTGCTGCAAATCCAGCCCCATTCACAGCTTTGAGCAGCGCCAACTTTGCACTGGCAAGAGCAGTGCCCGCAGCATGATGAGCAAGATACTCGCAGACCTCGGCCGCCGGCCCCGTCTTTGTCGTCTTCTTCTTGTCCTTCTTGTCCTTCTTCGACTCCTTCGGCTGCACCAAGGCACGTGCCAGAGCCGTGACAACGACATTGGCATCTAGACTCGCTTCCTCCAGATTCGGCACCAATATCTCGGAGAGCAGGTGTTGCATTCCATCGTGCGAGAGGACTTCCCACGGATAGGTATGGCGATGTACCTCGCTCTCGGACTTTGTCTTCGATTTGTGCTCGCCCTCGTATAACTTCGAGATAGCAAGAACGGATTCTGCAGCTGATTGGCGAATTGCATTGGAGGAGTCTGCGAGTGCGGCGATGAGGTAGGGAAGGAGGAATTGAAGGTGCGCGCAGGGTTCTTTCTTTGACTTTACGAGGCGGTGAAGAGAGCGCATTGCAGAGCGGCGTGCCTTCTGTGCTAGTAAAGCGTCGAAGGCGAGTCTGAGGAGAAGTGTCATTATCGATACACCTAGCGGCTCGTCTGTCGATGTGATTGTTGAGACCTGAAGGAATTGCGTGAGATGTGCCTCGGAGCCAAGTGCTTTCAAATACGCGGCTTTGAAAAGAGCGTAGTCCTCTGTGGCATCCAGAGCCAAGAACGAAGAAGCCGACAGCGTATGCTTCTCCAATGTTGAGACGATACTTGAGAAAGCATCATCTTGCGCAGCTGGAGCATCCTGCATCTCGTCATCTCCGTCTGCATCCTGCGCGGTCGATCCATTTGTAAGTAGTAGCGTGGTCTGGAGAGCGCCCTCGACGGTTTCTTGGGATACCTCAGCCTTCTGTAGCGCTTCTTGGAACCTGCCTTGGGATGATGAAGTCTCTGTGAAGTATTCCATGATCGTAGCCAGAGCTTCTCGCTGTGCTTCCGAGATGGGCTTGTCTTCGTTCGACATGAGGCTGACCATGCGTTCACACAATGCGTTCTCCTGTCCTTCTGTGAGGGCGTCCAGACGCAAAAGCTTGGTCAGAGTATCTGTGGCTATGTAGCCATCGCCTTTGCTCCTAACCTTCAGATCCCGGAGGAGCAGTCCAAGAACGAGGCGTCCCAGAGGCAAGTTCTGTGAGCTTGATAGGAGCTGCCCTAGGATTGCCTCGTTCTTCAGCACTTTCTTGGTGAGGGTCTTGGACAAGTCCAGGGCATCTCGCTGCTCGGCCAGCACGGTAAGGCATGTAAGTCTTGCTTCCACTGTGGCTGGTGTAGACTTCAACACAATAGCCTCCATTAGACCGTCCAGCACATGATCCTCCAGGTAGCCCTTTGCAGCCAGTACCATAATGATCGTGCACGCAGCAATGACCAAGTCATGCACATCAGCAAGCTTAGGCGACAACGCCTCATTGAGCACCGGCAAGATCCTCAGCAGTAGATCCTCCTGCTTCTGCTTCGACACGGTCTCCCTGCCCGACTGGGCTGCGGATATCATCCCGTCCACCGCCTGTGTAGACAGACTGGCCCAGAAGGACATGATGGCCGGCGCCTGGTGTCTCGCTCGACATGCTTGCAGAATGAAGTTGTTGTATGCGCTGAAGAATGCGGGCGTGTGCACCGCGGTGTGCAGGATTGTGTGGAAGGGCGGGTTCTGCATCGTACTTATGCTCGGGTAGAGGAAGCGGAATGTATGCGGGATCTGCTTGGGCAGGATGTCGAGGAGCGAGAGAAAGAGCGGGGTCGAGTGGTATGGCAGGAAGGCGAGGATCAATGCCTGCGTGTTGTGCTCGTGTATTCTGTTGCATGTTAGCCTTCTATCTTGAATCGCACATGAACTGCGAACACACCTGAACCGCCTGATCAGCCACTCCAGAGCCTTCTGCGCGGGTTTCAGCAGTAATCGCCCACTGACAAGCCCAATGAAGCTCTCCAGCACAGCGTCCAATTCCTCGTTCTGCTCCCGTGTCATCATCCCCCTCTCCTCGCTCTTGCTCTGCTCACTGAACACACTCGTCGCAAACACATTGAACCGCGCATCCAGCGTACACAGTTCCCGATATCCCTCCACGCATATCCGGTATATCGTGTTGAAATCTTGTGTGGCTGCGACCTTGGAGTCGAAGAGGAGAGATTTGCCATGCGCCGCCTTTTGCGCTTTGAGGTCGAGTTGTTGCGTGGAATTAGCAGCGATTGCGGCAAGCTGCCGCTGGAGTATTGTCGCCATTGTGTATCCTGGTGCTCTGAAGAGCTTCGTGTAGGTCGTGTAACTTCGTTCTTCAGAGGCGCATGTCGATATTTGGGGTGGTGGGAGGATCTAATGCGGTGATCTTTACTGCTCGCTCTACGCTCCGGTGTCCAATCTCCCTGCTAGCGAAGACCTGGTTCTAGCTCGCGGAGTCAATATGGGTTCGGCAGTGTGAAGAAGAGTATGTAGTCATGCGCTTTGCGCTCTGTCGCAAGTGAATGCTGTGATTGCAGCTCCAGAATGGACTAAGAAACTTTTTGGATTTCTGCCGATTTTCACCGCCTTGGATGCGCATCACCATCGGACCTCCGCACAGCAACGCATCAACTCTGCAGGTATGTCTACACGACGGAACGCATGATCGCATGAGACTCTAATAAACATCAAAAAGCTGCCAAAGTCGTGAGATGTCTCGAGAATGGCAGATCAGAAGGCAACGGTGCCCAAGTTCGCGAGCTTTCGACCGAAGCAGCCACCGAAAGAGGTAGCAGAGAAGAGCAAAGGTGATGAAGAATTGCAGGAGCGCAAGGACAGGGACCGCTCACATAGGCGAGAACGAAGTCATGAAAGCAGCCGGAGGCATTACGAAGATAAATCGAGGCATCGAAGGTATCGAAGTCGCGAGCGACACCACAAAGCGAAAGATGTTCAGAAGCAAGCCGGCATCGTACCGGATGCGAAAGAGCTTAGCAGAGAACTATTTGAGAATGCGTCTGATCTCTACCGCATCGACACGAAAGGCGATCCAGATAATGTGCGCTACAGGAAGTTGCATAGCTACAGCGTACCGGGCTACAAACGTCTCGGCTACGGAGCAGTACTCGGTGCGCCCCACGACCAGCGCATAGATCGATCGATCCCGGAGGATAAGGGAATAGTCCTCATCGCTAGGGAGCGTGAGGGCAAAAGCGTGCGTGGCTTGTTGCAAAAGCCACGCGCAGCAGAAGAGAGGAAGGTGCGACTTGTGCGGCCAGAGCAAGAGGCAGGCCCAGACGATCACAAATTGAGTTTCATCGAGCTGCCGCGCGGCAAGAAGCGAAAGAGACGGTCTGAATCGCCAGTAGTCGAGCATGGAGAGGTTGACTATCGATCTATCGAAGGGAAGGCTGAATCTTCCAGGCAACCTGTGGATCCAGATGTCGAACACGTCACTTCTTCGGATGAGGATGATGACCATGATGATCATGATCGTGCGGTGAGGTTGCGCAATGCGGAGTGCTCGAAGCGGACAAGAGACGAGCCCCAGAATCTGGAGGCGTGGCTCACCCTGATCGAATACCAACGTGAAGTCCTTGGGTTTAGCGCAAGGGAGCTATCCCACGCCAAAACACGCACGTTGGCTGATATACGGATATCCATTTATGAGCAGGCATTGGCCGTAGTCAAAGATCCGATAGCAAAAGCAAAACTGACGCTGGGAATGCTCGGGGAAGGTGCCAATTTGTGGGAGGCGAAACAGCTTGCGCGGAAGTGGGGGGAAGCACTACATGCATTCACCAACGATGCAAGTATCTGGACAGCATATCTCGACTTCGTCCAAAGCAGCCATGCCGAGTTTCGCTACGAACGATGCAGGAACGGATATGTCAAATGCCTGCAGATCTCGGGTAAAGCAATGCGAGAAGCGCAAGGAACATCAAAAGCAGGAGACACATCGAGGATCTTGACCTATGTTTTCCTGCGCCTCACGAGCATGATGCGCGACGCGGGCTACCACGAATTCGCCATCGCACTGTGGCAAGCAGTGCTCGAGTTACACTTCTTCCGCCCTCACAACTTGCAAAGGGAGTCCGAGCTGAAGGAGTCTTTCGAGAAATTCTGGGAGGATGAGGTGCCACGCATCGGTGAAGAAGACGCGAAGGGTTGGCTCAACTTCACGCCAGACGACCAAGACGCGCCGGAACCGATCACGATTGAGCCTGAGACCGTGGAAGGTACACGACGCCTATTCACTCGGTTTGCAGAAGCGGAGACCAAAATGGCAGACAAGTTGGCGATGCCTGGTCGCAGTGCAGACGGAGCAGGTGAGGATGATCCTTATCATATCGTTCTGTTCAATGATTTGAGCGAGGTGCTCTTTCCGGCAATCCTTGTATTGGAGGAGAAGCTTGACTTGGTCATGGCAGTCCTACGATTTGCGAAGTTGCCACCACTACCATCCGCGCGCTCTAGATCCTGTGAAGCGTGGTGGCTGGACCCGATGCTTCCACACATGCAGAACTCGAGCATACTCATCCCTCACCATCAGACCACGACAGAAACGCTGTTCGATACATCATTCGACCAATCAGATGCTAACGGCACACAATGGATCCGCAATGTACTCGCCACTCTGGTCAAAGCATGCCCAGAGGACGACCTCCTCGCTGAATACCACATTGCCCTCGAATTCAAACTCGATCCGCCGGCAGCGGCAAAATTAGCAAAACGCCTCCTCAAGACGCGAAGCTCGAGTCTTCGTCTCTACAATTGCTACGCCATCATTGAGAGCAGGCTAAAAGGTCTTGAGGCTGGCGCCCGAGTCTTCTCGACCGCTATCGCCATGTCAGACAATTTCAGTGAGCAGGAACGGAGACCGAAAGTGTTGCTTTATCGGACGTGGATCTGGGAGGCTCTGCGAGCCGGCGACGTGAGCGCTGCAACGGGCGTGCTTCTCACTATCGGTGGAGATGTGGAGAAGGCTGAGGAGCAGACGTTCTCGCCGGCTACAGAGTTGAGAGTCACGCGATGGTTGCAGGAAGGGCGCGATGGTATGCTTTCGGAGAACGAGTCACACCTCGCTTGCTTGCATATCGAGCTTCTCGCTCTATTGGCGTACTTCCGGAACGTCCGCTCCATCGAGTCGGCACTCATGGTCTACGACACCGCCGATGAGCTTCTCAATGGCCGCACTCTGAGCGGCACTCCCGCGCATGAAGCACTCCACCAGGCTAAGGCGCAACTAATCATGTTCCATCTCAAAGACGTCCATCTGTACAAGCCATCCCTCCTCCGCGAAACACTGGGTAGAAGCATCAAGCTCTTCCCCAATTACACGATTCTCCTCGGCGCATATCACGACCTGGGACCGGGACTCAACCTCCTCGCTCCGCACTCTCTGATGGAAGACGTCGTCCTAGCACCGCACAACGCAACGATGATAGGCTACTCCTTCGCCCTCTCCATAGCACTCGCCCGCACGACTGAAACAGGCGGCTCCCCCCACACGATTCGCGCCCTCTTCAACCGCGCCCTCAACACTTTCCCACACAGCCACCACCTCTGGGAACACTACCTGAGCTTCGAGCTCTCACGTGGAGGAGTCGCCAAAGCGAGAGACGTGTTCATGCGCGGGCTGAGGGAGCTGCCCTGGTGTAAGTGGTGGGTTGTCAAGGGGTTGGCGGAGCTGAGCGATGTGATAGGGTTTGAGGAGGGGATGCGGGTTTGGCGGGTGCTGGGGGAGAGGGAGGTTAGGGTTTGTGTTGATGTGGAGGAGGTTGTTGAGGGGAAGTGGGAGAGGAGGAGGGCGGACAAGGAGCGTAGGATGATTTAGTGATCGCTTTATTGTGGTAATCAAAGAAGTCGATTGCCATGGCCCCTCGATTGTCCGGAGCAATTTGTCACGCTTCGCGTCTTTCGGCAGGTGTCTAATCTGGCAGATACATCAGCCATGAAGCCTCGAATACTTAAGCTGGACGCGCTGCTCACGCTTTTCTGTCCTCCTCAAAGCCATCGACCACAAGTCACCATGTCCACCTCCATCGATCGCCATATCGCTCTCGCGATTAACCAGCTCAACGATATCATCACTTCGCTGAACCAAGCAAAAGCGGGAAAAGACTTAATCACAGACGAACAGATGCAGATGGATTTCATGGCTGCACTCAACACTGCGACGGAGAAGACGTCACATGCTTTGGGAAAGCTGTATGGAGAACAAGGCTTGCGAGGGAACGTTCGGAGGGTCAGTCAAGGAGGTAATGCTGGTGTGCAGGCTCCAAGTGGGAAGAGTGTAGCAGCTGATGACGGAGGTCATACTAGGTCTGGATCGGACGAGCCTATGGTGAATGGTTTGGATGGGACGAATGATAAGAAGTGATGGGCCAAGGCTCTTGCTCGTGCTGTCTTCAGCCACTTTAGTTGAACATTTTTGGAATATGCTTGAGCATTGTTACTTGCCAACCGTTTCCAATAATCTAGCCCGTTGCAATGCTCCGTCCCGTATGCCTCCTAAGTCTACGAATCTAGCAGAGATGACACAGCCATGCTGAGGAGTAATCGCCTTGCAAGGAGAGAACGCACTTCAAGACAGCTTGATCTGGTACATACGTGGGCATGATGTTATGCGGTTCGCCCTCATGGCAAGCATCACAACCCAAGATGCGACGCGCAGACAATCCAACCACTACTAATGATTGCGACCAGCGACCAGAGCTTTGCCTCCCATCACTCCTAATGAGCAAAAACCAGTCCCGCAAATACTTATTCGCTGCCTGCAAAGCATAAAAGCTCCGCCATGGACGCTGAAATCACTCATCACTAGAATATCGCATCATTTCCATCAAGACAGCTGAACAACAAGTACAACATGGACGAATCCACCGACCGCCCAATCGACAGCATAATCCGAAGAGTCGAAAAAGCTCTCCAATTGCTTACCCAAGTGATGGCGGATCAGGAGATGATAGAGGACGAAACGACTCGAGCCAATTTCATGGCGCCGTTGCATGTCGCTATGGGATGGGCGCATGAGGCTGTGGCTAAGTTGCATGGGCACGTCGCGGAGGGAGATGAAGATGAGGGAGACGAGGAGCAGGACGAGGAGACAGGAGGGGATGCATCATGAGTCGTTCTTGTCTTCGATATTTGCGAGCATGAAATGAATTGGCTATGGGCAGTACTGTTGAAACTGTTGACTCAAGTTAAACATTCGAGATCAAAGCCTGGTGAAACCCGACAATGAGTCCGATGATGAATCCAAGCCTTCTCAGGAAAGTCCGCACGGTGCTCCATCACATAGAATCGAAGGGTGGTACGCCGTCGCTGCTTCTTGTCCCAGCCACCGCGTTGTTCTCTGCCTTGCGCGAATTTCACGACAAACAAGCTTGACCAAGCTTTTTCGCGCCCTTTTAGTGTACCGCGTCACCCCTCATGATGTAAGCTAATGAGCTGAGCTCTGTGCATTGCAGACTGCTACAGTAATCAACCAACAGGGTTAGCTGAAGAAAGCACATTGCAACGCTTCGTTCCTTCCTGGTGGTGTGAACCTCCCTTTGCTTCTTCCACAAAAAGCATTGTGAGCGAACCAGCACATAAACAAGCCCTTGCTCTTTCGAATCTGCTTTCAAACTTGCTCAAGCTCCTCGTTTGCATTTAGTCTGTTAAAATGGTTCATCTCGCTGGTGTCGCTACGGACAAGGAGATCGCGGAAGGTGGTGTGAGTTCGATCTCAGATGTGCAGTTCCCATCGCTGGACGAGAACACGATCACGACCTCTGTCTATGGATCCAGATGGGCTGGTCAGGACTTGCCGAAGCATGAGATGCCGCAGGACGAAATGCCCAAGGAGGTCGCCTATAGAATGATCAAGTGAGTGTTCGTATGGTAAGGAGTATGAGAGATGTACTGATGTATTCATAGGGATGATCTCACGCTCGACGGCACGCCAACGCTCAACCTGGCTTCATTTGTCACTACGTGTGCGTAGCTCCGGGTATTCCGGCTGTGAAACTGATGTGTGCTAATTTGCACCGCAGACATGGAAGACGAAGCCGAAAAGCTAATGGTGGAGGCTTTCGCAAAGAACTTTATAGACTACGAGGAGTACCCCGTCTCAGCCGACATCCAGAACCGCTGTGTCTCCATGATTGCACGCCTATTTCATGCTCCAACTCACGATGAAGAGTGCACCGCAGTCGGCACATCCACGATTGGTAGCTCTGAGGCTATCATGCTCGGTGTGCTCGCCATGAAGAAGCGATGGGCAAATAAGCGAAAGGCTGAGGGAAAGTCAACTGAGAATCCGAACATCATCATGAACAGTGCTGTGCAGGTTTGTTGGGAGAAGGCAGCTCGCTACTTTGATGTTGAAGAGAAGGTGAATGCTGCTAATTCATCGTACGGCGAAGCATGCTCATATCTTCATAGTACGTCTATTGCACGGATACTCGTTACGTGATCGATCCCAAGAAGGCTGTTGATCTGGTCGATGAGAATACCATAGGCATCTGTGCAATTGTCGGCACCACATACACAGGCGAGTACGAAGACGTGAAGGCTATCAATGATCTCCTTATCGAGAAGAAGCTCGATGTCCCAATTCATGGTACGTATTGAAGATGGCATATGCCTAAGATATAAGAATAAATCACTAAAGAACCCACAGTCGACGCAGCTTCTGGAGGATTCGTTGCACCGTTCGTAAATCCTTCATACAACTGGGACTTCCGCCTGGAGAAGGTAGTCTCGATCAACGTTTCCGGGCACAAATATGGTCTCGTCTACCCAGGTGTTGGTGAGTTCTGGATTCCTTCTCCAAACTATTCGAGTGGTCCAATTTTGACCTCATGCTAGGCTGGGTCGTCTGGAGAGACCCAGAGTATCTTCCCGAAGAGCTTGTGTTCAAGATCAACTATCTTGGAGCAGACCAAGCCTCGTTCACGCTCAACTTTTCTCGTGGTGCTTCCCAGATCATCGGCCAATATTACCAGCTCATCCGCCTCGGCAAGAGTGGCTACCGCTCTATCATGATGAACTTGACCCGAACTGCAGACTATCTCTCAGCTAATTTGGAAGCACTCGGCATGAAATTGTTGTCGAAGAAGTCTGGACAAGGCCTACCTCTCGTGGCTTTCGCTCTCCCGGTTGGCAAGCTGTACGACGAGTTCACCCTGGCACATGCTCTCCGCGAGCGCGGCTGGGTCGTGCCGGCCTACACCATGGCGCCAAGTACGTCATCTACTGCATGCTCGCAACCTTGACCTGCTTTGCTAATGCATCTCTTGCACGTAGATTCGGGCAAGCTAAAGCTCATGCGTGTTGTAGTCCGTGAGGACTTCTCGAAGTCGCGATGCGATGCTTTGATCTGCGACATAAAGGCAGCCGTGGAGAACCTGGACAAGCTGGATCAGCAGAAAGTCGATGCCCATCAACAGTATGCATTGCCCGTGATCTAGGATACAACCATGGCTAATTTTCATGACAGACACATTGAGCAAATGATGCTGGCCAAGTGGCAGGCAGCGCGCCGGGGCAGCCGGAGGGCATCAGTCCTGTTCACCGACGACCACAGTCTGCAGGGCAAGCATGAGAAGACGCACGCTGTCTGCTAGCCGTGTTGTAGCTACTGAACCGTAGGAGCATAGCGAGGCGCAAAGTATCACCGAGGTGATTCAATCGTGGCGTTGGCACATTCGCCACTGTGATGAAGTAGTTAGAACTTGTGGCCGAGGTTTTCTCTGCTTCTGTGTCCCCTTGTATAAGGCTGACTCGATGACTCGCGCGCTCCCTATCCTGGTCAACGGTCCGAACTTCTATCCGAGAGCGTGCAAGCGTTGCAATAATGTGCTCGGATACCATAGCAATCAAATTGCGATGAGACTATTGCCTGGTCACGCCCGTGCCACTTCGAACCGCTGTCAAGAAACACAGATGAACCGTGAAAGCGACTCGCCGGCTCACGGCTTTTTCTTCCCCGGTCGGGTAAACAACCACATCCCCTAGCTCGGGATCAGCGCTTGGGTAGGCGAGCTGCAATCGGAATTGTTCCAGAAATACGTCAAAGATCGATGGAAGGATGATGGCTGTTTCGACTTTGTATGATGTGCGTCGTCTAGGCCCTCCAATCCTGGATACCAGCTTTGCCATGTACCTGCTCCTTCACATGCGTCAAGTCGCCTCAAGATATGCTGACACAGAAAGCTATTGGTGACATTGTCTCAAGACCGAGTATAACTCTACTCATCTCCAAGGCTAGATCCGACATCTATGCCAGCCATTTGCCGATGCCGTCCAGCAATTTTCCTACCCTAACAATGCATGAGTCCGAAATCGTGATGATGCCTCATTACCTCGTCCAAACCAGTTCGCCGCTCGCTAAAATACATGGAGAAAGGAATTCGACGTGAAGACATCCGTGACTATGCCGCCTGTGGCGATTACCACCAAACACCGTGAGTGATGTGCCTCTTGATGAAGAGATTGAAAATTTCTGCAGATCGCTCAGATGATGTTAGCGATGCTAATACGGCTTGCGCCTGTCGGAGGAGTGTTCGTTCTCGCGGAATTCGCACCCGTCGTTGTGCCACCACCGGGACTCGGAGTGCCGTCTGGCCGACCAAGTTGCACTCTTTTCGTTTCGTTGTGCGCGGAACGCTGATAGACTGGAGAGTGAGTTTGACTTGGTGGGCGGAACCCGTATTGTCGGCTGTTCACCCCCTCCATGAGGCTTACAACGCGTTGCTCAACATGAGACCATCCGCCCCAGTCATTGCTTTCCTTCTCTGTGAGTAGTGCAGTAGGCGGTGGCGGTGTCTCATCATCCAGTAGTGCTCGAAGATTCGATGAGCTGGAAGCACTGGGAGGTTCTTGAGGTCCTGGCTGCACGCCCACCCAAGCAAAACCGCCTTCGGGGCTGCCTTGCAAATCTCCTGTTGCGTAAGCAAGTAGCTCCAGATCTGTCTCGATCTCTTGTGGCGGAACGCCTCTCGCGATCCGCTCCCATAGACGCTCCAGGAAGAACGCAAGGTTTCTGCCACAAGCAACATTCAGCTTGCGAGCGTCACCAATCGCACTTGAGAATTTGACACAAGTGAGAGCGTTTGTGAAGTCTCCTCGGAAGCAAAGGATCAGGGAACATCGCCAGATGTGCCGACACAGAAGGTTGTGCGCGATCGCATCCAGCATCTCTCGCCAGCTCTGTGGTCCATGTCCGAGATTTGCTCGATGAGCCGAACTTGGGGGATCACGCATCGTCCTTTCGAGATATTTGACCGTATTTCGCGCTACCGTATAGCATCGATCCAAGGCCTCGTGCCGCTCATATGCCGTTGCATAAGCATTTAGATTGTGTCGATATAGCTGAAATTGTACCATCAACAATGGCACAATTGAGCTAAAAGTGAATGGTTCGAGCCAGCTATCCGAATTGAGCTGTAGCTGATCAGGAACGTAGTGATTCATGGTTCGAAAGTAATCATCGTAGGTCTGGAGCACCTCCCTGGTGATCGTCTTCGCTCGCAGGGATTTCATCAATTGGCCGACGAATCGCACCACAGGTATAATGATGCCAACTGTACTGAAACCTGGGACGTTCTCAGGCGGACGTAAGTTCCCTCTCGGGTGTAGCCAGTGATCGCCGACAGCGGTGGGCCAGGGTTCGTCACTTTCTCCCATGCTCACGTAAAAGGCTTTGTTTTCCTGGAGTGCAAGTAGCCTATACGCTGTACATTAGCTTGCTTGCCCTTGCCCAAGAGTCGCTACAATGTAGCCCTCATTCGTCAAAAAGCTGTCACTCACCTGTCCCACGAAACAATCGCCCAGTACGTTCGTGTTCGACCTGCGAGCTCGACGGGCGACCATGGGCCCTCGTCGCATTCGAGACCCACCTCTTGCGACATGCGAATCGCAGTGCCTAACCATACCCACGATGCAGACCGTACATTCTGTTCGTACAGGAATATACTGATGAGCAATGCCGTCCTTGCGTGATCAACATTGAGATTGTCCGTCCAGGTATTCAAGAGACGAGCGGCGATGACATAAAATCGCATGCCCTCGTGGTCCGGGCTTGCTTCGGATGATGCCTGCAAAGTGCCACATGCAAGCACAATGAAGAAGAGAGCCACCCATGTTTGCTCCATGCCCATGAAGTTGCCTGTATCGCGGACTTTCTCCCACTGCTGGACGAAACTAGGCCAATGTATCATTGGGGCCTGGCGATGGATCTGGTCGTGGAAGGTCCTGAGAAGATCCTCAACCATAGCTGTCGGGGGCACATTTGGCTCGGGCGAATTGATGCGCGGTGTTGTCACGTTGCCCCGATGTTGTGGTGGGACTTTGAAGACGCCTCGACTGAACTTCTGGATGTTCTGCCGCACTTCATCGAAGCCTGGTACAATGGGTGACTCCGGCTTGCTCTCTGGCCTGTATTGCTCGAGAGATGGCAACGTGGGCGGGAGCTGCTGATTCCTTCCTGTTTCTTGCTTCGCCGTGTCCAACATGGAACGCAACGAACTGATCTGCTGCTTTGCTTTGGCCAACTGATTTTGTAGATCCTGTACTTGCCTGTAGACCATTAGTTAATGGGCTCCAAGACAATTGATATGTAGAACAGACTTGATAGAAGACATGCGTCGATTGGTCTCCTTTGTGAACTGGCATTTTACACCTCGACTCGAACACTCTGAGCAACTGGAAGTTTCAGTTGCATCGCACTGCATGAGTTGTCAGTCAAATTCTGTGTCTATCTGCATTATTCACACACCTTGACTTTGCGTTCTCGGCAGGCATCACAGCTTGGATCTTTGCGCCGCTGTCTGTATGCTCTTTTCTGCGGGCCTAGGCTAGGTGCCCCCATCTGTGTTGGCGAGATACCCGCGGTGGCATACTGCTCATTTGACTCTGCTAGCGAGCCAGAGACACTGCTGGGGGAACCAGATGAGGCAGCATAGGGATGATACCTCATATCTGAGGAGCTGAAACCGGCAGGCGATCTCGTTGTGAGCGGTGGTTGTACGTGTGGCTCTGGGAGTGTCCTTGCTGCTGACAAGGGATGCAGTGCTGAAGGCGGTGGCAGTATCGTCTGAGCTGAGCTTGCAGAGGATACGGATGAAGTCTCGTATCCAGAAGAGGGCGTCTGACGACTTCGCTGCGCTTCGTAAGTATTGCCCATTGGTGTGTCCATTGTCGAGAGGCGGTGCGGCTTGCTTTATGAGCAGCGTAGATACGATTCCTGCTTGTCGTCCTCACCAGGCCCACCAAGGGGTTATGATGGGTATGCAAACCCCTGGCAGAGTTTGATTTGTGACGGCCAGAGAAGCCACTGGCATTGGTGCGCGAAAATGAGATCCCCTGAGGCTCCCTCTCGGATCGTGGGATAGGAGTTGGGCTCCGAAGGTCGACTACAGCTTGGTCAACCGCCGACTGCAGAGGCTTTATGTCGGGAGGTATCGAAGCCACAACGTGGTGTAGATTAGTCCGCTGTTGAACCAATCAGCGATTACATACCACCGGTACATCATAAGTAGCATAGCATGGACCAGCCTCGCACTGAAAGTATGAGATGTGCCCTACCTGACTAGAGACAAAACCGATGTCATCAACGCTGTACTTCTGAACCGGAGAATTACTGCGCATGAACACTGCAGTTCTCACAACACTACAGCTCTCTCGCACAGCTAGTGATGGCCGTTTCTGGGTAACTCAAGGCGTCAACTCGTGGTTTTGTCTAAGATGCACGTGCGCGTGTCCAGGATGGTTTATGCGGTGCTGCGCTCAGATGTATTGGAAATCGGCAGTCTGCAAAAGAAATCAGTACACTTCGGGTACATTCCACCATACAATCTCGCCTGAGATCGGGGCACAGAGTCAGAAAATGCATAATTGTTGGGAGGACAACATTAGCATACAAGTATTTTCGTTGTGTGTAACGCAACAGTAAAGCCACTCACCGACACCAAAGGAATAAATCCGGGTGGAGCAGACGACGGAAAGGATCAGGAGACACCTTCTTTGTATCGCGTCGCAAGTGTTGGATGATGTTGATTGAAAGTCGCGCGCCTGTGAGAGATAGGTCGAGTGGATCTGCTTAAGCTTCGTAGTGGACAATCTTGACTTGAAGACCACCTTCCCGGGCGCCGATGGATTGGTACTAGTAGACCGAGCGGTTGCTTGCCGTCTCTCCTTGCAAGGGTGACAAGAGCTCCGAGCCGAACGAAATCTGGGCTTCGAAGACGCAGGCACAGGGCCTGCACAGGCTGTCTGGCGGGCGATTGCCGCGTTGGCGATCTGTGAACTCGGGTCGAGGATGAAAGAGCACGGTACTACGACGCATGCACGATACAGACTTATACTAGGGCTACGCTTTTGACGATGCGGGGCTTGCCTTACTGTTTCTTGATGAAATGGCCACGGTCGTGCATGATGGCTTCGGTCGTTTATCGAGCCCTGCTACCGCTGCGAGTGAAGGTCATGCGTGGAAAAGGCCCGACGGGATGCACTATTTCGGGCGTCTCTGATACAAGAACCTCGATTCTGCAGCTCAAGGCACGCTTCTCCGTCGATGCGGCCCCTAGAATTGCTTTGTGTGGACTCATCAGTTCTCAATGATGCTTTTCTCTTGAATCCCTGAACCAGACGTCGGCCTCAGACAGCCGCCTGGTTCTTGAAACTGGCGCTGATCTTCTTGGATTGTCGAAGGATTGTTCTCATCGAAAAGAAGCTTGGCTTCGGATGTTTCCTTTGGTCAAAGATCGAGGGATTGGCCGAGCCTGCATGGTGCTAGTGCTCGCTTGTCATCTACCATCCCTTCGGCAACTACAGTCTGGAAGGAACAGCCCTGTTCGCCTCTCATCATCGTGAAGAACGGACGAGAAATCTCTGACCAAGGACGCGTTGGCGCAACGTGCTGTCCCCATATTCCGCGGCCCTTGGTCAAGTCGAAAGTGCTGCATGCCATCTTTGCCGGAGATCCCTCCATAGCGTGCATTGCTGGTGAAGATCCGGACACTATAACTTTCCCAGCAATCTTCCTAAATTATCTATTGAGGAATACATATTTCAATGGCGATTGACGAGGATCTCTAATGCCTCGGTTCTGCAACTGCAACGTCAACCTGGTCTAATGCTCGCAAGCAGCCGCTACCGACGTGCGTCTTGATGGCTGCGATCAGATCGTCAAGCCCCGTCAATCGTCGTTTGCGAAATATGTACATGCAAAGCATAAAACCTCTCCAGTATCAGCAACGACACCGTGCACGTTGAGAGTCAGCGACCATTCCCAAGCGGATGTAACCGAGTCTCTTTTTCCAGCAAGGACCATTGCGGATGGTATAATTTATCAAATATTTGAAATCCTCCATCCTTCATTAAACAACTATCCATCAGATGCTTCATGAACACTACAGTTCACTGATTTGCGCAAGTCATCCACGGCAAGTCGCTTCGCGTGTGCTCGGTTGCCGGCAAAGTGAGACATGGCTGTAAGGTTGAAAGCTCGGTATCATACTTTTGTTGAAGAATGTTGCGTTCTTTGCCACCGGCGATTTTCTTGGGCGTCATCCGCCGCCGCGGTCCGATGCATGTTAGAGAATCTCTGAGAATGAAAGAACGTAGCCGGGCGGGGACTAAGGTAAATCACGTGTAGATGGCCCGGTCGCCGGTCCGACATTTCTAGCCCTATTTCCTTTCATCTGTCTTCTCACCGCTCTACAAAAACTCTATCCTACGCTACACGCGTCATGAAACGCCCGACGAAAGACCAAAGACGCGCGAGACGGTGACATGTCCTGAGATCAGTAAAGGGTCCGATTTGTGTGGGGTGAATGAGGTCTTCGGCAGCCTCCGAGAACTCTATCGTGAACCATCCTAGACCTTGGCACAGATCTACTTGACATTCCGCGAAATTTTTCCATCTTGCGACAAACGACCGCGATGACCCATTTTACTTGTCCTTCGACCAGAAAATTCTTCTAGACCGTGCAGTGTGAACAATGCACATGTCTGACATGCTGACGTGCATTTACTTGACATGCAAGACGCTTCACGCACGATAATCGTGATTACCTGACTACTTTTGCGCTTCTGCAACCTACTTACTATACTTTTACCAGGCTGACCACCGGCGGATACCAAGACCACGGTCGGGACCACACACTCGAACAGCAAAGCCAAGAACTTTCGTTTAGCTCATTACTTGACTTCGCACCGCGTACGGCAGCAAACGTCAAGCCAACCGAGCCTCATCCTAGGCCTCTGGTAGCCGAAACAAGCATTCAAGCGAGCAGCAGATCTGAAATCCTTCCCCGAGTATCCCAGCCTCAGATCACGAAAGTATGTGCCGCACAAGGCTGCACGACTTGTTGGTCGACTTGCCCAAATGTGAGCACCACATACACATTGAGGGGTCGTTGGAGCCAGACCTGCTCTTCCAGTTGGCCGAGAAGAATGCCATCGTCCTGCCAAAATCCACGGATGAAGCGTTTACATCGCCAGAGACGCTAAAGGAACGATACACCCGGTTCAAGTCTCTCGACGACTTTCTGGGATACTACTACATTGGCATGTCAGTTCTGATCCATGCGGGCGACTTCGAGGCACTTGCATGGGCATATTTCTCCAAGGTTGCAAAACAAGGACTGAAACATGCTGAGATCTTCTTCGATCCTCAAGCACACCTGAGTAGGGGCGTCTCGTACGACACCTTGATGAGCGGCTTCGAGGCTGCAAGGAAGCGCGCCGAACAAGAATTAGGCATCACATCGTTATTCATATGCTGCTTTCTGCGCCATCTCCCACCAGCAGAATGCCTGCAAGTCTTCGAGCAACCAGATGTGCAGACCAGCTTCAAGAACGGACAAGTTGTGGGTATAGGTCTCGACTCGAGTGAGCTTCCGTTCCCACCCAAGCTCTTTGGAGACCTGTATTCCAAAGCGGGTGCACTTGGCCTGCGGCGAACAGCCCACGCTGGTGAGGAGGGTCCGGCTGAATACATTAAGGATGGTCTTAATATCCTAAACATCGAGCGCATTGATCATGGCCTCAAGCTGGCCACCGATCCAGAGCTAATGGTCAAAGTGGCTCGCGACAAGACTCTCCTCTCGCTCTGCCCCGTGAGCAACGATCTTCTGCAGTGTGTGCCGGACGTGAGCCACGTGCCGGTTCGGCAGTTCCTTGAATCGGGCGTCCATTTCAGTATCAACTCAGATGACCCGGCGTACTTCGGCGGAAACTACATTCTGGACAACTACTGCGCTGTTCAGGACAATTTCGATCTGAGTGTAGCGGAATGGGAGACCATCTGCAGGAACGCTATCGAGGGGTCGTGGTGCGATCAAAGTCGGAAGGACGAGTTGCTCGGAATGCTGAAGGATGTGATAGCGAAGTGGGCGTGAGAAGAGAATCAGAACTTCTGATCAACTCAGACTCATCCCAACGGCCGATCAAGCAATGCCGATACAGCCAATCGCAATACGAGGGTCACATTGCAAACTCAGCGGACCACAGGATTTCGAACTCGAGGTCAGCAAGAACTGCGAATGACATGTCGTCCAATTTGAGGTCGGACAGTATCTGACCCGTTCCGGTGTGCTGGAGCATGTCCAATGAGACATTCCACGCGACGAAACCGTCGACACGCATGTCTCGTGTCACCTCGCCTATAGCTCGCACCAGCTATGGACGAAGCGTTGTTGCACTTGAGACATGCAGACGTCGAACAGTCGTCTGTGCAGGCGCTGGATATAAGGTGTCATGCACGACCCTGGCGCTCATCCTGTCTGGAAGCCATCATTGTAATTATGAATAGATGAATGGAATGGTCACCAGGTCCCGGCCCAAAGGCTGGCTCATTCTCGCGCAAGACGTTTTCTAGTGTCTTCAATAGACAATTCAATTGTCTCTCAAGATTGCACCAAGAAGATGAATGTCGAATGTCATGCAATATGCTCTTATGCTCAGCTACCCGTGCTAGTCTATCAGTCACGAAAGCCTCGTGCAGATCCAAAGACCATGCACGGTAAACGCCAAAATGCCTTCCCAATGTCTGTAATAATGCAGTGCAAGCCATATGCCGGTGTCTACAAACCCCAAGCCACTCAGCCATATCTACACGCGCAGTTCCTCCCGTCTATCTCTATGCAGGTCTTCATGCGCAACTCCATTCGTTGCCAGTGGTGGGCTCGGTCTGCTTGCGCCGGCTATCGCATCGCCATTCGATTGCAACGGAGGTGTGCGAGTCCCCACACCCATTATGCTACCTGCTACCGCGACGCAGCCTCCGAGAGCATGACGCACAAGCGAGTCACCTGCCAGACTCCCAACGACAAACACATCAGGCGCGACCTCGAAGCTGTGCTCGACTTTCGGACGCAGTGTGCGACCAGAGATGAGCTCGTCCGTGCTGTTGCAGAGCGGGAGGACCTCACTGCGCAGTGCTGTGTCAAGGTAGGAAAGCGTGCCCCTTCTGCCTACGACGTATGCAAGCTGGCCGATCGTGCGCTCGATTTTTTCGCCTGACTCCAGCTGAATCGTGACGACAGCAGTATCCGATCCAGGCTTCACGTGAACGACCTGCGCATTTGGTAATCCTTCGTATACGTTGCACCAGTCGCGTTGGCTAAAGAAGGGGTTCGACTTGCGGCGCAGAAGTGGCGAGGCCGCTGGAGCTGACTTCTTCTTCGTCGCAATGGCTGCGAGCTTCATCTGCCGATACACGCCAGCGTACTCTGGATATGCCTGGTGGTGGCAACCTCGCAATGGAGAAGGTCGTGTGTCTGGCTGCCACTTGAAGATGTGGATGATCTTGCGGTACGGCGGGGAAGAAATGATGACGTCTGCGGCAGAGAAGCCAGAACCGATGACAAGGATGGGTGCGTCGTTGTTGCGGATTGATGCTAAAGGCGCAAGTTGAGGATATGGAGATATGTTCAGGGAAAATATTCCCGTGGCCAGCACGAGATGCTTGCAATGAATGCCATGAGGATAGATTAGAAAGCCTTCCTGGGTGCGCGATATGCTGTCCACGTTCGTGGATGTGAAGATCGAGTCCTCAATGCTGACCGCCGGAGGGTAGGTATTGAAGTAATCTGCTACGTCCGAACGCGAAGGACGTTCGAAGTCAGGTAGATCCTTGCCATGCCGTATGCGATAGTGCTCTTCATAGGTATAGCCAGGTAAAGATAGCATCTCCGAATAGCTCAGTGTGCCAATGTCCCAACTCGAATCCAAAGGATTGTCGACCCATTGACCTCCAGGACCAGCTGCAGCGGTTAATACAACATGGCTTACAGCTCTTCCTGGTTCATGCCGCCATTCTATGCAGGACTTTGGGTTGATCTCGGTGTCGGCGTTTGGTCGTATCAATGTGTCGAGCAGGGTGTTCAATGGCAATGCTTGTGTCGAGTATCGGAGCGAGGACGAGAAGTGCGCATACGTGTCCGGTGCGATTCTGAGTAGATCAGGTGCCTGCGACAAACGCGCATGGAGTAGATCATCGTAATGTCGTCCCGTGTAGTGCGGTACATGGCCGTGAAGGATGTACGAGAGGATGAGTGACGCGGGACCTCCGCCTATCCGAGTCAGTCCACCATAAAAGTCAGCCGCACAAGATTGATTGAATAAGTTTCACTCACCAACAATCACCGTGTCAGCATATTCGGGCAACGAGCGTCGACGTTCCATAGCATGCTGCTGTGCCGGACTGAAAGCGCGGGAGCAGCATGGCGAGGTTGTGTATTTGAGAAAAAGCCGATCATGACGATTTGTAAACGTACGAGACTAGCAAATGAACTAGATTAGATCTGGAGCATGGCGCAACCGGGATGTCAGGCACAAGGACACCCAGATTTTGGGTAGGTACAAGAAATCTGAAGGGCGTGGAGTGGGGTTCGAGGAGAGAGGCGGAATTGGTGCGTGAATGGAGAGGCGGGTATAAAGCCGATTACGGCAGACTTACGGGTTTATGATTCAACATCACGTGCGCTCGAACAGATCTGAGAACTCGAGCATTGGAGGTCATAGTATGTTGTTTGGAATGCACTTGCTATGCTGTTTGGATATGTACAATAGGTGCAACACAGCTGGTTTTGGTGATCGCCATATCAGAGCGAAGCTGCCGGCCGGTGGTGCTGACAATGTCCCATCCATTGATCCCGCTTTCAAGTCAACCGACTTATCTCGAGCACCAGTGATGGAAATGCAATATCTTGCGGTCACAGTGTGACATTGTCTAGAACTCCGAGATGACGTCTCCTCTCCTCTTCCCTCTCAGCTCGTACTTGCCCTGGCGGATGCGTCAGTATCCCTTTGCTTTTCTTCCATGTTGATAAGCCTTTGTCCACATACATCTGTCTTGTAGAAGAGATATCCGACAGCCGCAGGGACTGCGATCACATACATGAACGCTATCCTCGCGGTTCGTGGCGTCCATCTGAAGTATTCGTGTCGCTTTACGTAGAGGTCTGCAATCACCCGTTAGCATCCTTCCTGTCCACCTCATCCGCATCACAGCCAATGGAGCGAACATACTGGCATATTTGACCAGCGCCGGGTCCATGTTGACCGCTGCAATGCCATTAGTCTCTTCTCATTCGATGATCAACTCTTGCTTCGCGTACTGTTGGCGTGGCCCATGCGGGCGAGCGTAGGTCGGAACATGGCGGCGATTGAGACTCGAGCGAAGTCTCTGTGCGGTTTATCGGGCGCAACTTGTTCGTGTTGGTGTCGTTGCTGTCTGCAAGATCACCGTGCTGAGAGTTCAGTCAACGAGGAGCTCAAGTCTTGGCATCTGAAGTTGGTTGCCTTCTCGCCTCAGGCATACAGAGCTCGCTCTCATCTCCTCCGGCCAGCCATGCATACAGCCAACAAAAGTGTTTAGTTAATCAAAGCCAGGACCAGCGTCCTATCTCGGCTTACTCGTGCACGTGCTGGCACATGCCGTCCTCTGCGCCAGCGCCTCGACACCGCTCGCAAGCTCCATGCGCCACATCACGAACAGCAGTTGGCAGGCTGGCACATGCTGCCGGATGGAGCACTTTCCGGACGCAAAGAAAAGATCTCCCCGAGAGTGGTCCCTGACAGGTTTAGACTGGGCTGATGGTCGTGAATTCCTGTCTTGACAAACGTCACGCTAGCAGTCAGATGCAATATTTATATTGAATTGCATCTCTTCTCTAAAGTGCCGACGAGATTGCGCAAGACCTTCAATCATCACCTCTTTCCCTTGCTGACCTCTAGAGTCTCTTACACCACGGCAAAATGGCCGACGCAAACAAAGGCTGCAAGATCACCGTATACTGGTATGCTCACATGTCTCTCTTCATCAAATCTGAAATCTCGCATCCGACGCCTATTTCGCACTTTTCCATGTGATCAACATCGGAACGGAAGCGACACCATACAGAGGCTCAACAACATCCCAGCAGCCCTCATGAACTCTGCACAACCCTAATCGCCCTCTGCATCCCCACAACCCAGCACCAATCACTCCCCTCCATCAAAGTCAATATACGATGCCGCAACAATGCCTGACACAAGACCAGGCTCGAGCAATCCCGCGCTCAGCGCATCATCTGGCTCCTCGAGGAGCTCAACCTTACCTATGAGCTGAAGACCTTCAAGCGCGGCAAGGACATGCTCGCGCCCAAGGAGCTGCGAGACATCCACCCTCTCGGCAAGTCGCCCGTGATCTCCATCGAGACCCCCAGCGGCGCCAAGAAAGTAATCGCGGAGTCCGCTGTCATCGTGGAGTACATCATCAAGCACTTTGGACCCCAGCTCGCGCCTAGGGAGTACCCCGAGGGACGGGATGGCGAGATCGGCGCCGAGACGGACGAGTTCTCCAGATATAGGTTCTTCATGCATTATGCTGAGGGGTCAATCATGCCGCCGCTGCTGATCGCGCTGGCCTTTATGCGTAGGAGATCCCCGTTCCCTTCATCTCATCATCTCTGTGCCCTGCCCGAATCCGGCTGAGGTAGCCGAACACGAGCATCCCAAGCACACCTTACTAACGTACCGATCTAGAACTCAAAGGGCCTAAGGTGCCCTTCATCGTCCGGCCGTTGACCCGGACAATCGCCAACCAGGTCGACAAGGAGTTCCTGAACCAAGAATTCGCGAAGCAATTCTCGTTCTTGGAGGAGTCGCTTGGCTCATCGGGTGGTGACTACTTGTGTGGCGCGAACTTGACTGGTGCGGACATCATGATGATCTACCCACTACAGGGAGCGCTCGAGGGAAAGCTGCTGGATAGGGCCAAGTATCCGAAGGTGGCGGCGTACGTTGAGAAGCTGGAGAGCCTGGAGAAGTGGAAGAAGGCTGTTGCGCTTGTGGAGGAGAAGACGGGCGAAAAGTTCAGCATTGCGCCGGGCATGAATTGAGCTTGGGAAGTATATGGGACGAGATTGAGCCGGTAGGAATATTGATACCTCATGCACAATTAACACACTATGCTTAGCAATACATTATGAACGCTACTCCAACTACGACGCACACATCGCGTCGGTACATCGCTTCCCATAAGCTGGGGAACGACTTCCAGTGCCATGCTGATACATCAAGGCAGATGATCGACCCATTGACCGAGCCGGCTCTGGCACAAACAGCTTCGAGTCGAAGCTCATGCTTGAGCTGGGCTAACAACTTATTGGCAAAATCAGAGCATATCTTCTGACCAAGATAGTTCAGTTTCCTTCATATGTTCCCTGATTGCCCTCGCCGTGAGGAATGCTCATGCCGTGCAAGCCCTTGTACTTGGGTCTCTCGGGTTGTTGCCATGAAGTCAGGATCTTCTCATCATCCAGCTTGAAGACCTCAACCTTGATTGGCCTACACACGTCCTTCATGTTCCCTCCCGATCCTTCACCCCATCCCCACGTACTTAAATCGCCACCTGGACAGGTCGACAGAGCGCAAAGTAGATCCATCTCAGCAAAGAATTCAATGTGATCTCCCTTCTTTGCGGGCGAAGCTTCCATGAAGTACTTTCCATCTTTATCAAGACCTGTGACCTGGAATACGTTGAGCACATCGTGAACATCGAACTCCGTTAGACCATACGGAATGACAGCTCGCGTAAGGTTCGAATGGCATTGGTAGTCATAATCGTCACCTGTAAAGAGCTTGTTCACGTACGGATCGCACCTCGTCCCAAGCAAGTCATGACACCTGCCACCAAACTCGTCAACGCCATAGTCCTTCAGTGAGTCCGCGATGATCGTGACCATGGGTCTGAGAAATGGCAAGCAGCTCCACAGTCTGTCACCGACACTAACATGACTTGCATGCAACTGTCTCGTTCGGGATGCCCAAAATCGTTCTCGAGGGTTCGACAGATTCCAAAGGTTGAGATCGCCGACTTGTGGCCCATCTGGAGTTGTGAGACGGAAGGTGTGGCCGGCAGGCACTACGAACGCATATCCTGATCGTGGTGGTACTACGTATTCGAGCGCGAGGGTCTTCGAGGCATTGGTGATGCTGTTGTAGAGCTCTTTGTCAATGGCCGGCGTGTTGTACGCGGGCGCTGGAGGTCTCGATGGGTTCGGCGGCATTCTTGCTTGATGATTCACCAAATTCGGGCAATGTCAAAGATCATGATCGAAGGGTTCAACAATTTGTGCATGCAGTCATCATTTCGCGACATCGGGCTCGTATTGGAACTCAAGCGTACACCCTGGACAGACAATTGTACAGAGAGTGGTGCAAAACAGCGCATATATTACGGGATTCCAGGACGTATTAATCGGTTTCTAGTTATCCTAGAAGTACTTAATATATCCTGAGATCCCATCTCCTGTTACGAGATTCATGCGTCAATTTGCACCACCCTCTGTACACGGACAGCCAAAGTCCGTACTACGAGATGTCGAAATACAGCGTCGACCAGAAGACCACAGTCATGATGCAGATCCGTTCTCCAGATCACGTTGCTGCGCGTTTTGGTGCGAGCTGTCGTGTGCCTCATACGTCATAGCATCAACACCAGGAACGCGTCGATGCGCGGCATAAAGCATGAACATACCGCTTATGAACTGTCTGACTTTCATCAAGTGTATACCGAGAATTCGAACGCGCCAAAATTCAGATCGTAGCCCAGCATGGCGGTCCGAAGTCCATTGAAGGGAGTTGAGCCAAACACAACTACTGTAAGGCAGAGCAACGATGGTTGGAGCACGAAGAACAGCAAGAACAATGATGTATGTAACAGAGCGAAATCTGACTGGAGGCGAGGCTGACGACACGCTTTAGGCCTATGGGAAGCGGCCTTCTCGGAAGCCGCAAGTCAGACGCGGATGCTGGCAAGGAGGAGCCGAAAAAGGCGAAGACAACCAAGTCTCCAAGTAAACACAAGAATGAGATACCCGACATCTCCGGCGTCCACCTCGATGGTGAAGAAGCACGCGCTGTGGAAGTATACGACACGTGCGACATGGTACGTTCGAAGATCAAGCTCTTCATGAAGCAGCACCCAGCAGAAACAAACGCTTCCTTTGCGCGACGATGCGATACTCGATACACGGGGCTTGCAAAGTTCCGAGAGAAGAAGGGGTACGACAAAGGAAGCACTAGCGCTGCCTTCTACGATGCCTATGTCTACCTTGAGAAGCTACGGATTGCCCAGGACAAGCCGAAGAGCAAAGATCGTCTGAAGATGGAGGAGATCTGGGGTGCGAGGGGCGGTTTCAACACTACCACACTCTCAAACAATAAAGGCATTCTAATGACGTCTTCAGACCACATCACAGGCAAGAATAAGCATGGAGAATGGACGGTGACATTTGAAAGCGGGAAGAAGATGACAGGTCCCATGTGATACAGCAATTGGCTCGGTGGAGAAGCAGAAATAGCTCCATCACACTGTACATGTACACACATCGAAAGGCTTCCTACGCAAGCGGAACGCAGCCCTAGAATGGCATACTTTGTCAAGCTGCTGAAGGTGGCATATACCTGCGATCGGTCATCAATACTTGCTTCTTAGATGTCGCAACAACATGAATCAGCAGCTCAAAAGTGAGTCAGAAGGTCTCCAAGCTTTTCTCTACATGAAGTTCCCATCCCATCTGATGAGACGAGAACGATGATTCTGCACAGGTCTGTTTGCAATTGTTTCATCATTGAAAGGTGGAAAAGAAATACGGGGTGCTTACATTCAGAATCATGCACTGAATCGAAAGTCGACACTTATGCGACTGTGACCGGCTCTCTTGAAGAATCTCGGATAATAGCTTCCCAAGCCGGCCCAGTCAAGATATTGGGTTCGTGAGGCGCAAGAAGGTGATCGTGGTGGTGAAGAGAATTTGGCAGACCTTGAGGAAAACTTTGGCCATCATTGAAGCCTTAGGCAACAAGGCTGCAAGGCCTAGTGCAGCCACCACCGAGTGAACACCAACGCGTCCGGGGACTCAACCTCCAAGTTTCCGCACTGAACCTTGTCAAGCTCACGCACAAGGAAGCTTCTTTGCGCATGCATATTCCTGCGTGCTCTGCTTCCGGATGTTCCGTCCCGCCCACAAGGCAATACCATAATTGAGCTGCACCGACCGGGTCTAACCACAATGAGAGCGTACTTCTCAAGCTGCAGACGGAATAACTTAGGTCAGCTCAACCCATGCTTCTCAGCATGCGGATGTTGGCATGCGCTATGCATACGATATGTACTGCCCATGGCGCCCAGCAAATATCATTACCAAGTTCCGCAATCACCCAAGGTGAAAACAAGGTGATGCTACATCGACCTGGAAGAATTGAGGCTTCTCCAGGTCTTGATTGGAAACAAGCATATCAAGATTCACTGCATATGGCTGACTATGCTTTGAGCACGATATGATTAAGGAATGAGGCCGCGATCGACTTTGGGGCGCGAACATCACGATGCTTTTATAAGGTGCATTTAGCACGAGGCAGGACACTTGGTCCTCACCTACTGCACTACACAGCATCAATTCTCCCGAAGTCGCCACCCAATCATGGACCCAATCGATAAAGTCGTCGTCGATGGATACACGTACTGGCGTGTCACTCCTCTCGCCGAGGTTCCCCAGGCCTATGCAAAACTGGTCTTCTGCCCGCCGATTTGGGGGATGTCTTTCGCCTTCTTCTCGATCGCAATATGGCTAGCTCTGGATCTGATCTTTCAGATACATATCACGTTCAGGAGATGGGGTGGCCTTTACTACTGGAGTGTCTTGGTCACAAGCATTGGAGTGGGCATTCATGCGACTTCACTCATCATCAAGCTGCATGTAGCCTTGTCAATCACCGAGGATATCGGAACGACGGTCCTCACAAAAGCTGGTGACGTGCTGACACAGACGGGCTTCTCGCTCGTCTTGTACTCTCGGCTCAACCTTGTCATGAGGACGCAGAAGCAAATTTACCTGAAATGGATTCTCATCTTCATTCTTGTGGGGTGCTTCCTCACTCAAACACCAACGATTATTATTACTCTGGGGGTAAACACGCGGACGTCGACAGAATGGTTTCAACATGCCAGAGTGGCGGAGAAATTTGTCGTTCTGTGGTTCACGCTTCTGGAGTTATCACTTTCAACAATCTATACCTACCACACCGGACGACTTGCGAGAAATTCAGCCATACTGGCGGAGCGCAGCGCATGGCGAAGCCAGGCCACCACGAAGATGCGACGTAACTTGCTCGTGTTCATGATCGTCGCCCAGATCGTCACCTTCGTATTCGACCTAGCCTTGGTTGTTCTGGTCATGTTGGAGCTTTCGTACAAGGTCATCTTCATGCCATTCTTTTATGGCGTCAAGCTCAAGGTCAGTCAGTAAATAGAGATCATTAAGCATAGCTACTGACAGCCCTCAAGGTCGAGTTCCTTGCATTGAATCAGCTGCAAAGCCTCATCGCACCGAACCAGACTAATATCCTCATGTTTACTGGAGATGAGGAGCCAGCAAGGCGCTCAAACAGACGTGGCGGTGCTGTACCAGAAATCGAAAAGGCTGAGATGGAGAACCAATCGCCCGATATTGAGGATCATCAGCATCTATGTGCACAATGCGGATCGGCCTCCGAATCATCAGCCAGTCCAGTATCGAAGGAGACGGAACTGAGCATCACTACTGACAACACCGTTGCTAAAGCTGATCGCGGAGGAAATCCGAAGTCCGTGGTCCAAATCAGCCAAGTGAGCTCTACTGGGAGTGTGTCGGAGCTTGAGCGGCAATATCTTGGTAGAAGATGAAGTGAGACTATTGTTCGAGAAATGGTGTGCCAGTGGCACATGGGATGTGAAATGCAATAACTTGATAGTTGACCAACATGAGCATCACGAAATATCGCTGTTACAGTGTTCACAAGCTCGCACTTCTTGAGATCTGAGATGGTAGAACAGTAGGCTCATCACTCACCCTCGGGCTAAGATTCGGGAACGAGTACATAAGGCTGAGCAAAATGATGGCCAGGCCAAAGTAGCATAACACGCATGATCTAGAGCCAATTGGCAAAGCAATCCGTGCAGCGGTCCGACCGGAGGATAGCAAAAAAAGTCAAAAACATACAGCAGCACCGGATTCCCACGTTGTCTCCAACCGTAGTACTAATGGGCCGATTTGAGGCTTATCTATGAGTGAGCGGACGGGGACTCGAGTTCTCCTCAATCTATGACCGTATGTGAAAACAAATGTGATGACAGATAAACATATCCTCTTCAACAAATCCGTCCTACCAAATCAAGGCTTCATGAAATCGACCCAAAAACTTTGTCTCATTATACTCCAGAACCCTTCCATGACTGCAGGTCTACATGCGACGACCATTCGTCTAGCCTCAGCAGCATCTCTCGATGACATTATTTGTCGTATCCGCAATTCAATCATCGACACGCTAAACTGCATCATGCCTTCGAGCATAGAGCATGGATGGAACTAATTGAAGCGTTATCGGGAAGACCTTCAAGTTTGCGAATGAGCATCAAAGCGTTACAGCCCTCACGCGCACTGTTTCTTCATCATCCTGTCATCGACAAAGTCTTGTCACATCCTCAACATGGATGCAGAACCAACGCATGATGCCGTCGTCGCCTACGAGGATCCGCGGAATAGCTCACTGTCGCGTCGAATCTTCAGCATCGGAGCAGTCACAATGCTTGCCTTTGTCGGCACATTCGGTGGTGCCATCTACGCACCCGCTCAAGAGGAAATCTCCAGACTATTTGACTGCAACTCAGAAGTGGCTCTCCTCCCTTTGTCAATGTACAACCTTGGAATGGCATTTGGACCGTTGTTTGGTGCTCCGCTGAGCGAATTCTACGGACGAAAGACAGTCTTCTTAATCACCACTCCGATCTTTGCGCTGTTTGTCCTCGGAGCCGGATTCAGCAATGGTATTGCTGCGTTGACAATTTGCCGCTTTTTCGCTGGATTTTTTGCGGCACCACTGGTGAGCAATGCATCTGCGACGATCATGGACTTCACAGTTGGCGTGCATCGCGGGATCAGTCTTGGACTCTACTACACTGTTCCCTTTGCTGCTGTTACCATTGGCTCGTTGAGCGGTGGCTTTCTCCTCCAATCGAAGGGCTGGAGGTGGACACAATGGTTGACCGTCATGGCTGCTGTGGTTCTCTACATTCCGATCTTGTTCACCCGAGAGACCTACAAGAAAGTCCTTGCGAGGCGTCTCGCAGCCTCAACTCGATCTCGCGACCTTGAGACCGCCCAGTCGTCCGTCCTCCATGTCATTCATCACTTTGCGACAACTTTGCTTTTTCGTCCGATGCACATGCTGTTCTCCGAACCGATCGTGGCGCTGGTCAGTCTGTTCAATGCCTTCATCTTTGCCTTACTCTATACTTTCGTCGTGTCTGTGCCATGGTCCTTCGGCGAATATTACCAGTTCGACACCACACAGCAGTCACTGTCCTTCCTTGGTTTGCTAATCGGCACGATATCCGCACCAATCCCTCTGCTGTTCATCGATCTGCGATACTACCAGAAGAAGCTCCAAGAATGGCAAAGATCGCATAGTCCTGACGATGGACTGCCGCCAGAGCATCGTCTTGCCGCCGCCCTTCTAGGGAGCTTGCTCCTGCCGTCAAGTCTGTTCATTGTGGCTTGGACCACGCAACAAAGGCTCCATTGGTCCATACCGATCGTCTTCCAGGGCGTCACGATGCTGAGCTCTTTGCTCATCTATGCAAGTGTGTCTCTGTTCATGCTCGATGCATACGGGCCCTTATACGGGGCCTCAGCTTCTGGGGCGATGATGTTCGCTCGATACTTCGGAGGGACTGCATCGCCACTTTATGCTCAGCGTTTGTATACTTCGATCGGCGTTGGATGGGCAACCACGATCTTGGCATGCTTATCTCTGGCTCTGGCGCCTGTTCCATGGCTTTTTTGGAAGCACGGTGCAAGGCTACGAGAGCGGAGCAAATACGAGACAAGCACATAGCAAGGGCAATGAGTTCGTTGAATCGTAAAGCAAGAAGAATAAAGACGTTGTACTACGCGAATTGCGAAACGATGTCTGTTGCGAAAACCTGCTACGCCGAACATCACGGCTCGTGCACAGTCGGCGCATACTTGGGTTGATTCAATAACCTTTCTTCATCATTTGTATTCAATCCCATTGCTACGAACTAGTCATACTCGCTATCCAACCCCTGTCAATGCTCCATACCATTGCCACATGTCTCGCCTCTGACTCATCCATCGTAAAGCAAACACGAACGTCCAGGCAGCGACGCTCAAGTCTAGTGTAGCTAAGAGGAAGAGACAGCCAATCACAGGATTGTGCCACTCCATCCCCACTCACCATACACGACGAGCATCTAGCTTACTTACACGGTGACAATGATGAGGACACCTTGAATTCCTAGACTTTGCTCAATGTAGCTCTTTCAAACCCCTGGCACGGGGTTCTTCGTGGTGTGCATGTACCCGAAGTCCTAGGTTGAGCAACGTATGGGACCAACCAGAGCTGTGGGCACCAGGCCACGCAGAGTGCAGCCCCACAGCTCTGGTCTGCTGCAAGTCATCGTGCTGATGGTTTCCCACGCCTTCGGGTGGTGTCCAGTACACCGATATGGCAGGGGCTTTGATTGGGGTTAGACCTCGCTTCAAGGCTCTCGATCCGAATGTAACACTGCGATTCGCCGAGCAGGCTTCAGAACGCGCTTTGAGCGGACCCATAATCCAGTTCGGCCGTCGCGTGAAGAGAATCTTCTTGGGTCTGCAGGCTTTCTTACGCACTCATCTCATTCTGTAATGTCCGTTCCTTAAGTATGCTTCTGCGGAGGCTTGGACCTGTACGCGAAGAAGTCATGAGCTGACCACATACATGATGGCTAAAGCCAAGAAAGCACAGAGAGGAGATGTTCAAGACACAGTGAGCGTTCTGAGTAGAGATATAGTGTGCGCAGACCATGAAAGATGTTTGGCGATGGTATCGCCGACGAGGTTTGATGCTCAAGGGTCTTCATAGTCGAGACCTCCGAAAAGGCCAGTGACGACTTGAAGCATGGGAGCGCAAAGGCTTACTTCGTCGCCTAATTCGCCGCCGAATATACGAAGGCGATGCATCTCCGCGGCCATTGCCTCATTGTAAGCACGCTCTTGCTTCGAAGACTCTTGCTGACGGATGCGATGCTGCCATTGGTACAGCTGCGATTGCCAATGTTCGATTGGAAGCTGAGCGTGTGGCATGGTTGGTGATGTGGTTGATGCTTCGGAAGGCGTGGACGAGATACTGAAGGATCGTGGTCGCGAACTTGATGGAATGCGATTGCGGGGACGGCTTCTGGTGCGTCTACGATTGTGTCTCGCTCCCATATTCGAGGTGTGCGATCGATGCAATAAGAGTGGGTATAATGCGATGTTGATATGGAAAATTGAAGTCAGAAGTAGTCGAGATAAACGCCTGATCGCCGAAGGAGAGTCTCGTGAGATCCTGCGTGAGGATGGGGTGACCGGAAACTGGAGGCCATCTCTACTCTTATAGTCATCTCGAACTAGGCAGTTGAGTCACGCAATCGAGCGTTGGTGTCAAAGCATGTGCCTTGCAAAGAAAGTTGGTTGACCATTGCATGAGTCGCATCTGACTCACAATGGTCGTCACCAGACTGCGCCACAGATTGTGGCGCTAATCAGCATCCACGCAAGCCGACGCTATTTCGTGCAGACAGCACGGTAAGAGGGATCACTCGAACGTCTTCACTCTGGGCTCGTTGCTCACGATTTATTGGTCTTCCGGAAAGTCAAAATACCTCATGAGAATGGCCGAAACGTCGCGAAAGCCGAAATCGAAACTGCAGTCCGCCATTTAGGCTACGGCAGGCTTCAGGTAATGGCGACAGCGTCGAAACGCACGTGGACACCGCGATCACCGGGCTGAAGGTGAAGCCTTACTCATATTTCCACTCGGAGTCATGGGAAGGACAGCTCGTAGAGGACATCACTCTTGAATTCGAATTCTATGCTGGCAGAGACTCTTGCTGCTCCGGATGTGGTCCTCCCAAACACAAATTGGAGAAGTTGAATCCCAGAGACTAGGGAGTCCTGGCACCTTCGAGTACATGAGATTGGTCCGAGTACCTACTGGCAGAGGGTTCCTCAAAGCATAGAGGCTGTAGCTCCCTGTAAAGTCCAAAATGCCTGCTTTGCACCAGACCAAAGCCGCAGGAGAGCGAGTCGATGCATATCCAATGTCTAAGATACTATGTGGTCCATGGTGGCAAACCCGCATGCCCACCCTGACAGTGCATCCACAGATCTCTCTTGTGCACGGAGAACTCGTCGAAGCGTAAGCAAGCGACCGGGAGATCAAGGCGGGGTGTAGCCAGGTCAGCGGGGATCCTACTTACATGCCTTCGAATGGATCAGTGAATTTTGATACCTAATGGGCCATATGTTAGTGATGAGGACACTCGAGACCAATGGCCCCTGTGACCCTTCGAATGTTGGGAGCCGCCTTCACGGGGAATCTGAGACGCAAGCTGGCGTCTCGGAAGGTTGGGAGCGTCCAAACCACGGTAAGTCAAGACCAAGAAACCAGATGGACCTTATATCAACTCTTGTCAGCTTCAGTCAATCCGCAATCCATCCCACTATCATTGCATTCCTCGACTTGAACCAGGCTCACAATGAAGTTCTCCGGCGCCTTCGCAGCTGCAGCCCTGTTGGGCGTTGCCTCTGCACGCAGCGTCCTCGTCGAGGAGTCCGAGGCCGTGCAGCCGATTCAGTTCTCGAACTGCGGCAAGCCGTCCGACTCAGCTGTTGTTGAGAAGATCGAGCTCTCGCCAAATCCTCCGCAACTGTAGAGTGCCATGCTATGCTGACGTTGATCATGTAGCTAACTTACACAAGCGGCAAGAACTTGAATGTCAAGGTTACCGGGTAGGAAGCTCGAGTTGCACGTCGAAACACGGACAATGCTGATGTAGACCCAGCGAACTCAAGAAGGACCTCGAGAAAGGGGCCAAGCTCAGCTTAAAACTTGGAGCCGGCGCCATCCCTCTCTTGAACAAGGACTTTGATCTTTGCGGAACGATCGAAGAGTATAAGGACAAGTTGTCTGGCAAGGACAGTACGTGCTCCCATAACACCAATGACCACACGGTTGGATGCCCTACTAACATCATAAAGGTCTGGTCTGCCCGATCAAGGCTGCAAAGAAAACTTGGGAGCAGAATGTAAGAGCCTTGGACCGCCTCTGGCCAGCAATAAGTCCAACGAGCAATTTCTAATGGTCGATAGGTTGCTCTTCCAAATTTGAGCATTCCAGCCGTAAGTTCTCAAGAAGTCAAGAGTCGCGAGTTTACTGACACGGCCGCAGCTCGCCCGGAAGCTCAATGCCAATCTGGTGATCAAGAACAAAGACGGGTCTCAGGTCGTGTGCCAGGACATCGAATGGCCATTGAAGTAGAGAGTGCCATCTGGTCACGGATAGCTTTAGTTCGCAGCTGAGAGAAATCTAAGAATTTGATGCTCGCAAGTTGCGAGGCATTTCATTTTGCAACCATCGCTCGCTCGAGCAAAAGTAGCATCGTCTTATCCAGAGCCTATGACAGCAGGGACGAGAACAGCGCCGTGATGTGGTTATGAACATGACTTGGAAGTTTTGGTTCGTAAGTTTCGTGCTTGAGTTGTGGAGCCAGCGTTACAAGGCGAGCGGATGAGATGTTCAATGCACAGAAGGTCATGACTTCACGTGAAGGGAAGATAACATTCGCTGGCAATGGAACATAACGAGTGCAGCCATGAGAGTGACGACCATCCACGCCCGTCGAGGATTCAACCCTGATCGAGCCGTTGACAATGATTGCTCTGCCATATAGTTTGGTTCCATGGTTCGAAGCGCACCGATTGCTTCCGCCAATTGGGAGGGAATTGCATAGCTCCTGAAGTCAATCCACTGAGCGGTCAAAGGGCGAGATGTGTTAGTGGAAAGCATACCAACAAGGATTGCAGCAGTGGTGGGTTGAGCAGTTTCCGGTCAATGAAGTTGCGTCAACCCTCACATGCAGTGTGCATGATGCACGCTGCTGTTATGAAGTCAGCACTGCAGCTCTGTGGGAGCGGCAAGATGGATCCAGTCTGCAGCATCGAGTCGTTGTCATGGCAGCTGGGTCAAATATGCGATGTATCGATTCCGCTGGCAGGATTGGACCCTTCGTACGCGAGCTGGCGCCGTCCAGCCACGCGATATGGAGAGTGCCGACACATCTCGCTATCTCGTAGCCTCGCCGTTCTTCTCCCGACTCTGCGCGTGCATAGAGGACGGTCATGCAGTGCGGACACGATTCAGGAGACGAACATTCGAACGAGCGCAGCCCGAGGAAACAAATGCAATTTGCTTCCGTCTCCAGAATTTGGGGCCGATGTGGTACTTGTACAATTGCACGTCTGAGGAGGCAGGGAGATTACCGATCGCTATGGAGAAACGTGGACGCGCTAGCCACGAGCTGGTTGGGTGGGCCTCGAAATGGTTTCCACACCAATTTCCATTGACGCCTCGAATTCCTGTTTGGACTCTGCCACTGAAACAGGTTCCGTGGCACTCATGCGATCAAGTTTGGCCATCTCGAGCGCACGCATGTGTGACGCAGTCTTCCTAATTCAATAGACGGCTGCATGTCTCGGCGGCGCAAGTTTTCTAGCGAGCTGCCAGCAGCGAATGCTCATCAAATGAATCTGCATGAGGTGAGGATGCGCAGGCCGTTAGCTGTAGCGCTGTCTCCTGAGAACTCGCTTGTCCCGTTTTAGCCCACACCTGCGCCACATCGACGAGAGCCAGGAAACCCATGCAGATCTCGTCATGCAGGTCAAAAGTATCTCGACCAACTCCGGCTTAGGTAGAGAACTCGTGGGCAACGAGGAGAACGCCACAATCGTCCCAATTAATGAAAGGAAACAGCCCTATCTGAGTACTCGAGCAGTTCTAGTCGTCTTTGGCCTGGTGCGATGTGCCGTCTCCCAAATTTATATCTGGTCGTGTCCCCTCCTCCCTGTTCGCATCTGGCGATCTACAACCACGGAACACAAGGCTCGATTACAGGGGCTTGAGGTCACGATTACGACGAGAGGACGAACGAACGACTAGAGAACGCGTGCAGCGTCTACGAGCAGCACGATTGGACTTTCTGCAACAGTTTCCTGACAGCGGCAAATCCACTTTAGTTTCCGGGACGATGCATGAATGAGAGGCCTGATAGGCTGACGGACAATCTTAACGGGACGCGAGGCTCAGTTCGTCGTTCGCTGAATAGACTTTCTCTAACTCGCGGCCCCGCCAGCCATCTCACCACGAGCTGAACGTCTATTATCCTTATATTCGCTTGACAGAACCCTGGATCCATTTGTACCTCTACACCATTCTCCACCCCGCACATTTCCATGGAGTTTTGGTGTATGCCGTCGCAAGGCTGAGAAGGTTGCATTTTCACAATGGAAAGCACAACACTGGTGACGTTTATGCTGTTAGTGCATCCTACACACCTGAATATATTGCGAGGCTGACAGGGTCCACAGACAACATCCGACAGCCCGAAAGGTAGAACTACTCGGATCATGGGACAACTTCTCGACACCGTATAGAATGGAGCGCGATCGCAGGAGAGGTCGAGGTGTCTGGACTGGGTGTCATACCTTTCATGACATCATCTGCGATGGCGATGAGCGTGGTATTCACGAGAAGCGTGCTGGTGGGCTGAAGATGGGAGGCACATATTGGTACTTCTACCGTGTCGACGATGATGAGGAGTTCTTCGATCCCGACCAGGAAACGACCACTGCATGCCCACTTATGCCTGGACAGACACTGAATGTGTTGGACGTGCCATCCGATGTCGAACAATTCAGTGCTCACAGCCGATCTGCCTCCATGGTCTCTCTCCTGAACATTGTGAAAACATTGAATCCGGAAGATCGATACACCAACCCGCAGCCGGCTGCAAAGAAAGAGACGAAAAGTTCTGTCGAAGGTATGGTGAAGGTCCTGCACGTCCTACGCTCAAAAGTCTGCACATTCCTTCCTTATCGTTGTTACATGGCTATCAAGTTGCTAACAGGACCGCAGCCATTAAGACCCAGGGACATATACCTGCTGCACCAAGCCAATACGCAGAACGACCAATCAGTCGCAAGCGCCGCTGGTCCTCCTATCTCTCAAGTCAGCGCTCTGAGCAAGATCACCCCAGAAGCTGTGCGCACCGCTCTGTCCAGTCGGCACCTGCTTCACCACTTCCCGCCGTTGCTCGATATTTCGCGCCCATTATCCCGCCTCAGCAGGCCACTTTCGCGTCTCAGCATGCGTTCACTTCGGGTGAACCCGCTGCGATCGAGAATGGTTGGCACCGTGACTGGGCTGCTCGCCGTAAGAGTGTAGGCCAACCTCAGTGGTCTGACCATGACGATGAAGATGTGTCGCAATATTGCGCACTCGAGGATTTGCTACTAGATGAGCACCACACCGCCGAGCTGAACTTTGGAGACCAATGGCCACTTGCACCGCCAACAAGACAGCCGCCGCCTCCTCCAACCACGCAGGAGCCAGCAAAGGATTTTTTGGACCACTACACATTCTTCACAGAAGAGATTGATCATGATCACGATGAGCCTTTCTTCATGTCAGGTGCCCTCCCGGTACCTACTGCTGACCATGAGCCACTCACACCACCCATAACACTTCTTCCACAACAATCGTACTTTGATACACAAGTGTATCCGACAACGGACACGCACACGAACACGAATATGCACAAAGCACTTCAAGCTCTGGATGAGCAATACACTATCGACCAAGGCAATTCACCATGGCGCTCGAACACGCAATTGCCACTGCCATCGGTGATCGAATCGACGTCCGATGCGGTGTCAAATTTCGCATCACCTATCTTCAGTTCTATACACGGCGATCACATCAGTGACACCTGCACTTCTCACCGACTCTCGGAACTACGTAGCGATTGGCCACTGAAGCCGAACTTTGCCGATTTTGACTTTCAGCTCGAGGAGACGAGTCCAGCGGATGTGTACTCGAGTTTCGAACCGGCAGATGTCTACTCGAGCTTCGAGCACCTTTCCATACACACGACGGAGACGGTGAGCACGACCAGCACGGCTATGCCACCGATCGTGCCGCGAAGAATCTCTGGCACAGATGACGAGGCAATCACTGAGCTGAGAGCCTCGCTGGAGCAGCTGCAGCCGCCGCTGGAGCAGCATGAGATGACGCAGACGGAGCAGTTGCTCGATGAGTTCGAGTACCTCGGAGCTGCATTGATCTGATCTTCCTTGCTGATGTCTACCGTTTTCTACATAAGGATACCCATTTTGGATTTGTACACACTCTAGTGCTCAGCGTTCGCGTTATGAAGGATACGAATATTACATATGGGAACACGGGACAAAAGGATACATGGGCACGGGAACAGACAGCGTGGTGGAACATGCCACGCAATGTATACAACATTGACAGTCTGAATTGAGCACATTGTCGCTCTCACCTTTTGGTTCACGATGCTCCAGTCACGCGATCTGCAGCTCGATCTGAACTGCTCAATGACACGTTACACCGCCTACGTCAGCCTCACTAGAGCAACGGCGTGGTACAAACTTTCCCTCTGCGCATACGTACCTCATCAAGTATCTCGGGTCTCACACAAGCGCAGCCTGCCACACATTGGCAAGCACAATGGCATTGAATTTCGCTGCTGAGATCTGCCATCGAAGGAGCTGACGAATGAGGTTGCCACAGGATTGGTGTGTGGTACGCGTGTGCGGAGGACGAGGCTGTGCGTCTTGGCTTCTGTTGTAAGGCAAGCTGCCGGATGGGGGATGAAGCTGTTGGTCTGGGCATGGACTTGACTTACGCAAGCTCGTCCACACGCTTCAGTCGCATACATAATAGTAGCGTCCGCCTGACCTCGCTGTCGCCTGCCTTTCATCTCACTTTCATCATTATCGCTGGTGAAGAATCGTGAACTGGCACAGCCTGACGAGACGAGACGAGCCTAAATTGGCGGCCGAAGGACCCTGCGTTGGCGGAGTTAGCAAGCGATCCTCGCTGGGCGATCACAGCAATCAATCTGCTGTCCGGGGGGGAGCTAACTTATCTCTATTTCTAAACATAACAACCACAATTTTACCGCGCGTCCGTCGTCATCCTCACGGATCGAGCCGAGAATATACATTCCAAGCTCCGACCAGATCAAAGTCTTGTTTGCCCTCTTCTCTCGACTGCGGTAGCAAACAAGCTTATATCCACACCGTTCCCATCGCTCAACGTTCGCCGGCAAGGCTGTGACGGCATTGATAAGCAGCGAGCTTTGAGAGGAGTCAGCAGCAAACATGGTCATCAAGCGCTTCTCGAATATGCTGGGCAGCCGGCATGGCGCCAACCCATTCTCAAGGAGCAGATCGCACGATGCGACTGAAGAGCCGGAGACGAGCAACTATGGGGATGATACGCCTGAGGGCAGCGCGGCCAGAGGAGTGGTACGTCAACGGTGACCGAGCAGGCTGACGTGGCACATACTGATGTTGCGCACAGAGACTCTTCTGCGAGAGCGGCGGACCCAACAACCAAGGCGAAGAAGTCCTACATCTGCCCACCATCGTCGAAGCCGCCGAGTCGAGTCCCTCCGCCGCCAAAGTCGCTGCGCAGACAATCCGCAAATTCTTGTCCAAGGAGAACTATGCGCGGCCGCATGTGCAGTACAATGCCATCATGCTGATTCGCATCCTGGCCGACAATCCAGGCGCAAGCTTCACACGCAATCTGGACCAGAAGTTCACCAATACGGTCAAAGAGCTGCTGAGGAATGGCAAGGATGCGAGTGTGCAGCAGATCATGCGCGAGACGCTGCAGGCGCTGTATATGGAGAAGGCATATGATACCAATCTTCAGACGCTGTTCCAGATGTGGAGTAAAGAGAGTGGCGTGAATGTGTCACAGGTTGCGAGAACTGGTGGCGGTCAAGGAGGCTCACGACACCGGGGACAGCAGCAGATGCCTGGCATGGATCAGGGCCACGCGCGGACACCGCAGCTTCCTCCACCAGTTGAGCTCGCAGCACGAATTGAGGAGGCGAAGACGTCTGCGAAACTGCTCCAGCAGCTCGTGCAGTCCACTCCACCAAGCGAGCTGCAAGACCACGACCTTATCAAGGAATTTGCCGAGCGATGTCAGAACGCGCAGCGCAGCATGCAGATCTTCATGAACACCTCGAACCCTTCGCCCGACGACGACACGATGCAGACGCTCATTGAGACGAGCGAGCAGCTCAGCCTTGCGGCTAGTAAACATCAGCGTGCTGTGCTCCAGGCGCGACGGTCGGGTCACACTGCATCACCGCCGCCAGTACCACCACAGAATGGCGCAGCGCCACAGATTCCGCCGATTGGAGCAACTGGAGGTGGTAATACAGGATACTCCAGCCCGACTGCAGCTCCATCCTCGACCTTCACTCCGACAGCGACACACGACCTGCAGTCATACTCGCCTCCTCCAGCGCCACCATCAGTTCTGCGCAAAGCACTACAACGAAGGAGCATCGGTGGTGACAGCAATGCCGTGCCGCCTTCTCTCAAGCCGGCAGGTCCGCCGACTGGTCCGCCACCAGCCGTCTCGAAGCTAGGCGTGGACACAAGCGACGATCCCTTCGCAGACGAAAACCACGTATACCAGCCTCCACGCGGCGGCCCCTCCACATCGAACGCCCAACAGCACACGTCCCTCGAGCCTGTCTCAGCGTCGTCATACGAAGATGAAGACATCTACCGCGGACCATATGGCGGTACCGGCGCGACAGTCGCAGCACGACCACCCGCACCGAGGGCACCACAAGAGTCGTGGCGTCAGGACGATGCTGGGTCGCCTCAGAGCTACAACCCTGGCTACCACAGCACACCAAGCTACATCAAGAGGCAGGAGAGCAGCGGGGACCACTTCACCATGCGCGGTGCCGGTCCAGCGGACAATGGTCCCGAGCCAGGCACTGGCACGATCGCTGAAGATCGCGTTCAGGAGAGCGCTGGGCGGTATGGCAGGGTCAGTCCGGAGGAGGGTAGAGATGGGCGTGTGGGCAGTCTGCAGGGAGATGTGTCACCAGTTGAGAGTAGGTATAATGCGCCTCACTCGGCGGGCACGGGGTACAGATATTAGAACTGGGCTAAGTCCGTGTAGGATTCTCGAGAGCGGCGAGGGCATTGTCGGGGGGTTCAAAGTAGCGGCATTGTGTGGGTTTATCTGGAGTCGGTTGAATGCTCGAGGTGTATATCCCATTCGTTTTGCTTTTCGTGGGGCGATAGTGCGTGATGTCAAAGATGGTAATCATCTGTGGGTGCAATTTGGCAGGGGAGCAAATGTGGTTTCGGCCAATGCTATATGCACAATCTATCTGAGCTTAACATCCACGGGACTTGATTACATGGTGCTGTGCATCTACAGTCTGCTGCTGAATCCCGCAACACCCTTCGTGTACACAACCTTGAAGCTCTCAAACAACTTCTCCTTGCCCAACGTGCGGTTGAACTCCTTGAATCGTGCGCTAGAGCCGTGCTCCTGCAGCGACTTCTTGTCCTTGTATCTACAGCCAATCGTCAGTTCCGCAAAGATTCAGAAGGCGAGAAAAGGTAATCATACGTCTCGAGCAGGATGAAGGTTGGTGCATCACCCTTGGTCTCCCGTGAGAGGTGGTATCGCAGAGTACCCGGCTCGTTGGCCTTGATGTACGCGGCCATCTCGTCGAGAACTTGCTGGGCTCGATCTGCTTTGCCTGGGTTGGACTTGAAGATGGCTACGATTTCGATTTCGCCGGACATGGTTGTGATGGAGTCGTCTTCCGGGCTATGTGTTGTAGTATTCGGGGCTGGGAAATGTCTCGTGATGAGGAATGGAATGCGATTGAAGGTATGAAGTTCGATATCAATGGTTTTTGCGACGGATTTCTCATAGACGAGGCTGTTTCGTGATCTAGACGCTGATGTTCGCATGCTTCCCCACACCAATCAGCAACATGCCGAGGTTCAACCATCGACACATCATCTCGTATACTGACGCGTTCTTCATCCACTTTTTAGATGGATAGCAGATCCAGTTGCATCGATGGTCTCTAGCGAGGCTGCGGAAACATCAATTGCGCATGATCCGACGTACTGGATCTAATTGAACTTGTGAATGCGATCTCATTTCGATGTGTCGGGTAACCCCCATGCTCACATCCAAGACCATAAAAGATTGGAAAGCATCGAAGATCGCAAGTCATCCGTCATCACATAGCTTCATGAAACTATGCGTGTTCTAATTCTGCCATTAAAGATTAGGGTACACAATGCCTCATCATAATAACAGTTCCACACGAAGAAAACGCCGAAATCCCATCATCAACAACGCTTATGGCTTCTTAGCACCAACGCAAGGACCATAGCCGAACAAGTCCTGTGGTCTCCTCTCCAGGCTGATGTCAGACTTGCCAGCTGGGCAGCTGTCCGTCTTGCACATGCCACCGCCGCTGATGAAGATCTTGCAGTCCTTCTTGCGGTCGTCGAACTCGTAGAACACGCAGCCGTCGGCCTTGAAGCAGGATCGGCAGCAGTCCTTGAAGTTGTTGACGCCACGAACGTCCTTATCGTAGACAGAGCGGCCGCCAGAGACACCGGATGGGAGAGGAGCAGCCGTAGCGCAGACATCAGCATTTGTCGAAATCGTCTTGGTCTCGTAAGCAGTCTGAGTCTGTGTGGCCGTTTGGGACCATGTGGTGCTGATCGTCTCAGTAAATTTGACAGTGCTGGTCTCGGTTTGAGTCTGAACGGCGGTAGAAACAGCCGTGCCTGGGGGTTTGTTAGTTCGCGTCCTGTGTAACGCTCAAGCTTCCACTTACTGGTGACTTCGACAGTGATGGTCCAGGTGGCTGTGACAGTCTGTTTTACCGGCACTGTAGACGTCTTGACAATGGTCGGGGTATAGATCTCAGTCGTCTTGATTTGTTTTACACCAGTGTAGGATGTGGCCGTCAGGAAGCAAGCTATTATGGTCAGTATGGCCAGATCGATTTTTTGGCGATGTCAGCAACTCACAGCAATCCTCAGGCAGCCTGTCATTACGGCCGCGCTCCTCAAGAGCTGGGAAGGCATCGCGGCGGCCCGGCTTGCAGGTCTCTTGGGTCTGGTCCACAACTTTTGTGCTGACCAGTGTGGCTTTGGCGGTGACAAGCTTGGTCTCTGTCACGTTCACATGAGCCGTGCTTGTGAGCGTTGCAGAAGCCAGGACTGTGTCCGTTATGGTCAATGATGCGATGTCAGTTAGAACAGCGGTCGAATACACTGTCGTGTTGACGTGTTCTGTTTTGACAGACGTGGAGGAGAGGAGCAGCGTCGTTGTCTTCCAGAACTTTGGCTTCGCTGTCTCAGTCACTGTGATGAACTGCACCGAGGTGGGCTCGCCGCAGGTAGCGACCGGAATCTTGCTCTTGCTGATCAAGCTTTGGCACTCCCTTGTTGATTTGGCTGGAAGCCTTTTGCAGGAGCCGGCTGGATCTCTGCATGCTGGTAGACCTGGATCGCGTCCTCCTCCTGGCATAGCTATAGCAGATGCCACGAGGGCAAGGGTAGCAATGAAGGACTTCATCTTGAACGAGTGACTATGGTGCAAAACAGTAATGAACGACTGAGGCAAGCAAAGCGCGAAAGCGAGAGACTAGTGGATGAGTGAGAGAGCATGGTGAAGCAGTGCAGAGTACTCGACTTTATACTCGAGCCTATCCTTAGGCTGATGCTGACATCGATGGCGGCTATAATGGAATACCGAGTCTTAGCCGCAGCTGAGGCCTCAAGCGAAAACACTATAGGAGACTTGCGCATATAGGCGACAGAGGCGTGCGATGTAACGACTTTTGTGATATCGATTTCGCAAAAATAGGAGCCACGAGGTGATAATCGGACTTCTCCATGAATCGTGAATGGCTAGACCTGCGCCTGGCGTGGTATGACCTCTCTGCGAGTTCCTCGGGCGCAGGAGGACTTCGGCATCGTGGAGTTGAGCCAAGACTTCATATTCTGCCTCATCCCGGAACTGATGAGCTTCATGCAGAGAGATGGCCCTTGCGGTGCAGGAGACTCGGAAAGTGGGACCAGCTGGATGCCACGAGGCTACTTAATTGCAATCGCACAGAATGATGATCACTCTTCTCCCTATCGGACTGGATCTTTGGGGACTTTGAAGAACGAAGGCGAGCTCCAAATGTCGTCGAGAGAGCATCTATTTTCAGGTCGTGGCTGATGAAGAAGTCCTTGACAGGTCGAAAAGTACATCTCCGCACCGTCTGCCTATTTTTCATGCACGTTTTGATTTTCCTTCAAGGCTCCAAAATAGCTCCTCGGAAGAAAGGCACGTTTTCCAAGGTTCCAAACAGCACAAATCAAGGATGACCTGATGGTCTTCGAGATGCGGAAGTTCGTGATCCAGATGCAGCTAGACCTAATGCAGAAACCGCTTACCCGTTCCTGGCAAAGTCTGGACCCTCGGGGTTTTCCACGCGGTGGAAATGAGATCGATAAAATTCCCCTGACTGTGATCATGGAGATGCTAGCGCATAGCTTCGATCTCTTGTTCCCGATCTCATCGTCTTGGGCATCTGTGGTCCATGGAAGTCTCTCCGAAGCGCTCTTTGAGGCGTGAACTTGAGCCTTGCGATGCGAGCGACACAGAGACCGTTGTCTTGCAAACTGACATGTCTAGTTGTCACGCGAATGACACTTCCATGTGCTGAGCACAACATCCGTCTATTTCAAATCAGTATCATGACTCCCTTCAGCTGGGGCTTGCAGCGCGAGAATATCGCCAGCCAAAAGCTTGACTCTACCTTGGCATTACATTGTCGTTTCCCCAGAAGGATCTGCATGATGAGACAGCTGACAGGCCAGTCTGGAACCTTCCGCACCTCCTGGATGCAGAGTCGAGTGGAGACAAGACCATGACGATGATCTAGAGGTCCTGTGACTTTCGGAAGGTTTATGAGATGGACTGACGTGGTACCAGATCAGCTGGACTTAAGCACCAGGCATAGCATCAAGGCGACATTGACCTTATACCATTCGAGTCGGTCCTTTCTCATGTCCGCTTGCGAGCTCAATCACCATCAGGAGCCGGAAAACGAGAGCAATAGCCATCTGCTCTACTAGCGCGCAGCCACCGCTGCCTCAATACTTCGACGCATTGTCAGCTCAGCGGCGTTGAGGCTCACCCACCAAGCTAAGCTCCAGCTTCTCTTCTGCGTGTCTCCTTACCTGGGTCGTGCAATACGCCCCAATGCAGGTTCTCGCTCCTTTGCATGCCACGGGGACGGGCTCCTGAGTTGAGGCTTTGGAGACTCTCCTTCATCGCGGCAACTTGCGGAAGCATGGAGGTGCCCGACAGCCAACAACTTTGTGACGCATCTCGATGGGATGTAAGCACACCTTCAGTCGTTCTGGATATGCTTAGAGGTCGTCAAGATGTGCCTGTGATCCCAATCTGCGGCCCCACAAGTACCCATGCGTACAACACATCAATGCTTCGCACCACGTTACCAAGTCTCTCGTTATGGCAGAAGCGTCATGACCACCGACCTCATGGTTACTGGATAGATCACGTAGCTCTTGATTAGGATCATACCCAGCAGGAACAGGGTGCTGAGATAAGGGTCACGGTAATTTGTACAAGACTGATCCCTAGGGACAATGGACTATTCTTGCCAGTATTATGAGGAAAGAGCAGATTGAAGACGACGAAGCGAATTGTGCTCCTTTGCTAAACTCGCCTAGCTGGAGCTAACCGAACATCTCTACTCGAGATTGATGCTAATGCTTCCATAGCATCTGTTCGACCTCTCATTACGATACCGACTCGCCAGCATTTCTCCGCAGCACGTCTGCTTCAAACCCGGCTGCAAACCTTGGATGTCCTCCGCTCATGTAATTCTGCCAGACGACGAACTGCAAAGCAGAGTGCAACACGCTCGCCGATCTCCGCCGTCACTACAACATGAATAAGTAGACGCATAATCACCGCGGCATGTACACGTGCTCGCGATGCATTCTTGCATTCTCGAGTTATGATGTTATGTCTGAACATATCATTGAACATCATATCAACAGGCAGTGTCCGGTAGGATAACCTCCACTTTCGTGCTGTGACTTTTGCTGATGTCCACAGATCTGTATCGTGTGCAAGGCGCATACTTTCTCAGGTATTGTGCGGCACCTGGAGCATTTTGCATGTCATGCTGCTCTTTGATGTCGACGGAGCTGACGAATGCCATAGCATGGGAAGAGTCGCAGACATTCAATCGCGCGTTTCTGCAGTGACCTGCTCGCCAAACTCCATCCGCGAGACAGCCGTCTTTCTCCGACCTAGAATCGCCTTCCGTCCGCGTCCCATCACGACTGGTCTCTTGCCTCTTGACAGTCTACTGTCGGCTTCAAGACCAAAACCCTGGAATGCTCATCAGTCTTCATCTCTTGCGGCGTTGCCGCTCGACAATCCCAACGCATCTGCACAAGATGCAGGGCTAACACAGAGTAAGTATTTACTTTCTCCGTTCCCTTTCAACATGCTAGTCCTTTTCATGTGTGCTAGGCGGACCAGACCCAGGTGACCTCTTCGCTGCTAACGACGTAGGCACGTAAACTACAGGAAGACTCAGAGAATCCATCTCCCGAGATGGCAGTATCACCCAGCGCTGCATCATACCTCTGGATGTCCATTCTGCGACGATGCCTTCATTCGGAAGTCGGTGGTACAAGTAGCACCGTGAGCCGAAAGTTCTCCAAGCTCCCGGACTGCCGGAGGAAACGACTGATCACGTCTCCCAAACAGGTGCTTGGACTTGCCTACGGTGCATGAAGTCTGTTTAGCGAAATATTGGGCTACAAGAGATGGCGAATCCTTATCTGAGCGCTGGTGTCCATCTGAGGCAGATTGATGGGAGTCGATGTTGCGAAACCTGTATGGCACGGACTAATTAGGCCAAATTGGCGACATGTGCCAGCATCATGCGAGCAGAGGTAGATGACGACGATGAGTGCCACTTGTCGCCATTAGTATGATCCTAAATCTTGCTACCCGACTCTGCCAATACTTGTAGTTGGTATTGACAACGTTCCACTTCGAGACCATGCCGAACGAGTTTCTGCTTGGCAGCGATGCTGCAATTCCAAACATTGCCGGCTTCCCGTTCCGTCCGCTTCAGTATGTCTGTACGTCGCCTCAGTACACGGCAGCCTTCGACTTCCTCGCCGACTTACGCCGCCACTACGCCACTGTCGAGCACGATGCTCAACATCAGAGCATTAATACATGTGGTCGATGCGTTCTTGCGTTTGTCTCCTTCGAGGCAAAGCAGAAGCACATCATTGAAGAGCATTCGGATATGCAATGTGCGGCATGACGCCTCCAGCTTGCTTTGGCCGTCTTCCTGCTGATTGCGGTAGTCTTGCGACCTCTTCAAGGAACATACCACATCTGCCCTTAAAACGGCATCTCGAGACTATGGTCAGTATCCTACTTCTGCATTTATACTATGCTGATAAGAGCTCTAGCACGGAAAGTCAAGGTCAATGTCAATTCGCGCTTTCAATGAGCAAGTCCTTGCCAGTCTTAAGGCACCTCCTGGCAGTGGAATCGTCGAGCCTGGCGTCTTGAATTTAGTACGCCCGATTGAACAAGGGCTCGCGACCTTGGATGATATCCTTGACCGAAACATCCAAGACGCTCAAGCAATCCTCGACGCCGCTCACTCCTATGACGATCAATATGAGAACCTCTTGGCGGTGAAGCCGCAGCAGAACAAGAAGCGCACTGCTTGGATTCACTGCTTTGATTGCCTGTGAGCACTTTTGATGTCGCGAGGTCGGAGCTGTTTTGCGGATAAGCTCATGTTTGTTGACACTGCGTGTAGGATCCTGGGAAATGTGAACCACGTTCGAAAGTGTTCAAATTGAAATGACGCGTCGTAGGATCCCGTGTTGAGGTGCAACCATCTCGACTGCTCTTCGCACAAAGTTGAGGCAAAATCTGCATTTGGGTATCAATGCCAGTATCTAGTAGATTAGACAGAGCGTCCATGTTGCTTCACCGAGCGATTCGCTTCTCGTAGGCCCGCCACGCTGCAATCCGATATCTCTCTGCCTCCGAGTATCTGCTCTCACTCTTGATGATGCCACGTCCAACAATCACCACATCACAGCCCTTCTCAAGCACGACGTGCTCAGGGCTGTTGTACTGCTGTCCAAGGCCATCGCCCATCACAGTGTCCTGTCCAGGCGGCGGAAGTGATACGCCTGGCGTCATCGTGATGAAGTTGTCGCCAGCCTCAGTGTTCAATGATCGCTGAGCGATGAAGCCCATGACGAAATCTCGGTTCTCGCGTGCGATTGAGACGCATTGCTCCGTGTATGCGCCAGTGAGCAGGTTGCCTTCCGAGCTCATCTCTGCTAGCAAGAGCAATGCCCGAAGATACGGTGGACTTCCTAGCTTTGCAAACACGTCTGTCGGGCTTCCATCCGCATCTTCGAGATCATAGGATGGTGTAGGCTGCGGACTAATATGCTCCGTCTTGCTTGTGATTGTCGTGCTGATGCTGACCACGCTGGCTTTCCTCATGTCTCGGATATTGCTGGTATCTGGCGAGAGCGAACCATTGCTCGAATGCCGCTCGATCTCTGGCAGTTCATCCTCTTCCTCAGCCGACTCGTCTGGCGTGCCTGCCGTGACTTCTGTGTGCACTTTTGTGTTGTAATCGGAGATCGCTGATGATGCTGCGGACTTGAGGGCGGTGACGATGGCTGGTCCAGGGAAGATATGGCAATTGACGATTTCTGCCCACTTCGCAATCGACAGTGGACCAGACGTGTACTGCTTCTGTACCGTACCTTGAATCTGTTAGTAATGGTCCTGCATCCTTGGGTAGATCTGGTGTCAGAAGCGAGCGCGATCATGTAGCACAAGACAGATGTGAGGGCAAGGATGACCAAAGAAGACCCCACATACTGCCAATATCACCAAACTTTCTATCCTCAAAGACCAGAAAGCGCTTCCTCTTGGCAATCTCTCTCAGTCCTCGCACCGTTCGATCGCTGAAATCATTGATGATGTCCGCGTGCGTCTTGAGCAGACATATCGAATCGCCGACCTCTTCTGCTAGTGACAGTAACTCCGAAGTGGTCGAGACATCTGCTGAAAGGCACAAATTCGACTTCTTTATCGATATGAGGTGCAAAAGATAGGCCGCTAGTGGTGAGGTTCCTGGCAATGACGCTCGGTCCCTGAAGGACGTGCTCCATGTGGGATGTGCTTGTGCCATGGTCCAGACTTCTTTTCGTGTTTCTGTTCGTGTGCTCTGAGGTAACAAGAGGTGAACGCAATTGAGATACAAGCAGACCTTTTCTGTTCGCCGCGCTGGAGGAATTCGGCAGTCAAATGAGTCGCGCCCACCACGAATATCGTACGATGTGAGGTCGTGAAGCAGGGTCTCCAACTTTAGTTTCTAGTCTGGTCCCCTATTGCTCTCTCCAGTGTCAAATATTACAAGAGACGTCAGCGCATGCATCAACGGGACGAAGTGCATAATAAGGATGGATTCCAAGGCCTTGGAAACACTTCTTTTTGCGTGCCGGAGTACCGGGCCGAGAGATCTACAATGCGTCTCGGACAGCTCCTGCAATCAATTCGTGCATAAGCGTACAGGTTCACTGCACTTTTGACATCCAAGGACATCCTAAAGCAGCTATGACAGCATCTCCATCAATCTAGATTGGGTATCGTCACTTCCTAGCCTGGTATGCAGCCTTCAATCTTGCATTCCCGTTGTCGTCAGTCTCCAGCCACCTCCCCTTCACCGCGGGAGGCTCCCAGAGCATCGCAATACCGTCGAACTCATCCCACATCACTGACTGCTCAATCACTACGAATCCCAGACTGCTGTACATGCGACGGCCGATCTTGCTGGATTCCAGTGTCACAGGAACCTGCTCCTCTGCGGCTACTTTCATGCCCCATTGCATTAGTGCCTTTCCCACACCCTTGTGCTGATGGTTCGGAGAGACAGCAATGCTTGCAAGATGCAGGTACCCCGGCTGGGCTAATTGCTTGTAGAAATTGTACTCCGAGTTGTTCATGAAATGCTTCAAAGCTTTCTTGTCAAGTTCGCGGTCTGTGATGTAGTAGTATTGCGACTCAACGTTGCGAAGCATTCTCTCCAGCTCTAACATTCATCACAGTTAGTGATCCGTTGAAGCAATGGTGGAACGTTCAGTATCAACTCACTTTTGGAGAAAGTATCATCTACCCAATCAGCAGCCTTGGGATCGTCTCCTGTCCGTTCCCACACAGCGCAGCCAACGACGTCACCGTCCAGCTCCGCGACCATAACCTTTGTGCCAGGCTTCACCATCCTTTTTCTCAACCTGCGCCACCAATCATGTCGCACGGTCAAGGGAACGTCCTTGTAACGGGGATACAACCGTGCAAAAAGCTCGTCACCGGTAAACGCTGCCGCTTGCAGATCTGCAACGGCAGAGACATCCGAGGAATTGATGGACCGAACAATCATGGCTGGTGGTGTGTTGGGTGATTCAGTATGTCCAAAAGACAGGTCGATACATCGCCAATGGATTTTATATCAGAAATTTAGGCTCCATACGAATGCTAGTGTTCCATTGCAGCATGCTAAAGCTACTAGTTAAGACCTTCCTTTTCTGGTCACCTGGAGATCGACATCGCATTCTCACATCGCACAAACCTATTTACGGGCTGCTGCATAATCGCGTCGGGTTGACTATCATGGATCGTGACCCCGACTCTTCAGCACTGTGCTACACTTCTGGTGCTGTTTTACCAGCAAAGGTACACTTGAACTCATCAAAGCTCAACCATCAACCATCTCATCGTCGCCATCATCGGCCTCTAAATCTTTGCCTAGCGGGTCCACGATCTCATCGCCAGCCTTGTAGTCAAGGTCTAGTACTCTCATCTGCCTACCATCTTCACCGAGTACCACAACCGCTCTGCGGTTTTTGCGCGCATTGACTTCAATTCTGGTGGGCTTCAAGCGGTCACTCGGTTCGAATGTATGCTTGACGTACCGTCCCATATCTTGAGCGCTCATCTCGTTCACAGCCTTACCTGCTTGTAGAGCTTGACCATCTGGCAGCAGGTTCTTCGCAACACTATCCCCGGCGCCCGTCTGCAATAGAGAAGGACTGTAGAACAACGGAAGCGCCAGAATGTGACTGGAATCTGAGGTCTTGTTAGTGGCACGAACTTCGAGGCTTAGATGCTACTGACCTTTGTCGCGGACTAGGAGCATCAGCAGTCCGCTGTCAATGACCTTCAAAGACAAGACTCTGCAATGCGAGGGTAGGCGTATGATCGAAGAACTTGTCGTCCTGACAGACTCGGCTCCGGAGTAGTCTGCCACATGGGTGACGAGGCAAAGGTTCACTAATATGATGTTAGCGATGTTGTGGCTTGCTTGTCCCGAGACTTTTCACCTTGATATGGTGTCCCCTTGAGCACCGTGGCAGCAATGGTGTCGATATGCCCATCAGCTGCCTTGTTCGTATCGATCGCGTGAGAGTCGAGCATCGCCAACTCCGACAAGGAGACTTCGCCAGCTTCCAGTATGACACCGTCAGAAATCTGAACTGCTCCTTTCTGGTGGCTTGTGATGGAATTGGACAACGCAACATGCATTTTCGACCATTCGTGACCGTAGGCCGACAAATTAATCAACTCCTCACTGATCTGTTCTCCTGCTTTCCAGGTATTGAGCGCTTTCTTGCAGTCGTCATACATGCTCGCCGATACGTATAACTGTGCTGTAGCCACTTCAGAGTGCACGAATGGATCGAGCTCGCTCCGTTGAAGCGCGCCTTGTAAGTATGTGAAAAGCAGGGAGTAGTCGATGTCGATCGCCTGTTCATCCTCGTCGCCCGGATTCAATGGGTTTTGTGCAGCTTGGATATCGATCTGCCGCCGTAGCCACTTCGAGAAAGTCGCCCATTGCTGCGTTTCCTCACTGTAGTAGAGAAGGACATGATGTGCCAGCAGCCGTATGCATCGTATGATGTGGAATATGCCGTCAAATAAGGAGACCGGCACATTGATAATTTGACTGTGCTCGTGGTAGATCGCCAGCCCTCGAAGATGGGTGAGAAGAGCGACACATCGGTCTACTGCTGGAAGTAGTGCTGTGTGTGTCAATTCGCGGACTTTGGTGTATCCGTGCATGATGGCTCCATCCCATCTTTTGTGGCCCTATTCCTTATTAGCACCATCGAGCATGAGTAGATGCACAACATACCCGCTCTGCAAGAACATCCACGAGCCATTCTTTTAGCATCGGAGGACAATCTCCGGTAGCAGCAAGGTGGAATAGACATTGTACCAGATTCGGCTGATTTTCCTTCTCCAAGTCCTCGTTGATGATGTCGATGAATCTTGAAGGTATCTTCTTCGCCTCCGTCCAATGTTGGTCGATCTGCCATAGGCATTCGTTGATGTACTCTGTCAATATCTGCAATTGTGCCGTCTTTGACGCGATGATGTGCAGAAGATTCCCGCTTGTTCGCGCAAATCTCAGAGACACTGGCAACAACGCGGCCTTGACCTTGCCCGCCTCTTTCTCAAATTCGATCAGAAACATGTAGGTGCATGAGTATGGGTGAAAGACGCAGCGCCGGAATTTGTACTTTTGCAACCTCCATTCAGCGGGTAATGTCAGAGAGCCGAGCTGAAGAACGTCGTACAGAATGAGTCTCAGGCCAACATTGTCTTGTGCAAGCATGAGAGCTTCAAGTCCGTTTACACTATGAGAATCATTAGCCCCCAGCGCCGCATCTAGCGATACCTGAGATGAAAACAACTCTGCAGTCTCGTGAGCCCCTCCTTTATATGCAGCAGGTGGTAGCATTGGCAGACTTGGAGGTCTGACCAGGTGATTCGTTATGTCGATGTTCGCCAGCTGATCGGGCAGGTCAAGTGGAATCTCGACTTTTGTAGCATCCGGTATTCGCTCGAGGAAGTCGTCAATGGTTGAACCACTCGATTTCTCGTCCCAATTGTCACTTGTGAGTCCCTCGAAAGGATTGCTCGATTTCACCTTCTTCGCATCGCTGCTGCTCGTCTTTCGTCGAACTGAGGCTACGTCGATGAAGTTCAGACCCCAGCCGACACAAGAGACGTCGTCTTTGGCAGAGTCAAGATGATTCGCAGAAGATCCATCATATTGTTGAAAGTGCTTGACCCGCTTTCCAAGTTCTGATGATAGGAGTTCGGTGATGCCGTTTGCCCACGAGACAGCAAGATATTGACCTACGCAGTGTTAGCGATCAACGCGCTCGAGATGGTTTTATATTCCAGCAATCGATGGTCTAGAAGACAGCCATTTGCTTAATCCTAAGTTGACGCGTGTAGTCACCGCACAAAGGCTGGAAATGCTGGTTGTTCAGAACTGAACGAAACCTACCATTGAATTTCCACCCCAACCCAACAACCTTGCCGAAGTTCTCCTTCTTCGAATAAGCGAAGACGCGTTGTCCGCCAAATCTGTAGACGTGCACATGCTCCTCAAGAGTGACGAATGCCACTAAGTCCATCGTCGGACAGCACGCGATGAGGTGTGGATGCACCGCCTGCGGTAGCACATTATCGCTGTGCTGGAGCAGCTTCGAAGGCCGCTCAGTCTCCATGGCTATCGGCATGGCGCGCTGAAGCTTGTCATCGGGCTATCTGCATTATGTTGTGGTGTTTGTGCATTTTTCGAGGTGTGATGTTGTTGAAGATCACCAATTGTAGGGAGGAAGGTACACAACTTGTTGTAGGCAAATTTCGACGTGACAGAGGTATATAACACCATACTCTAATTTCAAGCGAATCTAGAGACCAGTATTATACACATTGGTGAAAGGGCGGCGCATTTACAGTGCATGTCATCGTGGAGGTGGAAAGCGAAAGCCTCATGACTTGACCAATATCTCAATTGCGTCCCTTTGCGCCAGAGCGAATCAAGGACAATCACATCTACTGATACAGAGCAGCATACAATGCAACTCATCACATGGTCTCCTCCATCCCGAGGAGTCCTCAAGCATGCCTCTAGCATCCATACGCCAAAGTCTCCAAAGCACCAAACAGGCTTTTCGCTCCAGAGCGCAGCCAGGCAAGAATGATCATGCTACCCAAGTGCTTCCCAATCATGAAGATATGTGTTCTTGCATATCTATCTCGTATACCCGCGCAGTAAGCAAGAAGAATGTCCAAAAATGCCCCAATGTTCGTTACGACCCTCTCCCAGCACCCTTGCTCGGCTTCACGCTCTCGCGCTCAACGCCAGATCTTACTCTGCCGCTGCCGCTCAAGCGAGCCTGACCATTCAGTCGGCCGGCCATGAGTGCCTCCTCGTCATCTGGCTTCTTCCGCGAGCCGTCCTCCTCGCTGTCTTCTGCCAGATCATCGAGGCCGAAGTGATCCATCAATCGCTCATTGCTCATGCTGTTTCGTCCCTGGCTGCTCCCCCAGCTCACTCTCCTCGAATGTCCACCTCTTGGTGTTTCCACGCTACTTCTTCTAGCTTGCATACTTCTTCGTGTGCCGAAGGCTGTCAGAGAGTCTGTAGGTATCGCGTCGAATTCGTGAGCGTTCGGGTGCGGCGAGGGCTGGCCTAGCAGATGACGGCCGTCTGGGTCTTCTCGCGATAGATTGAGGAGGTACACGCCGGCAAATATGATGAGGAAGCCGCAAAGGAGGGAAATTGTGTTTACGGGATCGGTCGTGTTGAAGCCTCGGAAGAGGATGAAGGAGGCACAGAGGGTGAAGGTCGTGAAGGTCACGTAGTAAAGCGGATTGACACTGGACACTGATTAGTAGCTGCAGGCACAATGTTACCGACTACCATGGAACTTACATGTTCGTCGAGAACTGGCTGAGAGCCTTGTTGAAGTAGTTCATCTGTGTCAAAATGCAGACCACCACAATGATCATGAACACGTACGTGCTCGGATGCGTGAACTGGTTATTGCCGCCAAAGGTGAGCTTGACAGCAATGCCGAACGCCTTGACCGCCATGATGGACACACTGCCGACCGTGCTGCATATCGACAAATAGACCATTGGGTTCTTCTTGCCATACTTGGGCGACACTCGGTAGATCATGACACTGGCGAACACAGCGACAATCAAGCAGTAGAACATGAAGCCTGGCTGCATGGCCAGGTGCAACAGTTCTTCAATGGTCTCGATATCTGGATCTGGCGGCGCATGGAGGACGATGACGATAGAGCCTGTGAGGCATATTGCACATCCGATCTTGCCTAGAACACCCAGTCGTTCGCCGAGGAAGTATGAACCGAGCACGGCGCTGTTGACGTCCATTAGCACCAAGACCGCGTGCTATGTCTGGGCGCATTCCTTACCCGATGAGCACACTCAGAGCTCCTAGAGGTGTAACAAGAATCGCAGGTGCAAATGCGTACGCTGCAAAATTCGCTATCTCGCCAGTGATCACTGCCACAGAATTAGACCTTGCCCTTGCCTTGAAATCCAACATCGTGCGCATACTGGTTATGATACCCGCCCACCACAGCGGACTCTTGAGATATGAGAAGCCATCTCCTTCAAAGCCGTGTCTATCGCTTGCTTGATTTAAGCCCTGTGACAGTCAGAATCTCGTCTATTCGACTCGCAGTAGAGCGTAGCGTACTCGTTTCGTTATCACAAAACTAGATCCTGCCTCGAGTTAGTACTGCCATGATTTCGCGGGCAAATATGGCTTTGAACCATACCAATAGCCAATGTGCTCGTCACAGCCAAACTCAGGCCTATCCACTTGTCCTCCAGCACCATATCTGCTGTTACGCGGCGGTCTTCGCGACCAGCCCCAGCGCTACCACGGTACTCGCAATGCGCCGAGAATAGCCTTCGCCCTCGGCGTGGTCGAGCGTTGTCGAATTAATGCCACTTTTCCTCCTCAACGACGACGCGCGACTCGAATAATAGCGATTTTGAGAGCGGATCAGATGCGGGTGAAGATTGGATCAGAGGAACGTTGCGTTCCAGAGTTCAGAAGATATGGGTCGCGGCAGCCCGTTTCAGCTGCTCTCAAAGTTCTGTCCTCTCCCTCTGCCACAGATTCTCAGCCCTGCGTACCAATCGCGCCCAGTGGAGCCACCACCCACCTACGTCAAAGCCCTCTTTCGAGAGCGCGCTCAAAGAACAAAGTCCTCGCGATTCCCAAGGGAAAGGGTGGCGAAAGCAGCGGCGAACAACGAGCGACGGCAAGCAAATCGAGTAAATGACAGTGAATTTGTGCGGAGAGGGGCGCAGAATGTAAGGAGACACAGATCTATGTATCACACCAGGCACGCCGCGCGTGCTTAAGCAAGAAAATCGGACCGCCTCCGTCCACTAGGCATCCCCTTGCTCGAGGCGCAGCAGAGTATCGAAAACTCCGCAACACCTCGCTGCCTGCCCCATTTCTACTGGCTCAATGCCCTAACAGAGTGCCCCTGCAAAGCGCTAGAATTTCCGTTGATAATTCTCGGTAGCGCCTCCCAGATTTGACGCGCACGATCTGGTGCAGGGGCTCTTCGGTGGTTTCATCTCGTCTTTCATGTCGAGTTTCAAGTACAATGCCATCTGGGGAGGGGTGTTGCTGGCACGTGTGATTGCTTGTCATTAATTGTGATTGACGTTGCATATTACTTCACAGAGATGTGCGGCCGTAATTCAATTGACGTGCTTAAGATTGCGGTAGGCTGCTGAGCGTGCGACCAGTGTACACATCGCGTAGAGCGCGAGTGATGCACATTGAAGGCATATCCTTTCTTGCTTCCTGCTCACAGGAGGGAGTATAATGATACACCAAACGCCCTGTCCCATGCTAGAGGCTTCAATGCCAGAAATGGCGTCTTTGACGCATTTCGAGAGGGTATCATCCAGTCCATCTGTGCCCAAATATATTCCATAAACTCCATCCCGCCACGTCTGGCGTGCTGCATGATGATCGACAGTACGAACCATAAGCTAGAGATTTTGTCTGTGCAGGTATCATTCTGCTGGTGTGAAGAGAGCATTAAAAAGACGATATGTAGAAGTGGTGTGCGTCAATACCGCAAGAAAGGAAGAAGGAAGATCAAGTCAAAAGCTGCTGTGGTTAGTTGGTTAGTACTGCAAAACCTACCGGGTATTCCATAGACTTATACGGTCTCTAGTTCGGTTGGATATCGGGGTCGTCGAATGTTGTCCTCGGGCGGAGAGCGCCATCGATCGAGATTGTTTGGGTCCTGTGTGGGGTGGCGCCGGGTGTCTCCACGGTTCACAGTGGTGGTTGTCTCTAGTGCGGATTGCTCGCAAGGTAAGAAGAGTGTAGCTCTCGTGTATTGCAAGTGCGCGGAGCCACAGCAAAGGTGTGATTCGAGATGGATATCGTTCGAGTCGACTCATTCATGCGGCTTTCAAACGTTTCGACTCTGTGGCTGAACATCAGACGAGTTCAGGTGATAATCGGACTCGCTTCGACGAACCTTGATCGCTGCCGTCGTGGGCACCATCGTCCTTTTCGTCTCTGCCTCGTTTGCCGAGCGGGGACTCAATGGCACGATCTTGCACGGCAGCAGCATCGCCAGTCTGCACATCGTCGGCCGTGAACTCATCATCGTCGAAGTCGATCTCATCTTCGTCTGCTTCGGTCGAGCTAGGGACCTGGAACGTGCCTGATTCCTGTGTTGTTGCGGCATCAACTTGTGCATACTGGGTGTCGTCCTCGTAGGTCCAGTCTTCTTGGTTGTCGGCTTGCTCAATGTCTTCTTGGCCTTCCTCGTGGTAGTCCTGGTCGTGGTAGTCCGCATGCTCATCGAAAGCTTGGTTGAAAGTGTCAGTCTCGTCAAAGGCAAGCTCCTCGAACGAATCTACAGGCCGCTCCTCGCCGATATCATGGGCGTCCCCGGGCTCTTCATGCTCGGTTGCTTCGCCTAAGCTTTCGATCTGTGTCTCTTCGACAATTTCTGTCTCATCTTCCCCAAGGCTCTGATCGTGAGTGGCCTCAGCAGTCTCGAGTGAAGCTTCGTCTTCTTCATCTTCATCGTCATAGTCGATTAGCCATTCGTCCTTGTCTTTAAGCGAAAGGGTGTACCCACGGGCTTGTTCGGGTTGTGTCTCTCCATGGACCGTTGACGATCCAGAAGATCCACCATCCCTTTCTTCATCCACATGAACGAAATCTTGCTCTGCCTCTTCCACTGCTTGCGGTGCTCCCTCAGCTTGATCTGGCTCTTGCTCTTGCTCTTGCTCCTGCTCCTGCTCCAGACTGAAATCGACTGCTTCTTCTTGATGGCCAATATCACCATTCTCTAGGTCGGCTGAGGAATCGAAAACGTCTAGAGCCTCCGTAAAAGCCGTGTTACCTCCTTCCGCTGCAAATACCTGGTCCTGCTCTTGTACGCCTGTTTCTGGCTCTTGTTCGTACGTAACCTCCTCGGCTGCTTCCTGTTGAGGCACCTCGACTTCGATGTGCTCCTCATCGAATGTGTGCCCCTCCTGGTCGGGCTGATTTTCTCGCCCATCATCTTCTTCTTGGGAGCTTTGCTCCCCTTCCTCGGATCCTTCCGGGAACAAGTAGCTCAGGCCCGTCTTCTCTGTCGCTGCTTGGAAAAGGCTGGTCAATTGTGCAGACAAACGATCCTTGGTATACAGATCCATACGAAGTGCGGGAACTTCTTGCAGTCCGTCATTGTGGCTGAGATTCACGTACACTTCAAGAATTTGAGCAAGGCTATTGCTGTGGCACTGTGCGGAGTCCTGTAGAACTGTTAGCAGGCTATTTATGAAAGAATGTGGGAATGCGGTTCACTTACTTCTGAAATGGTTAACTGGAGTGGGTGAACATAGAGCTCGAGCTCTATGTCATCAGTCAGTTGCTGGTCAAGAACGCTTCGGCAAGCGCGGAATAGATCTGTCAATGTGCTTGAGGCAACTGAAGAGTCCTGCAGAAAATACGAATTTGGGTCATCATCAACAGAACTCTGGAAAAGGGAGTATTCGAGGGTGGTTTCGTTCGAGGTCCATGTCACCTTGACAGGATGCAATGAGGGAGCAGCGCTCGTGGCTGAAATAGTGTCACCCTGAGGTGGATTCTCTGTCCCCTCAGCCACTGTATCTTCGACGGTGGCAGCAGTCCATTCTTCTTGCGTCGCATCTGCTCCTTTGTCCGGATCTCCGAATACAGTCAGATCATACTGAGGTGTCGCTTGGACAGCGGATAGCTCTTCAGGTAGAGCAACAGACTCCTCATGCGTCTGTCCAACGACATCTTCCTCACGATGTTGTACAGCGGTCTCGAGCTCGGTTGCAGGAGGTGCAGCTTGCGGGGCAGTGCTCTCGTTCCAGGCATCGGTGGTCTGATCCGCAGAGTCTCCCGTGTGCGCGCTCACTTCGGCAACATGACCTTCAGTAGCATCGAAGTGACGGTCTACAGGTCCGAAAGGCTCCACTACTCCTTCTGCCGAGGGTGCTTGTGCTTCATCACCTTGGTGTTCTACGTGCTCGTCGAAAGTGTCAAAGTCTATCGGCGTCTCTTCCTCAGGCTGTTGGTAGTCATGCTGCTCTTCAGCATCAACGTCAAACAAAGTCTCCTCAGTCGCCGGATGAGGATCGAAGTCAATTTCCAGATCTGCCGTCTCAGTCTGGACCTCTGTGTACTCAGGTACGTCATCCTGCATCGCATCTTCCTCAACATATGTAAGTTCCTCTCCGTCGTCGTACATGAGGTCGTCGTTGTGTGTTTGGCCTGCGTCTGCCTGTGCATTGCCTCGCTCTGAGGCGACATCCTGCAGCATCCAGTCTACATCATTGTCGCCATGTTCTGAGCCCATGAAGTCGATATCAATGTCTTGGTCGGCTCTACCGGCGTCTGAGGAGATCTCCATAGTATCGTCCGCTGTGGGTACGCTGAGTGTAGCCTGGATGCCGGAGGTCGTCATCGTGGCCATATTGAGGATGTGAAACTCAAGAGGTAGAAGGGTTGTCCTTCGAAGGACGGAAAAGTTGTTCTCTAGTGCAGAGGAGCAGAGAGTCACAATGCGGGGTTCGCTATGTGTGAGTTCTTTAAGTTGGGTGTGATGTGGTAGAGGGAAGGTATGACAAAGGGCATTGGACTCTTGCAGGAGTGACCGTTTTGGGGCAAACGTGTTTTTTGCGTGTCGGTGTTGCAAGTCGTGTCAAAGTGCCGCAGATCTGTGACGTTCGATGGAACTGCAGTGGATACAACGCGTCAGATGGCGATATCGTGGCGGGTGCGCGAAAGCTTAAGGGTGAAAGTGGTGGAAGCTGGTGAAGTGAGGAGTTCCAAAGTCAAAGATCCAGTGGGTCCACGACCGTGACTGCCTGAAAGCGGGAAGGGCCGAGTCACATGACCTTCCATGCCCACTTCAGGGACCACATTTGGAGCATACGCGAGCGAGTACGTGGTGATTTCGTGGAGTAGACGGTATCTGTCTTTAACACTACCCGCAACTTGCCGCTTTTCACCTCTCGAGCACCCTTTGCCTCTTACCTTCTACTTCAAGCTATTTGTGCGCTTTATTTCGTCACAATGGTAAGTGATATGGACTGCAGCTCATGGTCCAGCAGCTCACATATTGTTAGATTCTCAATGCCTCGAGTATGTGAACGATTTCAGCCATCATTTTACTTCCGCAAGCGCTAACACTACCGAAGTTATAACACGAGGAGGCAAGATCGTGGTCTCAAGATCATTCAGGGAGATTCAGCGGTCAAGAGTTGAAGCGCTTCTGGCGTCGGTACGAGCCACGATTTACAACATGATATCGCACACACTCATGCCGCAATAGTTCCCAAAGCTCGCAAGCACTGGATCAGGATCGCAGCACACCGTCGTAGAGGCCAATTCGGTTCGCTATGTCTGGCAGAACTTGTGGGTGTGTTACTGCAGTTGGAGGGGCATCTGTTGACCGTGTTTAGGGATGAGTTCTACCTGGTCTTGATCACCAATGTTGGCTCGAACAGTAAGGGCGATGAACTTGAAGAGCTAAGATGTCACAATCTAATGTGAACGACAGTCCTCCAAGACATCGACTCTCTACACCTCTACGCCCAGATCGTCACAAGCATCTGCAGCAAAACTCTCGACGAGCGAGAAATCCTCAAGCATGCCTTCGAACTACGTATGACAGATCACTCGACTACTCTCACTCTCCTCTAACAATGTACCACAGTCAGCGCCTTCGACGAGCTAGTCACGCTCGGCTACCGAGAAAACCTCACCCTCAGCCAGATCAACACGTTCCTCGCCATGGAGTCGCACGAAGAAAGAATACAGGAGATCATCGCCCGCAACAAAGAGCTTGAAGCAACCGAAGAGCGCAAGCGCAAGGCTAAGCAGCTCGAGATGCAGCGCAAAGAGATGGCGCGCAATGCAAGAGGTATGGGTGGTGGCATGGGAGGAGGAATGGGTGGCATGCGTACTCCATCATACCCATCGTATACGCCTTCGCCACAACCAGTCACGGTTCCAGACACATACGATGCGTACAACGCGGAGAAGAAGAAGCCAATGGCAATCCGTGGCAAGGGTATGCAACTGGGCAAGAAGTCGAAGACCGGCAATGCGTTCGAGCAGATCCGAGGCGAGCTGGGTCCGGAGGCCGAGGCGTCAGCACCGCTTGTGGCGCCAACAGTGTCTTCACCAAAGGCGGCGGCTGCGCCAGCAGCTCGTGCTTCCGTGTCCGGGGATAGAGAAGCAGTGCACATCGTCTTCGCCGAGTCTATCTCAGCGAACCTCAGCAGGGAAGGTACACTTGAGACTTTGGACGTCAAGGGTGACCTCCAGCTGCGCATCTCGGATCCTTCGCTCACACAGATTAAGCTCGCAGTTGCGGCAGGAGACACAAGAGGAGCAAATCTCATGGCACATCCAAAGGTGGAGAAGACCTTGTTCAGAAACCAGAAAGTCATCCAAATGGCCGAGTCAGGCAAAGGCTTCCCCACAAACCAGAGCATTGGCGTCATGCGGTGGAAGACTACGATCAAGGGCTCAGACATCGACGATCCACCACTGACGTTCACGATCTGGGTCAACGATGCTGGTGGCAATACATGGAACGTGACTGTGGAGTACGAGTTGACCGGAGCTGATACACTGAAGGATGTCGTGGTCACGATTCCATACCAGACAAGCGAGCCGGCAGTGTCAAGTTTCGATGCGGTTTACGAGGTTTCGGGCGACAGTATCGATTGGACGATTGGCACGATTGATGAAGACAACGCAAATGGGCAGTTCGAATTCGAAGCACAAGCGACGGATGATGCCGAGTTCTTCCCCATGATGGTGCACTTCAATAAGACGAAGCCATTCGTGGATCTCGATGTAAGTCTATCATTATTGACATTGTATACGAACAGCACTGATTTGTCTTCCAGGTCACTTCGGTACAATTACTTGGTGTTGGACAAGACATCAGCTTTTCGAAGGAGGTCAAGTCATCTGCAGACAAGTACAAGATTGGTTGATCGGTGTCAGGTTTGCAATGGGTGAGGAAACGAGTCACGAAGCATGATAGTTGTCCACCAGGGTATCTGAGAGCTACCCATAGCATAGCATAGATGGCGGCAATACAAAAGAGTTCAAGATGCAGCCAATCTTAAGTCTTCAACAACTAAAATCCACCCTCGCAATTGTACTGTCTGCTTCATACTTTAGAAGGCCAAGGCTTCAGCCTTGCTCATGTCGACTTGTCTTGTTTCAGCTAGGCTCGGCTATGCGAACGCTCCACAACTTCGCATTAGAGTTTCCGTGATGCAGCATTACGTCCTCTGATGAGCCGCAATTGAGAAGTCCTCACGCTCTTTCCTGTCCTTCCAATCTTCTCGCTACCTTCGTTCGTGATTATGGCAGATCAGAATGGTGTCAGCGCATCAGCATCGCAATCCTCGGATCCACCGCCGCCGCTTGTGGCCCTGTTCCTGATCAAGTTCGATCTCAAAGTCGGGTACGTGCATGCCATCGTCTTGAAGAGACATAGACGGGCCATGACTGCATATGAGATGCTAACTGAAGTTCTTACATAGCTACACGATCTCCTGGAAACAATCGCTCCCCTCCATCTCACTAGACAGCGTCGTCGAGTACAAGTCGCTCCCTTCAGGCCTCCACAATGTCAAGTCGGATCTGGTATACTTTGTCCATGAACAGGAATTCGCAGGTGTAAGCGCCTTCCAGAATGTGGAAGCTGGCGCAGGCGAACGTAACGCTCGGTTCATATCAGTAGGCGCACTCGTCAGATTAGGTGACGGACGGCTGGGTAGAGCATGGGAGCATGCTGGTGCGCTGAGAGATCTCGCTGAGCAGGTGGTGACGGATGTGGAGGATGTGAAGGTGCTGCGGGAGTACTGGGAGAGATGGCGGGAAGGAGAAGGGCAACAGGATGCGAGCGCGAAGAACAGTTCGCAGCAACGGAGGAGTAGGGCGCTGAGTAGTTTGACGCTTGGAGGCTTCCAGCAACGACTATCTCCCTCACACCCAGCATACTCAATACTGAGCTACCTGGATACATTCGGACCGCTGGCGTTTCCACTCCACAGGATTGCGCTGCTCAGGAAGCGAATACTAGTCATCACCCCAGTACCTGTCAAACTTCCTTGCGAATATGGTGTGTTCCAAGTGCGCAAATAGAACACTGGCAGTACTGACGTCTTGCAGTATACGACCTCTCGATATTATCCTCTCTTCCACACTCGCTACAATACTCCCCTCCATCCTCCGCCCTCACACGCTTACGACCGCTCTTCAACCTAGGCATCCACGATATACCATACCTCACCGAACTCAGTAAGCCGCCACCATCCACGGACAGCGACGAAAAAGAAAGTACTGGCTGGATCGCATGTACAACAGATGAGATTTTGGCAATGAAGACGGATCTGTACGATATTTTGGTCGAGCTCCCACATCCAGACCGACCACGGCAATCGGCCAAGCGTGGCAGGAAACCCAAGAACAAAGGCACCGGCGCGTCTAGATGGCCAGTGATCAAGCTTGGAGGCACGAGTGAGGAGATCAAAGCCACGCAGCGGGATCTGCGAAGATATCGATCTCTGAGGAGAGCCCTTGCGCCGCTTGCAAGGTTAGAGAGTGGGAAATTGAACGAGGCACACCTGAATCCGGATGAGGATGACGAAGAAACACATTTGCTTTTTAATAGCATACACGAGAACTTCACGGACGAGGGCGAGGAAGAGCTGCAGCATCGACAAGACGAGGAGAGAGTCACGGAGAGGGCTTCGTGGAGTGAACTCGCCTACAGCAGTTTCATGTGGTGGGCTTCAGCGGGCGAAAGGGAAGAAGGCCTGAAGGCGGAGGACGATCAGGATGCTGGGTTATTGGGTAACTTGCAAGATGTGGTGAAAAGAGAAGTGAAAAGAAGAGGCTACCGAGATGATGCATCGAGCGATGGGGCGGAAGAGGACGAGAAGTCAGCGGAAGTGGAGATGGCGGTCATCGCGTACTTTCATCGCGTTTCCAAATCGCTGTTCGAGAACGCTGAGATGTCGTTGGAGCCCGAAGCCCGGCCAGCACCAAGTGAAGCCGTCAGCGAAGACGATGCGGATGAGGATACAGGGGTTGTGCGCTTCGAAAGCGAGGATCTGAGGCGATGTGGTCTCGACATATGGAGTGAAAGGGATAAACTCTTCATCACGGACTTTGTGGATCTTTGGTTCGAAAGAGAGATAGAAGTCAGAGGCGCTGGAGTGGAATGCTGTGGTATGCGGATATGTTGATCAGAGCTATTAAGCAAATCAAACAATCGTCAGTAAGCAGTCATATTGACCAGCGAATCGTAGCATCTCACTTAGCAAGAGCTTGGAAGATGAGAAAGAAGAGTGCATGATCAAGAATTGCACAGTGTGTATTTGGCAGAAGCCATTACACTAATTTTTTTTTTGGTGTGTTTGACTATGTTGTCCTCCGTACTGCAGAGGGTGCGCTACTGCTTGAGCAGGTCCAGGCTTCATTAATCGAAGAACTCCTTAACGCCGATGCTGGTGAAGCAGCTCCTACTCAATATCGACCATCTTGACTTCGACATAATCCTTGTCGAGCTTTGGAATCTCGACTCTCAAAATGCCGTCCTCCAACTTGGCACTGAGAGCATCGACGTCGACCTGAGCCGGGTTTGCAAGGCTGCCGAGTCTGATCTTCCTCTCGAACATGCCAACCTTGCGCTCGTCCATGGCAAGTGTTTTGAGGAACTCCTCGTCACCAGGACGGTGCACAATACCGCTCACGGCGACCTCGGACTTCTCAGCGTCCCAAGTGACGGAGATGTCCTCCTTCTTCGCGCCAGGCACGGAGAGGTGAATCACATATGCTGTCTCGGTATCGAAGACATCGGCCTCGGGCTTGAAGGTGCTGTCGCCCTCCTCGTCCTTGTTCTCGTTCCACCACTGGCCGAAACCGCCAAAGGGGAAACCTCCACGTGCCCATGGTGGACCGCGGAAGCCATGTGGACCTCCACGTCCTCGACCGCAATGGCCGCGTCGACCGAAACCGCCGGGACCGCAACGTCCTCGGCGTTCTTCGCGCTCAGCTGCCTTGCTTGAGGACTCGCCTTTTTCATTCTGGACGGTCTCAGGGGAGTCTTCCTTCTCCGTGAATGGTGGTGGTGGGACATCCTCGCCCTGGCCAGGAGGAGGTGGTGGTCTGTGGTGATGAGGGTGATGTGGATGTGGGTGGCCGTGGTGAGGGTGAGGACGGTGAGCGAAGGGACCGAATGTCCAGGGGTTGAAGCCCTGGTTTGTGTCTTCTTCGTTGTCTGAGTTGCGCTGTCCACCGAAGAGTGGATGTTCAGCTCCTTGTCGCTCCATATTAGCAACAAAGTCCCAGAAGGGTGCTGATTGATTGATATATCTGATTGAAGGCATCTTGTTGTTATTATGATGATGATGAAATAGAGATTCTTCAAGCTGCAGTCTACGATCAAGTTATATACTCCATCTATTCAGGCAATGGAGAGTACGCAACACTCCAGAAGTATGGTTACGCAAGTAGAGTTGAGCGCTGTGATTGGCACAGCTCATGCACAAGGACGGCAAAGAAGCCACAAGAACCTCCTAGCATTTGGCCTAGATTATACATGCTCCGCCGCTTAGCAAATCAGCACATTGCGAATAGTGATGCCTGGGAGGGTTGCGCGTATGGTGTTGTGGCGAACGGTTGCCTGACTCTTAAGGCTCGCTTTTCGCGCTTTGCTTCGGCGCCGAAGCCTCAGCTCACAGAACGTCGGCGTCGTGTGGTCCACGCCTGGTCGACAATACACATTCGTTGGACATGTTCGCTGAGCACAGTATCACAGCGTGCAGCTCCGAAATCTCGTGGTCTCGTGATTGAAAGTCAGGAGGAGAACGAGGTTGAAATCGTTCTTCTAGCTGTTTCAAGCTCACCGCGATTGTACATGGGCTCCTATTTTAGGAAGCAAAGAAGTAATCTCCGGCTTTCATCAAGACAACGATGTCCCGCGTCTTCGTCGACGAACTCCGACTTCATATGATCATATCTTGTTGAACTTCCCGTGTTCCGTACTTCTGGTGCAGTTGCGCTTCTCGTTATCTTCCGTCATCATCAGATTGCTAACTTTAGGCATTCGACTTGGAAAAGCAAGAGAGAGAACAGCATGGGTCCATGGGGCCCTTTGCCAGAAGCTGAACTCAAGGTTCACAGAAGGCTTGATCGGATCAAAGACGACAAGATCGCGGCTGCATATGCGCGTTACATGTCCCTCCGAATTAATGTGCGGCCGTCTCAGAGCATTGAGCGATGGATTCCCGAGCGCTGGAGAGAACATGTCAGGAGTCGCTTGAATACACCAGAGTTACTAGAGACTCTGGCGGAAGCCAGGACCGAGCATCAGTGGGCTATGTACGATCGAACCATATCGAAGCGCACTTTGTATCCGCGCAAGCGACCCATCTCGCCTGGTGCTCGTGGCTTTGATTCCCGGAATCAGCGGTACGACTCTTCGCAAGGTCAATCACTCTTCTTCAAGCTGCTGCCACCTGAACTGCGAGCAGAGGTCTACAGGGCAGTCTTCGGCGGCAGACTGATCGTCGACATTACTGCAACTTCTAGTGGTTTCAATGGGCCTCCACCATCAAGACAATGCACCACATTTGGCGGGTCCACAATTTATAAAACGACAGGAGAGGTCTTCATAAGAGGGTGCTTCCATTCCGTGAAACCGACAGCACCAAAGTGGAAGCCTCACATCCTTCCCCTCCTTCAAAGCTGTCGCAAAATGTGCGCACTCCAACAAAGCTATCATTGGAGTAGTATAGTGCTAACAAGCAGCCCCCAGATATGATGAAGCAATACCAATACTCTACGGCGACATGATCTTCAAGTCTCACAATGCGTACAATTCTACCGACTGGTCAAGATTCCTTCTTACCCCTCGCCTTGAGATGATCCGCGAGGCGCACTTCAAGTTGCAGCTGGGCTATCCCTGGGGAGCAAGTTGCTATGACACGGCACTAAGCGATCTGTTGAAGCTGAAGGGTCTTCAAAAACTGTGTATCTTGGGCAATTCAGGTGGCATGATCGACTGCGATAGCGACTATTGCATGATCGACGAAGATCTCTGGGAGGAAAAGAAAGAACGCTTTCTGACTGCATTCAAGAAATTTGACTACATCAAAGAGGTCGACATCTTTCTTCCCATTCCGAAGGAGATTCTAGTCAGAAACGGAGAGGAGAAGCTGGGGCGCATCCGCGTGCATGGTCTCACTGAAGACGAGGCTGCAGAGAAGACACCAGTCATGTGTGCTTGCAGATACCGTCCTGAGAAACTGCACATATCTCATGAGGGACGCTCATCCTAGCACCATAGACAGCTTCTCGCATCACGTGATCAAGAAGCTCCGGGCCCCGCACCCCGCTACTAGCCCATGCAACAGCCTTGCAGAAGACCTCGGCGAGCAATGCTTCATTGGGTGGATCTACTTTATGCTCGGACGAATCAGATATGGTATTGATCAAAGATGCTATTCGCAGTATCCGTGGATATAGTGACCACCTGCTGGCTTCGTCCGGGGTTACATATCCTCCAATAAGTACGCAAAAGACACTGAAGTGCAATCACGACAAAGGGATTGCAAAGCGTCGCCATGAAGTCTGCACGGTATTACGGGCCCAGAGACCTGCGCATCGATGAGGTCGAGGATCCTCCAGCGCCAAAGGACAATGAAATTACCATCGATGTGTCTTGGGGCGGAATTTGTGGCACTGATCTCCATGAATGGACAAATGGACCGATGACAGTCAACACAAAAGACAGGCCACATGGAATCACGGGAGACTATCTGCCAGTCGCCTTCGGTCATGAGTTCACTGGGCGAGTATCTGCTCTGCCCAAACAATACCCCGCAGATGGACGCTTCAAGATGGGAATGCCAATCATGGTTGATCCTCGGATCATCTGCAGGCAGTGCATCTCCTGTACCAGTGGATGTGACAACTCCTGCCCAAATTGGGGTTACATTGGACTGAACGGAGGCGGTGGCGGTGGAGCAGGATTCAGCGAGAAGGTCAATGTCGAACAGCGAATGTGCCACATACTCCCAGATGATGGCAGTGTGGACTTGAACAGTGTCGTTCTATGCCAGCCGCTCACCGTGGGAAGACATGCGCTGAAGTCGACCGGAATCTCCGACTTGACCGGCAAGAATATTCTAGTCCTTGGCGGTGGCCCTGTTGGGCTGGCTGTACTGCTGAACCTACGGGCGAAGGGTGTCGGCGTTGGCTTGAGTGGCAAAGTATTCGTGTCAGAACCAACCGCGAAGAGAAGCGAAATGATCAAGCGACTGGGCCTCTCAAACGACATCTTCAATCCAATCGAGACCGATGTTGGCGATGAAGTAAGAGCAAGGACCGATGGGAAAGGTGTTGACATCGTCTTTGACTCGGCTGGAGTTCAGTCAGGCATGCTCGCAGGCATGAAAGGACTTGGCTTACGAGGCGTATATGTCAACATCGCTGGATGGAAAACACCCTTCAACGTCCCACTCCAATTCGCCATGTTTCGCGAAATCACAATCAAGTACTCCTTCGGCAACGATGACAACGACTATCGCGAGGTCGTTGAAGACTTCTGTGCTGGCAAGTTCAAAGGTGCCGAAGCATTGATCACGAGGCGACTACCCGTGGAGGATCTCGCCGAACATGGTCTGGAAGAGCTCGTCAGGAATAAGGATGACCATGTCAAGATCGTGGCTACTTGGCGTAAGGATCTGCTCGACAACACGAAGCTATGATCTATTCCACCCTCTCGAACGTTCGATCCATAGCATCAGCAAATACGGATCAGAACTATATTTCATGTTTCAGGTCACCTGACTCTTTAAACGCCCGTCGGCCCTTTTCTCTTCCCCGCATTTTGCAGGTCGTGCACTATCACGACGCTCACAGCAAGCATTATTCCCAATGGACTCTAATCGACGTAGTCTCGCGTCAGTGTCGTCCGAGTACTTGCTCCACTTGGGCTGTCCAAGCATTCGTTCATATTGCTTGTCTCATCGACCCCGCAAGGGTTCTTTTGCAGATCTGCCGCAACGTTCCTTCTCTCAATCACTGCGCATGGCGATAATCTTTAAAGATGCCGCGCCGCCTTTTGCCTAGGTCTCCTCCCTCAAAGCAGACATTCGAGCCTGAGAATTCGTAGCAGAGAGTGGTACCTGTGGTCCAATATGTTATTACGCAGTTTCAAGTACATGATGAGCCTCTGCGCTGCCGCTTCATGTGCACAAAACGTAACGTTGATGTCAGCGTCTGGAAATGCGACGATGGGTGTACAAACAATGCCCACGGCGTCCGCATCAAATGGAACAACCAACGGCGTCGGCCCAGCTCTGACGACAATGATAGATCTATCCTTAGATGGTGCGCAGGCTATGCCGCCGTTCAACTTAGCTAACACTTCACAGATATGTGGAACATGTACGTTGGACCAGTGGAGACAGCGACAGTCAATACCACCGTGGAAGCTACTCCAATCCCATCAAGTGAGCTGATGCCTCCTCCACCCATCGCTTACGCTCCTTTCTTCGCCAGCCAAGTGCAGAACCCCGCAACGCAAGTAAATCAGAGCTGGTTTTTTCCAAGGGACTTCTGGTGGGGTGTTCCATCCGCTGCATATCAGGTCGAGGGAGCTGTTAAGGCAGAAGGTCGCGGTCCGAGTATATGGGATGTGCTCCTGCATCGTGTCGTGGGTTATTCAGCAGCAAACCAGACAGGCGACATAGCCGATAACGAGTACTACCTGTACAAGCAAGGTCAGGAACACAATCGACATATGATCAATTCAGAATGCTGACTCTCATCCAGACATTGCACGGATTGCTGCCCTTGGAGTGAAGGCATATTCCTTCTCCTTGTCCTGGTCACGTATCTTGCCTTTTGGCCGTGGACAGATCAACGAGCAGGGGCTGGCACACTACGATGACCTGATCAATACCTGCATTCAATATGGGGTGGAACCGATCGTCACACTGTATCACTGGGATCTGCCATTGTATCTGCAAAACACATACGGTGGCTGGCTGAGCGAAGACATTGTTCCAGACTTCGTCGAATATGCTCGCATCGTGTTCTCGAGGTACGGTGACCGGGTCAGCAAATTTGTCACAGTGAACGAGCCGATCGTCTTCTGTTCTACGTATCCCTTGCCGGAAGGATATTTCCGGTCAACGTCGATTCCTGAAGACCAGCAGCCATACTTTTGTGGTCAGAACGTGCTTCTAGCACATGCATATGCGTACCGAATGGGCAAAGCAATGGGCCTCAATGGCACCATCAGCCTCAAGACGAACGGGGGCTACAAGATCCCACTCACAAATTCCTCCGACGATGCCATTGCAGTACAGCGTGCATGGGACTTCAACGAAGGCTGGTTCGCCAATCCCCTGTTCATCAATGGAGACTATCCACAATACCTCAAAGAATACGTCTCGACCTTCCTGCGTCCTTTCAACGGCAGCGAGGTGGCAGCTATAAATGGCTCCTGTGACATCTTTATGCACGATGCATATACGTCACAATTTTACATGGCTCCTGACGATGGCTTCGAATCATGCATATCAAATTCGAGCAGCGAGCTTTATCCCTCATGTGTGAACACGACATATACATATCCCGATGATGCTGGTGAATGGAACATTGGTCCCGCAGCTGATCCTGGCTCCCCTTGGCTACACAAGGCAACGGACTGGGTTCCAGCATTCCTGCGATACATTCAGGATACATGGCAACCACAAGGTGGGATTGCAGTCACCGAATTCGGGTTTAGCGAACCGTTCGAGGAATTGAAAACAGTCCTAGGAGACATACGTTCCGATCTGTACAGGACAGCATACTACCGAGACTACATGCAAGCCATCTTGATATCGATTTCCGAGGGTGTCAATGTGGTGGGCTGTCTGGCATGGAGTCTGGTGGACAATCTTGAGTGGAGTCAAGGCTACACTACCAAGTTTGGTATGCAGTACGTGAACTTCACTACCCAAGAGAGATACTACAAGGCAAGCTTCTTTGAGTATGTCAGTGCATTTAGACTTTATCAGACGAACAGCTCCAGCGGTCAGGTGCAAAATGCATCAGTCTCATGAGGGTCTATTACAGCAACCGCGAGGACGAATGCTTCACGTTAGCCGCAGGTTCCTTGGTTGCACTCCATGAGCAATTCATGAGGCGTTGTAGTCATAGATCCAGACTTCGTCAGGCCAATCAATCATTCATTGACTACTACATAGTGTTACATGCTATCAGAGAAGGATATCATTTCAAACAAGAACGCTGCAGAATCGCAATCATGTGTGCTTGGAGACATATCCTGGAGGTGGATCTTTGTGCAAACGGTTGCGACCCATCTTCTCAGGAGTGCCAGAGCCACTACCCAGCGGCGGGTCCTCGCCTGCTTGCTCCGGCGTCTGGTAGCCGCGCTGGTCGTCGAATGGGTCTCCGCTGGACGTGCCTGTCTTTTCGGTCATGCGTGACTCTGGCTGCTCGGAACTCGGACGATCTAAGCTGGACCTCGACTTCTCAGCTGATCTACGTGGTTCATTCTCCTTGTCAAGATCGTCCTTGCTCTTATGTCTGTGCAAGATCCGATGAATGAGGCCATGCTTATGCTCCTTCTCGTCAGATTTGCGGCGATGCTTCTCTTCACTACGTCTTGCCTTCTCCTCGCTACGCCTGGCTTTCTCTTCCTGTTTTTGGCTCTTCTCCAATTGCTTCTCGTGCTCTGCATGTTTCTTCTCCGCTGTCCTCAAGCGTTCCTTCTCGAGCTTGTCATCGTCCGCATGATGGGAAGCCAAGGCACCAGCGGCTGCACCGCCGCCCACTGCGCCCGCGCCCACCAGGACAGCATCACGATGATCGTGGCGTGACTCGCTTTCAGGGTCAACAACGGTCGGTTCATGTCCGGTAGTATGGGAGTCATGGCTTGGGACAGCCCTCTGGTCATCGTACCCCTCGAGAGCTTTGGGGTGAGCTCGAGAGGATAGGGGATCGTCGAAGTCGCCGGAAGCAGCAGAATGAGTAGGCTGTTCACGATGCTTCAAAGCTTCATACGCAGCAACTCCGCCAGCCCCAGCAGCTCCAGTCTCAGCGGCCTCCTTTGGGAAAGATCTAGATCTGTCTTCGGAAGCGACATCCTGCCATGGATGGGCAATATTCGAATCTTGTGCTGTTGTCTCCTTTACTCCCGTCGGGTAGCTAAAGTTGGTGGGCTTAGCCGCGGAAGACTGCTCATGCGAGGCGAGTGGAAACTCGCGTTCTCCCTGCACAGCTTCTGCCTGTGTGCCACTCATTCCAGCTGATCGAGTGGCAGTCGTTGGCACAGTCTGCTCGGCGTAGGTAGGGAAGGCTTCAGACTGCATATCCTTGGGCTCGTCTCGATCTTGATACTTCGAAAGACCATAAGCTCCTGCACCAGTTGCAGCAGCCGCAGCGCCGGCCATGGCATACTTGTTTCGATTGTTGTTCTCCTTCGACTCTGCGTCATCAATCTTCTCCGCAAACGAGCCCTGGGGCGCAGCTTGACTGGCAGTAGTTGAAGGGCTTGCTGCCGCCATCACTGGTGCTCTGCTTTGTTGTGCTTCGTGGACTTGAGCGTCTTGTATCTTCTCCCCTAGTGAGCCTTGAGGTCCAGAAATGGAGCTCGGCGGCTCGGTAGTCACTGAAGTGTTGGGACCGACATCGCGATTGTGAGAGGCAGTTGTTGTGCCCGTACCGGGTTCTGCAACCTTGCTGTCTTGATATTTCGAAACCCCATAAGCGCCTGCGCCGGCGACACCCGCCGCTGTAGCAATACCAGCTGCGTTGCGGGCATGATCGTGACGCTTCTCTGCATCAACACGGGGGTCCAGGCCAGCATTATACGGGCTTGGTTCGACCTTGTGAGTTGATGAACTGCTGGCTGGTGTCTGCTCCGTGTTGCGCTTGCCGTACGCCTTTTGCGCAGCAATCACAGCGGCACCACTTCCGACCCCGGCAGTATCTGCACCTAAAGTTTTCTCACTCTCAAGAGCAGGAGTTTCCGGATATGCACCGGGCATTTGCTTAACTTTGAGATCGTCTTGTTGGCGAGAGCTCACAATTGGACCAGCGGCCTTCGATGCTGCGATCGATGATGATGTTGGCTCACTCGCACCGAGGCCGGTGGTGCCAGCAGTTGAAGTAGTCGAAGTGGCATAGGCATCTTGATCTGGACGACCGCCTGAAGTTGCGGCATAGGTTCCAGCGCCTGCTGCACCAACTGCACCAAGGGCGGCAGCATCTCGTCCGTAGTGGTGGTCTTGCGAACTCACGCCTTCCGCGCCACTACCAGCGAGATGATCATTTTGTGAATTGCCTCCGGTGTTAGGATCCAGTTTGGTTCCCAATGCTGTTTGGTGCATGTTGGTGTTGCGGTCAGTCGGTTCATTTGATGACGATGGTTCACCACTAGTGGAAAAAATTAGCCTGTTGATAGATACAACGAGAGAAATATTTACACTGCCGATCGGTGTGCCCCAGAGGTAGCGCCACCAGCAACCAGAGCCTCATCGTTCATGAACTTCCCATCAGTGGCAGGCACCGTAGGCAGGTCGCCCTGCTCCTGAGCAATGCCTGATCCCGTTGGGACTCTTCCCACGACGTTTGACTTAATAGATGCGTTTGATGGAATGCTAACAGGTGTCGGGTGGTCAGGCTGGAGGGCGCTGCCGGTGTCTCCAGTAGTGGAAGCCCTCGCTGAATCGCTCGGCGAAGCTCGATCGGCCTCGCGTGTTGCGAGAAGGTTTGCGTCTGCTCGAGAGGCCTCGCGGCGATCAGAAGTCAACTGTTCTGGATCTCTTTCGGCATTTGACATTGGCTCGGCGGTAGCGGACTGTCCAGTTGAGTCCTTTGCAGCGACAGAGTCATCCTGCGCAGTGCCAATGGTCTTGGGTGGAGACGTTGCACTGCTCTGTAATCCGGAGGACTGGCCATTGTCTTTCGACAGACGATCAATAACCGGGTTATCCCCTTGTCCAGCACCATACAAAGCATGCTCGTCTGTTCCCTTGCCAGGTTTCCTGTTCGTTCTTGTCAGCTTTACCTCTATGCTTTCACTGCGGAGCACGTACAAGATACTCTTGATCTTGTCCATGATGATCTTGATCTAGCAAGCCTCTCTTTCACAGTAAGGCAATCAATTTGACGATTGAGAACAGTTAAGAAAGTCTGTCGAGAAGACGAGATGGAAGCAAGCTTCGTGAGGGGCTACTCAAGAGGCACGCCGACGTCATCAGGCTGTGAAGCTTGGTACACGGCATCTAGCCTTCGACTGACGAGCACAGGCTTGATCTGGACAATTCCACAAATTTACAACTAACCACAGCGTCCTATCTCAGCCACTGCAGGTAAATTCGTCCTGCGCAATTGATTGCATGCCTGAATTCGAGATCGTGAAGTGCAGAAAGTCAGTGCAATGACGCAGCTTCTCAGGCTGACGATCGCCTAAAGTGACGTTCTAGCCTTTCGCGGAATAGACCAGATCATGGTGGAGCCTCAGCAGACGTGCCTTCTTTCTGAGGCAAAAGTATGTGTCCTGGAATCTCGTGACCGCAATTCCGGCAAATGGTCGTCGTCTCGGTCACACTTCTTGTGCCAGCGAAATTATTGCCCCTCACCTTGGTGGGGCATCTCCAGTGTCCCCACAACAAGTCCTCGTCATAACTTCATGTCAACCGGTACAATTGCCGGTACGAGATGCGACGTATGACCTCAGAGCGAATCGAAGTTGGCCAAAGCCGTTACATTGTAGAACGGAACTTCGAAGGGGCGGGATTCAGGCATACCTGTATGCATGAAGTGCCTACGATCGTCACGCAGATAGTAATACTCACAAGAACGAGTAATCAAAGTTCGCTGGAACCAAACATCTGTTGAGCACGACCTGAGGAAAGTACACACACAAAGCACAAATTTCGCCGCCCGACTTCTGGCCACTGACAGCCAGCCAATTGCACCATTTCCCGCCGATCTTGGAAGGCTGCTAGAAGACACCAAGAATTGGATAAGGAACCAGACGGTGCTGGATCGTCTTGCCATCAAGCACGGACCTTGCATAAGCACGCACAATTCGCGCACAAGATCTGAATATCCAGTCAACACACCGGCCGGAAGTGGCCATGCTCCAGTGGAAAAATCCGAGTTACTTGGTGGGTTTCGAGGGGGCAAAAGGTAAGGTCAAAGGGTTACAATTGTGTTTCTCCACTGCAAGGTGAACCCGGCGCTCGAGGGCGAGAAAGCGCGAGAAAATGCCGCTCGCTCCGTGTGTATCCGATAGCATGGCGTCAAAATTGGCGAACCCCACGAATAATGCACGCCAAAGGTAGCCATTTCCAACACGACCGTCGCGAACCAATGCAAGGCCACGGCCAGCTGCCAGATTGGGACGTGAAGCCCCGACGAAACGCTGGCAACGTGGGCGGACCAGCCAAATATTGCGCTACACCTGGTGGAGCCTCACCCTCCATGCAAGCGCTATGACCTGCTTCTGGCCGCCATCCGCTTTTTCGCCAATGACATAGAGTGAGATGCGCGGAGGTTGCATTCAATTAAAGCTCCATCCCTCACTTGGTGGCCCAAAACAGCTCGGCCTCGTATACACACTGTTATATAGTATCGCTCTCATCCCACCACCGTGCAAACGTGTGGACACCGGCCGGAACCGTTTTCTCTTCACGACACCAATTTTCGTCAACATGGTCTTCAGAGAACGAGCGCGCGAGATTCGCAAGAAGTTCAGTCGCGGATCTTCGGCAACGTCTGGTACGTCGTCAGGATCGTCAAGTACCAGATCATCCGACACGACATCACATACAACGCACACAATGTACAAGCCGGGAGAACGGATACCGTACAAGTATCGCAGACCGGTGGACAAGAAGCACAAGGAAACGCTTGAAGCATTCAATTTCGCGGACGCGTGGAACGAGAGACGGAAGTCCTTTGCAAGTCAATACTCTCCCATGGGAAGCCGCTTGCCTTCAAGACGAAACTCGATGGACTTCCAACGGAGCATGCACATGCGTAGGGGTGATATCGGCTATCTCGCCGAAGGGAGCGACGAAGAAAGTACGCCTTGCAATGGTATGCGATCTCAATATCAATTTTCCTTCTCGACACAGCGTTAATTGCAACTGCAGTTGGCATGTCACGACGCGCGTCAAGCGAGCAGCTTTACTCTGCCAGCAGCGACAGCAGTGGTTTTCTCACACCTGGTGATCCAATTCAACCACGGCCACGATCTCGACATGACACACCCTTCACCGCGGAAGATCTCACTCTGGCACTCAAGATGTCAAGGCTAGAGTAACAAAACGTCCATCATCAGCCTCAACATGAAGATCGCTCCGACACAGTGGTGATCTGCAAGGCTGCGAGCCAAGGCGAGATCGGCGGCTTCCAATCGCCTTCTAGATTCCTATCGTGGCCAACCTCGACCGGCACAATTCAACGTGCCTTATCTATACTCGGCTACACACTTGTACATACATGAAGGTGGCCATTCTGATGATACGATTATTTGAAGCGTTCTGCATCGCCTACGGAGTTTCCGGACCAATGGTGGTCCCATTGATTATTGAGTATCCACCCACGCGGGAGGTTTATCCGACAGCATCAGCAGAAAATTGCCGCATATGCAGCACTGCTGGATTTCTAGATGCAGGATATCAGGAGATGGATGCACGAGACACAAAAAGTTTGCAAGACATAGATCAAGCAGCTGAATGATATCCAAACTATCTTCTCCAAATATCACCGTTCGATGCAGAAATCGTCTCAGCTTGTTAGTGAGGCTACCAAGCTCCGATTCACGCAGTGTGGTACGATTCTGAAGATAAGGCCTCTGGAAGCCCTGTAACCTCCAAGATTCGGCCGACAAGGCATTCAGCGGTACTCCACTGTTCGGGCTCCGAATTCGCGAACTTGTTCATGGAACACGCGGAAGGTGACAGACTGACAGTGAATGCTGGAGACCGCTGAGTAACCGGTCAGAATCTTGCAGCTTGTCTTGATTGTGCTGCGAGCGACTAATGATGATTTCTTGATGCCAAGCGAGCTATACTTTGCTGTTGGCCTCTGGATTAACTAGTCGATTTTGTGTGTGCATGAGCAGCATCCTGCTTTTCGAGCCGGCGCCGCTCACGCTCTGCGCGTCTCTGCTTCTTCTCTTCTTCCTCCATTTCTTTCTGTAACAAGTACTGGCAGAACCTGCTCCTCGAGCGGATGTTTTCTCCCTGCCAAATGAACACGAATGGTATCAATGCCATGAGTAGGCTCAGAAATCCCAACAAGGAACAAGCCCAAGCGACGCCCAAATCGTCGTACACTAGCATTCAATCAGCATGTGCCCTCAACAGGAAATCCTTAGCGCTTCCGGCTTTCTCCATACGTTTAACACAACTACGGTACTCGATCCCCGCAAGCTGGTTTTTGACATGTGTGGGGTAAAGAGATCGTGCAGTTGCAAGGCTGAGGAGCGTCTTGGCTTGAACTTACTGGTCAAACTGTCAGTTCTTGCTTTTGCCATCAAATTCATGCGCATCATGATAACGTACCTTGGTCTAGCTCCGAATGGGAGCACGCATCCAAAAAAGGACCTCGACGCGGACGCTGCGGCCATCGCTATATCGAAGTTAGCACTCGCAGACAACCAACACGATACTGGATAATCATCAAGCCATCTAGTCCGTCGCACTGCCACAAAGCGAGCAATGGACTTTCGTAACGAAGGGCAAGCAGTGCGCTCAACTGTACTCCTGGGGACTTGTCAGCGACAAATATAAAGAACTTCAGATGGATACTGACACCAGAAGCTGCGAATATCTTATACGCGTCAACCAAGTAGTTCAAGAGCGCCATGAAGATCAACAAGTATCCGATGCCGAAGAATATTCCCGAGCAAACAGGAACTGCCCAGTGAACGCTCTCTCTTGCTGTCCATCCCAGCCAGAAGCAGGATATCGCGAAGAAAGGGCCTCCAGCACACGCAAGAGGCAATCGTCGCATCTCCTCCCGCTGAACCCACCCCTTATTCTCCGCTCTTGCTTTCTTGGTTATGCTATCCCACCAAAGGTAGAATAAGATTGCAACACAGGCGCCCACGCCGATGGAGAGGAAGGTGAGACCTTCCTGTCCTAAGGAAAAGCCATATGTCTGGATATAGACCACGGGGAAGGCTTGAAACAGCATATAGAACACTGCATAGACGAAGCTGAGGTACAGACAGCTGAATAGCACAATAGGCTCGAATATGAACATCCGGATTGGCCTCGTGAGCACTTTGGTGACAATGTGTGACCAATCTTCCTTTTCGAGCTCCATGGGCGCAATGATACTCAGATTTCCGGTCTCCTTGCGCAACTTCTTTGCTCGCCTCTTTAGCAGCACTGGCCCGAAGGTTTCTGGGACAAGGAGCAGAGGTACGAGAGCAGTACCTGCAAACATCAGTCCTATCCAGAAGGACCACCTCCAACTCTTCACTGGCGATATGTATCCTGAGATTACGGGTCCTGCACACGGACCGAATGTTGTCGCGCCCATGAATACCGCCATGGCTCTGCCTCGTGAGACCGGACTTTTGAAGATATCCGCGCATACGCCTCCAACGACAACGATCGGGCAAGCTGCACCTATCCCGCAAAGGAATCTGAATATGATCAGAGAAGCCATATTTGGTGCCAAAGCGCTCGCCATAGTCCAGATGGCAAAGAAGATGAACGCATTGATGCTGACAATCTTTCTGCCGTATTGTTCTGACATCGGGCCAAAGACGACTGGGCCTATAACGTATCCGAGTAGGAAGAGCGAGGTAGGAAGGATTGCGACGGCATTAGAAGTGACACCAAACTCGGCGCTGAAGAATGTCGCGCCATTAGATGCGAGACCACTGGAGACTGTCGAGTTCATGACGCAGAGGATCGAGACAGACAGCACGAACGACTTCTTGAGCTGCTAGCCATTAGCCATGATCTACACTGCCACAGCATATTGCCTACCAGACTCCAACTGTAGGGGTTTTCTGGGTCATCCTCTTCAAAGGACAGTACGATCTTGTCGCTCGTAGCACTATGCTCAAGATCATTGTCACTCCCTGAGGAATCAACATCGCCATTATCCGCCTTTTCTATGTCCGCTCGACGGTCGATATCTTCGCGATTGAGACGTGATAGTTCGGATTTCGCTGCCAAACAAATCAGTAAGGCTCCGTGCATTTCCTTCAGACTCAAGCTTACCCGATCTTCTGCTGACAACTCTTTCTATTGCCTCATCTGTGATCCTGTCGCCAGCATTGTAGTCGGTCACCAGTCCCGCTCGAGCGGGATCTGGCATGATTAAGAAATTATTCAACAGCAACGAGAGTGCAAGCGCGAGGAGCCTTTCACCAGTATAGGCGTGGTCATCAGACGATTACGAAGGAATCAAAAGAGCCTAAATAACCAGAAAAGAATGACAGAGTGCAAGGACAGAAGACGCGCAAAGGAAGAAAAGTCTGAATTGCATATCTCAAACCTTTCGCCCATTGACCCGCAACGAGCTCAAGATCCAGTCAGCCTTTCCCTTTCAGCCATAGTGCAGTAGATAGAAATGGCCCCGCTCGAGTGCTGCAAATCATCAACGGTGAAAAAAGATACAGATTCAGCTTCGGTTATGACGGCATGTTCAGTGTTTGATGTGTGGCATTGCTGTGCACAAAATGGCGGGGATGTGCATACGAACCCCTGGCGGTCATCACTGATTTTCTCGTGGAGTGCGGTATGAGGCCGCTTTGCTCGTTCTCCAAGATCGATCTGCAGGGTATTAAGGAAGTATTCTTGCCGAAGCCATAGAACATATGGGCATATGCACACAGCAAGAGTCTCTCCATTCCAACATCAGTCGTGTCGTTGCGACGCGAAATGAAGATTATCAGTGAAAGACCACTTGCGAACGCGGAAATGCGGAAATATGCGAGCATCATGTCAGACACACTGCCATGAGAAGTCGTCGTATAAACATGGCTCTTTCTCGGTTTTTATGCCGTACAGGATATATGAGACACATGGACACGCTCAAGCCGCCAGGCCAGATCAGGACTCTGCCGCCACAGGCTCAGGCACCGCCTCCTTCTTTTCCACCGCCGGACTCGTGCTTGCCACTGCATCTAGCGGTGCCGCATGCAGTGCTGGCTGGTCGTGTCTCTTCAGCTTCCCTGCCCGCTTGGCTTCAAGCGTTTCTATGACCCAAAGTCCCACCTCCTTGTCTATCACATCGGCCGGTAATCTTGGATCATCGAAGGGATCCTTTGGAGCTTCCGTTGCCGCAAGCTCGCCGGCTTCGTCCTCCTCTTCCTCCATTATTGCTTCGGGCTTTGCGAGAGGTGCTAGCCATGCGTGCTGAAGGAGCATTGCGTACGTGGGTCGGAGCTTGGGGATCTTGTTGAGACATCCGTGGACAAAATTGCGTGCAATGTCTGAATAACCCTCTTGAGGTAGGTCTGGTGGGTCACCATTGACAATGGCCTGTCGTGTGTTAGTCGGAAAATACTCGATAGACTCGAGTTTGCACAACTTACCGAGAGCTGAGAGAAGATATTGTTGTACGTCTCTGGCGGATAAGGATATCTGCCGAGTGCGCACTCGATGATCGTCAAGCCCAAAGACCAGATGTCTGACTGTACGCTGTATGTTCCGCCGCCTGGATTCGAGATAGCGTCCATTGAGCCAGTTGAAATCCGCTCTGGCGCCATGTACGACTGGCAACCGATATTCGTCTTCGCAAACGATGCCACCAAGTTACCCGACACGCCAAAATCGCAGATCTTGACCTGCCCTTTGGAGTTGATCAGGATGTTTGTCGGCTTAACATCTCGGTGGATGATGTTCAGCTCATCCTTAAGGAATTTCAGACCCTGCACTGTGGAATATGTGATCTTTCGCAGAACGCCCTCTGGTACGCCATTGCCGTATAATTTGTCGATCGAGCCGCCGTCCATCCACTCCATGCTGTCATGCAAAGTCAGTGTTCGTGCTGCAATAAAACGACGTGTCGTCCCCTGGTAATGTCGCCAGTAGTGGAGAGAGTGTCTGTGGACGAAGAAGGACGTGCTAGACTTACCAAACGTATACTGCTCCTTCCTGGAAGAATGCGCCATAAAAGTCAATGATGTATGGAGAAATGCACTTGTGCAGGATATCCAATTCCATAACAATGCTCGCGAATTTCGCATCGTCCAGCTCCAGCCGCATCTCCTTCATAGCCATAACCACGCCTGTCGTCCCGCCTTTTGTTGCTGTCGGCGACTCGTCATCTACAGCTTTTCTTGTCGGTGATGCCGGCTGTTCGTTGTGCCGTAGCTTATTGCCTGCCAGTCCCAGACCTGGTCGCCGTATCTTCGGCCGTGAATGCCGTACTTTGTACACTGTGCCATAGTTGCCTTTTCCAAGCTCATCTAGAGTGTCAACCTCATCCAGTGATATGCTGAAACTCGATCCAGAAGCAAATTCAACACCGTGAGAGTTCAGGACTGCTTTGCCCGCAAAGCGTAGTGAACCCGTCTTCGCATCCAAGTATTGCGAATACTTGTCTAGTGCCGTGCCGCCAGCACTTGAGCCGTCTGCATTTGGCTTCTCGCCCGTGATCTGGGATAACGAAAGTCCAGGCTTCTTCTTCTTGGCTCCTGCTGCCGGCGATGCTGTCCCGTTGGGCTGTGGCGAGCCGGGCAGTCCACCAGGCAGCTTCAGTCCTCTCTTCTCCGCCAGACTCATACCCTGCTTTACACCCGGCACAGCAGGCGCAGAGTGTAGATTTTTCAACTGAGGTGCACCATTGGGCATCTTGAAGCCAGAAGGTATCCCACCTGGTGTTGCCATCGACGCACCAGTTGGTGTGAGTTTTGCGCCCTGCTCAGCAGCAGCCGCGCTCGCTCCAGGTGCGAAGTCGCGGCTGATCGGAGCTGCCGCCTGTTGTGATTCATTGTCGGTGTTCGCATGTACGGGTACAGGCCTATTCTGCCGGCCCAAGTGAAATGCCTTCATACGCGCGGCCAGGTCCGCATTCATGTTCAAGCCACTCCCACGCTTTTGGAACGATGTGGCTGGAGGCGGTCTTCTGGCAGACTGAATATTCCCCAATGGCGTCGAGCTGTTTGTCATGTGCGCCGTTGATGTTGCTCCTGAAGAGATCGCGGGAGAGAGCGAGGGCGGTGCAACGGGCGTCTCGGTCGCGGCCGAGGCAGCCATTCTGGAGGGCGACGTTGGTGATTCGGGAGGGTCTGAAGGGTCGCTCATGGCAGCAGAGGTCGCGCAGGAAGGGTATTTCTAGGTGTGAGTGGGCAGGGAGAATTGCCAGACTGCCGCGCAACAATCTTGATCTGGAGAGTGACGTCCACGTTCGTGGCGCTGCAGGGAAGTGGCACTGAAGATCGCTTCGCGGTCTAGCCAGTCGTGCCAGTGAGCATCGACGGAGGCGTGCCTTGGTAAGGTGTCTGACGCCCGTTATCAATTTTACACACACAGGCCTTAGAGAAAGAACGAGTTGACTAAAGATGAATAAGGAGATGTGTCTGGCTCCGTCAGGTCGCGAGTGGAAAGCTAGAGACTCAGCGGCGGAGGTCTTCTCTTTCTCAGCGAAGCGTGCGACTGCGGCCAGTAGGAGATGAGCAAGTACCACACAATACTACCCAGCACACGAGAAAGGACGGCGACAGGAGAGACAAGAACTTTAGGAGGTACACAACAGTGGAGCAGATATGTAGGGACCAAGGAATATCGAATTGTGCTCGGAATCGTAGATTCGCATGCTGATGCCGTACTTCTCGTACGTTCTGCGACTTGATTTGTGCCTTCCCATCGTGCAAGCGAGCTTGATCGAGATTTTGGGGGAAGATCGAGCTCGCACTTAGAGCACCTCTCGAGACGGCGCCCTCACGCGTACAACAAGCAAACGACGAGCTTATGCTTTGACCTTAGTCTTGAATCATTCGTGACTACGCTTCTCATTCTGCATGACCAATTCACGTTTGTAGCGCTCACGCCGCTATCTTCGCTCCTTCTACACATTCGCAACTTCAGCTGGTGATGGTGCAGAGAGCAGCTTTGTCCCGCAATTCTAGACCAGAGATGCATGCAGGAAGGCGCGCCGACTTGGCAGCAGATCCAAGCAGTGTCGAGCTCTGCACTGCATCGACGATACCTTGCTGTATTCAAGTGGTTAGACAATCGAGGGTCTCCTGCACGACACAAGCATAGATTGCCATGATGTGGTTATAAAACTTGCTGATGAAGGAGGGAATGTTCACAACAATCAAGCTGCGATGATGCTGGTGTCGCATACAATCAAGAAAGTTATCAGATCTTGGCGGCTGCGCTAGGAAAACTAGGTTGGGAGGCTGTGGCTGAGAGGTGCCAGTGATGGCCATCCAGTGACATCCACGGAGTGCAAGCACAAGGCTTCGCACGTCAGTGTCTGTAGTCAATCAAATAATTGTCGCCTCCACATTTTCCTGCTGCTGCTTCCACACGCTATCCCACTCACGATGCATCCCCAACGATAGCATCATCGCCCGTTCGGCCACCTTAAGACGCACCGTCGCGCCTCCTGCTGCCAACGCTCTCCGTGCTCCTCCGGAAGCCGCTATCCGCCCTACTCACTCACGTTGTAACACGCGTTGCACGGAGAAGTGCTCTTACCTTTGCTCCGCGGACACGCCTCCGTCGGCATCATAATCCACCATGTCGGCGCTGCAGGACTTTGAGACGTGGGACACTGACGGACTGTCCAGCAATGGATTTCCTTCGCTCTCCAACATGGCTGTCTTCGACCTCGTCAAACATGCCCAGAAGCTACCGCCGCATTCGTCGCATCCAGATTTCGGACACCTGACGATCCTCGTCTTCCAGGCTGTGCTTGAGGTCGTCTTTGTTGCGCTGCCTGGCTACATCGTCGCGAGACAGGGCATGTTCGATGCTGAAGCCCAGAAGTTCGCTGCAAACCTCAACGTCCAACTCTTCACGCCATGCCTTATCTTCTACAAGCTCTCGAGCCAGTTGCGAAGAGAAGATCTGCCTGGTCTGGCCTTGATCCCCGTGATCTTCATTGTGCAGACGATTGTGTCATATCTCTGCGCGAGAGTGGTGTCATGGTTCTGTGGCTTCAAGAAGAGGCCAAGGAATTTCGTGGTCGCCATGGCGGTATGTACAGCATCTTGTATAGAGACTGACGAGTACTAACAGAGTTGCAGGTCTTCGGTAACTCCAACTCTCTCCCGATCTCCCTCGTCACCTCACTCGCCTTCACGATCAAAGGCCTACACTGGTCCAAAGAACCACACGATAACGACGCCTCCGTGTCCTCTCGTGGCATTACATATCTAGTGCTCTTCCAGCAGCTGGGTCAATTGCTCAGATGGAGCTGGGGCTATAGAGTGCTCCTTGCTCCACCAGAAATGTACAAGGACGAAGAAGAGGAGGAGCAGGCACGCAGAGATTCTGGTCTCGAGAGTGGCCGATATAGAGACGAGCCGGATCACGAACGAGAGAACCTGCTTGATCTTAGTGACGACGAGATCTCGCCGAGCACATCCACTCAGAACCTCTCCAAGGCATCAACCGCCAACTCGCGCGCTGCTTTCGAATCCGGTGCCGCAACACCCATGAATCGTAAGAAATATGCCACATCATCCGCATCAGTCTCGACCTGCTCCACATGCGACGGTCAGCACGACCCACTCGACTTCTCCGCTAACCCCAATGTCTTCCCAACGCCTGCTAACGGCAACGTCGTTGGCTACGGCCCCGGTAACTTTGCCGGTCATGAAGAGGTTGGCAATGGTCATACCCAGCCAAATGGACAGCCGTATAAGCCACACAACCATTGGCCTGCTCCTGAAGAGGAGGATGAGCCAGGTTTCAAGGGCAAATACAAGAAGATCAAGCGCAAGTGCAGCAAGCAAACGCGAAAGGTCGGCTCCAAGATTGGTGGCTTTTTCAGCAGGATGTTCGCGAAGCTGCCGAAGCCTCTGCAAAACTTCCTGACGAAGCTTGGATCTGCTATCTGGGAGAACCTGAATCCACCTCTACTTGCTATGCTTGCTGGTATTGTCGTGGTCTGTGTCCCATATCTCAAGCACCTGCTCTACGAAGTTGAATTCTTCGAGCACTCACTCACTCGCGCCATCAAGCAGTCCGGCGACGTCGCTGTTCCGCTCATCATCGTCGTGCTTGGTGCCAATCTTGCACGCAACACGCTGCCAAAGGAGCAACAGGGAGGCGAGGACCAGGCATTCGAAAAGAAGTTGCTAATAGCTTCACTTGTTGCGAGGATGCTGCTGCCTATGATCGTCATGGCGCCAATCCTTACACTGACGGCTCGATTCCTGCCCATCAACATTCTGGGTGATCCCATCTTCATCATCGTCTGCTATCTGCTTGCTGGTGCTCCAAGTGCATTGCAGCTGGCGCAAATTTGCCAGATCAACAATGTCTACATGGGCACGATGACCGGATTGCTTTTCCACAGCTACGTGATATGGTATGTCGTTCAATCCTTGGTAGCATTTCAAAGTACTAACAAGACTTGCAGGATCCTGCCATCAACTCTCGTCCTCGTCATGCTTGCACTTGAGACTCTCGAGTGGGCGCAGCAAGCCAACGCTACCTAAATCTGAAGTAGACAATTCATCTTGCCCTTCGTTGTCTGTATAGATTTGTAGGAATGCTGTAAACAATGGGCTATGGTTTTCGGACAGAGCATGGCGTTGGGCTTTTTGGCACATTGGAAAAGTGCCCGGTTTTGGTGTTAGATACCTCTGTGTCATTGCGATACCTACAAATGAGAACACAAGTCTATCCACACGCGTGCCCTCGTCGCAAGACGCATTTTCCACGATTGATTGCCTTGAGAGCAGCAGAATATTTGCGTGGTGTGATCAAACTGTTTAGTACTTCGAGCAGCATGATGTCATGTGATTTCCATTTGCCTAATTTGTCCTCGCTGTGATTGTGGCAGCGCTCTTGCTCGCATTCACTCGTCGCTGTTTTCAGACTACATCTAGGATCGCATCGAATCCGAGAGTGTATCGCAAAGATGATGCAGGCTCGAATGGTAAATATTGGAGCCTAAAACCATTAGTACGAAGACTGATCAAATTTTATCAGCTCGCGAAGGAGGATGAAGCTTCGGCTGAGGACATCGAGGTCCGACGGGAGGATCAGGAGAAAATCAACAAATTCAGCAGATTGCATCAGCATTCAGCAACGCTAGAGGAGAAGTTAAAGCAGAAGCAGGTATGTTTGTAATGATCTATATCCGTGAGGCTGAATTAGACTTGCCTTGAAATTCACCGCTGACATGCTGCGATATGGTACAGAAGGACAAAGAAGACTTGCAAGAAATCTCAAACGATCTTGAAGAGCTGGAGTTAATGGAGGAAGACGCGAAAGTGCCGTGAGTCTTGCCGCCGGATCTGAGTTTTTGCCCTTGACGCTGACTCTATGCATGGCTCAGGTACAAGATAGGAGACTCGTTCTTTACACTGCCGCTGCCTGAAGTGCAAGAGCTCGTCTCGGCAGACTCTTCCAGGATCGACGACGATGTCGCCAAACTTGAGGAGAAGTTGAGCGCTTGCCAGGAGGAGATGAGCCAGCTTAAGGTCGCGCTGTATGGGCGCTTTGGACGAAGCATCAACCTGGAGACTTGAGGAACGCCTTGCAGGTAACTATCTGGAGCATGTCAGGCTCAGGAGTCGACCTACGCGCCTACTTGCATCTGATGCACGAGGCGACGCCCAACTATCGAGGTAGGCGAGCACGAAAGGAGGCCAAAAACAGGTCCTCGATCGTACTCCGTTGAGGACACGCGAAGATAAGAGCCATGTGAGGGTAGAAAGCGCTTCGAGCACCAATACGTGCAGACCAGCATTCGACTTGAGGCTCTAAAGCTTCAAAGTGTGGTATCACGACAGGTCCTCTACGATAGAGCGACTGCTAGCTCACTCCAGTAGACAAAAATTCAAAAGCAACTTGAACGAACCAGAACTTGCCAGAAGAACGCTTGGACTGGAGTCTTCGATCATTCGCGCAATTTACAAGCACAGCAGAGATCTGGCGATGCCCAGCCCTACACAGCCCAAGGAAGCGACCAGACAGCATGTCTCCCCAGTCACCACCTCAAAAATAATCCTCCGCTCTCAAGACATTTTCTTCGCTTGCAAGGGCTGCTAAATGTTTCAAGTTGTGCATTATTCCAATGATCGCTGACCTTTATGCAGCTTGCATAGAATCCTGCAGCTGCGAGCAGCGCCCGGCGCTTCGAGCTTACGCCCGGGTGGTATACACGCTCGCTTGACTTCCAAGAGCACATCGCGAACATTAATAGCTGTGAAGAAGATATGGAAGCGCTGAACATGTGTTTCAGATTCAATCCTCGCGCAAGTCGCAATACTGAGCGCTTACTGCGAGAGGTATCTTAATTGCATTGTCCCTCGTGTTGTCACTAGTTTGGTTTCGCCTTGTGGGCCAGAGGTTTATGTACCGTCTCCTGACTATTGCACAACTGTGTTACATCATCTGAAGAACTCGGAGGTCTTCGCGTGCTGGACCAATGGAATCGAAAAAATGGAAGTATCCTGTTACCCGGCAGAAAGAACTCCACTACTACACGACTACTCGACAAGACACGATCAGGTCCGTTGCAACTCTCGTTGATCCAGATGAACAGCAACACCAGTCAACATCGCAAGCCGTTTTAAAGCGAATTGTCACATCCTTGAAGAATGCGTACGACAATCTCAAGCAGGGTTTTTCTTGCTTTCGCCTGTGGTGCTGGAAAAGCCATGAGGTTCTGACTTCGCTTTGTCAGAATTGGTGGCTTATCGAGTTGCTGAGCTGGTGTCTTGGGGCACTATGCATGCTTGCCATCGCAATCCTACTTGCAACCTGGGATGGCCGTCCACTGCCAGACAGCTTCCCACTTGGAATCAAACTCAACGCGTACATCTCCGTCCTCTCAGCAATAGCTAAGCTCGCACTGGCTGTTTGTCTCGAGGAGTCTCTTGCCACCCAGAAGTATCTCTGGTATGCTACAGAGGCGCCAATTCGCCCTTTACTGGACTTCGAGAAGTTCGAGCTCGCTGCGAGACGCCCTATAGGAGCAGTGGGCTTGATCTGGCGCATGAAGTTGAGGTAAGAGCACTTGCAAAATGGTACAGATAAAAAGCTGACTCTTTCAGATCCTTTGCGACATTAGGAGCTGTTATCTTCCTTCTGTCTTTGGCTCTAGACCCATTTTTCCAGCAGCTCTTGTCCTTCCCTGCTCAGGCAAGCACAAGGAATCCGAGTCGAGTCCCACGTCTAGTGCGATATGAGAATCCAGCCCAGGTCACTGATGCGGAAGGTGCCTTGATTCACGGGGCAGATCTCTCCATGAGGAATGTTGCGCCAACTTTCTTCAGAGGAAGGGAAGCAGAAAACCCTTTGAACACGTTTTGTCCAAGTGCCTCGTGCTCATGGCCTGTGTTTGAGACATTAGCACTCTGCTCGACGTGTAGTGACATCTCCTCCTACTTGACGCACGCCTGCCTTAACGAATCTGGTAGCTGGCGCATGGATTTCAATCCGGAACCACCGAGAACAAATTCAACACGGAGCACGTCTTGTGGTTGGTTCTTCAACGCCAGCTCGAGCGATCCGCTTTTGATGACGGGCTACAACCTCGAAGGCCACGGTACATTGTTGTCAAGACACTTCCCTTACCATGATCCAGTCCAGAATGATGTTTACTGGAATGGTTCCCTGCTGTCTAAAGACATTCCGCAGCCACTTGCGGATTTTGCAATTGTCTCAAGCCCTGACTACGATGCCGTACACCGGAATGAAACACCACAGGCACTTTCATGCACACTTCGATGGTGCGTCAAACGCATCGAAGCGCGCTTTGCCGAGGGAATCTATCACGAAACAGTAATGTCCACGTTTACGAACGACACTCAAGTTCCTGAACCGCTCTCCTGCATCACTTTGCCCGATGGAACTCGTGATTGGAAATACGACGGTAACATAACACTGTCGCCCCCAAACTCCACGGACAGCTTTTTCATTGAGGACAATACCATGCTCACCGCCCGGTTCACCATCGATATGTATATTCCAAACATGCTAATCCAGCCAAATGCCACTGCGTCAATCAAGGCTCATTATCCGTTGCCAACAGAAGTGGATGACGGACCCAAAACCGAGACAGGGTACAATGAACTCTGGCTTCAACCAGGAGAGGCCTCCAAAGTGGTAGATCGGATGGCGACGCGTCTTACGAATTCGCTTCGCAACGATCCCAGATTTGGCGAGGTCGTCCACGGTTCAGGCATCTTCGTCACTTACGTCAGTGTAGAATGGTCCTTCTTTGCTTTCCCTGTGGTTGTACTGGCATTGACGCTTAGCCTCTTGGTTGCTACGATTATACAGACATACAAAAAGGATGTCTGGAAGACTTCCGATCTCACGACGCTTGTTCATGGTCTAAGTGAGAACGCCAAGGTGCCTCTGAAAGAAGCAAGATCTATGTATGAGGTCCGCACTGTGGCCAGAAGCATGCCGGTCTATTTGACGGCCTATAATGAGGGTCGAAGACAGATAGACATCGGGTCTAGTGCGGACAATTCTGATGTGCAAAGATAGGCTCGACCCACAAATAGTTCTGGTACTTGTTCAATAAATTCAATCTCTGCAATGGGTCTTCATGGTGCTCGCATCGAGTAGTATAGTCCCAAGAATGATCAGACTTGATGGCCTGCGACCCAGATGCAGAGAACTGGCTCCTGACGTCTCGTGAGCCAAGAGGATCCCAACTCGTCCTTTGATCCTATGATCGATACACAGGCTCCTCAGTGAGCTCGCACGAAGCAGTTTGGCCATAGAGGATCAGACTTTGAGGGCGGCATGCATAGCAAGATCCTTCAAGCCAACAGAATGCAGGAAAAATGCGCATTGCGAGGGAGTGAGACATATCGTCATAATTGACTGGCCGTCTCGCTTCAGATGCATTGCCTGTGCATCTGTTGGATCGCGAATGGACAGTGCACTTATCATATGTCTGTCAGGCCGCTGACTCGTGCCAATGTGGCGCTTATCGATGCGCTGGAGTTGCGCAATACGGAAGTCTCCCAGCCACTCATCTTTATCGATACCGGTCCGCTCCGATGAGCTTTACTGAGTTGAGCGTTATTCGAGATCAAGTCATTCTGAGAACAAGCGCAAAGCTTTTGAGGAAACATCGAAAATTAGATCAATTGCTCGAGCAACATGCTATCACTACACAGCCTTGCGTAACGCGGCCTCTTCGATGCTGAGGTCCTCCGGAGTAGGTACCCGAACAGGACGCGGGACAATTGCCCCACCTCACGACCTCGTGACACTCCGAACACAGCCAACAACTCACCGACATCCATGCCGGCCCCAGCTCGAGCCAGCTCGACTGGATGCCGATTCGCTTCCGACTGCGCACGAGGTCACTAGCTGCTGACGCGCCCAGGTCGCTTCCAACCACTCGCACGCTTTGTACATACTGCAGTCTTCTGCAATCTAAAAGCTCGCGCTTCGGGCCACCATCTCATTCGCTGAGCGTGCTTCTCGACCAGTATCGAGTCTTTATCGACATGTCGACCGATGTCTTCGGCCAGGTTTTTTGGGCAAATGCTATGTATATTCCTTCGCGCTTGACCGAACTTTGGACGACGATGTGCAGCGGGAGCGTTGGGTCATGCCTGTATGCCGAAGACCTGCAGGAAAAGGTACTGTTAGCAAGCAGCTCGCTGCCCGCCTTCCGGGAAGCCTGACAATGGATACATACCTCTAGGACCCACGGAGCTAGCTGGCTGTCAAACTCTCTACTCCAACTTCGTCAATTCGAGATCGAGACAGTAACTGCTACCTCTCGCTTTGGACGAGGAGGTATCCGGTCAAGCCCAACACTGCTCCGTCCGCGCCGAGTCTCTTTACCATCGTCACCATCGGTTCCTGCATGTTTGTCTAGGCAACTGTGCGGCGACGCTGCTAGGGTCTGTTCAGCATGTCTTCCTCTAACATCAAGAACTTCATGAAGAAGTTCAACGTCAGCAAGCCGACCGACATGCCTGACATTCCAGAGGAAAGATTGGGTCCTGACGGCCGACCTCTCTCGATGCTGTCCCAAGCAGGGAAGGGCAACAAGCGTGGTTCAGTCACATCCACAGTGTCTGAACTTTCAACTGCCACCACTCATGTTCCCAGCGGGCTGGGCATCAAAGATGCGGACGAGAAAGCCGGTCCAAGCGCTGAACTGATCAGCATTCCCGAGGACGTTCAAGCCCCAACAGAGTTCGGTCCACACAACGAGTACAAAGCGGTGCCATCCATCATTGAATATTCAACAGCGCGAGGTCGCTCTCGGGTGTCGATCAGGGAAGCCACGCCAGAGGAGGCCAAACAGGCGTCTGGCTCACACATGCCAATCATTTCTGACATCCCAGAACTATCGCACCTTTCGGATGCCACTGGAATGCCGAACAATACGCACTTTCCGCGAATTGCTCCACCGCCCGATTTCGAGCCGATCAGTGTCGACAATGCACAGGTTGTGACCCCACGTGATCCGCCGCCCGCTTTATCATCGCACCCAACACGGCACCCGCGTGCCTCCCATGCGGACTCCATGCGCACTTCCACGACATCGATAAGAACCTCTACCACTTCTGACCCACGGACTTCCATTGCCACGACGGAGGATGAGGTGACTTCCGATCGTGGCTCCTTGGCCTCGACACTTAATGCTCCTGGATCTCCGCCGCAAGTCCTTGGACCAAGTCCAGACTACCAGAAGTACGAATGGGCAGAAAAACCAGCAACGGGTTCCAATGCATGGCCTCCACACCATCAATCTATCAGATCGCGCGGGCACAATTCGATGGACACGTCTCGCAGTGGGATGCCGCCTTCAATCCCTGACTCTTTCGACGCATCGCAGTCCCGGTTCTCGTGGCATGTATCCAAGACTGAAAAGGCATCCAATTGGTTCACAAGATGGTTCATTGAATGGTGGGCCATGGAAATTGCCAGCTGGTGTTTCAGTGCAATCTGTATGATGATCATCATTATCATGCTTTGGAAGGTCGATGGCGAAGAGTTACCGAAGTGGAAGCTCGGCATCTCAATCAATGCCTTTATCTCCATCTTCTCTGGGTTCGCCAAGTCCGCCCTCCTGTTACCAACCGCCGAAGCCTTGGGTCAGCTCAAGTGGAGCTGGTTCACCGGAAGGGAGAAACGAATGATGGACTTCGAAGTGATCGATTCTGCGAGCAGAGGCCCGTGGGGATCAATGCTGATGCTTGCGAAGACTAAGGGAATGTAAGTCCTAGCCCTGGCCTATCACAAAAACTTCGACTGACTTTACCGACCAAAGTTCCCTCGCATCTGTCGGTGCCGCCATCATCCTGTTGTCTTTGCCATTGGACTTGTTCTTCCAGCAGATCATTGCATACCCATCAGGTTTTAGAGTTGATTCTTTCAGCAATGCGACAATCTCGCGTGCGCTAACTTATGACCCGGATGCCGCTTGGACATGGCGCACTGATGATTGGTCCATCAGCGAAGATCAACAACTCACCGCCTGGTTGTACCCATACTGGCAAGCCAGTGGTGTGATTCCAGGAACACAGTTCGATTGTCCGACCGGGAATTGCACCTATGATGCTTTTCACACCCTGGCAGCCGATTTCCAGTGCACTGACATGTCGTCAGACATGCTCCAATTCGATTGTCTGACCTCCTCGGCCATATGGAAAACGACTGTGGCTGATGGTTGGATGGAGGTTCCGAACATCACGGCATGCGGCTATTTCCTGGATGTTCCAGATAGCGGCATGCAACTCATGTCTGGCTACGAAGTCCTGGACAACGGGACTATCGGCGAGACACTGGCCACCCGTGTCCTTGCCTTGTCAGATGTTTGGACAAACCAGCAATATTTTGGCGGCTCGGTAAACTTCAAGAATGTGTCCAATCCAATCACGGATTTCATTCTTGTCTCCACCCCTGATGCATTCGATGGAGCTCAGAAGAACAATACTCCTGTCATGCAAGAGTGCGAGGTCCATTGGGTTGTGAAACAGCTTCAGGCCCAAGTAAAGAACAACATTCTCTTCGAAGAGACTCTTGAAACGATCCAGTTCGAGAATCACTGGGAGACTCCATGGAACCCCGACGATTCTAATTGGTACCAAGCTGAATTTTCGATGACTTTGCCAGATCCACATTCGTTCACTGGCGAGACCTCGACTTACGGGATGAACAACATCACCGCTCGCAAAGTGTGGCAATCGTGGGCTCAATTCGCCCCATCGACTTTCGTTCGCCCGAACGCCTCGGCTCCGTACGGCGATTCCTTCAAGATAGGCTGGCTGGCCACCCATTCACCGAATTTGGCGAATACATCGGAGCCAATCCTACCATGGGACACTCCGGCCAATGTCTCGGCTCATATGGCAGACGCTGTTTTGGCGATGAACCAGGTCGTTCGGCGCAATACGCTCTCTCAGGCGAAGCGACATGATGTCTCCGTGGGTCGAGCTTTCAAGAGCGTGGTGTACGTTGATGTCCGGTGGCAGTGGATTACCTTGCCAGTTGCCCTTTTAGTGTTCGCATTAGTCTTCCTGGTCGCCACAATCTATCGCAGTCAGAAGGACAGGCAGCAAATCGGTGTTTGGAAAACTTCTGCGCTTGCTATCCTTTTCAATGGGCTAGGCGACGATGTCCAAGGTTTCGTGGGTGCCGGCAACAAGAAGCAAGGTTATGTTAGACGCAAAGCTCGCGATATCAAAGTCCAGCTTGACGATGACTGAAGATGGGAGAACCGCGAATTTTTGTTTTGGCGTTGGATAGGTATACCCGCAGCGCGTTCATAAATTTATTCTGGAAACTGTTTCACATTCGAAGTTATCCTCTCAGTCATTTTGACTTTTGTTGTGAATGAACACGGACTTTCTAATAGGAGAGACAGGGAAGGGGACTCACGATCCGCCACAGTCCTTCTCTGATCGAATTATACATATACACAAGAAAACCTGGCCAGTGCTGACCATCAGTGGAGAAGGGAATCGGCCCAGGGAATCCATCGGAGATCTGCGCGGAGTGCTCTCAAGGACCTCCACGGCGCAACCGACTCTGACCCGAAAGGTCTTCCTTTCATTATTGCGAACTCGACCTGTTTCCAGCAAGGCCCCGTTTCGCCACCTTGGGATCTTCGCTCCGTGGAGGGTTCTTCTCCGTCTCATCAACTGAATTGAATATCTCCGGCAATGTTCGACGCTCTTCAACGAGATACTACTCTCGCCAATCAGAGGAGTTGCCTATGATCCGTAACCCTTCTTCGCCGGATCAGCCTCGCGCTTCTTGGAACCGTAACCCTTCTTCGCAGGTTCAGCTTCACGCTTCCTTGAACCATAGCCCTTCTTCGCAGGCTCCGGGCTGGCTTCTCGCTTTGATCCGTATCCCTTCTTGGCTGGTTCTGGATCCGCGTTGCGCTTCGACCCATAGCCCTTCTTGGCCGGCTCAGCCTCTCGTTTGAGGGCAGTCTCTACGAAGATGGTATTTGCTTCACGTGCCTCAAATTCGTTATCCTGACTAATATGAGTTGAGACTCGATGGAAGGAAGCTGATTCACGGTTTGGGAATTGACTTACCTTGATGGAGATGACAGGGATGAAACTATTTCGTTTGAGATGAACATCTGCGGACATTCCAGTAAATGGAATAGCAATAGGTGCAGCATACGTGCTAGCCACCAGGGACAGCGACAGAAGGCTGATGAGAGTTCCTCGAAGCATGATGATTTGGATGCTATGGATGGGTCCAGAGTTTCGATGAAGTGGTCAAGAATGGTGAAAGGGTCGTGCAAAAGTGCAATGACGGTTGAGTAAAGGCAGAAAGAGCTTGGACGATGTCGACCGCGAGGTCAAAGAGAATCTATCCTGATGCTGCTGATGTACAGGAACTTGGCCTCGATGGCTTGAAGGAATGAGCGTTGATGTTTCGCAGGTGGAGATCGATGTTCTCTTATGTTGAGCTCATGTCCCGCAGACTCATGCACAAGAAGAGTGACAAGAGAAATCTGCTGCACGAGCAATGGTAAAAGAGCAAAGGCGTTGAGGACAAGACCGTGGCATATCCATATCAAGAAAGAAATAACGAGAGCGCAAGGACAACAACGGGTCACATCATAGGCCCAACTTCACATCACATCCACGGCGGTTAGGTTCTGAATTCTCATTCGAGAGTTTGACAAATGTCGGCGATTTCAGTCAGGATTCAGGCTTACCAGGCCTGGCCATGGCGTCGCCGCCCGCTTTCGTATCCGAGAGGTCGGTGCTCATATGCATGGGCAACATGGAGATCCAGGGCAACGGACAATTGAGACCGGCGCGTTGTGGACGGCTGCAGGCCCGACAACAAGCAACTTCACCCGTCTGCACGTTCAAGGTCACTTTGTGTGAAGAAAAGGGAGAACTGGCATGTCGTGAGCGTGCTTTGGGTCTAGACATGGTGATCTGTAACAGACGACATCCACACAGGCAGCCAATCAGGACGGCGAGGGAGCACAGAAACGCGGTCCGCTGCGGGAGCTTGCGAAGTCCCAGCCTTGCGAACCTTGCGACGCGGCGTTCGACGGTGGAGATTTGATTAGCGATAAGCTGCTGTCTGTGAGTTCACGTCCTAACCCTATTCGAATTTTGAATTGAAATTCGAGAGCGAGATCAATGTGGCTGACCGTTCTGATTCGCCAGTTGACAAAGAGCCAAGCCGGCATGGCTTGAGCTAGCGTGACCCACCTGTCACAACCATCACCTCTCATCACACAAACCCCTCGCGCAACTTCAAAACTTCACACAATTGTGGTGTATTTTCTTCAACGCCATCGACAACGTTGGCATGCGCATGGCGAAATCTCGGATCCGTTCAACCGCGACCTGAAGGCCAAGTCGTCGAGATGGCCTTTGATGACGACCACGAGATTTTCAATTTCAACTGACCCCTGGTTCTGAGGCTGTGATTCAGAGATCGAATGATTGGCCAGCTGTGCTTGCCAGCCTGCCAGGGGAACTGGTTCGCAGATCTTGGTTAATGCAAATGCAGCCTTGCAGCACTCCTCCATATGAGTTCTTGCTGCACGAACCTGGCCTTTTGGACGTGAATCTCGGGGTGCATGCAGCTATTTTGGTTGTTCACACGCGATGGCATCGAAATCTGAGCGAGCGTTTGACGATTTTCGAGATGCAGTCTACTTGTCAAGAATGTCTCTGAGGGACCGATGAAAAGCAAGTACGTCTCCTGCATGAGCCACTGTCAAATGAGATGCTTGGAAGACCACCATCAACCCTCGAGACATTCTCGCTCACTGACAGTCAATGGATTCCTGGTACCTCCATGATCCCGTCGCTACGGTGTCACGGCAACCCCTTCACCGTTCCTTGTGGATGGCCCAGTCAAATGCCACGCTGCTGTGGATCCATCAAGCGAGTACGTACCCTCCATGACACCATGACGGCGCAGGCCAGCGGCTACAGGTAAGCTGTGGCTGCTCGTCACACATTCAGCCTCAGTCACGGTCCCAGGCACCTCATCCAGGCTGTTCTGTCGCCACAGTCTAGTCTCGCTACAATGACGCTACTGCCATTGATGGCTTTGACACGCGTTCATCACCTGCATCTTCGACATCATTGTCACTTCGTATCGATCATCATGTCTTCCACCGCTGCCGACGACCTACGAACATGCGGTCTGCTCGCGTGAGAGCCAAGAGACGTCACCGATCGACCTCGAAGCGCCTTGAGGCTACCTGCCACTTCTTTACTCGTCTCAGCAGATCCTGCCGATCCGACAGTTCCAACCGCCGATGCTAGAGCACGATATGCCGTAGTGTCGCCTCCGCGATCCTGCAGAGACGGGAACATCTGCACAGTGGCCTATGTATGCTACCGCTCACACTGCTACCTGCAGGCTCTGCTCTCGATGAACGGTACAGTCCTCACAGCGAGAACGTGATTACGCGCCCACTGCTGCCCGTTCGCCACTCGTTGCTCTCGGTGATGTCTAGGTACAAGTACGGGGCTACATTCTGCATGAACCTCATGGTCTTGCACATTTGAACCATACAGGAAGTTGGGGAAGTTGCATGAAGGTTATGCGTGGTGCCTGAAGACTCGAAGCGCCAGAGATTGACGTTGAAGTAAGCGTGAGCACTGTGAACTGCATCTGCTTCTGCCGCCTAAGCATAGCAGGCTGGTCAGGTACGATCTGGAAAAGAATGCTGAGCCAATGGTGTACACGAGCTCCTCCGTCAAGCTGTCTCATACCAGCTTACTTGACTACTCGCTGTTCTGACACCTCATAATTCAAATGTGTTTGCTGTCAGAGTCTCATGTCATATCACGTGACGCTCTTCTTGTGCGGCCATTATCACACGGCGGCATCTGTTCAAGCTCACAGATCAGCAACATTCTCTCAAACAATCGACCATGCGTACTACCGAGTACTTAGGTGCGACTCATTCACAATCACATTGCACTGCATCTTCACTTGCCTCATAGTCATGCAGCAACAAGTACTCTGGTAGCGAGAGTGACAATCATTAGTGTCTCGGCAAGCCGGGATTTATTTGTGTTCACACAGGTCGGAAGTACAACCACACGGCTGGGACATCTCGACCTACTCCAGACTTCCGCTTGTTGCGAAGAAAAAATCATCGAATCGAAATTCAAAGTCTCAAGCGAGGGTATCTATCCTAGCAAAAGTTTTCTCCTTTCCCTTCGCATCGTGCCATTCCTCCCTTCCTCCCTCTCCTTTCCCTGAAGAGAGCCGTCCCGCGTGCACACCACCACAATTGACCCCTGGTCGTGGAGAAGCAGCCACCTTGGCAGGCACATCAAAAGTTTATATCCTGCATCCTGACAGCCAGAAGAGAAAACAACATGATTGACAGCGCGCATCACTGCAGCGCCACCAAATTTTCCTACTCGTATCACCGATCTTCACTCCGTCTAACATCTCCGTTTTCGCGACGACTACCGGAAAGCACGTTTGTGAATCGTGACACCTCACCAAGTCCACGCAATGGGCGTCTCCGGCACATCTTTCTCAGCCTTGTAGTACAACAACAGCATCAATTCATGCAGGTCCAGGCGCGAAAGCCTGGCTCTCGGGTTCAGCCATGTACTACGACATGATGCACATCGCAATGATCACACAGCCATGCCATACACCGATGCCTTTGTGAGCACACTGCGCCCGCGAATCTGCACGCTGATTCCGACACACATGCGCACCTTCTCCTCTTTGCTCGGTGTTTCCCGCCCGCCAGCAGCGGCAGCGGAGGGTTTTCCACCTTGTGCCTGAGATGTGGGCGGTGGCTTCTGCACCTTTCCACTGCCTCCTCCGCTCATCAGTCCACCAAACATGCCGCGAGCCTTCTTCTCTTCACGCGCCGCGGCGCCAGATGGCCCGTCTGTGCTATCCCTTGGGTCTGCAGATTCTCGTGTATCCGTCGACTTGAGACTGGCCCTGTCTGCGGCGTCTGTTGAGGAAGGTGATGTCTCAGAGAGCATGATCGGCGATGTGAGCGCTGGGATACCACTTTCGACCTTCATCATGTCGGGCTGCAATGAAGCGCCCGGGTAGAAGTATTCGACCGCCACGTCTCGCGATTCCATAGGAATGTGCTGTGCGACGGCCACGGCAAGCTCGATGATCATGCTCACGCCACCTGCTAGGTCTGGAGGCGCCGGGTCTGTGAGCAGCAAGGACATGTCGCCGACCATCTTCTCATTCAGCATCTCCACAAGTCGTGTGTAATGCTGTGATGCGGAAGGATCGCGCAGGCGCTCTTGCAGACCGTCAATTGTCGTCATGCGCCAGTTCACAAGCTTTGCGTTCAGTGCTTCCTCTTCCTCGCCGGATTGGAATGGTGGGCAGTATTTCCGCACATTGTGCCAGACCTCCTTCAAGTCCCTGCTCAGGCCAAGCTCGAGACTTGGGTGGAAGTACATGTCGAACAGGTTTGAGACGAGCCAGTGCGACATGTATGCCTTGCCCACAGCTGTCATCTCTTGCTTGCCAGTGAGGATAGCATCCTTGTTCACTCCTCTCTGCAAGAAATCTGGTATCGTCTTCCAGCTCTTCCTTATGCTGAACGCTAATTGTGAGATCAGTCCATCGAGACGTGAGAATCGTGCTGCGTATTCTGAGTCGTCAAGTGATGTTCGCGATGCTGCCAATCTCTGATGTGCGAGGGTGTTCTGCAATGAGTGTACTTGTGCTTCCTTCTCGAAGTAGTACTTCTTAACTTTCTGATACTTCTCGCCTGTTGCCTCCGTTAGACGTGTCATCATGTGTTCTATATGGATTGAAAACTCACGAAGTTCCTTGTACTCTTTCTGCAGTTGCAAGTAGCTGGCGGCTTCCTCATCAACGAGCTCGACTGGCGCCATCTGAGCTTCTGGTGCAGGACTGTCCCGTCCTTTCTGACCACCAGCAGCCGCTACCGCAGCAGCAGTTTGTCCTCTGAACGGGGCTCCTTGCGAACCTGCCGGCACCACATTAGCTCCGTACGCGGCGACTCCTTGCTTGTGCGGCGGCACTGGGGGCGGGGCTTGCATACCGGAGCTCTCTCTGGATCCTGCCGACTTCTCTTGTCCGACAGAGCGGATGGTGTTATTGCCTTGGGAGCGGCTTGATTGAGGCATTGAGTCGAGCGAAGACTGTGCGGACTCGGTAGTCGAAGGAGGTTGCGGCGAGGGCGGAGGCAAGGGAGCTTTCTGCGCGTTCGCTGAGGGACCTGCAGGGACGAGCGGTGAGGGTGGGGCTTCGAGTGAAGCACCACGTGCAGGCGCTTGCAAGAAGAGTGCGTTGTTTGCGTCTTGTCTTTGCTCGTGTGAGCCACCTGGAGGACCTTGTGGTTGAGAGGGCGGCCTGTTGTACTTCTCTAAAGATGCTCGGCCAGGACCGGGCTGTGGGTAGTGTAGCTCTGACTGGGTAGGTGGCCCGGAAGGTATGCGGCTGTGCTGTGAGTATGCCGGCGGCTGCTGTGAGTAAGAATAGCGCGCTGCGTCGTCAGGTGAGTTGTGGTATGGAGTGCCTGGAGCTGCTTCCTCTTCGCCCGGCTGGTATGCGTGAACGAACGAGTCTTGCTGCTCCCGTGCTTCTTGGTCCTGGTACCAGCTCTGAGCGACAGGACTGCGAGGGTCGACTTGCGTGGGCTGTCCCTGAGGAGCAAAGTCGCCTGTCTGGACACGCGTGAGCTGTGACCTCGGGTCCTTGTAGTATGCTTGAGGCGGAGCTGGCTGCTGTGAGTAGCGGTGCTCCCTCTCGTACTGCGGCTCCTTGGCAGGCGGCGGCGGAGGGGCGTCGTAGCGCTGCTGGGCGTAGACGTTGTGCTGGGCGTGCGAGTCCTCGTCCTCCTCGGCGTGCGTGTTCAGCAGAATCTGGCTCGAGTTTGCAGACCGTCTGTAGGGCGAGCGGCCGTCAATGGGACCCTGCGATGGGCCTTGCTTGGTGTAGAAGTGCTCCGGCACCTGCGACTCCCTCTTCTTGCTCACCGACAGCGATCTGCCAAGTCCTGCGTGTTTGCTCGCAGCAGCAGCAGCAGAGGCGTCGTGGCTGGCCTTGCTCGAGTGTCCGAAGCCTAGCTTGTCCCTGAAGCCGCGCTTCTCCTTCTCTTGCGGCACCGGCTGCGGCGTGCCTTGCCCTTGATTGTTGAAGTAGACGGAGCTCCTGTTCTCCAGCGCTCTCTGCTGCAGCTCTTCTTGCGTGATGCCGCCTTCGACGATGGGTCGCGGGGCAAATTGGCCGGAGCTCTGGCGCAGACTGGGCGACCGCTCGATGGTGCTCTGGCTCGCGGAAGCTGGGTATGGATTTTGCGCAGCTTGTGGGTAGCCTGGCGACGGTGCCCGTTGGTGTGCTGTGGTGGTGTTTGTTGTCAGTCTATTGGTCTCTTGTACACACTTCCGTTCTCGGCTTCATTGTCCACTCTTAGCAGCCAACCAGCCTTGCGCCGCACACATGCAAGACGACGCTCTGCAGCCCCAGCTGACCAAGGCGTTGCCCTCTCTCGCTCCAGCAGGTGCATGCGCAGTCGTCGTGTTCTGTTGCTGTTGCCCTAGTGTTCGAGCGTGCAGTCAGAGGGCGCGCGGCGGTGTAAGCTGTCTTTGAGGGGTGAAGATTCAATCAACGGACAACGAACGGCTTCAGCGTACCTCCTGCTGGAACTGGTCCCTGATATGAGTCCGAAGGCTGCGGCTTCGACTTTGAAGAACCTCCAAAGAGCTTTGCTTTCATCTCAAGTGCAGAGCCTGAACGCTCTCTGAACGCTCTCTGAACGCTCCCTCGGTGGTGGTGCGGTCTCGCGATGCTTTTCAGGTGCTTCTAAGAATAAGCCGAGCCACGCTGTGGGCCTGAAACTGCCACAAGGGAAAAGATCGTTGTCACGGAGGCCACCATGAATGGCGCGCCGGTGTATATCAAAATATCAATTAATGCCAGAGTGTTATTATCGATGTCGTCGAAAGAAGCGACGCACAGCTTGCTTGCAGCTGTGTAGGCCGAGTCGCCTCGCAAGGGTTCGCGAGTAGGTGTTGTATGCGACTTATGGGGGCTTCGCTGGAAAGTCGTAGCGAAAGAGGCGTCAGAAAGTACGAGTGAGCAGAGCATGGCGTGCGTGAGTGAGCATGACCTCTGCCATATACAAAGCTACATTTCAAGCTGGATGCACACTGATCATCTCATTGCCTCCGCCGGTCCCCAGCTGCCTGCTACTATGGCACTGTGCATGATGATAGATGCGCTCTCGGATTTGCCCATCGTAAGCACATGCTGGCCAGTTCGCCCTCGCGCGAACCCTTCGTGCAGACCATCTGCATCGCATCTTGCCTGATCGAGTTGTCCCAGTCTGACCCGACAAAGCAAAGGTCCATCCTTTGAGGCTGAGCCTCCCGTCCTAGCTCCGACCACAGCTTTCTTCAGGGACCTGAGCAGCGGAGATCTCCTAGCAAGATCTGAAGCTCATAGCCTCTTGCTCAGACATTTCAGAGTCAGGAGCCTCCATCAAGCAGTATCGTATGTCACTGGTGTTTGATCTGCACAGATCATCCTCATGAAGTGCTTGACTTGCCCACTGCAGCTTGCTCTGTTTCCAGCTGCTATTTTTGGCCCTCGCTAAGCACGCGGGTCAAGTGGAGCAGAAGCTGAACAGGCAGGGGCCACCCAAGTCAGCTTCTTGCCAAGTCGTCCGTACCTGCCTGCTCACCTCCAAATTTCCAGCCTGATCAAAGGTCTTTGACCGGTGGACTGGTGAGAGCGTTGCTGGATCGATGGCAGATCTTAATGGATACGACTGGGCCGCCGCCAGAACTCCAATACCCGTATACTGAGACTTGTGGCGTGCTTAAAGACAATAGATTATGACATCAGGCCCAAGGTCAAAGTGACCTGGTCAATCGGCGTAAGACATTCAAAGGCATGCTATTCTTGACATCCCTTCCCCATACTTATAATGGCACGTGCTACTTATGTCACTCATTGTGCGTGCGGAACGCACTTCCTTCGTATCAAGTATTTGTGCTACTGCGACAGATCAAGTCATTAGGACGTTGCTCTTCAAGCCCGACATTTGGACGATATCTGAACACAGGCCGCGTCTAACAGAAACACAATCCGGTCACGAACCCAATCTTCTTGTCTTCTCCAGTCTGATCAGAGGGCAACATCCAAGATGAAGCTGACCAACATCCATAACTTCATTGCTCTAAGTGCACTCCATACAGTGGCAGCTCAACAATTCAAGGGCTATGTCGTCTCGTCTCTCAGTTCAGCAACCCACTACGGCACACCCGGATCCACTACGCCCTCAATAAGCCGTGTTCGTCGCCAGGCATCGGTGGACCCGTACTATCACCAAATTACCTTTGGGGTCCACGACAGACAGCCTGCAACCAACACGGAGACGCGCTGTGAGGCGTGGTGGGCAACAGATGCTGCTGTTCCTGAGTGGGCATCATGCGAAGACCCATCTTTCGAATTCCAGATGCTCAATTGGACGGCTGTGGACAACTTTATCCTCGACGTCAAGCATAGCTATCAAGATCCAGCGTGAGTTCGCCTGCTTGATGTAAGGTACCCAAGGCTAATGCACATATCGCAGGATTGGACCTCCAGGAATGGATGTCGTGACGACCTGGGGAAAGGCGGAGTTTGCTGTGCCTGAGAGCTTAGAGTGCGTCAAAGGCTCAATGCCATTTGAGCAGTATTGCGGCCTGGTGGAAGATACGATTGAGCTGCCAATCTATCAGGCTATAGCGTAGTAGAAATCTTCAATCTGTGGCAATATGCGGCGGATCAAAGGTTGCTTGCAGTGCTATCGTCCATGTCCTAGTCGGGCCTGAATGTACAGCTTGATCGCAAGAGCTTAGCCCAATTGATATATGGGGAAAAGAGAATGCGAGGCGGCGATGATCAACGCATAAGAGGAGACTAGATGCCAAACCGAAAGATGATACGGAATACGAGAGTCCGTGTTATGTACCCTCGTATTCTGAATTCAGAGAAACGTGCCAAACGCCACGCTTGTGTCTGTTCCTGTCCAAGATTTGTTTCCAGTTTTCCTGCACGTCAAATTTCGATGACGGATCATCTTGACGCTATCATTGACCATTTAGGGAACATGTATTTTTGCTTGATGACATAAGTGAGATCAGACGGATCCGCGCCTTCCCTCGCAAGTCAGATCCACTCGGACTGCCGTGGAAAGGGAGCGGTGACGCAGCCACTTCGGCGCCGTTGCTGTGTTGCATGCTCACGCGGGAATGAACGTACAGCAAGCATTTTCACGCCTTTGATGCATCCTCAGAATTCTGCAATTTTTGATTATTCTTATCTCTTCTTCAGACCTTCCTGCACACATCTTCGATTCTCTACTTCCTCGCTGCTTCAGGTCGTGCCGTTGCCACGCCCAATTTTCCTTCATCATCTATAGTGACTGATCACGCGAAGATGCCAAACATGAACACCGCATACCCTCACTGGCAGCAGCCTGGCAGTCCACAAGACGTACGAGACCGACAGATAATCAATTCTGACAGCGAAGATGGCGAGGACTTCTTGGCCACCGAGGGGGAAGAAGCTGAGGACAATGCCTCCATTGTTGGCATCTCGATTTCAAAGACTCAGTCCCGATTGAAGTCTCCAACCACTCCACGAGCCGAGAAGGTGGCAGCTATGGATGGACAACCGGACTTCTTCCACCGAGGGTTCGATGCCATGGAGCCGCTAGAGGAACTGCCAGCTCGGGACATTTCACCACCCGAGCGACAAGCACCATCGACGACACAGTCACGGAAGCAAAGTCCGCCTTTTGGGGATCCGCGACAATCTAGCAATCATCCGAGTCCGCCTGCAGGCCCATCATTACCGTCTCCATGGCGGGCCGGTCCGAAGACCTTTGAACGTCAAAGTGAGACCAGCAATATCCTAGGCTCGGTGTTCCGAAAGAGAAGCTCATCCGGTCCCGAGAAGAGAGCGAAGTTGCCACTTCCACTGCCTAATTTTCGCATCTTCGGAACAAGCGGCGAAAAGGGCGAGTCTAGGAAAGCCAGAGGTCATGACCAACCACATGCTGCAGGTTCAAGACCTCGCCTCGACGGGGCTGTCTCCAGTCGAGATACATCGGATGGTTTGGGGCCCAAGCCGAGTGTGCAGTTTGACAGCAGCAAACAGAGCAGCCAGCTTGAGCTACCTACTACTCCCTCGGTCGATCCTAGTTCTGAGCTATCGTCCTTCAGAGCGGCTGGGAAATCCCACTCCAGGCCGCCCATGGGCTTAAGACGAGCAACATCCGATCAATCACTGTACTTGGCTAGGACGCTTTCCAAAGCTTCGTCCCTTGGAGATGATTCGCGCTTCGAAAACGTCAACGAGCAGATCAATGTCAGACTGAAGGCGATCCGTGATAGCTGGCAAGACTCAAATCTTCGTCGCACTCTTCCAAGTCTACCAAAGCCACCATCGATCTTCAGTGCGACGAGGACTGATCTCACAACCCAAGGCGAGACACCGCGAAATTCGCAGTCAGTACTACTTCCGAATGGCCTCGAGAGTCGGGCCAGCAATTCTCGGTCGCCCAATCCCACAATCTATAGCAAGAAGATGGCAAGCAAGTCCGTACCAAGCTCAGCCGATCATCCAATCTTCACTGAAGCATTGGATGATCTGGTGGGAGACATTGTTGTTCTCGGCGGCTACCGAGGTTCCATACTCCGTGAAGCGCAGCCACCACATCGGCGAGTCTGGCTACCATTGTTCAAAGCAGGTCTGAACATCCGTAAAGTCGATTTGGAAGTGGACTTTGATGACGAAACTCGAGCCATGGAGAAGGTCCAGCCTGATGGAATGTTGACGCACATTGGGCCGGTAGACATCAGCAGGCGTCTGCTCAAACGATTGCGCAATAGTGAGAATGCGAGACAGGGACGACTTCGTGTTCACGAGTATGGCTACGACTGGAGACTTTCACCTCACAGGTTGAGCCAGCAGCTTCTGTCTTTCCTCGCGCAGCTACCTAGCAATTCAAGTGACACACGAACTGTTGGGCGTGGTGCTGTTGTGATCGCGCATTCACTCGGAGGTCTTATTACTCGTTGGGCTGTGAATGCACGGCCGGACTTGTTCGCTGGAGTCGTCTACGCTGGAGTACCAGATACATGTGTGAACATATTAGGTCAGTTTAGTCTACGCAAAGTGTTTTGAGATGCAAGCCTTGCAGTCTTCAAGCCTTAGAACAGTGCTGGGCACGCAAGACTGACAATTCTCAACCAGGACCACTACGGAATGGCGATCCAGTTCTCATGAGCTCTCGAGTTCTTACGGCGCAGGTCAATTTGTCAATACGAACAAGCATTCTCCTACTACCATTGGACGGAAAATGCTTCATTGACAAAGACACAAACGAAGAATATCCAGTCGATTTCTATGATGTCAACGATTGGTTGTGAGTGATTCCTGGAGATTGATGTTGTCAAAGCTAACTCATTTACGTAGAGTTCGCGCCGCCGATTCCGTTGCTGAGTCGAATACCGCGTGCTAACGTACTTCCATCTAGGATCAAGTACAGATTCTCGCCCTGCACCGACCCGCCTCTCCCAGCTTTGCCCGTCGCGGGCAAGCCGAACGGCCTACTCAATACTGTTGCCAACATCATGCCCGATGTCTTGGTCAACTCTCTACTCAGCCGCCGCGACTCCTCCATCACACGGAGCAATGACACCACGATAAACGACAGAGCTGAGGCTGCGATATCTGAAGCAAAACAGACACACGCTGACGTCCACGCTGATCCCATGCCTAACTCTGGAATGGCACCTCAGATGGGGCCTTCAAGTGCAGATGAGCGAAGCTCAGAGCCGCCACTGGGCATTTCAATATCACGCGAAGCAGCGGTCGCATATCTGGCTCGAACCTTACCAGAGATCAAACGCTTCCGGCTAGAGCTTGCGCACGATGCTTCGATACAAGCACAGAATGCCTACCCACCCCTGGCAGTCATCTATGGCAAGACTGAGCCCACCGTATATGGCGCACGCGTACATGGAAGAGATGGAATAGCTCGCTCAGATGCGTATTCCTCGCTGTCTTTTCGGAGTGGTGACGGAGTTGTCCTATCTAAGAGCGCTCAGCTACCGCAAGGCTACAGAGCCGCCAGGGGCGGTGTCATTGCTAGTGAGCGTGGCCACGTCACACTCCTTTCAGACCTTGAAGCCGTTGGTCGTAGTCTCTTAGCACTTTCGAAAGCTCGGAAAGCTGGCGTTGGGCTCGGAACGGACTCTGCGCTTTGAGATTTACAGTTCTAGAGAAGGTTGTGCTTCGGAAGCAGTCGAACTGGCAGGAATTGTACTGTTCATTGCTGTCTGGGGCCCTTTTCCGATGGCATATATCCCATCTCAGGTGGTTCTTTCCACGAGTGAGCTCAGTACTAGCTACCTAGGCTATTTTAATGTCTACGCAGCCACAAGTCACGTGCTGTGCAGCATATGACAAATTCGTGGTTGGGGCTTCGAGAATGATTCCTCTCAGCTCGACGGATGGAAACAATACAGCTATATCACAACTATGAAGGCAATCGAAGCTTGAGAGAGTCACCGCTGTTCCTGTTCTCGTTCTGTCAGAGTCAAAGGGCAGTCGGCGCCTTTCTGGGATTGACATGTAGATTGCTGAAAGACTGTTCCGTGTGATGGGAAGAGATGAATTCGCCTGTGCACCATTTGTGGTGCTGCAGGGACTGATTCAATGCCAAAGGCCGCTGATCGTGAAGCCCAAAGTTTTGCAATGTTGTGAATCTGTCCCAAGTGCGGCCCGCACGTTTCTCTGTGAATTTATTCAATACCATCAACTTTTAATGCGAAATTGGAGCATCTTACCTGTTCTGGTGGTGAATTCGGAAAGAAATAATGTTACTGGCTGGCTGTCGAGAGATAAGGATGCATCTTGAGCGACAGGGGTCCGCGTCAGGCTCGCGAAGCGGAAGACGGAGCTTCACGAATGCACAATTCTTCATCGAGATCAGACCCTATCGAATCTGATCCATCAGCATTGCATGTTCTGATTGCTCGCGCAATGACAGGACGTCCGTCGCTCATTCAGTCTTCGGGCCCTGATCAGTGAAGCACACCGAAACGTTTGAAAAGCATGGCAATCGAACTGAATGGACGGCCTCGCGTGTGGGGTGTAGCGAGGCTAGTCCAATGCCTGCAAAAGGACTGCAGATATCAGGTGTTTCCACAAGTCCCATTGCTTGGGTACCCGGTACCTGATAAATAGTATCAGTTGCTCAGTACCGACTCTCACTGACTTCAACCGTTCGATGATGCTTCAGAGATGAGGGAGACATGTGCCTGGAAAGCTTGATGAGCCAGGCCAATTGGCAAGGCACATGAACGTATTCACTGTATCTGTTGGCATCTGTTATCGAACGCACATAGCCGGAGGTAAAGTGAACCAACATGCAGAATCCTCCGCCAGTTCCAATCATGTACGTCGATTCTAAATCCTTGACACAAGTCATGGTACTAATGATTTTTGTAGGGAGGAGGATTCAGATTTTGACGAATCTGAGATATGCTGTGAGGCCTGCGAACCTGAGGACCAGGCTGTTGATGTGCCTCTGCATTTCTGTCATGCTTGCGACGTGGTTCTGTGCGAACGTTGCTGGAAGGTGCAATTGCAACATCGCAGGGCAGGCAAGAATGGGAAATCCATGGCCATCCACGAAAAAGCAAACCCCTGGGTAGCCCGACAGATCCAGAAGATCCTATGTCCACCCACCGACCTAGTCTCTTATGCCAGGTTATGCGCTGCAGATGAGAGTACCTCTTGGTTCGGCATCGATCGTGGTGGGACACGGCCTAATGATCCTTTGTATCTGAAGGACACTGGTCGATATGCAGAGCTCATGGCCCAGACGAAAGATGACAACTCGGTCAGGTTCTCTTGGAATTCTGATGTTGGAGATCTTACCGCCGTCACTACTCGTGACAATAGAACGCCGAGTCTGGTTTCATTTGTTGGGCAATCTGGTGCGGGCAAAAGCACCTTGATCACCTTACTGTCCACTTTTAAGGGAGGAGCAGACCGAGCCTCTCTATCAACACCTGTCATTGGTATGACAGGCAAAGATGTGCCCACCTCGGAAGACGTGCATCTATATCCGGACCCAGCTTCGGTGAAGTTTCAACTTGATATTTGATGACGCCGGCTAATTCTGATCAGGTCTATTCTGCCACACCGATGCTGTATGCCGACTGCGAAGGGCTTGACGGTGGAGAGCGCGAGCCCATCGGAACTCGTTTCAGGAAAGCAAGACCATCCTCGCCAGATGCACGCGTCCGAGAATCAGCAGATCATCCATTATATGTATCCTCTAGGGAACTTCTCTGGGCTTCCGAGGATCCTTCAAGACGAACGAGGGATTTCGCTGTCGCAAATCTGTATCCTCGGCTGCTCTTCAGCTTCTCTGACACGGTCGTCTTTGTCCTTCGCAATCCTCGAGTAGTGGAGTCCGTGTTTACACTTCTATTAGAGTGGGCGTCGGCGGCTCTTGAGTCAGCTTCCAACCAACCAGTCCTGCCGGCCGCGATCATTGCACTCAATGCCACAGAAATCAATGTGGATCCATTACAGTGGGTGGTAAGCTCCTTCCTCTGGCTGGCTCCAAATGTCATGCTGTACTGACGAGCCGCAGAGTCTTGAGAGCTTGCAGTGATCTGCTCAAAGCACGGCATCTGACTGCTGGTTATCTTTCAAGCGGAAAGGCCATTGAATCTTTGAACCTTGGACACGAGAGAATTGTGCACTGACGCTACAACACAGGACGTTGAGCACTCCACCCGTAATTTGCTAGACTCACTCGCTGGTACTATCACCGAGAACCCAACATTCAAGAAGCACGTTGAGTATTGGATGATGCGTAACAAACGGATTGAGAATCTGGAACAGCTCGTCCTTTGCTATTTTAGTTCCATCGAGGTCAGTGGGACCCCATAGTCCAGCGAAGGTAGTGATCTGATATTCCTGCAGATCGTACGAATCCCCGGAAACGGCCGTCCTCAGCTCCTGCAAATTCAGGTGGAAAAGCTCTACAATGCTATCAGCCTAGGGTGTGATCGAGCAAGGGAGCGCAAGCTCTCGCTACGCATGCTTCTCAATGCAGGTCAGTATCATCCCGTGCTTTGCCGACTTCTTCGAAATGGTCCTAACATTAATCATAGGCGAGATGCAATCCTACCTACAACATGCCTTCGATCACTTCAGTCATACTCTTGACGAAGCCTTCGACTTTGTCCGGGCATCTCTGTCCAATTCTCCAATCCCTTTAGATTTTGGCGGTAACATTCTACGCCTTGCTCTGAATGTAATGGAGTACAAATCCCAATCGAAGCAGCGAGTCGAAGCCCGGGAACTGTTCCGGGAGTTGGGTCGCATGGTCGCTTCATGTATTATGCTTGAGTAAGTAGCCGGCCACTTCGCACGAAGGGTCATGCAAGGCCAAACCTGCAGACAAATCACTGGATCTTAGAGCACGTGAAGGCTATCTTAGGTGACTCAAAATCACCTCAAGATGCCGAAGTGTGCTATAACATCCTAGACGAATGTGTTCTGACACTTCATACCTGCTAGATGTATGCTGACACTTGTCAAGCTCAGTCCGCCATGAAATCCGCGGCAATGCGGAGCGTATATTTCCCGAATATCTCGATCATGTCCATACGTAAGTCATTCGTGTTCCACTCCGTGCTTAAGGAATGTAATTGGCTGTCTACCGAAGGCATGCGACTTACGAGGCATCAAGACTGCGATGTACCTTTGTCCCGTGCTTTACAAGGCTAACGTAGAAGTCTGTGACCAGAGCGCTTGAGGATTTCTGCAATCATCATTGGCCATGCGAATTCACCATCACGGTTGGCGAATACGCTCAAAGGATGCAACATATGCATGTCATAGCCTTTCAGCGCAACCTACACGTCTTGAGTCAACGAGCACGATGCTGTAACACACGATCCGGTCATGGAAAGGGCCACCAGAGTCGCAAAGGCATCGTTTTCTCTGCGGGCGACTATCAATCGGCGTTTAGCTACGATTCCTATCGTGAAGTCTTTGAAGCTGACATTTACCGACACTTGGAATTCTTGATGAAGCTTTTGGAGAACCGTACCCGCAGAGGAGAGGACGACATTGCTGCCGCGAACAGCATCCATCGTGAAGAGACGCTCAGATCGTTCTATGCCAACGTGTTTCAGGATGAGGGAAATGCCACATTCACTCATTCCCACAGCGTTTGTCTGGGTACGTCTGTTCTTAGATCCATGTTAGCGAGATGCAAGCATGCAGGTGATCAGTCTAATACATGAGTAGGCTGTTTGTTTGAGAGACCTGAGCACACCTTACCTTGTGGCCATATGCTCTGTTCGGTCTGTGTCCGCTCGTACGGCGAGTGCAAGAACGACTTACTCGTAGAGATGCATCACTGTCCGCTGGAATTCGATGCGCCACCCTTGCGAGAGCCAATTGCCGTTTATATGAAGCCAGATGCTGCGAGCTCCCGGGTCCTATCGCTTGACCACGGAGGTGTGAGGTCGCTAGTCCAATTGGAGATCTTGAGATTACTTGAGGAACAGTGGTTTGGCAAGCTCTCAATTCGCTGCTTCTTCGATCTTATCGTAGGCAGTGGCACTGGAGGCGTTATTGCGCTCGGCCTGACTACACGCGGCTGGTCTGTGAAGAAGTGTATATTTCACGTGGAACGCATCCTTAAGCAAGCATTGAACAAGCGGACTGGCCGCAACCTACCCGGTATTGGACGCTTACTGGAGACTGCCAGTAAAGAGAAGTATGATACATTCGGGCTGGAGAGGGCTCTGAAAGAAGCATTTGGGGAGCACGACACGCTTTTTGGTTCCCTGGACGCTCGGGACTCGCCCGCATCAACCAGCGATGTGGCCGTACTCGCAAGCAGTGCAATAGGTACACCTACTCTACTTGCTAGCTACAACCGCAGATGCCTTGATCCATTGCCTGTAAGTGCTGCCTTGATTCTGTTCACGCACTTTCAGTCTCAGGCTTGTAGCGCTAACACTACTTCAGTATGCGTTCCTCCGCCCAGATAGACCCGAGCAAGAAATGAAGCTATGGGAAGCCGCAAGGGCGACAATGGCGACTCCTCGACTCTTCAAGCCATTCTATCATGATCCCACGAAGCAGATATACTGCGCTGCTACAGCGGAGCATCTCAACCCGATATATATAGCAGACTCAGAGCGGCGAATCTTTAAGCAAGATCTGCAGTGCCCTGAAGCCCCAGATCTTATGGTCAGTCTCGGAGCGGGAGTTGAGGAAGCGTTGGTGAACCACTCCAGTTGCTCCTCATCTATGGTGTCAGAATTCCCACCCAAGTGTGCCTGCACTACCGTCGACAGCAGCAGTCTGCGGAAACGGCCAAAACGACAACCCTCCTTTGCATCATGTCAAACTACGTCGGACGCGTTTGTTCACGACTTCCCTTCGTCCGATAGCTCCCATCTTCGCTTCGTTCGTTTCAATCCTCCTGCGAATACGAAACTGCCGCGCAGTGACGACCTGGACGAGTTAGAAGCTCTAAGCACTTCCGCATCTGGCCTTATCGACAAGACAGAGGTTCGGAGACTCGCTGCAAAGCTTCTGGCGACCCTTTTCTACTACGAGCCGGTTGGCGACTTGGCACAGCAAGCCAATGGGGCATGGATGTCGACGGGAATGATACGTTGTCGAATTCCGAACGATACCCATGAAATGACCGCACTTGGCGCTCTCATGCGAAAGAAGAACACTGTCAAATTCATCATTCGTGCCGAGAGCGGAAAGGTCCTGGCCCTTGAAGTGGAAGACGACGTCATGGCAGACATGATTGACGGCAAATTCACGCTTCCGCCTATCGAGATCGATGTGCCACAGCGATCCACGAACCTGGACATGATGTTGTCTTTCGACCGCACAGATCACAATTCCATCAGCGGCTTCCCTCGTGCTTTAGGAAACATGGGCAACAAGACCAACCGCCACCGGATTGCTCTCAGTAGTCAGCGGTCTGACCATGGGTCCACTAAGTCTTCACTCCGATCGCGATCAACAGCGCAATCGTGGCAACCTCCGGCGCCTGTGCGGAAGGCATCTCCTGCGCCATTGGATGGTGTGTCGTTCTCTCCTCTTGCGGCCGGTGTTGGGGCCGGGGCACGTGGCGGACGCCGTCGTGGCTCAGAAGGCACTCATACCTCGCCTGTACTTGCTGCCAATCCTAGCGTGCCGCAAGATAATGAGGCCTCAATGGGCTCTAAACGCGATCGACTGATACCGTCAGAACAATCGACTCGTGGTACGGAACACGACCTAGCTCGATCACCTAATTTCAGTTCGGGTCCTTTTGCAACAGAGTATATAGCAAAGGGTCAAATTGGCTCTTCGGCTTCCAGCTCGGTTTCGCGTATCGATCCACGCGATGTAGTCAGAAGTGTTAAGCTGATGAGTACGGCCGAGTCGAAGGGCCGCCCAATGGACATTGAGTTCGGTGGTGAGGATGATGATGGAATGGGTGGCGGCGGTAACGGCTCTTTGAAAGCTATGGACGATACAAGAGCGTCCTTGGAATCCCTGAGGCTTGACATTGAGACGAGGCGTAGTGGAGAGTCTATTCAGCAGCTGGAACAGAGGCTTAGACAACTGGAGAGAATAATCAGGAGCAAGGAAAGGATCAACGCTGAGAGTATACGCGACAGCCTGAAGGATGAGATCTTTGTTGGAAGAGCCGCAGGTAAGACTAAGGACACTCGGTAGACTTTTGCGGCGAGAACCTCGTTTGAGATACCCTATCGATCTCAGTTTAACTTTCAGCTTGAGGCTTGGATTAGGTCTGAGGCAAGCCTCACGGGACCGACGCTATCACAGTCGGATCGTATATCTATCTCAGGTGAGAAGCTGACGGATGAGGCTTATGATTTCCTACCCCTCCGTTCTGTGTGATTTCATGACTAAAGTAACGCTGGGTCTTGATTGTCGCATACTCTCGGGCAACTTGCTCTGAAGGTCACTGGGCCCCGGGGAGCGATGTCAGAACATGAGCTTAGTATTCAATGAAGATCCTGTTACCTGCGAGGACATTTTCTTCTAACTCGCAGTATCCCCGAAAATGTACTGATCACTTCCATGCTCGTGACAGCTTGCCAAGAAAAGGGTTGTGGCGGTGGCTGTGGTGTCGGCACCCCCGTTCAGTCTTCCTCGGTCCTCTGCAAGACACAACAACCTCATTTCCAGTACTGTAGTACGTCGCGCGCGGCTGAAAGCTGCCTTGCACTAAGACCATAGTTTCAATCACTTACAGGAGCCTGCTCAGCCTGAACGCTATATGTCTTGACTCGCGGTCACTGACCGTGGCAAAGGCTGTGAGCGAAAGGCGACACCGGCAACATTCTGGCTTGCCAACGATATAGCTGGTCTGTTCAGCGTGCAATGCTTGCATGCTCGAGAGTCTGAATTAAAACAGCGCTGCCAAAACATTCTCGCAATTCTTGTGTTGGCACTTGATCAGGCCTCCATCCGTCGTCCAGCCACCCCAATCGGATAGAATCAAACACCCTCTGCTGAGAGCTGTCTTTGCGAGCCTCTCAATTGGAATCAATTCTGGATCAGCACCCTGAACAGACTGGTATGACTGGCCTCGACTTTCAGGACGACAAGAGCTACACGTTGTGCGAAGATGACGAGTCCGATTATGAAGTCATACACGATCCATCAAAAACCGCTACCAAACTAGTGGTCAGACAGAAGGCGTGCGATGAGCAGCCTGAAGTATCTGTGGAATTGCTCAGTACAACGCAGAGCGATGGGGTCGTTGTGTCGATCAAGCCACCGAGGATATCTTTGAGACCAAATGGTTGCATACATCATGTTCCATGCGACATCGTTCTCGCCATCGATGTTTCCGGCTCTATGAGCGCTGAGGCACCACCGCCTGTCGAGAATCCTGACGATGCTGAGCGGAACGGTCTCACGGTCCTCGACCTTGTCAAACATGCTGCGCGCACCATCTTAGAGACACTGGACGACACAGATAGGCTTGCGATCGTGACATTCAGCACTGAGGCAACGCTTGTCCAGCCACTGTTACCAATGACATTGGAGAATAAGGCTATAGCGGCAGCGAACATCGACGCATTACAACCCGATAGTATGACGAACCTCTGGCATGGCATTTTAGAGTCCATCAAAGCCTTTGATGGTGACGAGAGATCGAATTGTGTACCTGCGATCATGGTATTGACGGATGGGTTGCCGAATCATATGTGCCCGAACCAAGGCTATGTGCGAAAGATACGTTCTTACAAGCTTCCGGCTTCCCTTCATACGTTTGGATTCGGGTTCTCCCTACGATCCGGTCTGCTCAAGTCAATTGCTGAGGTCGGAGGTGGAAATTATGGTGAATTTGTACTCACTTCTCGGCATTCACTGACTAATGGATTACTACAGCATTCATTCCCGATGCAGGTATGCTCGGCACAGTCTTTATCCACGCTGTAGCCAATTTGCAGTCGACGTTTGCAACAAATGTCCAACTTACCCTGACTATGCCCAATCAATACGCGCTTGTGGAGACGATGGGTTCTTCGGTCCATCGCTTCGCTGATTCTGGCAATGGCCCCGTGGATGCCGAGATGGACGCAAGTAGATATCCATTCAGCTCTCGTGTGCATGGGAAGCACATCGGCAGAAAAGAGCGACCCGAAACGGCTGCACTTGTCGTTCACATTGGCAGCTTGCAATACGGCCAATCACGGGATATTGTCCTCAAATTCAGCCACAAAGCGTCAGGCTCTCACACGAAGACCATGCAGTGCAAGCTGACCGGACGGCCGGTGGACGGGACGATACTCGACAATGTTGTGGACAGGACTGTCGAGATTGCCCGAGCAAGAACCATGGACATCGCGTATCATGAATTACGAGCCGACATCTGCGCCTTACTGGGCTCCTTCTTTCCCTTGAACTCACTTGAAGAGCGTCAAGTCACATCAGAAATCTCCTTAGAAGAGTGCTGTACACGTGTTGAGGCACTGGCTAGGAGCATGAACGAAGATCACAGGCACGACGTGGCTATGAGGTCTCTATGGGACGATCTTGTTGGCCCTCAGCCGAGCGGTCAAATCCGACTCGCACTCTCGTCTGCTGCATACTTTGAGCGATGGGGTAAACACTACCTCCTTTCAATCCTCAATGCGCATCAACAGCAGATCTGCAATAGTTTCAAGGATAATGGACCGCTGCAGTACGGGAAGGACTCTCCTCTGTTCGTGAAATGTCGAGATGATTTGGACCGAGCCTTCGACCACTTACCTCCGCCAGTTCCATCAAAAGCCCCTCGTGTTCGAACAAGCAAGGCCAAGAGCGCAAAGGTGGACATGAGAAGGTATCATCGACGGGATAACCCGTGCTTCGCGGAGCACGCGTTGGTCAAGTTACACGACCACTCCAGCATTGAGGTCCGTCATCTGAGGCCAGGTATGCGTGTGCAGACTGTCGATGGGACTTCTAGCGTGGTAGCAGCAGTTGTGGCGACTAAGGTGTTCAACACGCGACTGCGCGTTGTGGGTAATTTGGCTATCACGGCATGGCATCCTGTCTATCTCGGCGGACGATGGACATTCCCTGAGTTAGAGAGTTCACGCACCGAACTGTACACCGGCTCAATCTATTCAGTCATGTTGGAATGGTCTGAACTTCCGAGCATGCATACCATCGAAGTTTCCGGGTGCTGGGCGGTCACACTAGGGCACGGCGTAGTTGACGGCATATACGATGTCCGCAGTCACAAGTTCTTCGGAAATTACGAGGCAGTTCAGGAGAGTCTTGAGCTTCTGCCAATGGACAGCCAGGAAGTTCTGCATTCCACTGGAGTCAGACGGGACGTTGAGACGGGATTAGCATGTGGTTTCCAGCCGGCACAGCACAGCGCGGGCCTCTGTGTTTGAACAAGAACTCTTCGTCGACGACTTCGGGCCTGTCTGTGCAAATATTGCGGAGGAACTTCTGGTCACGGTGTGGGTCTGTTCGAGGGCTCGGGCTTTGATGTCTCGGCAATGGCAACATAGTTGGATTAATCGATGTCTTTGCTATTGACTGAAGCATCTGCTCAGCCTGACAACAGACTACTCAATCCATAGTTAAACCAGTCAACGCTCAAGGCTTTCCGGAAATCCTCGAGTCATGGAAAGCAATCATTTGCAGCACGTGGGCTGGTAGATTGGTGGCAGAGTACCAGGGATTGCTTGGAGGCAGCATCTCGGCGCCCCTGGTGGGCAAGGTGGACATTGACGCTTGATGAGATTGACAAAGCCAGTGTCTTCGACGGGGCTAGGAGCAGCGACTCCGGAACCAATTGCAATCGCGGCGACGCTGAAGAGGATAGCGTTGAGTTTCATGGTGCTGCTTTTCAGGTTAGAGACGTGGAGAAGGGCCAAGGACAATGGATTGTCCTCACCAGTAACCTGAGGGGTCGACTTAGAGGTGATGTGGAGATTTCCTTTGTCATTCATTAGCACGAATAGAACTTTAACACGTGCTTGGGAAAGGTGTTCTCACTCGAGAGAAGAACTGCGTTCGTGCTTGATATTGAGCTTGTTCTTGCATCCGGGGGCTTCAGTGGTCTTTATGTACACGCTGTATAGTCCTAGTTCGGTTCAGAATCGTCCAAAGACCTGATTTCCTAGACCGCAGAGTGATGCGATGTAACCGTGAACCTTGGTGATCATCCTCAATTCTCGGCAGCGATCACGTTGACACCAAATATCCGCATCTAGACAGCGTGGTGAATTGTGGAGTCCGATTCCGAGCTACTAATGCGCACACCTGGAGACATGGAGGATTATGGGTCCCCCAGCTTTCTGCTGTTGCCAGGCCGTGGAGCAGCAATGAAAGTCTGCAACTGTGACAGACTTGACATTGCCGTTCGCTGATCGATATCAATTTGGCCTGGCCATGACTTCTTCGGAGATTCTACCCGCGATCCTTCATTCCTGGTACCTCGCGCTTCTGTTGTCCATGGACTCTTGGGATGGATAGCTACGTATCATACCACAGACCGAGGAGATTGTTCCACTGGCCAAGCCGCGAACGACACTCCAAAATCGTTGATCCACGCAATTCCAGGAAGTCTTCCAGGTCTAACAGCAGAGGAATTTTATGGTAGATCCAGAGTCAGGCCCGTGGTCTGGTGGTCCATGGAGACAGTTTGGCTCGAATGAGGATCGAAGTCTAGGCGACAAGAATGGGCAAATCAGATAAGATCATCACCGCGAGGAATACCTAAGTGCCCAGACAAGCCAAGTTCTTATTGACAAGTTCTCCAAGCGCTAAATTTTTACCTCTGGGATGTGATACTACGTTCCATACATATCGTATGGGGTCAAACTCCCGAGTAACGTACTTCCCCTGATTAGGCCAAGAGCGGATCATCATCGACTAACGGCTTTCCTATGTCTAGGACACCAGGGGTGGATTGATCAAATGATCAGATAAGATTTCGTCGATCATAGCTGACTGTAGTCAATGGAGTACTCGGCGCCCTAAGCGACGCACTGTACGTGCTTGCAGATCCTTCAAACAATTACACGACCAATTCGAGGAGCTGCATCACGCCGCTAAGCCAAGACGAAGAACTTCTCTGCGTGACGTTGCCTTCTCGCAGGCATGCGATGACGGGTCAACATCAGGAAGCACCGCTGAAGGCCGGTACAGGAGCATCCTGAGTGCTATCGGTGGTCAAAAGATCGCACATAAGGAATAGCATATCGTGTCTGCCATTGTCTAGCAATTGTGGCAGCACCGCTTTGACTCCAGCTATGTCGCCACTTGGCCACGATGCGGTGTACTGACCTTCCTGCCACAGGCCTTCATCCTCAAATTCTCATCAGTTGGTCTTACCTATAGGGGATCGATGCCGAAGACACAAAGGCCCGCTTCCATCATCACTTTCTTGTCAGTTGGTCTTACCTCTGGGGCCTTGACGCCGAAGATACTGAAGGGCGCTTCCATCATCACCCTCTCGTCAGTTTGTCATTTCTCTGGGACCTCGACGCCCAGGATGATTGATCCTTGCTTCCATCATGACACTCTCGCTGGCGCGGTCTTTCTTCTGGATGCCCCATGCTGAGGAATACTGCACAGCAGGAACGACGACGGAGGGACGGATGAGGACGAAGCAGCTCATTACTCGGACGAGGAGTACAGATACACGGCAAAACAGCGGGTGCGCAGGTCAGAAAGCAGAGGGCAGGTCAGAAAGCAGAGAGTAATAATGCGAGAGCCGTGGTGGGATTAAGAAGGGGTGAGCAGATCAGCATGATGCGAGGGCTATGTTTGTTGAAGGCCTTCCGCCTCCAGCACATTCGCCTACTCCAAAGGCGTCGACGCCCAAGTCCATAGAAACGTGACCACGACGTCCACTACCAGCACGAGTCACGGTGGACCAACATTTATGTTACCATAGGCTCACATTGTATAGCCGAGGAACTGGTGAGTCCCTCTTCTCGTTCGAAAATTCGATGTACTTCATTGTCGTTGAGCGAATCCTAGCTTTCTAGGCCATCTAGCCATCTGCGTCAACTTGACACGAGCGCCAACCTGGTTCTTGACTACACTATTCTCCTCCTCTCTCTTCAATCTCTCGGTTGATTTGAATAGTATCATCTCGCGCTCTGGGTGCTCGGGGACGTGCTCTTTGTTGACACCCTTGGCTTCTTTTTTCTTGCTAGGAGCCATGTTGGACTTCCCAGTTGAGCTTTGGCTAATGAGCCTGTGATCACGATGTTTCCTGAGCTTATACACGCCCGTATCACCATCACTAGACGGCACATCTTCAGGACTGTCTCTTTGGTTTGTCCTTTTTCTCCATCCACCTTTTCTCCATCCACCTTTTTCTCCATCCAACACGTACAGGCTAGCATCGCTCGATGGCACGTTTTCAAGACTATCTCCTCAGTCTGTCCCGTTCTTCCATCGCTTCGACAACTGCTCACCACCATCGCTCGACGGCACATCTTCAAGACTATTCCCCGTGGTCAGTCTTGTTCCTCGATCCTTTCGGCAGGCACGGGTCACTGTCACTCGACGGCACATTTACCTTTGTGGTCTGTCTTCGTCTTCTCGAGCGACTGAAGCCTGTCAGCTCAGAGACCGTCATTCGCCATCGCATGGAATTCAGCCGGTCACAGTCCAGCAGCACTCCACGACAGGACTTCATCGTTGTCTTTTTGATCAGACTTTCTCTGGCTCAACGACGTTCTGGCAACGCGTGAGCACGTCATCGCGCACGCCAGGCATCCGTTCAACATGGACAACATCCAACAGCACTCCCACAGGTGACAATTGCGTCGTATTGTGAAGTGCTAAAAGGCGCAGATGTCTAGACTGTTCTGAGAATCAATCTGAGCAAATCTTAGTGTTAAGTCATGTATAGTCATGTATACAAGCTGACCTCGCTTGAGACTGCCACCGCGTACCGCGAGCCTCAATCATCAAGTGGCAAGCCAGCATGGCAGGAACGACGCTTCGACCATCCACCATAGCCCTGCCCTAAGTGGCGGGCTGAAAGTCATGCCAGCTGCCCGCTCTTCACTGCTAGGGCCTGGCCTAGAGATGGGCTCAAAGTTGCTGACCTTTTACTCGTCTGATGATAGTACAATTGCGCCGCAATGGCCGCCTGGTGACAAGGAAGAACGACTACGCGATTCCCAAACTGGTGGCAGAACTCGATCTCAGCTTGAGGCCATGCACGGGTATGAACATTTTCGACCAGGGGACCGAAACCAGGCTGTTTGGTACGATTGCAATGATTCCGCTATCAATATTCCATCTCAACAAATTCGATGGCAGAAAGACAGGTCTATACGCTCCCTCTCCCTGATGGTCTTGTTGTACTGGCGGCGTGCTCTGAGTCGCACGAGTCCTCCCGATCAGGTCAGCAATCGTTCGCAGCCTCGGGGCTCGGGTTGGGACTTCAAGGTCTGACGGGAAGCGTGCATGATGTGAAATGCTGTCGTTGAGGGACTGTTGCAGCCGCAATTGTGGCGTGCGATGTTGCTTCTCTTCGGCGTTGGCTTGGAACCGTGCTGCACCGTCGAGCTTGGTGATTGGTCTCTCCGCGCTCTTGCTCCTACACGAAGGCAGCAGCTTCGAGTCTACCGGCGCTCCTTGTTGTGCTGGCGATTGTGCTGGCGATTGTGCTGGCGATTGTGCTGGCGATTGTGCTGGCGATTGTGCTGGCGATTATGCTGGCGATTATGCTGGGAGTGCTCCAGTCAAGCATGGCGGTCAATCTCTGGCTGATATTCCTCATCTGTCGAGATACAGACCTTGAAGACCGACAATGACAAGCCACTCAGGGAGTCGAAGAAAGCTGACCACGACACAGATGGGAGCAACATCATTGACAAAGCAAAATCGCAATTCACGCAAGAGCGGGAGAAGCCTAACCAAAATTCGAGAGCACACAGGGCATAAGCAAGACCGCGTTGCAGAGAGGAGCAAGATCTCACTACACAAAAGAAGCAATCCTTGGACTCCAGAGAGCGACATACCGACGACCGCCTACTGGAAGTTGATTTGGTGATGGTGCGCGAAATTGTGGCAAATGCTTCTTCAGATCATGCTCGAAAACCTGGCGTTCGTCTTGTAGCGCCTGCGTCTTTGTTCGCTGGACTTGCTCGCGCGTACATGATGCCATAAGTTGAGAAACGATTTCGCGCTTCGCTACCTTCATTCCTACGGGCTACAATCCAAGCATGGCGGACAATCTCTGGCTACTGCTGCTGCGCTGGGCATACTGCCGCTGCTGTGTCGGATTCCCCTTAAGCATGGCGATCAATCTCTTCTTCTTGTTGTTGCCGCTGCTGCTGATGTTGCGATATGAGGCCCCCAAACATGGTGTTCAGTCTCTAGCTGATGCCCCTGCGTTCCATCTCTTGTCGTTGCTTCTGCACTGGGTTTCCTAACCTTATCCCTGCGTTTGATCTCTTTATGCTACTCCTGTCTTCGATCATGGCTTTTCGTGCGGTGGACATTTGGGCTGCTCTTGCATGTGGGCCATAGAGGTTCAAACATGGCGCTCGATCTCATGGTGCTGTTCTTATTGTTGTCGACGTCGTACGCAAGTCATGAAAGCTCATGCATGGCGGTCAATCTCTTGTCGTTCCCGTTATTGTTGCGCATGTGGCGTCTGGGCCATGCAGCCTCAAGCATGTCGATCAATGTCTTGATGTTGTTCTTGTTGCAGATCATGCTACGAAGAGCTGACACGCAACTCACTGGCGGTCACGGGACTGCTTGCAGAATCAGTCGGACATGCACGCCGCTCAGTGAGCAGCCTGATTAATGACCACTATCTCTCGATGGATGGGAATGGCTTCACGCACGCCAGTCATCCACCAAAGCCCTGCCCTAGGTCGCGAGCTGGAGTTTCTTCCCCGGCTTCATGTCACGTCACTTCACATCACTTCTCAACACCACGACGGCCAACTCATCCTGCAGCAAAGGATGCATCGGGAGACAATGACTACGCGATTCCACAACTGCTGCAGAAGTTGGTGTCGCCTTGGGATCGTTAACACCATCACCACTTCCCATGCATGGGATCTAGACATGACGTGACATGCATCGAACCAAGACCGAGTCTAGGCTGGCAAGGCGGATCGAGGCCGAGTTCAGACTAGGCAAGGCGAAATTCCGGCAGCGATAATCTCTTGCGATCTTCTTCCCTCGGTCTTCTTCCGTCAGGGTAGAGTGTTCAGCGGTGGCGCTAATGTTCGGGGCTGTGTCGATGCCCGGACTGTATAGCTGCTGGAGACCGCGACCTTGCGATTGCGTAGCTGCTGCTGGCGGCCTTGAAGCTCATGAGATGCATCGGACCAAGACAAGTCTAGACCACTAGAGCAAAAGTCTGGCAGCGATAATCCACTGCATCCTTCCTCCCTTGTGGCAGAGCGTTTAGCAGTGGCGCTGGTATTCGGAGCTGAGCCTTGGGTTGCATAGCTGCTGCTGGTCTTGGAGCTGACGACATACATCGAACCAAGACCGATTCTAGACTGGCAAGGCAAAAGTCTGGCAGCGATAATCCACTGCGTTCTTCTTTCCTCTCGGGAAAGGGCGTTTAGCAGTGGCGCTGGTACTTGGAGCCGAGCTTTGAGTTGTATAGCCGGAGGAGGCCGCGACCGTGCGAATGCCTGCGGAGCTGGAGGAGGAGGCCGTGACCGTGCAAACGACTGCATCGCTGATGGGGTGGCCGCGACCGCGCAAACGACTGTATCGCTGGCGGGGGGGCCGCGACCGTGCGAAAGGTGCTGCCGCTGCTGCTGATCAGAGCCGCAGGATTTCCTGCATCCTTATCTTCCCACCAACCCGGTGTCAACTTCCACACCAAAGACCACTGCACGGAATAAACGACTGCATTGTTCGCTCCAGACCTTGCGCCGCCCAACACCCGAGACCAGCTCGGCGCCAAAGACCAGCTCGACGCTGAAGACCACAGCATGGAATGAACGACTGCGAACTGCCGCGGCTAACGGCTCTGAGCTCTGACGCCGAAGACCACAGCATGGAATGAACGACTGCACGCTGCCGTGGCCGTTGGCTCTGATGCCGAAGACTACAGCACGGAATGACCGACTGCAAGCTGCCGTCGAAGATCACAGCACGGAATGAACGACTGCAAATTGTCCCGGCCGTCCACGCCTCACCGATCAAGTGTCCGTGCTCACGAGCTCATCGGTGGCCTGACCATTGGCGCTGCCGCTCTCGCTGTCGCCACCGCCTCCGTTAGGAGCTTGTTACCGCTGACTGTTCACCACCGCCGTTGCTGAGTGAGCATTTTCGAACCTGGCGTTGGGGATGCTGCTGCTGCCCTCTGCACACCGCCGCTGTTGCTAGAGCTGTTCAATTCGAGATGCAAGTTGAACGAATATATCGTCGCCAGCGAGGAGAGCGATGTGATGGTGTCAGTGCTGATGTAGTTGCTATTGTGATCGCTCTCATGTGCCGTTCCATACTCTCGTGTACCATTTTCGGTTGCTCGCTATCATCTTAATAGCCGTCAAATTTTTGAAACTCGATAATTCTACGCGCTATAGTAGACCCTTTTATTTCGTAGCTTGCTATACGATTATTAAGCGTATGAATTATCTATAGAGAATTATCCCTTACGTGAAAACCAACTTTAGATTTTATAATAATTAGCTGACTGCTACGCCATATAAAGAGCCGTGGAACATCTCAAGCCGACAATGCTAATACTATTCGTGATAGTAGGTCTTTTAGATTGATAAAGTATTATCGAGTAAACATGGTCTTTATCGATAAAACTAGTCTAAAATGTTAGAGCTAATATAGCCGTCGAAATTTTGAAACCATTATTTACGAGCGTACTAATTAATCTATAGTAGTATTTAAGACTTAGATATAATTATACTTTATATATCTATAGATTCGTTGGCTCCTAGTCTAACAATATATATTCAACCGTAGTTTTTATCAAGGTGCGCTGCTCTTAATCACTTCTATATAGCCGTGGAATTTTTGAAAGGCGTGATATTGCGCGATAGGCTTATCTAATCTATTCATTACCCTGTACACTAGTGTATTAGTGTCCGTATATTTATTTTAGTACTCGAATTAGCTTATTAGATCGAAGCGTTCTAACGAGAGCTTAGCGCTCTAGACTCGTTAAGAAATCTACTCGAACAGCTTAAAGTCTATTGCTAAGAACGTGTATAGTAAGTCTTTATATATAATAGACCTAGCTAGCTAGTTCTAGTCTCCTAGTATCCTACGATGTCTAGTATATTCCTAGTGTCTTTCTATACGCGTACCTTCTTAGTCGATTATTTAACGAAGAATTATTACTTCTAGAAAGACTGACTACCGTTGAATTTCTTTTTTCGCGGTTTTCTAGCCACCGGATAGGCTTAGTAAGTGAATATAAAATCTATTATACTATACCGATAGTACCCTATCTATACTTTGTATAGGATTACGTAATAAATACTATAGCTAAATATAATCTTAGAATCGTCAAAGATATATCTCCTAGGCCTAATACCCAGACGTTCCAACGTATTCTCGACAAGCGTGATTTATTCCATAGTATTCCTTATTTACGTCTAGTATAGATCCATACTTCTACAAGAATATTGATATTACAATAATTAATGTTATCTATAGAGAAGCGCACCAATTTCATGAAATCAGAAAAGCCTAGTATTCAGTAAGCTCGAGAGCCTTGAATAAGTCTTATACCTTCATCTTCATTTCAGGATCGTATCCACTATATACCTACCCGAATCGAATCAACGAAGAATTCGATACTATCGTCGGAAAATTCAAATCACGTTTTATTCAATGACTAAGCCTTCTACCACTATACTTTTAATTAGACTATAAATATTTAGAAGTCTAGTCCATATCGTACAGATATGATCACGTAATACTCTAGAATCTACGATAGTCTATGGAGTAAAGTATTCTCGCTTCTTCGTTTCGATATAGAAAAGGCTGAAGGTCATATACTACCGTCGAAAAAATGGAATCGTTACTCCTTAGCGGACTAGGCTTTATAATACTCTATCTATAGGATCTATAGTGTATCTATATCTATACGTAATATCTCACAGCTCGAAAATATAAAAGGTATTTATCGTCGCTTTTTTATCCTTCTAAAAATATTTCGAAGAATTGATACTGTCGCTAGAAAATTGATAATACGTTTCTAATGCGTACTAAGTCATTTTCTACTTATTCTATACTTATTCTAAATAGCCTATATATAGAGTATCTAGAAGTGAGTACCCGAGACTACCGTCGAAAATTTTATAACGCGTTTTATAAGCGTACTACGCTATATCCTAGTACTTCTACATCAGCTATCAATAGCCTATTTATAAGAATATCGAGAGACTAGTATAGTATTACGTAACATTATATATTAGCCGAGATACTAATAATAAATCTTAGAATCTTAGTTAAAACACTAATCTAGTCTCTATAAGTTTCTTTTACCTCTATTTCTATATATCTTAAGAGAAATTAATCCTCGAAACTACCGTCGAAAATTTTATATTACGTTTTCTAAGAGTACTAAGTCAGCTACCAGGTATTCCATATTATCGATAAATACTATATATACTAGAGTATCTAAAGACTAGTAAAGTATTACGTAAGATTCTAATTTACTGAAGGTACGTATACTCTATTCTAGATCGCCTTTATAGCTAGCCTTTACGAGATATTGTACCTAGCGCTATATCTAAGTGGATGATTATATAGTCGACACTACCGTCGGAATTTGTAGATTACGTTTTCTGAGCGTATTAAGGTATAAACGAGTGGTTTAACATCGAATATAGATAATTTCATCTATTAAAGCATATAAGGACTTATATAGTATTACGTGATATCTTATACTTACCCGAGATACTAGTTTCTTCTCCCTAATAATTATTTTCGCCGTTTATATAGTATAATCTCTTCGATATCTTTGCTCTATCGCTATCTATAAGCGGAGAAATACGTACTCGAGGCTACCGCCGAATTTTTAAACTTAAGTTTTATAAGCGTACTAAGCTTCCTAACTGGATAAAAACCCTAGATATATATACTTTGACAATTCAGACTTGCTTACCATACTATAGCCTTACGTAATACTACACTTGCTTACTCGAGATACGACACTTTAAGCTAGATCCTAAGTAAAATCGCTTGAGCGGCCTTTAGAATATATTTATCTTATTCCTATGAAAAGGAATAGAGAAGTCTACTCGGGAGTACCGTCAAAAAATTAAAAACGCGTTTTATACGAGAAGTAAGCTTTATAGTAGATATAAAATTCTATAGTATTTAAGCTCATGTAGGATACTATAGTCTTACGTAATATTATAGCTTTAAAGATTTGTAGATCTGTGTTTCAGTCTATTATCTCTAAAAGGCTTAATATACTATGATTTTCTCTCTATTCATGTATAGACGCTCGGCGGGATACGCGATACTACCGCCAGTTTCTTAACACCGCGCTTTTCAAAGCTAGTAAAGTATACATCTACTATATAGAGTAATAGCTATATGTGGGTATTCTTGTTCCTATGATTGACCGATTTTTGTTTCAACTAAACGCTCTTGGTAGGTATACGTCAAGGTACTCGATTACAGGCCTTAATTAATTTCGAAAGCCATTTAGACTATCGTCAAAATTTTTAGAACGCGATTTACAGTCCAGATAAGCGCTATATATATAAAACTAGAATTCTTCTACACAATCTTGTTACTAGTCGTTTCATACATCAAGTTGATAACGTGATTAGTAATCGATCGTAGTGGCGTCGTTCGTTCAATGACCTGTCATACTCGACATTCTATCAGACTTTTTAAAAAGGAATAAAGGGCGATGGAAGTATTGCGAAATATCGCGTAATCGAGGAGGTGAGTGAATCAAGTTAATGAGGCTGTAAAGTTGCCGAATCGCAATATGTTGACTAATTATGGAAAATGTACATGCATTTCATTTTATTCGCTATACACGATTACATGATTATTACGAAGTTGGCGTGGTAAAACGGCGTTCAAAAAATCTGGCGATAGTTCCAACGATCGATTCACCGCAGATCACCCAAATTCATGTTCTAAAGAACACCAGCTTGCAAAATCGTCAGAGAGCCTTAAAAATGATAGCAGTATGCTCCATAATACTATAGCATGTAACAACGATATGGTGCTCCTCGCACGTCTCTTGGTCGTCTGTAGCGTTGGCAATCGACACTTTCACTTTTTTGACGGTAGGTTCGATCCGCGACGCATTCGGAATAAATCGCGCTGCAACGCGAAGTGGCTAGTTTTTAATTCGACGATGCTTTTCTCCGCGGCGACAGTGACCTCACGAGCAGTCGATGCGAAAGATTTGGTCAGTTGCGCGGTGTGCTAGTAGTACCTGCGTTCAAAAGCAGACTTCGGTAGCGAGTTTCCTTACAACGGAGAGTTTCAAGCGCTCGCCGAAGACCAGATAGCAAATCCAGTATTTAAAAAAGACCAGAGAAGAGAGTTCCTATCAAAACCAAACACTTTCTAGCAATTTCGGCCTGTTTTACGCAAAAATTGATGTTCACTTTTGGTTCACTTCCAGTCCACTTCACGCTCACTCGCGCACAGTCAGCATGCTACTCGCGACAATGCCGCCAGAATCGGCTAGCGTTGCGTTGATATCAGCAACGGCAACGATATTCGCGAATGACAACGATGATATCATCAACGGCAACGACAGCATGCACAGCAATACTACAGCGATAATGACATCGGAAGACATAACGATCTGCGAAGATAGTGATAGAAAACAGTGCGATGCTTCCATTGTCTCGACGACCCATGCGTAAAGAGCGTCAGTGAGATCTACGACTTTTGATCCAGCATGCACCTTCCTCTGCAACCTCGCTCTCCAGGCTTCGACACGGCGTTCAATAGCAGCGGCATCTCCGCGCCGGCTGCCACAGCGACACGCCAGGCTTCGACAAGACATTCAACAGCAGCGGTGTCTTCCTTCTACTCCTGTGCTTCGACGAGACGTTCAACAGCAACAATGTCTTTCCTCCGATCGCAAAGTTTCGGTAAGACATTTAATGGCCACAACGTCTTCCCCTGCAGCTGCCAGGTTTCGACAAGACGTCCAAGACCAACAACGCCTTTCTGCCTGGCTTCGACAAGACGTCCAGCAGCAACAATGTCTTCCCTCCAATCACCAGGCTTCGACAAGACTTGCAACGGCAACACCGCCTTGACTCCGGTGGTATATCCTCCACAAGCCCTGCAGCGGCAGCAATATCTTCCATCAGGGCATCCGGTTCGAGCAGATACCCAGGCCAGGGTGCTCGACAAAAACTCTCATCAGCAACGACGTTTTCATCCCGCACTCGACGATACAGGACGGCAAAAGTCCAACAACGATGAGGTCGCAAGGGTGTCAAAATCTATCGTGCGGCTTGAACGCGCTTGTGAGGTGAGTGCGAGGTTGCAGAATCAAATCCAGAATCACAAGCGTCATATTTGCCATGCGAGCGATCATGCTGAGGTGCTCTATGCTTGTGGGTCTGCATGCGACAATGAGGTTGAAGTCGACCCCTGTTACAAGTCGCCGTACACACCAGACATCTAGCAGTGGGGAACACTGTTGCCGCACACCCAGCAGTGAGGAACGGTGCCGTCGCACACGCCAGACATCATCCATCGAAATGGAGGAGGGCACCACCACGCCCGCCTCGCAGGCAGCAAGGTGTGTGAACAAGAACGCCACCACGCCGGCCAGACAGACAGCAAGACGATGAAGGACGCCATCAACACAGCCAGACAGGCAGCAAAGGTGGTGTAGAACGTTGCCACACACGCCAGACATCCAGCCAGCATGGCTTGCCTTCATTGGGGGTTGAAGCTCAACTTGTGGCATGATGGCACATTGGTACGAGGCCGAGCCTTCACCATGCACAGACACCTCAGTCTCCAACCCACAACGACCTAATGGCAGCAAAAAACCACGACGGTCTAGTGGCAAGAAGAGCGATGACGGCCCGGCAACAAGACCACGCCGGACCAGTGGCAAGAAGAACGTCTATGCGAGCGACTATGAAGAAAGAAGCCGGTGCTCAACCGGGGGCCATTCTGAACATCAGCGGTTCCAAGCAGAAGATTGAGAACAGCTATAACATCAGTTGAAGGCGACATATCGTCTGACGAGGCGACTGAATGGCAGCAATGATCCACCGTGTGCCAGACAAAGGTGCAAGGCATCACCAGAGCACGTCCTCACGCGACCCAGCTGATTACTCAAGATGTCCATGTCCTTTGGAGCACGTGGAGTAGATGGCACCTGAGGCGCAAGAGGCGAATACGAAGGCAGAAGCTCAAGACACAAGAGGCGGGTGCGAATAACATGCTCAATGAAAAGTCTGCGCAGGTTGGCACGTTGAGGGAGGAGGTTTGATTGTACGGCGACACAAGCTGCTTGAGCGCATATCGAAAGGCTCGACTCGTCTTGCTGGCCTTGAGGCTTTTGCAAAAGATCTCTCTCGCCAGTATTTGGCCTCTCTCCCTTACTTCTCCTCCTTCCGCAGCACTCCCTGCCTCGTATGCTTCTCGATAACCAGAAGTGTGAACGAATCGCCTACAGCTTGACGAACGTTCATCAAGTGGTGCGTGATTGTGCAAGATCGTCGTGTATCGCGCCTTTCGTCTTGCTTGTCTGTACCTTCACCCATCTTCAGGGGGCCCCATCGGAAAGTCTCAAGCTCCAGACTGCAATGATCTCAGCAAATATGTGCTGCAAGCCATCGTAAACGAGGGTAGCGTGTTTGACCTTATCCGATTTGTGGAGGACACAACCTTGTTGGATGAGAATGGAGCCGCCTTCATTGTTCGCTCCACAGCCCCATACATCCCCATCGTGGTCCAAGCTGACCTCTGCGCGGCTTCGCAAGCCCTGCCTTTGCTACTCTTACCAAGCTCTTTCCTCTCCCGTCCAGCTTAGCCTTCTGCCCCATCCCAACCATGCCTCTCTCCCCCGCACTCGCAAGCTCTTCCCTCTCCCACCCAAGCTCTTCCCTTTCCCTCTTCTCGCCCTCTCCAGACCGCCTTCTCTTCTTTCCACCTCCAAGCTCTTCCTTTTCCCGATCAGCCTCGCCACTGCTTGATGGAAAGCAGCACACTCGAGCTGGTCAAATCGCTTCAGGTCTGGCATTGGACGGCAGAAGGTTGTTGAATTGCTTCAGGTTCGGTATTGGGCTGCAGAAGGTTGTCGAACCGCTTCAGGTCGGGTATGGGGCAGCAGCAGCTCATCGAATCGCTTCAGGTCAGGTTGTGGCAGGTACAAGCTGGTCGAATCGCTTTGGGCCGAGTACTGGGCGGCAGAGGCTCATCGATTCGCTCCCCACCATAATGGAGAAGCTTTTGATGTTGCGCGAGATGAGGAAGCGCTCTCGGTGTTCTCGTTCTTCGAATGCTGGCCTCGGCTGCAATACGCTGTCGCCATATCCATAATCACATTATGCCATGTCAGGGCACCAGATAAAATTGGCGATGGGCGCGATACCTTGCTCTCCCAACCCGTAGAATACCATCCATCAGATGATTCGACTGTGGTTCCGTCAGAGTCATCATTGTCCTATCCTCCTGATGCGACTGGCTCCGCAGAATCGGTCGAATCGCAGGTCTTTCCACACCTAGCCACCTGCTCTTGCAATGTGCAGACTCCCATCCACCGAAGACTCTGCTGCGGCTCCGCTAGAGTCATCATTGCCCCATCCTCCGGGCACAGCTGGCTCCGCAGACTCAGTCGCCGAGCCTTCCTCCCGGCGCGGCTGGCTCCGCGAATTGAGTCGCATTGCCGAAGTCGTCATCGCCGAAGCCACCATCACCGGACCTTGCACTGACGTAACATGAAGCCACAGGTTCATCTTCAGCCCACCACTAAGGCAGTGCTATGATGGTTGTCCGGCGTTCGTAATGACGTTCTCATCTACTGAGATGGTGTAGATGAAGAAAAGAAGACAAGCGCAAAGCTAGCGAGTTCTGAAAATGTGCCATCGGGCAACACTGGCCTGCAACCTGCCCAAGAGCATGGGGCAACCAGATGGGAGTGGAAAGAAGCAGCCATGGTAATGTCATGACCGGGTTGTCTGAAGAGTTTGGCGACGATGTGAGTGGCAGTAGCTTGCCAGACGGCAGAGCTGTCCTCCGAAGCAGTCGAGTTGCAGTGAGGAGTGCTGGCGCTGGGCGTCCGTGATGTCTCTGGCGATTGTCGCCCTTGGTGTCATGCTGCCGTACTGGCGAGAACGCCCGTGGTCATGTTCTTGTGGTCTTAAACATCGACGCCGGTAAAGTCGGCAGCAGCTTGAGCGATTGCAACCACACTTCAGTGCCTGTGCGATCTGACAGCTTGCCAGAGATCGGGAAAGATGTGGCTGCGTGCAGGAGTGTAAGCTGATCAGGAACGTAAGAAATGTCTGCCATATGTCCATTTAGCTTTGTGCTAAGCGTCTCTGCTGGAGCCATTGTCTCCGTGGGATTCCGCGCTTGATCTCTCGCTCCCGTTCGAAGGGACCTCAGAGGCACTGCAATCTCCTCCTTCACAACGTGCAGAATCTTGCGCAAGTCCGGTCTTTGCTTCCTTGCGCATTGTGTCGCTATTCCAGAATGCTGCATCGAGACACAAGCTCATTAGTCTCATACTTGAGAGCCTGAGATCGGTCTTGCAGCATGGCTGATCACCAGCCTGCGCTCTGCTCATATCCAAGGGCTCCAATTCGGCGAGATGGCCAACCTCCGCCACCTCTCATGCATGATTGCAATCGCCGACAGGATCCATTCTTCCTCCTCAACATGAGCAGCTCTTGAAACGGCCACAGAGCTCTGCAATATCTCAACCCAATGGATTTCCTGCTCTTATTCGCCAGACTCTTCAAGACTCGCTTAGTCCGTTTCAGATGCGATGTGACCTTGTGTTCCTCTGTCGATAGGAATGCGCTCACGCGAGACATTGTAGCAGCGCGCTCGTCGGTAATTGCTCGAGAGTCTGGACTTTCTGGATAGACACTGACATGCGACTTGACCTCCACCAACAGCTCTTTGCAGCGTTTTGGGGATCCTGAAGCTTATACTGTCGCTAGAGACATTTGAGGCTCTTCAAGATTCTCAACTGACCACTCGAGTCTGATGCAGGCGTGTCGACCTTATCTCTTTCCTCCTCTTGCACCACTGAAGGTCCCGAGATGAACAGAGTCTCATAAGACGAGGCCAAGAAATCGCCGGTATCGAGCGTTTGTCAGTCGACTTAGCGATGACGACCAGCTTAAAGATCGAAAAGCATCAATCACACAAGCGCGCAATGTTGGCCAGTACTCCAGCGGCCAGTATTACGGGCGCAGTTGGGTGACCTGATCTGCTGCATCCAAAGGTGCAAGTGGTGGGAGACCAGCACACGATCATTGGAACGGACTTGGCAGTAGCTGAATGAAGTGAAGAGATACGCTTTGCTCAATAGCATGCGTCTTAGTGTCTGCTGGAACTCTACGCGTTACAGTAGGGTGTCTGGCTGAATGTTTCCAGAAGCCAACTTCAACAGAAGCTGGCCAATCATATTCCACAACAAGGTACCAGGGTCCACTAACAGGAATCTTGCCGTGCTTGCATGACCTGAAGTCAATGTGGTGTCAGATCAGACATCATGATATTTTCTGAACCCTCTGAGCTGGCTCAGACAACATAGAAAACTTCAAGAGAGACAATCTCAAATGTGGGATGCCATGCTAGATTAGCGGGGTCGCAATACTCCAGAAGTCCAAGGTCAAAGCATAACATCTTTCGATGCACCAAAATCTGGAGTATAGGTCGGCGCTCTTCTGAAGCGATTGATCTCCAGAGCAGGGTTCCATAGTCTGAACCATGCATGGCAGGCAACGTGACATGATAGAGGCCACGGTTGACGAGTGTGAGGAGCATCTTAGATTCAGCAATAAGTGCAGTCTATCCAGACAAACTCGGTCCGCAGAGGCAGACGAGCCATAGTAGTTCTCAGTCCGCAGGGGCAGACGAGCCATAGTGATTCTCAGTCCGCGAGGGCAGACGAGCCATAGTAATTCTCAGTCCGCGGAGGCAGACGAGCTATAGTAGTAATCATCAGTCCGCAGAGGCAGACGAGCCAATACAATCTCAAGTCCGCATGGGCGGACGAGCTAGGTGATCCCTCAAGTCCGCTGAGGCAGACGAGCTTGATGTCTCGATGCATAAAGACAGACGAGCATGATCAGACTTCCGGCAGTGGCTGCTCAAAGATCTCGCCCTCGCCGATCAGCACGTCCGGCATCTCCACATCTTTGCCATTGCTGATATCGTAAAGATAATTGCCGAGCGCGATAAGTGCATCCACGATGCTTTGCCACTGAGCACTGGACCTGTCCTTGTAGACACTGACGTTCTGACGGTACTCGACGTAGTCATCACGCATCTTCTCGAGAGCGTTCGAGTACTTAGTGAGCATGTCGCCAGACCAGTCAAGCGACTTCTGATTCTCGATGACAAGGTCCTTGTGCTTTTTCTCGAGATTGTCGTAATCAGCTTCAAGGCCATCGAGTCCAGCTTGCGCATCGCCCAGTGCCTTAATCAGTCGGTCCAGTAACTCATCTCCGCGATCATGGATCGTGCTTTCGTCGAGCTCGGCCAATTGCTCGTCAGCGTCCAGATCGAGAGCCTCACAAATCTTGCCGATGCGATGTTCAGCAGCATCGTTGAGCTCTGTCATCGACTGCTCCGCTTCATCAAGTGCCTCGTCGCGGTTGCGAAGATCATCCTCAAGATCTTCAACCTGCTCGTCATGCATGTCCTTGACGGTGCGATTAAGATTCCAGGCCTCTTGTAGCTCCGCCCTGTAAGCAACATTGTCTTTGTACAATTTGACGTTCACGCGCTCAGCGGATTCATGCTTGAGTCGATCAGCTTCTCGCTGAGCCTCGGCATTAGCGTTGGCGGCCTCCAAATCAATATGCAAATTCTGGATATTTTCATCCATGATCTCGCATTCAGAGATCTTGGCTCCCAGCTCTTCCTTGACTCGGTTGAGGTTGCCAAGCATTTCTTGCGCCCATTGTTCGGTAGCGTCAAAGTCATCCTGCAAACCGTCTCGCTCGTCTTCGAGATCGGAAATATCAGCATCATGCCTCGACTTAAGTGTGTGAATTTGGCCCTCCGCCTCATCAGCACGACTATTAGCCAGGCCTAGCTGTAGTTCCAGATCCGCAACCTGGGTTCCAAGTCGCTCACGGAGCCGAGCGCGTCGCAGAAGATCAGAATCGGCACGCCTGCAGACGTGGCCTAATGCATCGCGAAGTGCCATCGAGAGGCTCAGCAGAGAATCCTTGTTCAGCTGAGTAGCCGAAGTCAAGGTCTCAGCAGCACAAATTGCTTGAGCTTGGCGATTAACAACGCCGGAGAGCTCCTCAATCTGTTGCGAGCTGCTGATCCCAAGGTCTTCAAACTTGTCGCCGAGGTCGTCCAGCTCCTCCTGCATCAGAGCGAAGCGATCGCGTAGATCGTCACAAGTCTCAGAAATTGTGGTGACCTGCGATTGGGCCTGCACAAGATCGAACTGGACATTGCCTAGGGTGGTCTGCAGATCATCCCGTGCACGTGATGCGTTCCGAGCTTCAGTTGTCTTTGTGCCCAATTGCTGGCCCAGAAGGTCTTTGGACGTAGTCAGTTCGCCAACTTTGTCGCTAAGGGCGCGAACCTCGCTACACCGTGCCTCGAGGTCTTTCTCAAGCTCGGCAACGCGATCCTTGTGCCCCTTTCTGAGTTTCTCGAGCTCCTCGAGATGCGCGTTCCTGGTATTGCTGACCTCAAGTTCTGTATTGGCCTTCAGACTCCTGATTTGCTTCCTGAGAGTATCTTCAAGATCGCTTGAGGCTGTCAAGCTTTCCCTCAGAGACTTCACCGTCTGCGCATCGGACAGGCCTTGAGTCGCTTGAAGACGCAAGGTGTCGCACTCCTTCCGCAATCTTCCAGTTTCGAGTCGCTCCAGGCGCAGATCCTCGTCGGCCGTCTGGATCCGCTTCTCAAGTACAGCTTTGCCAGTCTTTAAGCCATTCAGCGGTTCGAGGGCAGTCTTGAGATCAGCAATCTCCTTGAGCCGAGATGCATCTTGACCCTTGACAGTGTCAAGCTCTTGCGACAGTGATTCATATTGGACCTGCAGCTTGCCCAATGAATCCTGCTCCTTGCCGATATCTGTCTCGAGATCGGAGATGCGGTCATCTTTAGTCTGCATAGAGGATGCATGCCCGTTGTCAATTTCTTTGATCCTGGCAGCAAAGCTCTCTGCTTGTGATTCGATGCGCTGCTCGAGCAGAGCCTTCTCATCCTTCCACTTTCCGCTACGGGTCACCAGCTGATTCTGGACGGCCGAGAGGTTCCCTGAACACCTTAGAAATGCACAGGAAGTCTGTGATAATGCACTCACGTCTGATCTCGCCGAGTTCGTAGTCAGAATCGAACTTGACCGTATTCATCTCTTTTCGAGCCTTCTCGGAGGACTCTGCAAGCTTGGCGTTCTCGTCCGCCAGAGTAGCTTTCTCATCCTCCAAGTCTTTGACTTTGCCGTTTGCCGTCTTCAGATCATTCTCCAAGCCAATTTTGGCGGTCGTAGCTTCGCGGAGTTGCTGTTGCAAGTCGGCGATGATACTGTCCTTGGTCTTGCATGCCTGTCAGGCTCATTGTCAGCCGTGCACAACTACAACGCCCAACGTTCCTCGCTTTACGGTGTGGCATTGGCATTACTTTGCACCCTTCGTGCTGTGACGCATATGAACGTACCTCATCAAAATTTGACTGTGCAGGACGCGTAGCCAGTTCTGTTGCATGCTGAGCTGTCGTCTCAACTAGGGATTGCTGTAAATTCGCATACTGCTCCTTTAGTAGGTCGTGCGAAGCAGTCAGTTTCGTGTGCTCCGTGCGGAGTCTTGTCAGTTCCTGGTCCATGCTGGTGAATTGCTGCTCGGAGGAATTCTGAAGCTCCACAAACGGTCGCAGAGAAGATTGCAAGCGATCTGCGAGGACCGCTGGCGTCGGAGCGCCGGCTTGCAATTTCTTCTTTGCCTCTGCAAGTTCCTGTAGTTTTGCTTCAAGGTCCTTCTCGGCCTTTTGCTTGTCTACTTTGGCCTTTTCAATGTCTGCAGCCGAGGGCCTATGGAGGCGATGATACGCCAGATCGATATGCGCCGGGTCTGCTTGCTTGTAGAGCGCTGCGCCCCATTTGGCCGTCCAGATGCCATCTTTCTTTTTCTTTTGCATCAGTGGATGGGCCATGTTGGGCGAATTATTATCGTTCGATGGATGGAACGATAGACAAGGCTGGGGAAAAGGCAGGAGACGCGACGAAGCGCGCGCTAAGAACGCGTCTTGCATCCTGATTGGCCCGGGCAATCAATTGGCCAGAGCAATCTCTTGTGAACACCGTGGCGATGGTAAAGGTGCCCGTCTATCGTGTTCTCGCGCTTGACTTTGATAGGCGAAGAAAAGATGTACTTTGCATCGACGTCGTGCAATCAGAATTTGCGATGTACAGTCTTGCAGCAGTGCCGTCAAGCTCTGAGCTGACACACTATCACCATTAGTAGATGCAGTAGCTTAATGGACCATACTCAAGTATTTCTCAACCATAGTTTGATTCAGCTACTGTACAGCATGAATCTCTAGTCCGCAAGGGCAGACGAGCCATAATTCTCTAGTCCGCAAAGGCAGACGAGCCGTATAACTCTAGTCCGCAAAGGCAGACGAGCCATGGTATAAGTTCTCAGTCCGCAGTGGCAGACGAGCATGGCATAAGTTCTCTGTCCGCAGCGGCAGACGAGCATAGGATGTTCTCAGTCCGCAGAGGCAGACGAGCATTTACAACGAGATCTCAGTCCGCAATAGCAGACGAGCGTTTACAACGAGATCTCAGTCCGCAGAGGCAGACGAGCGTTTACAGATAGATCTCGGTTCGCAGCGGCAGACGAGCGAGATTTCCTTTCGAATGACCTTAGTCCTTCTGAGGCCGAAAGTGTTTCTTCCAGTGGTAGCTACCCTTGTTGAACTTGATGCCTTTGGCTGTCAGACGATTGACCATCCATTGGTTGATGATTTCATCAGGGATGTCCATCTCTGCCATGCCTCGCGCCCAAGACATTGCCCACTGGTGAAAGCCCCCGCGCTGCTTGCCATTTCGATCAGGACGACTTGGGATGAGCTTGAACTTGCTCAAGTCGATGGGTTCACCCTCGAGCTCGCCGTCGATATTCATCTTCTCAAGTGAATCGTCGACCTCGGCCAAGCTATCCCAGAATTGAGCCTCTTCTGACTCCGAGGCCCTGTAGCCAGTGTTGCTCTCAGACGTTGAAGGCTCTTCTTCAAGAGGATCTTCAAAGTCTTCAAGAGGACCTTCAGAGTCTTCGAGAGGCAACTCAGGGCCGTCGTCGTCAGGATCTGAATTTATAGGCACGCCACAATCAGAGCCATACTCGTCGTAGTCCTGATCGTAGCCTTGATCATAGCTCTGATCGTACTCTTGATCATAGTCTTGATCGTAGCCTTGATCATCTGCGTCTGGCATGTTCTCATCCTGGCCTGATGGTGCGGGGCCATCCGAGTCTTCGTTCGACTCACGGTCAGTTTGACTACGCCCATCAGCGGTGGCAAAGTCATCCTCATCTTCAGAATCGGAGTCCGAATCATCAGAATCAGCAGACTGCTCAACAGCTGTCGACCGAAGTCGTGCCTGCCGCTCATTAGCCAGCTCGGCTTCTGTGTTCTGAAGCTTAGTGATCAATTGTGATGACTGCTGAGCCAAGCCCTGCGCCATCAAGGCTGCCTGGGAGCTTGCCTTTTCTGCTGCTGCCTTGCCTTGTTCTGCTGCTACTTTATCGGCCTCCAGCTCGGCGATTTTGCGCTGCAGAGCCTCGACGTCTGGACTGGGCTGGCCAGAAGATGGCAGAACTTGAGAAGTGCCTGCAGGTGGTGCTGAACCCACGGCAAGACCCGGTGCCATGAGATGAATCTCCAGACGGCTGGTGTGAGGCGACTGCCGATCAGCTTGGCCTTGGAACACTTGACCACCGTGATGGACAGTCATGCCATTGAAGGGAGTCTGCTGTAATCCAGTCTGTCTAGACAATGGCGAGGCGCCGGGCTGCCTAGACGAGACTCGATTGCCGCTACCAGATTGGCCAGTCCCTGAGAAGCCTTGACGGTTGCCGAGGTCACTCTGTCCAGACAATGGTGATGAAACGCCAGGCTGTCTTGACGATGAGTGATCGTGGCCACCGTGACCTTGATCGTAGCCTCCGTAACCTTGATCGGAGCCACCGTAGCCTTGATCATAGCCGCCGTAGCCTTGACCGTAGCCTTGACTATAGTCTTGATCGTAGCCACCAGAGCCTTGACCGTAGCCTTGACTGTAGCCTTGACTATAGCCTCCGAATCCTTGTCCATTGCCGGTATGGCTTCCAAGATTATGATTATTAGGGAAGGAGCCGAACGACGTGGACGAAGAGTGACCAGACCCCTGATAGGATTGGCTTTGAGGGGCGTAGTCCGTTTGACGCCCTCCGCCATGTCTTTGGTACAGGGCCGGTCTCTGTGGGCAAGGCTGTCCGATGTGGTCGAAGGTTCGACAAACCTGTATGAGCAGTCCATGAGCACTCACCCTATGAGCTACAAGTAATTTTACTTACCCAGCACATGTTCGTGCACTTCTCCCACACGTGGCCTGGCTCTTTTCGGCGAGCACAGCGAAGACAAGAAGCCTTGATGAGCTGCTGCTTTTGCTTGTTCCGCTTTTTGCCACGCCCTGATGCGTCTCGCTGGAGCTAAGATTAGCAAAACAACTTGACAGGGTCAGTGTAAACTTACGCCGATTCCATTGGCAAATCTCAGCGACCTGGACACGGTTTGAGGCGTGCTGCTTGCCAGATCAGGCCCATCGCGAGCTGCATCAGTGGTGCCGTTGCCTTCTTCGAGGTGACCTTGGCGATGACCGCCGGAAAAGGTCTCGAAGCCGTTGCCGTTCTGAGAGTTGAGGCTCTGGCGATTTACGCCGGAGGAGCCTTGATGGTTGCCATTCTGCTGAAAATTCATTTTTAGCGAATTTTCAATGCAGAAGGTGCGTGTTGTGAGATGGATGTAAATTCATCTTTCTGTTCGCGCTGCGTTGTGTGTGTGGTGCGGAGACGCGGCGATATGATGTCACGTGTAAGGAAGTGGGTCTTTGCGCATCGGTCCTCTGCACTTACCACTGGCTTGACATCCAAACAGACGACTCATGAAGCACTCGCTACAGCGGGGAGCCATGCTGCCGCGGTGGTCAAGTCTGTTTGCGAGACCTGGCCGAGGACAATGATCCGACAATTGCCTTTATCGAAGGTAAAACATGGACTCGCCTTGGTGACGCAAGTTTCGCAAGTTGCTTTCATGTTGAGACCGGCAGACCACCGCGGATTTTGGCGCCCAATGACATATTCGCGGTAGCACTTCTTGTGGTCTCCTGTCAGCCGGGAAAAGGACTTTAATTGCGCTTTGGCCTTGTCGCTCGTCAAAGGTTGGCCCAAGGAAGCCCTGATGCTGGACTGCACCAAGTCATACTCCGATTGTGGCATGCCGAGATCCTCCCGACTGCAGTCCTCATATTCGTCGGAGCCTGTTTGTCTGACTCTGAAGTAGATTCCGAGACCTGCCAGCTCCTCTGCTGTTAAAGGCTGCCCCATCGCGCCACCTCGACGCTTGCTAGGAGGACTCTTGTTCCTGGCATTTCGCCGCGGACTCCTCGGCAACGACCTCTTCTGGCCAGCTCGTGGCGAACGAGGAGGAGAAGCTATTGAACATCAGCCAAGTGTATCCGCCAGAGATCATACGGAGATCCGGCTTTGCGACAGAGTCGTAGCTCAAGATCATACGCAAGCGCTTCAAGAGCTGATTGGCATTTGCAAGAGCTACAAGGGAGAGCATACTGTTTGCCTGCCCTAAGACCTCGCCATGCGGAGGTCGCGGACTTTCGGATCGATTATCAGGCCGGTCTTCATCTTCTGCTGGCATATCTAGCTCATCAGTGCCAGGTGGCGTGCCCAGCGGGACTCTGTTCTGCACGAACGTTTGCCGTTGACGCTTGACAATGCGGGCCCGGTATTCGGTCGCGTTCTCTACCGATTGGCGATGTCGTGCGCCGGAAAGATCGGTGTCGAGACTCGGGACGGCCGATGCCTCTTGTATGGCAAGGTCGGTGAAGACCTTCTCAAGAGATTGTAAGGTCCACTTGTGCTCCATGATTCGATGTCATGAGATGTCGAAGAGCATTCTTGGAGGTGGCGACCAAGTTCGAAAGACCCCATAGGCTACCACCGCCGGAGTCGCTGTGGAGGAAGGCGCATACGGGGTGGTCGCCATGGCGCGATTCCGATGGCAGTCGCGACGGAGCTACAAATGCACACGGGTTTCATGGCATGACAACACCCAGTATAAATGGCAATCCTAAAGACCAGATTGGCTCAAGCTATGTACGAGCGCCGGACACAAAATTGGCTCGCAGGGATGCAAGCCGAAGGAAGTGGTACAGCACCAGTCACGTGACCATTGATAATCTCCTTCCGTGTCATTCGAGTCCTTCTACTGTCAGCGCAAGCTTGAAAGATCAATCAATCATCGTCAAGAATTTCGCGCGTGCCAGTGAGGTTCATGCACTGCAAAACAACATTGCCCCATGCATTGCATGCGACTCCTGCACCTTCGTTGCATTCGCCATAGGCCAGTACGCTGCCTCAAGAAACCCGACGTGAGACCTCTTCGTAATGATTGATGCTTGAGAAATGAACATGAAGTCCTGGTTCCATGTCTGGCGTTGGTGTCTGTCCATCTTCAATTGCGACAAAGTGTGCTCTGTGTAAAGGGCGATGGGTGGGTACATGCTCTCCAAGCGCAGGACTAGATCCAACCAAACCCATCTGAGCCATCAGATATCGGTATCGCGAGGAATCTTGTTGCAGCCGGCTTGAGTACAGGAACAAGCATAATGTATGTTTGAGCACTTTCAGGACGTGTATAAAAGTCACCGGCGGACCCCACCGAATCCGAGAGAAGCTCGGGTAGATCTGCCCAGGTACATCCGGGTGCACGGAGCCCAAGCTTGTCTCGCCTCTCCTCTGTCTCAACAAGATCATTTCAATCTGATCAAAGCACGCAGGCTAACTCAGAACATTGAAAAGCACACATAGCAAGATCTCCTCTGTTCTCCACAATTCAGACTACTCTAGACCGCAGTGCTCACTAGATGCCACACTCACTGCATATTTCTGTAGGAACGAAGTCCCGACCACTGCACTCAGTGCACTGACGCTTGCCATTAGGAATGCTCTCACCCTCGCTTAATGAGTCTTTCATCTCCGGAATCATGTGTCGGTGGCCGTTCAATCGCCTGGAGCGGGCTCCTCCGTCACGTGAGTCGGTAATGGTACGCCTCGTACGTTCTAGCGAATAATGTTGAAGGGAACGTCGCACGCACGTCGTGGTATTGGTCGATCTCTCAGAGTCAGGACTTGTTATATCCATGCCGAAGTAAGGTAGCAAGATCCAGTCATGCCTTGTCAAGAACACCTTTGATCTCAGCTATTGCGGCGCGCGACAGTTGAACGGAGCTGCCCCATATTCCGAGCTAATTTGGACGAATACAACCGATGTATTGCTTCGTATTACTTGATGGCGTTGGGAGTATTTGAACTTAATGAAATATGATCGGTGTTCCTTCACGTCACGTGTGGACGCGTCTGGGAGGCACGCTTACTACATCATCTCTAAGTGTTGAACGCTGCCCGATCTCTCCACAATTCGACAACAACATCATCACGATCGATATGTCGAACATTACGCAAGCAATCGCTGCTCAGTACCGGCGTCAAAATCGCCAAGCAGCTCGAAATCAACGACGCATCGACAGCGACACTTCTGAACAAAGTGACGATGCAGCGTCTGATCACTCACGTCTCGACGCGTCTTCAGGCCAGTCTAAGGCAAAGAACACGGTGCAGACCGGCGTACACACTGCCACACCGCTTCCTGCCGCATTTACCAAGGCCTCTGCATCTGTCAAAGGCAAGACCGCAGCTGACGGCGCGAGTTCGTCGCATATTCCGAGTTCAACCGCCGGTGACGGATTGGAAGCGCCGACCGAGGATGAAGGCGATGCGAACGGGCGGGAAGACGAAAATCTCGAAGAGGACCTCGGGGAAGAGCTACCGGCGGAGACTCAAGCGCCACTCGAGCTCGAGGACTTGCAAGGACTTCTCTTGGAAGGCAATCGATTTGCGAAAGCGGCTGAGAAAGGGCAAGAAACTCTGCTCGAACTCATCTATGCCGAAGAATCGAAAGCCGACCGAAAAGCGATGAGGAACATGCAGAAAGAGCAGTTCATTCTGTCAGGCCACCACACACTCTCAGGCATGTACACTGCCGCGCTAATTGAGCTGATGGGCGGGAATTTACCTTTCGCTCTCCGACGTGATAAGGGCCTCAAACAGGCACTAGACGCCATGGCACGACGCAGTGCAGTCAAGAAGCACCCGGGCGTTTATGTTCGATTCTTGGTCGATGACTATGGGATCTCGCCCACGCCTCGACAATTGAGTCAGGCGCTCGGTATATTAAGACGATACTGGCGGACGGACAATCAGGCCCTATCCGAGAACGACCTGTCTGACATTGAAACGCAATTTGGCACATACAATGGCAGAGGGCCTAGGAAATATGGTGGCAGACGATACCTTTCGCAGAATATCACGAAAAAGGAATGGAACTTCGTGGAAGGACGTGTGAAGGCCCTTGAGGACTTTGCAGATGCTCTCGAAGCGCGACTCAACGTCATTCCTGCTGATGAGCAGGACAAGCCATTGCCAACACCTCTGGTATACGTCGGCTATGCGCTCAACTGCGTCGATAGAAACACGAAATATCACGACAGGCACGAGAACTCGAACTTCCTGATGGATCTGTTCGAAGCAATCATGATGGCCTTCTTCGCCAAGCGTTATCGCATGCACTGGTGGGTGGTCGTGCTCCTCAGTTGCCCGGAAGATGTCGCCGGCGCCGAAATCATCATTACCGCGCTCACTCAAGGCTACGCTTCGACCGGCATGGGATTCGCGCATTACGATGCTGGCGTTTCGACGGGGAGTCACGAACGCGCTTTCCGCGAACAATTAGAAGCGGAGCTCAGCGAGTCAATCTGGTCAATGAACATGGCATGGATGGAGCAGAACACCCCGTTCACTGAGAATCTGCGTAAGCAGACAGCTCAATTCACGAAAATGCAGCAAGGTTATAGCAAGAGTCTCAGCGACATCGCCGCCATACAGGCCAAGATTGCTAAAGCCGAGGAAGAACTCGAGAGTCTGAAGGCCAAGGATCACATGGCCACGACTCAACACACTGCTAATGCTAAGAGCTTCCTCGGGCCTCTTGACACCTTGGTTGGCACTGTCGAGGACATCGCCAAGTATCAGCAGGGCCAAGCAGATAACAACAGGTGAGTATTCAGCCGTGCCTGCCACAAATGCTTTGCGTTCACGGTCCTACGTGACTTTGTGTCGCTGCTCGTCTGCCTTCGGTGGACTGATGATCTCCGGCCCCGCCCGTCTGCCCATTGCAGACTGAGAGCTTTGATCAATCGCTCGTCTGCCACTGCGGACTGAGACTTCTTTGTAACTGCTCGTCTGCCTCTGCGGACCTGAGTGATACGCTCGTCTGCCGTTGCGGACTCGAGATTCCCTAGCTCACTACAGGAGCGTCTGCTCGTCGAGCATCTACGGCTCATCCGCCGCAGCGGATTGGAGATTTCATGGCTCGTCTGCCGTTGCGGACTAGAGACTTTATGGCTCGTCTGCCATTGCGGACTGAGTTTCCTAGTAACAAATGTTAGCAACTGCTTATGGCTGCGAGTGTTCCTCGTCTCTCGTGGCCATTACTGTGCGTGAACCCCCTTCCGCGATCACTCTTTCGCCCATTGTATCGGCGCAAGCTGCCTTCTCAAGTCCAGATTCTCTCGTGGATGATCAAAGTAGGAATATCGTGGAATCGACATCGCTCAAATGTGTTTGTGGAAATGAGATCTGCGGCGATTTCATTTCGCCATTGCTTGCTGTTGGGATCTCATCGATACTGCAAAATGATACATGGTCCGCACCGCGCGATGGTATGGCTCAAGTTTCCGTCTTTCAAGTAATTTGTATGTCGTGTAGACACCCCACCTTGGACGGCATGAGAAAACATGTCAACGTGACGTCTCGTGTGCGCCTTCATAGATTGATTGCATTCAGCAGACTGCTGAACAATGAATCTATCCCAACTCAACTTTCTTCATTGAATACTAGGAGTTACATCTTTGTTTAATGTGGAGAGAGGAGCAAATAGCCACGCTGTTGCCGTAGAGAGATGAAAAGACTTTCATGACAGAGGCTCTCAGATCCGTCTTGGCACACGAACATGTGACAGGGATTCGTTGGCCTCGGATCCGAATCATCTGCGCGAGCATCTCTATAACGTGCGTTCCTTTCCCGTCTACAGAAACTTCTATGTTCTTTCTGTTTCAGTGATCAGAGGCCCCTTCCTAGAAGTAATCAAAGGTTCTCTCCTTATATTCTCTTCGTGGCGTGCAACCACTGTCCATATGTGAGCTATCCAGTGCATCAAGCCGCGCTTCACGAATCACTGATTTGGCAGCCATCGACAACAACTCCCCTGTCAATACAATGCCCATCGCCCGACGGTTCTCGATCACTAATTTCATAATCGCGACTTCAGCACTCTGCTTCCAAGTCTTTGTGCTCTACCCGTGGCACGAGCGATTGGATCATAGCTTCGAGCAACTGAGGGCGGACCAAACCAAGAAGTTACTCGAGATGGAGAAGGCTCACGCTGAGGAAGTTCGATCGATTAGAGAACTCCTTGTCACGCGGCAGGAAAGATGGTGGAAGTAGCTATGGTAACGGTAACGAGAACCATAGCCTATCTGTTCGAACGGCAGCGTCGATAATCTTCCGGTCGGTCAACTGATGTATACTGGCCAGCAATTGCTCTACTCGTTGTTGAGCAGACTGCAAGGCGAATATGAGTTGTACGTTCATCGGAAGATGCGGTGCAATCCGATAGACTCCTTATTGGTGATGAAAACATGCCTTGTCGCCTGAGTGCCACTTGTGCTGCAAGGTCCCAGGCTACCTCATCTAGGAGAATTGTCCCGTCTTACCTTCTACAATCTATACAGGTGGGACTCAATGTGCACTATATAACACTCCTTATACCTTCTTTGATAACTGCGGGCGAAATTCACTTGCATCTTAAACCCGTCTTTAAGAAACCAGACTTAGCGAGGGAGAATTGACGCTTTCAGCTCGGGCAAGTGAGCGTCCATCGACCCTCACTGCAGTCAATCATCGGACAGAATATTCCATGGATGCTCCAGCCATCACGCCCAAATCACTCGCATGTATACGATGTCGTGAGCTGAAAGTGAAGTGTATCCAGGTGGAGTCGAAGCCAAAGTGTTTAAAGTATGTCTCCATTTGTGCCTAGTCAACCGGATGTCAACTTCTATGGAACCCCATGTTTTTCTTTCGCTTTTCTGGTGCCTCTTCCTATACTGTTGACTCGGTTACTTGGGCAGGTGGACGCTCATGTGGACGATCTAGGTGTACAAAATCAGGCCACGAGTGTATACTCCCAGCTGCGAGACGGCAACAATCTCGAGTAAAAAAGCGACCGTAAGTTCCATGAACACGAGCGGCAACATGATCTTACCAAATTCTAGGCGCTTAGCAGACCTAGACTCTAAGCTCAATGGTATCATCGCTAGATTATCGAACACGACACACGTGGCAGACTCTGCAATCAGCTCAGGAACCACCACCTCTCACTCCACGACGGTCGAGCCTTGCACCACGAGTGCTTCTCCCGAGATTGAGTCTACAAAGAGCATATCCGGCCATGATCAAGTCAGACAGTGCATCCTGAACGACAAAAGTGGGGCCTTGTTGGACAACAATTGGGCACGCAGGTTAAATCTCGACGTTTCCTACATCACCCATCTTCTCCAAGAGTTTCGGTACACGCAGCATTTCTTCCCATTCGTGGTCATTCCGGATACATGGTCCGTGCCGTTCATGCTGCAGGAGCGGCCGTTTCTGCTTCTTGCAGCTATCACGACCGTTGCAAGAGACACGCCGTCGATACAGGAGGTGTTAGCGAACGAAATCAAGTCAGTCCTTGCAAAAAGGATTGTTATTGATGGCGAGAACAATATAGACTTGCTTCAAGGACTACTAGTCCACCTCGCATGGTGCGATCCATGAAGCTTTCTCCCTCCGCAGAAGCTAAAGTTGGTGCAGGTTCCATCATCACATGTTGCCACGAAGCCAACAAGCATATCGCCTGCTGCAAATCATGCTTAGCATGCTGGTAGATCGAGGGCTGCATCGCCTAGATGGTGCTCGTGACAATCCATTCGACTCGAATGACGGAGATAGCGTTTTCCAGACTGAAAACCCCAGGTCGCGATCGCTATCAAATGAGAGTAAGCGCACGTCACTTGGCTGCTTCTACCTGTCTAGTGTGTGAGTGATTCATTCCAATTGATCGTATCAATGCTCAATGCATGACCACAGGATCTCCGCATATATGAACAAGCCGAATAATCTGCCTTTGAACGCATCCGCGCTCGAGATGGCTGCCTCACTTTCCACGAATCCAGAATTCGAATCAGACGATACCCTACTTGCTACAATCCAGCTTCAGCGCATCTTCGAAGATACACGTGATGTATATCGCCTAGAAAAGAACTCTGGTGCCGCCTCCCGCCTGCACCTGCATACCGATCGACTATTACTAGACCTGGAAAGCTGGAAGCGCTCGCTACCGCCCAACCATGCCCAGTTCAGTGAGGCTCGCCTTAATTTCCCATTGCAGGCCATTGACTAATAGTGCAGACATCTTCACGACACGCTATCACGCTGCGAAGGCCTGGATTCACGAAATGGGCATAATCTACACACTTGCAGCACGGGAGCCGCTAATTTGGATCGACAAATCTTCTGTCACAACACTTCACGCACAGCGTGTGCTCGTCTCGAATCTGACGAGTTCTGTCGATGCTATCAAGGATTATTTGGATTACTTCCTTACCACGGACACCTCCATCGACAACCACTTGCCACTGGAAGAATGGTTTCGATTTGTTCTGGCATTCTTCGCGGCCTACAAGCTTTCCTTGGAGTTGAAAGAATTCCCGCAGTGGGATGTTCGATACATCCGCCAATCCCTGGACTTGGAGGTCTACTTCACTGCTTTCATCGACCGTTTTCGTGCCAGTCAACAGGCTGAAGACTACGATCTTGCATCGGAAGGCGCTGACATCTACTCTGTGCTCCCGGAAGTGTTGGAGAGTGCCAAATCATCGTTCATTCTCGCGAGAGATCATCCCGATCAAATGGATCAGAACTTCAAACCACATATCGATCCTGGGTCTGCAAAGCAATCGAAGAAACAGCATCGGAGGGCATCACCACACCACAAAGGTTGCCCTGCTACTGGCTTTTGGACAGCTGAAGCCGTTCATGCCGATATGAATTGGCTGAATCCTAGCACCGACGATGGTCTCGGATACCTTCTCAATTCACAACTTCCGGTCGAGAATGGTTCGGGCCACGGAATGTGCCCTATATCGAATGGGTGGGCATCCTTGCCGGCCCAAGAGAGCTATTCAGGCGGCGCAGGTTGGGCTCATGACTGGAACGCCTTTGCATCACTGCTGCCGATGTCTGCAACCGACCAGAACGAGTATTCAGGTTCGCACTGATGGCGACGATAGAGTTGCTATGCCTAAGTATCCGGACACTAGCGCACGCATCTGGCGCCCGCAGAACATCAAAGCTTGGAGACGGGCAGAGCAATCGAATTATAGATGACACTGACCAAGATAGCACACTACGTTACGCAAAAGCTATCTAGTTCCCGGCTAAGTCTTGCTATCTTCAGGTCTCTCCCCCCTCGTCTCTGGCTTCACGAATATTCGATCTGATAGGAGTCCTCCACTCATGGGAAGAGATGTGTCGAGATCTGATTGCCTTGAGCATCGTGTCTCTTCGGCAGCACGGTGAACATTCCGTTCACGTCTCGTGGCTCGAAATCCAACCCCATCGCTGCACCTTTCAAGACATCCAAGCCAAAGTTGAGTTCGATCCAATGAGCGAACATGTCCATGCCAGCGACCGCGCCCCCGCTGGTCCATATGTTGCCGTCTACCACCCACTGAGCATCCTTGGTCCACTTCACCCTTGGATATGCTTTCGCCACCCAGTCAAGGCAGAAATGGTTCACTGTAGCATTTCTACCATCAAGCAGGCCTGTCGTGGCTAGTGCTGACGCCCCAGTGCAAGTTGTGAAGATGGTCTTGCCGGCGGCATTGTGCTTCTTGATGAAGTCGACGAACGCCTGCGGGAACTGAAAGCCTTCTGGAATCGGTCCACCAAGTAGCAAGTAATCAAGTTCTGGACAGTCTTCGACGGTCGTGCTTGGAGTTAGCGTGATCGAGCTCGTGAACACCTGCACGGGGTCAAGGTTCTCCCCGATTGTGTGGAAGACGAATTCTGGTGCTTGTTCGATCGTTTCAGCTGTGACGGCGCCGTGCTTCTTGCCGTATGAAAGCGAGGCCTTGCATGAAGACGAGAGGAGATCAAGAGGGCCGATTACATCGATTGCTTGCCACTTATACACCAGGATGCCGAAGTTTATAGGTGCCATGATGCTGGAACGAGCTGAGAGCGACTGAAGAGGAATGTGACAATTTGAGTAAAAGCGTGCAAGTCTTGCATGCATTATATATAATCATGACCATGATCTCCTCATCTTGGTACGGGCATGCCACGAATGTCGGCTTCTGACTCTTCTCTAGTTCTTCGATCGCCTGTCGATGGGAGCTTGCCCTGATTTAGTATCAATGTTGCGGCCTTTGTAGCGGAACCCGGAGCGCAAGAAAGACATAGTCCCGACTTCTCGTTGCTTGATATGAACCCGTGAGCATGGTTGCATAAGCATGTGGTGCGAAGTCTCCTCGGTCTAGCAGGACAATGGGACCGCGGAAACAACTCAGATCTGGGGTCATTAGTGCATCTTCTTTCAGATCGAAACCGTCAAGCTGAGAGCGCATATTCGAAGATCCACTTATAGTACATAGCGCATCTCAGCAACCCGAAAGTCTGACCAATCGGAGCGTTTGTCTAGCACGCAGCGGCGTCGTATAGAGCTCCGCTCCGTGCTCCGTGCCTTGCCCTCCGTTCAAGCACTGTGCAGAGCCACAGCGGACTGTGAACAACAAAGCAAACTGGAGCATCTTCGCCATCCGCACCGAAGGCAGCAGGATTCTTCCAGACTTCATTCGTTTTGATGGTTGGGAGGCTTCAGCTAGTATAAGCGTTCTTCCCAGAATCAAAGGTTGATCTCTGGGTATAAGAATGTAGTATGTCTTGCTATGGGAGGGCTATCAGCTTACAGTCTTCTCCTGAACTCAGAACTTCGTCATATCTCAGCCTCTTCGATGTCTAACCTTAAGAACTTGGATCGCCCCCTGCGGGTTGGCGTCATCCTGGTCGATTCGTACGCAAATCAGCTCAGTGTACAACCCGCGAGAGGTACTGACTGAGACTACAGAGTCACCGAAATCCTTGATGTCGCTCCTCTCGACATCTTCAATTCGATCTCCAAGCACTTCGTCAAGAATTTTCCTGACCATATGCTTACGGATGAGATGCGTAAAGAGGCATTGGATGTTGACTTCCACTGGGTCAATGAATCGGGCAAACCTGCAAAGCTGACTGCCGGAGCTACCATACAGCCAACGGTTAGTAGGTGCAAGATGTAGTCGATTCAGCATCTGATGAAAGACAGTATACTTTCGAGACATGTCCCCCACTCGACATCACCCTGATGGGCGCGCATGATATGGGATACGAACTCACCAAGGGCGAGAAGCAATTCATTCAGAAGTGCAATACGGAGAGCGCGGCATTACTGTTCATCTGTGGTGGTTACATCGCTGCGGCAGGTATCCTCGAGGGTAAGAGAGCTACGGCTCCTCGTCCATTGGTCCCTCTCATGCAGCAGAGCAATCCAGAGGTCAACAGGGTCACCAAGCGATGGACCAAGGATGGCAAGATATGGACAACCGGAGCTCTGCTTAATGGCACAGATATGACCGCTGCCTTCGTGACTGAAGTCTGGGGAGGAGAAGGGTCACTAGTCGAATTTGGCCTGCGCTTGGGCGGCTATCCAGTCCGAGACGTCGACTACGCTGACGTGCCTTGGGCCCTGTAGACTTGATAGACAGACTGACCTTTTCGTTCAGTAATATCATTCCACTCAACAAGTGAGTCCATGGCAGTCTCAAGCTCTACAATTAAGCCTTCATTGTGGGATGTTGTGATACTGAATCAATTTGAAAGTTCTACAAACTGAAGATCAAAAAATGAATTGGTGCAAGGCGCGAGACTTCACCAGATGGGATTCATATATGCGACCTCGTCTTTAGCACCGCAGAACCAATGCGAGCCAGATCCGCGCTCATCAAAGGCTCCTTCTCGAAGCCCACTACACATTGATCCAGCATAGCCGCCGCCACTTCGCCAACAGAGATGATAGGGATGGGCGCTGGGATCCATCTGAACGCTCCTGCAAGCATGTTGCCCGTGTTGTAGATCAGGCCTGGCTTCGCGCAGCACGCTTCGACTTTGCCCGGATACTTCGCTGCGAGTTCGAGCACAGCCGTCTCTGCCTCTCCCTGACATATGATGTTAGTGTCCACAGAGGTAGAGGCTAGGCTTAACATACGCGCATGAGACACATCTCCTTGAGCAGCAGAGGCGACTTTGTCTGATCCCGCTCGGCCTGATTGCCACTCATGTAGACGAAGCGCAGAGGCATTGCTCCGTGCTCTTCTCCACGAACATCAAGCAGAACCTTCAGTCCATCAAGTGCGTTATCGCGAGAGATTCGGACAACCTCAGACCACTCGTAATTCTTGATCTTGTTTGGCGTGATCGCCACGGTCCAGATGCATGCGTCTGCGCCTGCCAGCTGCTTTTTGACATCGTCAGAATAAGTGCCATAGTCCTCGATCACGACGCTCTGCAACTTCGAGACATCCGCTTTTGGACCTAGATCGGTTGGTGCTTTGACTTCGCGTCTTGCGAGCGCGACGACCTTGGTGAATCGTGCATCTGTGAGAGCCTGGCGCACACACTCAGTCGCCACGTATCCGGTCGCGCCAGCGATGACAAGCTTCATGTTTACATAACAAAGTGGTGAGAAGAGTTCGTGAAAAGACCTCCCGAGGATGTCAGCCTAATGCGTCGAGGCTACCCGGAGATAACTCAATTTTAAATCCGTCTGACATGACGCAGATGAGGAAAACAATGTGGTCTCGCGCGACAATGTCTCCGAAGTAGTCCCCGATGGGAAGGTAGAAATATATTCATCCCAGGGCTGATACAAGTTATTCTACTCCACAGGTCTCGCTCCGACATTGCACCAAACAATCAATGCTCAACCTAACATGAACAGCCCAAGTTCAAGGTGCGGTAGTCGTCCTCCTGAGTGGCTTTTGCATTGGATCCTCCTCCTGTGTGCCTGATTGCGGATCACTCTTTGCACTGTCCGCATCATCGTCCTTCTGATCCTGTACATGCTTCTTGTCCTCCCCAGCACCACCAATATACAGCTTCGCAACCGTCGCGCCAACAGCGTCAACAAGGTCTTCGCACTTGCCAATGAAAGGGTCATGTCCAACATCTTCAATCTCAACAATGCGTGCTCCAGCCTTCTTAGCCAAATCGTGCTGCAGCGTTGCCGGCACAAATCGATCGTCCTCGCATAGGATATAGGTCGTCGGAATCTTGCCCCAAGCGGGATCAGAGCAACACTGAATCTCTGATGGATTCGCAGTGAAGCGGATGAGATGTGAAGCCCACAGCTCTCGACTCATCGGGCCCAGGTCGTTGTAGAGAAACGTCGCCGGCTGCAGAAGCACAAGGCTCGAGTTCTTATGCACAGAAGGTTTAGTCAGCTCGAGCTCGCGAAAGCCATTCGTGAGGGTGCGTCTTTGGAAGGCGAAGGGGCTGAGAGGGAGCTGTACCTGATGACGGATGTACTCTGGCCACTCGCCGCCAAAGACGTCTTTGAGTGTTTGGCCTTTGCTGGGCAGGAGTCCGGCAAGGGCAATGAAGCCAATGACGCCACCAGGCTTGGACTGCCTTTCGCGCTCTTGCTTACTGAGTTCGCCGATTGCTTCGGTGGCGATGAAGGCGCCGTAGCCGTGGCCGAGGACGACGACATCGTTTCCGTCGCTGCAGAGATCGAAGACGAGCTGGTAGATCAGGCTGCAGTCATCGTGGAAGTTCGCGGTACAGTTGCTCTCGGTGTGAGCAGTCAGCAGCTGCGGGCATGCGATCGGGTAGCCGAGAGACGTGAGCTGATCGATAAATTGGGAATAGTGACGAGGAGTATGCCATGCATCGTGGATGAGCACGACGACGGGAAGGAGTTCAGGCATGTTCTTGACGAGGCCCATGTAGCTGTTTCGCGGTCTGCCTGTCGTTCAAGATTATGGTTGTTATCTGAGCTTACAAGCAGCTATCAGTAGAGCAAAAGGTCCAAAGCGATGAGATGGTTTTAGGAGGTATGCTCGATGAGGTGTGGATGAAGATGCGTCGTGTTTCGGTGGGTTGGTGGGAGGGAGATCTGATCGGCCTGCTCAGTGACGAAGGTGCATCTTGCATAGGGAAGGAGCGACTGATTTTATGGTCGCGACTGCCATTATGTTAGCACTGGACACAGTGGAAGCCCAAGAATGATCAAAGACTGCTCTCAATTTTCGTCATGCCTATATCGTTTATCCTGTCCTTTCGTCTCTCGCTCTTATCCAAAATAGCGGCTGCTCAATGAGCCAGGTCCTTCCACACTTGCGGTGTTTCGCATTCAATTTCTTCTCCTCGTGAGCTCGCCAAAGGCATTTTCGACCCCTTTCTTGACCTCCTTGTAGCTGACTACGAATACGCTCTGCTCATCTCGGCTGGTCAATTGTATCCTTTCATCACTGCCAGCATCCAGTTTGTTGAGGCAGTTGATAATGTGAGCCAGGTCCGTAACAGGTCTCCCCTGCTCGTCCACAGCATGGAATACGTAATCGCGGAATAGCTTGAGGTAGTATCTCTCGCCCGTCTCACTCCATTGTGGATTATGTTCGTACTCGGGTCGTTCGTTGATGAGACCAAGCTTCGCGACGAGACGAACCAATCGCCCATTCTCCAGTTCAGACATGAGCGTAGATGTGAGCGTGTCTGCTTCGTGGAACTGCATATCCATAGTCTGTGCCATCTCTGTAGATATGCCCTGCAGAAAAGCATCGATATTCTTTTCGATGCTGGGATCATTACTTATTAACCAAGCTACACACTCCCGCAGCTTGGGCGTGTATGTGCGCGTGAGATGTTCCATTGCCTTCCCCATGTTTAGCGTTGCATTTGCATTGCCGGCTATACTCAAGATGAGCCGGCCAAGTTGGACAAAATCGTCCTGTTTCAGTTGTTCAAGCTGGAACTGTGAATCGAATTGCACGACGTCGAGCACGCCACATGCGTTGAGTCGTATCCGATTCTTTGATGTTATAATGATCTTGCTTGGTGCGATGGTGCGCACGGCAAGTCTGAGTGAGTGGCACGCTTTGATCGCTGATGCCAGCTGTACAATGTAAGACCAGAGCACATTCTCTGGCACATGTGGCGATGGTTGTCGTGCTCCGAAACGGCCACTTGACTGGCTTTGCAGATGCGTCTCGGCCAGGGTCTTGGAGTTCGGATGGTAGTCCGTGACAACAATCAGTGAGCTGTCGCCGAATTCTCGTGTGGTGAAGGCTTCGTGTATGTTGACAATCGCGCCATTGTCTATCTGCTTCCACTGTCGCGCTGCATGGATGGCCTTTTCGTTCGTGAGTCGAAAGCCTTCGAGGCGTCGAAGAGCGTAGAATTTGCCGTCCTTGCTGGATTGCGCCTTGTACAGCCAAGTCACATAGCCGAATGTGGTGTTGTTGCGTTGGCCGCTCGTGTCCAGCGGAACAAGTGAGTGAAAATGGTCAACGGACGGTAGTGTTGAGCCTGAGCTTAGTGTTAGCACCAGCTGCGATCCAACGGGAGACATGACGAACTGGGCAGCACTTGCAAAGTGCTTTCGGCCTTCTTTTGCAATTCCTCGCGAAGCTTGTCTGGCATGAAGAAGTCGTGCGCTGTTCTCTGGTATGCCAGCAGATTGTCGCGATGTGGTCCCATAGGAGCATAATTATGATATTGCGCCTAATGCTCTGTTCAGAGCTGCAATCAATTATCTGGCATCACATGAAAAACTACTCACAGGTTGAGCAAACGCATTTGCGCTCTGATAATATGCTGCGCCCGTCATGGATGAAGGATCCTGCGCGTACGGATTCATCGTTGCTGCGACATGGCTGCTCGAAATGCCCTGGACACCAGAAGCCATGGCAAAGGGATCTGTATAGCCTAACATCGTAGCTGCCGCCGCATTCGGATCCGACTGCTGCACTATCTGACTTGCATAGTCCGTTGAAGGCACAAATTCCTGAAAACCTTGACCAGAAGACCAGCTTGATTGCGAATGACTCGGCTGTACCGGTATCGATTGTGGTGCTAGAGAGAAGATTAGAGTCAGAGCACACAACAGACATCTCGCATGGCATATTAACTCAATCCATGGCTTCCTGTACTTTTGCTTCCATGTGATGCAGAAGAGCGTGTGGAGCTGTTGGAGGACGGGACATGGTACGCACTTGCAGCATTGGTCTTTGGTGTGAAAGGCGTGGCCGTCGCAGACTTCGGAGATATCGTGGTACTTCGAGGGTCGAGTTGACCATTCGAGGCCAGCTCTTTCGGCTGAAAAGCGGGCGACTCGACATTCAAGCGCTTGCTGCCGCGACTCTAAGCATCATAGCCTCTAAGCTCTTCCGAGCACACCTGACGCACCTGTTGTCGCTGCTCCGAGCGCTGTTCACATCATGGTTGAAAGCACACCCATCCTTCTCCCACCTACAATGGCCATATATGCCAATGTTCCGACATAGTGTGTTCTTCGCGTTCTCTCTTCCCTTCGGGGCGCGCGGTGAAGCTGCGCCTCTCCGAGCGTCACCGGAATTTGGGGCCAATGTAGCCATGTCTGACGCTACCGAAGCCAGCTCTCCCACGACATTTGTACTTCTGGGGTTATATGAATCATCTGGCGTATATATGGGTCGTAAGAGAAGATTCGGCGCGCTGGAGGAGAAGCCAAGGGTGGACTCGTTGGCGCCGTCCGTGAGTATATGATAAGATGTAGGCGCAGCGTTGTCGGATACGGTTCTTCGAATGGACGAATCCAAGCAATTCCAAAAATGCGCGTCTTGCTCTTGAATAAGTGTACGGCCGCTCGGATCGAGTCTGTGCTGTATAGAACTAGTGGTCTGATTAGTACGACAGCTACGGAGGGGCCATGGCCCGAGACGCGACGAGTGTATAAATGGTGCAATTGTACCTCGAACACCCGTCGGAGTCCGCTACCGAAGATTCACTGTGACTGCGAAGATCGCGACACCGGGCAACGAGGGAATCGAAGGTGTATAGATCTCCTGTGCGGTCAGCCATGATTACAGCGAGCGCCGTCCCCACGGAGGTGAGGCTATGCTCGTGGGACGATGTACCTCAATCAGACGGCTTCGGAGCCACTCAAAGACCTCGAGCGCATGCCATTGCTCTCAACGGTCTGGATTGCGCTTGCCCTGCCGGCAGCCGAGTGTCAGGGTGGGAAGATACAGCAGCGTCGTTGAGTTGACGCGCGCGACTCTGCGGAGGAAGCTGCGATGCTCCGCCGCCATGACCAGTGGGGTCCTTCCCTCCGTGACCCCATGCATCTCAGCCTTACGCTTACTTAATCCGTCATCGCTCCTTCCTGAGCTTCTCGTGCAACGTCACACACGCCTTCGGCATTTCACGCCTTGAATCCTCGGTCTATCAAAAAGGCATTGGACATACTGCGATCGTTGTCAGCAGACTTGCTATTGGGGCCTTGAAAGACCTTTGCGGTGAACACATCTCGCCACAGCGCTGATATAGAACGAACACGGCGCAATCGCAAACAAGATCCGGCAAGGCAAACGACCACGGCACTGTCTACGCATGTCTGCGCCGCGATAACACCAGATCCTTCCCACCAAGTGCGCAGGATGGCAAGCTCCACCGCAGATGTCAGCGCTCTGACAGGCGACCAACGTTCCTCACTCGACCAACTCATCGCCATCACAAACCAAGAACCCGACCCAGCACTGCATTTACTACAGAAATGCGAGTGGAACGTACAAATTGCCATTGCGCGCTTCTTTGATGGCGAACCCGCAGTAGATCCAGTCGCCGAGGCGCTGGCGCAGAGACCTGAAGATGTGCGGAGGCAGGAGACACTCATGAATGGGTTCTCCACACCGAGAACAAGACAAGATCCGAATGTCGAGCCTGCACCGCGAATAGTACCACAGAACGACAATCAGGTGACATATCGATCGAATCCCTTACTAGGAATCATCTTCATGCCTGTGTCACTGCTGTACGCGATAGTGTCACGCACCTTCCGCCTTTTTGGATACCTCTTCCCATTTCTGCCTCGTCTCTTCGGTCGCATCAGAGGCACATCACAAGGCTCTTCGCCGCGACACAATGCTGGTGGGAGGATAGCTCTCAAGCCCCGAGATGCAGCTCTGCGGCTGATACGAGAGCTGGAAGAGGAGTATGGCAGCAACGAAGTGCCATTCTTCGAGAATGGCTACGCGCAAGCACTTGATGCGGCAAAGAAAGATCTTAAGTTTCTTCTCGTGGTCCTCCTCTCGCCCGAACACGACGACACATCCTCCTTCATCCGCGATACGCTCTTCGACCCGACTGTCACGAACTACATCAAGGATCCAGCAAACAATATCATAGTCTGGGCAGGGACAGTGCAAGATGCAGAGGCGTACCAAGTCTCGAGCGCGCTCTCATGCACCAAGTTCCCATTCTCAGCAGTCATTGTCCATACACCCTCGGTTTCGTCGACAGCGATGTCCATCGTGCAGCGCATTGCAGGACCGATGACACCACGAGACTACGTCTCCAAGATTCAACGAGCCATCGAGCAGTACAGCCCGGGTCTCACACAAACGAGAAGGACAAGAGAAGAGCAGAACGCGGTGAGGAGTATCCGCGACCAGCAGAATGAAGCATATGAGCGTAGTTTGGCACAGGATCGCGAGCGGACGAGGCGGAAACGCGAAGAAGAGCAGAAGCGGAAGGAAGAGGAAGAGCGTGCTGCGAGGGAAGAACAAGAGAAGGAGAATTATGAGCGCAATCTTGCGCAGTGGAAACGATGGCGGGCTTCGTCAATACCCTCTGAGCCAGGGGCAGATGTCAAGGACGTGGTACGCATCAGTCTGCGCATGCTAGATGGAGAGCGCGTGGTTCGCAAGTTCGCATCTGACGCGACAATTGAGGATCTCTACGCATTCGTGGAGTGCTACGATGTCCTTCAATCCATGGAAATGGATGAAAAAGTATCGGAACCAACAGGATTCGAGCACGAGTACAAGTTCAGGCTCGTCACTCCTATGCCGAGAGAAGCATACGAGCTGGAGAAGGGCGGGACGATCAAGGAAAGAATAGGCAGGAGCGGGAATCTGATCGTGGAGAAGACGATTATTGAGGACAGTGATGAAGAAGATGGAGAATAGCGTAAGCAGTCTAGGATGAAATTCACTGGCTGTGCTCATCTTACAACCCGACCTCAGCGCATTCTCTGGGCTAAATAGAACTTTGTGCTTGCTGCTTCTATTATGGCGTGCAGATCTGGCTTATGCAATGGACGATCGACCAAGAAGATAACCGCCCATCTCAAATGCTGCATGGATCACGAGACTCGCCCCCAGGACGAACGATTTGAGTTTGCACAGGCGATAAGTTCGTCTGAACATTGGTCAATGTGTCAATGAACAATGGGTCCAAGTTCGACACACATGTTGTGTGCCTCGTGACAATGAACACATGCTGACAATCACGCTCTCAAACTCCGTGCTACAAAAGCTGCTGGGGCTCGGTCTGTGCATACTACGCCGACGTCCTTAGCTCGCCGAAGGCTACCTGTCACCAAGTTCTTTGAAGCTTTACTCAATAACAGGCCAGGCGTTCCGAATCATGCGTCTTCCTATGGGAATCTCGACCGGCCTGAACCCCCCTACGCCGCCTCCAGATAATCCAGATTGGTATGGTCGACGGCCATGGTATTACAGGAATCACAAAACAGAAGAACATGCCACTACTCAACCAGTGAAACCCAAGAAACGACGTCGAGCTGATCCATGGGCGCCGAGGCGAAAGATCACACAGCGTTTGCGAGCCAAGGCCGAACCACAATCGATGTACAAAAGTCTGTCGGCCGAAGTGTAGGACGTTCAAACCCAAGTTCATACAACACTGTGGCTGACGAGACACAGGAAACAGAGCATACGGCCTTTCACCTTCTTAGAACTACCGATGGAACTGTGAGAGAAAATTTATGAACATCTCATGATGGCCAGGTTGGACAATCGCACAATCGACTTCGAGAATAGCCCTTCGCGCTACTGTTTCAGCCAGCTCAGAGATGACTTCTTACCGCCGCCGCTGTTCCAGTCACGCGCTCTGCGCCGAGCTAGCAAACAGACAAGAGCAGAGTTTATCGCGACCTTCCTCTCGAAAGCACACATACGATTGATACTTCATGACCTGGAAGGCTTGGCGACTCCAAATTTCCAATATCACTTCTGCGAGGATCCATCTTACGTTGGATCGCCTTGCCATCAGGCCGATTTCCTCGCTGGCCTTGTGGCATATGTGGACAAGATTACGCTCTGGATTGAACTACCTGTCAGAACAGACTCGAAAAGGCTCATCGATTGGTCTTTCCTATCGGACATGAAAATGCTCAAGGAGATCGAAATCATCTTCAAAGACGTCAAGGACACGCACGAACGGAACGGCCGGAACCATTCCTATCATGGAAGGGGCATTTGGAGCCAGTCTCAGATCAATCGATCAGGAGGCTCTCTCATCCTCACCGGTACATTTATACATCTGCTCGAAGCCATTCCGAAACACGTTCTGGTCAAGTTTCGCGACAGTGCGGCAGAACTCAGGATTCCACAAGCGACTGACCTACTCGAAGGGCGCAGCTCTGAGTCTTCGCACGAGTTCGCGCTTTGGAGTCCGCAACACGGCTGCTACTATGTGAATCCTAGAAAGAAGATGGGGGGCTGCCTTAGCGAGGATCAACATGTATACATGAAGTTCATGGAGACCTGTTACGAGAGACACTATGGCCCCAGCCGTCTGGTGTCGCCCGAAATCATGCAAAGGTTGTATCGATCGTACGGAATGCATCAAGGGACAGCAAAACAGCATGGGATCGGCATGGAAAGTGCATAAGTATGTCACGACGGCTTACGGAAGTCGGTGATACCTGTTTAGCAAATATTTGTCAGGCATATCAATTCAGATCAGCACCTATTACCAAGACAGCATAGTTCGAGTTATCCGGCTTGTCATCAATTCTTGAGAACATTCTTGAGATCTATGTCAACTTCGCGCGAGGAAAATGGTCTGCCGTCGTATTCTAACGCTGGAAACGAAATGATGATGATCATAGGTTCTCCATGGCATCGAAGAGACAGCTCACAAACACTTGGGGAAGTTGAGAACACTTGAATCAGCACAGCATCATGGTCGGCGCCCGCCAGAGTCAACTGAACATGACGACGTGGATCAGTCTGTTCGAAGTACCTCCGTATTCTAAGCCATCCGAGGAGATCGAAGAACAAGACGGAAGATAATCCCGACAATGAGTGCCGACTCATGGAGCGCTAGTGCTTCTTGGCAGGTACAAAATGCAGGAACCCGCTGTTTCTTCAACGTGGTCATAACGTGTTGTCGGGCTCACCGATTCCAGCAAAACAGCTCGACAAGTAAAGCCGAAACGAAGCCTTACCACCAACAATAGTTCCCAACCCACAGATATTAGCGAGTGCATGCATTCGAGCGTGGCACCCAAAATGCTCACACGCATCTTCCTCGGCCGTATTGTGGAGACCATGGGAATCTTACGTTTGGGCTTGATTCGCGGGGATTCCGTATGCAGATTTTCGCAACCGTATACGGGGAAGCTTAGACGCGTCGAAAGAATGGGGCAGCACAGGGCAGACAAGAGACCTCAGGCTAAAGCAATTCAACGTCTACAGTCCCATTGTATTATCATCATATGGTATTTCCTTCTCTTTCTTATGTCACGAAGCCATGTATTTCCCGCAGACACGCAATGAGATTATCTTCACGGGCGCCATCGTTGCGCAGGCTGTCTGCATCACAATCATCGAGACGTAAGTTCATGCTCTGCTTGAACGAAGTTCTAGTACTGAGGAGACCAGTGTAATACTCCTGCAATACCTCCAATAGATCAATCCGGTCATCTACCAAGTCCCCACCTCCTACGTAGTCCCCGTCAACTTCGGCTGCTTCGTCTTTGGGATTCTGCACCAAGTCTTCATCGCATTCGATGCAGTCCGTCGAAGGAACAGTCTGCAGACGTACAGTGTATGCGGCGTCAATGCGGGCTTCTTCGTCTTCGCTGTTGTGCGCCATCTACAGATGATGCAGATCGTGGGTTCGCTGTATAAGGATCACGATATGTTTAATGTGCCGTTTGTCAAGCAGGATGTTGATATTTTGCACTCGTGGCGACCAATGTTCATTACTGTCGCTGTGCTGACGGGGTTGTGCTCCCTCGTGGTGGCGTGGTCGGCAAAGAATCTGAGAGATGAGTTCTCGTGGTCGATCTACAGATTCATCGGCGGCAATCTGAGTATGCGAAGACGTTACCGAAGTTATGAGGTAGAAACATCCTTTGCGCGTAGCCAGAATCACACGCTTACTCCAATACAGACACTCCTCGTTCTGCTCAAGTGCGAGCCCTTCTTCATCATTGGCTTCGTAACGTCCTACGGCTTCGTGAACGTGCACTACGAACTGCCGGAGTTCCCCATCACCATGTGTCTCGTACCGCTTATGTTTCTCGTTTCTGCACTGGCGTTATACGCAATTGAGCATGAGCGAGTCAAGCTTGCAAGCATCGCAATCGTAAGTCGCCTGATACCTCACATCCTCACCACATGAGATTATCAGCTAATGACATGATCAACAGCTACTGAAGGCCGGCGAGGTCGCCTACTTCATCAGTCGCATCATCGTGCTATTCGGGGACAGCCGGCGAGGCCACACGATTATGAGAGATGAGATGGTCTTCTTCGCCGTCGTCTCCTGCGCTCTCGCGTCAGCTGGCATAATCAGTGCGGTCATCTGCACCGTGAACTTTGGACGAGGATTGAAGCAAGTGCTACCCATGATGGAACGAAAGGCGACGCCGATGCCATCCACAGAAGATCTGGGATCGCCTCAGCGGCCGTATTCATTAAGTTCACGCTTGGAGTTGGAGTAGACCGACAGTTCGTGGACCGCAGGGCCGACATAATCATAATGCTAATCGTGTCATATCTCATCACCATTCACGTCAACGCCGAACTCCCCATCGCTCATCCCTTCCAACTCGTCCTCATCCAGCAGATCTCCACCGCCTAATATCCTATTCTCCGCCTGCGTCCCCCACTCCACGACCGTCCCTCCCGTGATCTTCACATTCTTCAAATCGGTCTTATTCCTGTCCTCCTTTGGCCCACCTGTGACCCTCGCCCTGGGTCCTACAATACATCCCATGAGACTGACAAAGTCGCCGACCACAACGCCATCCATAAGCAGGCAGCGCGTCAGCTTCGCGCCTGTGCCGATGGTGCAGCCCGTACCGATGATGGATTCTTTGATGGCAACGCGTTCGGAGAGAGTAGTGTTCGGTGCAATGAGGACGCTTGCCGTGTCAATGTGCGATTGTTTCGGTATGGTGATTTGATTGTGGATCTTCTCGTCTGCAGAGTAAGGCGAGTGCTGTTCGACTGATTTGTCTGAGAGAGGTGGAAGGCGTGCAAGGCGGAGAGAGACGTTGAGAAGCTGTTCTTCGGTGTCGACGCGGCGGATAAGGGGCGCCGTTGCGGAAGGTGGTTGTATATAGGCGAGCATTGGAGGGATGTGGAGGCGTGGTTGTGAGGATACGAGGGCAGCGCGAGTGGTGGGTGAGTCGGGTGAGCTAGGATCTCGCACGCGTGAAGCTAGTGAGATCGCTTGTACGGCGTCTTGTTCCGGTGTGGGTACTGATGTGGTTGTGATGTAGGAGCAGAGGTCGACCTCGTCGAGAAGAGGATTCGTGTCGCCGTTCATGGATTGATCGAGACCCGTCTGAGGCGGTTGTAGAATTTCTCGTAGACCCAGCTTCTCTCCTAGTCCTTCCTGCCAACATGCCTTTGCCCACCAGCCAAGCACATCCTCTGACAAGCTGTCGAACGTCTCGTTCCGCTGCATCATCTGCAGTGCCCAGTATGGAAAGAGATAGAGATGCGCGTCTCTCGTGGTGGTGTGCACTCTTATCCTGCCGTACTTCTTCAGCAGCGAATGCCTTATTGTGAAGTTGCCCTCCTTCTCTTCCTGGATGTCCTTCAGCGTGTCCGTTGGCATTGTCACAGCAAGTTGCGACATGTCTTTCCGTATCGAGCCCTGAGGAGGTGCAACTTTCGATCGCGGTAGTGGTGTCGATATCAGGAAATCTGTCTCCTCCTTCTTCATGTTGTTCTCCACCTTGGTCTCATACCACACACTCAACCCGCCTCTTCTCCCTCGCTTCTCTCCTCCCACACCCATTGGTAGTTCTCGGCCATGTGCTGTACGACCACCTGTTGCAGCTCCGAGTCCACCCTCTGCTACCATCCATTCTTGCAGTAGTGACAGACCGTCGAATTCGCATACCAGATCACAGGGCAGCACGATGAAGTCGCTGGTGATAGCATCTTGGACCTCTTTTAATCTGAAGATCTCTGCGGTGCCTGTGTTCTCGTTCAGGTCTGGCGGCGAGCATATCTCGACTCGTGGTAGCGAAGTGAAGTTGGGGTTGAGGTCCAGTACTGCTTGCGTTGCTTTCTGTGCCTTTGGCGGGGTGATGAGTGTGATGTCTGCTCAGAACATTAGCTCCTACTTCTTGTACTACTGTATATTGATTGCGGACCTGTTATGCCCATGCGACTGCAGAATTCTATCGGGTACCACACCATAGGCTTGTTGGCGATGGGCACCAGAGCCTTTGGGAATTCTTCGAGATTCGAGGTGAACGTATCTAGCGATGCGCCAGGCCCGCACAATATGATAGCCTGAAAGCCCGGCGAGGGTAACGTAGCGTGCGGCATAGTGAGTGTGTTCAAGCTGTGAATCAGGGGAAGAGCAACGTAGAAAGTGGCATCAAGAAGTCGCAATTGGCAGTCGCAATTGGCAGTCGCAAAGTGATATATCGCGAACCCAAAATTCCGCGATGACTCTACACCCTTGCTCGAGAGCTCCACATGCGTGCTATGACGGGTTGGGTTTAGTGGGCGTGCGCCCCGAACGTGGCTGCACCTTCCTCGGCAGTCGCTGTTGACAGGGCAGGAGCGAACCAGCCACAAACATACATCAACAACCAGTAACAGCCGAGTCCAACCACCACTTTATTGCGCCTACAATTGCAAATTTGATCACGCCAGTCCCCAGACAATAGCAATCCACAGGACATCATTGTAGATGATGTGTAACACATTGTTGGCGAGCGCATCACAATAATGTCCCGTCCATTCTCCCACGACCGCTACGACACTCGCCGCAGACCAGTGCAACCCGCACGAAACAGCACGCTAGGCTACTGGGTGCCCCTCGTCATCACCGTCACCCTCGCCGCAGGCGGTATCGCAGCCTGGGTGTGGTCCACGCGAGACGATCACGAGTCCACCGACCACGACGTCACCTCCGACGACGAGAACCTCTCCTATGGCGAGGAGGCGCGTGCGGCGCGTGAGCGGTATGGCAGGGACCCTAGGCCGGGCAACGAGTCTACTGTGAGCGAGGGTATTGTTCGCGACGATGAGTACGTGTCTGGTGGAAGGAATGGCGCAGATGATGGATTTGTGGGTGGACTGCAGAGAGGAGTGCAGGAGGCGATGCGACGGACGCCTTCACCGGCACAAGCTTACGACTCGGTGAAGAAGTTTGGTGCCGCGGGTATTGCTGCGGCAGGCGCGGCTGTGGGTGGTGCTTTGAGCGCTATTCGCGAGGAAAGCGCAGACTCACGCGACCGACGAGGCGACCGGCGAGGGGAAGAAGGCTTCTCAGACCATGAGAGATGGAGCGAGGAGGCCGAGAAGCGCGTTGTCAGCCATGCAGATCAGAGCCGTGATGCTGTCTCTGCGAACGTCGCCGCGTTTGGCGACAGCCTGCGTTCAGGACCAACACAGTACACTGGTGGCCGACGGAAAATGGTCGCCATTGTGCTGAGCTCCGAAGTCATGCTCGATCAGCTACAAGATGAAGATGGCAAATACCACTCTGAACACGCTGTGAGTACACGCCACTCCACTGAAAATTCTGTCCCGATACTAACAGCAGGAACAGTCACTCCTCTCACATCTCCCGCACATCAACCCCTCCACCACCTCCGTCCAAATCCTCATCTACAACCCCAACCCCTCGACGGGCAAGACTCCTCCCCGCGCTCCCTCGTCTATCGGCTCCTCCTACGCCGCCATCAACACACCCGCCCAAACACCCGGCGAGGAACTCATCTCCCTCGATCCGCAACCTTACACACCCACCGCGACAACACCTGCGCTCTCTGCCCGCTCGTCAGGCGGTGATCTCTTCGATTTGCTGTATAAGCAGGCCGTGCGCATCGTGGAGGATCCCGTGAATGTGCTTACGTTTGAGACGCAGCAGGGCTGGGTGCACATGTGCAAGCATATGGCGCCGGATCTGGTGTACGTCGTTGATTCGCTTTCGGGCGCCAATGGTGCCAACATTGAAGCCGTCAAGGGGTGGGTCGGACAAGTTGTCGTTGTGGTTGGTGGTGGAGGTTCAGGCCTTGGTGGTCTGATTGATACGGAAGATGAGAGCGATGTTGGGGGTGGGAAGGGGAAGGAGAGGAGAGCGCAGCAGTGGTGGATGGAGAGTAATATGATTGGGCTGGGGAAGGGTGTTGAGATTGTGGACGGCAACCGCTTCAGTGATGATTGGGAGAGGAGAGCTGGTGGCAAGGAGTAGGTGTACATGTTCTGTTCATAGCGAAGATGTTTGGATGAGTGCAGTCTGGCCACGGTTGGCTGATGTTGGGGTAAGGAGTGACCGATCTGCTGTCCTCTGAAGTACATAGGGAATGATTGAAATGATGCATCTTATCTTCACAAGCTTGTGCCTTCAACTCAACTCACGCCTACATTCGAATGCGATTGTTGATACTGCAATATTTCATCTTTGAGAGAGCTCGACAGAACTAAGGCTGGTATCGGTGAATGTCTCGTGACCAACTCCCCTGCACACCCCTTCTGTTCTTTTGCCCCATTCTTCTCACCATATGTGGGATTAAATTGCAACTGTCCATATCTGCTCGAATACTGCACACAAAGCAGAATGTCCCGTCCCACATAACAGTCTGCGGAGTCTAATGCGATTCGTAGGCTCAACTTGGACCCGTGCAAAGCTATCATTTTCGCGTCAACGCAACCCTCTCGACCTGCTTCGGCTTCTGCCACGGAAGTCTGCGTCTTTGCCCTCGCGGTACGAACGCAATATTGCCTGATAGAATACAGGAAAGGGAAGGAAACTAACAATGGTCACGATCTTTGTGTGCGGGGTACCTTAGACGGCGTAATCCGTACGCCGTGCACTATGGATGCAACCACTACTTAAGAAGTGCGCTTCGTCCCCTTGATCCGAGCTTTGAGTCTCGAGTACGAAATGTCTGATATCAGGGATTACAAGATCAACGTGCCGCAGGAGAAGCTGGATTGGCTTAAGCGCAAGCTAGAAGACTATACATGGCCCGAAGAGCTCGAAGATGTAGGTTGGGACTATGGATCGCCCAAGTACATCTCCCTCTTCAAGAACTGCACCGAAGATGTACTGACGAGCAGCAAGATCCGACATCAAACGCTTCCACAAGCACTGGCTAACCGCCTTCGACTGGCGCGCCCAAGAAAAACGCATCAACGACACCATCCCGCAATTCCAGACCACCGTCTCCGTCGACAACTTCGGCGACATCGACATGCACTTTTTGCACCAGGTGAGCGAGGTCAGGGGAGCCATCCCACTGCTCTTCGTCCACGGATGGCCGGGTAGCTTTCTCGAAGTCACGAAGATGCTGCCGTTGCTGAAGGGTGGGGATGGGAAACCCGCGTTTCATGTTGTCGCGCCGAGTCTGCCAAACTATGCTTTTTCGGGGGCGTGTAGGAAAAAGGGGTTTGGGGTTGGGCAGTATGCTGAGGCGTGTCATAAGGTGAGTTAGGAATTCATTGGGAAAACACCTCAGGATCGGGGCGTGGTCTCAACGCAGGTTATGCTGATCCCGTGACAGGTCATGTTAAAGCTCGGCTACCATCAGTACGTCACCCAAGGAGGAGATTGGGGCTTCGTCATCACACGTGCCCTTGCCTACCTCTACCCTCGAAACGTGAAAGCTCACCACGTGAACTGGGCCTGGGCCGCGAAGCCAGAGTTTACCGCTGAGAATCCCGAGCCCGAGTACTCCGAACGTGAGAAACGGCAGATGGCCCAAGCTGATCGCTGCAACCCGTTCGGCATGGGCGACGGCCGCGGCTACATCGCCATCCAGTCAACCCGCCCCGCAACAATCAACTTCATGATCGCAGATTCACCCGTCGGCTTGCTCGCGTGGATATGGGACAAGTTGGTGGACTGGTCAGACGACTATCCCTGGACCGAGGATGAAGTGTGCCTGTGGACGTCTCTGTATGTGTTCTCGACTGCGGGAGCCGACGCAGCGAGCTATATCTACTACGAGGCGCTGCATCCAACAAATGTGACGGTGGCACATATACAAGGTTATATCGATGTGCCGTTGGGAATCGCGGATTTTCCGGTCGAGATTGCCAATAGTCCTGTTAGTTGGAGGAGCTCGATGGGGCCAATTGTGTATCAGGAGATCTTCCCCAAGGGCGGACATTTTTCTGGATGGGAGAGGCCCGAAGATGTGAGTGGCTCTGAACGTATAGTAATGTTGACGAATGCTGATGATACTCATACTAGGTTGCCAAAGGGCTTTGTGAGATGATGGGCAAAGGTGGTGGCGCGTATGGTGTCGTATCCGGTCGTGACGGCTACTAGCGATCAAATGGCAGCAAAGTCATCCGTGTGCCCTATTAATCCTGTAACATTGTGCAAGCACCCGTATCTGCGAGTCCAGCTTGATGAATGTCCGGTGTTCAAGAGTGATCGTCGTAAGCCGGTTACCCGGAGCAGGTACATGGGCTCCACCATATTAGCGCAAGTCCGGACCGAGCCTCCGGCTCTCGATTCATGTATCTAGCTCCACGATGCATGACAACATGTGCGTTGTTTCTGCATCGAGCAGGTAAGATATCAATCTGCTGTGCTTCGCCACAATGCAATGTGAAAACTGCGTTCCTGTTCCAAGGCTCCGGATCTCACCGCAACTCTGGTCCTGGGTCGTCGGGTAAGGCTTGCCTGATCCAGCCTCTCTTGTTCTGTATTATGCAGGAAGTGTTCTGGTAGACCTCCGAGAAGAACCGGGTTGACAAGTCAAGTGCCGCTCCTGACGACTATTTGATGGAGTAGGCAGTTAGTGTCTCCGCCCACACGTGGGGGCGGAGTAGATGCGTTCTTAGGCCCAGACCAGAGCGCAAACTTCACTTTGAAGGAGACGGACCGATGAAGCACTTCCTCAAGTCCCTCAGCTCCTTGCCCGCTCTTGCTTGAATCCCGCGCAGAAATTTCTGAACTCGTGTGCTCGTTGGAGTTGTCTTGCATTAGCTCCCGCTTGAAGCCATGTCCCGACTCAAGGGCCGCATGCAGCTCCGAGCAACCTTTTTTCAAACCTTCAACACACACCATTCCTCCTCACACCTAGCCTCGCGGACCCGACGCATCCGCAGAATACTCGCGAGGCGTCTCAAATCTCACCGAAGCATTCCTTTGCCAGAAAAACATGTCTGACTAGCCGGCATACCCTTGTCAGCGCGTCTACCATACCGCGAGCCGACGTCATCATACTACTGGTCCTATCGCGTTCCGAGGCTTTTAGGACGACGCTCATTCGGCGACGAGACACTTGCAATAGAGCCGCACTCGCACCTGGAGTCTCTTTTGCGCAGTGCATCCAAGCTCTTGTGCAGCAAGTCCACCGTCTGTTCGCGTGTCGCAAGGGGAAGATACCGGAACACTGCACCGCGGCTCTGTGCGTCTCGCAGCACGCGAGTCGCAAAGGGCCTGCTTTTATCATGGCCATGGTGAGTCCAGCCTTTAGTCCTCGCTGAATTTGCAATTCGCAACCCCACACGCTTGAGCCATAAGCCTCATCTTGCCTTGCTTTTTCCCAAGAGTGCTGTTTCGATCCCAAGTCGCCACCAGCCTTGTCATCCCAGAACCCGTAGTCCCGGTACCACGTCGATTCCCGCGTCTTGGACAGCCTTGCATTAGTCTCTTCAGCCACTGGTTTCTCGACCTTGAGAGCTGGCAAAAAGAAATCCATAAAGGTCTCGCTGGTGCAACTGACTTGTCTTTGCGCAAAGACGTGGGATGTTTGCCTCTGGTGTCTCACTTCTCGTGGTGGTAAGGCTTCGAGGACTCTGAGCATTATCTATTGCTGCCCAATCATTTTCCTTGCGCAACGTCAAATGGCGGTGACCACGTTTTGCGACCTGTAGAACATCAATTTGTAGCACTTCTTTCGTTTGTGTGGATTCAAAGCCTTGTCATTCAGTTGTGGAAACCAAGAGAAATTGGGCGGCTCCTTCCTGTTGGCGCGACAAATTATAGATTGCTCCTGCCCATATTTTTGAGAGCATAACGCCGGTCTCGCGGCTCAATCGCTTTTGATCATCTTCTCGGGGGCGACGCAGTGGAAGGCTTCGACGGTGGGAGCGGTGGTGGTGGCATACCTGTGATGGTCTCAATTGTGGAGTCGCCAGGTCTCGAAATCGTGGTGGCCTGGCAATCGATCAAACATCGCGTCGACCGTTCATGAGCACAGGACTTCCTCTCCATCTAGGTACTTGTCAATACCAGGCCGAATACTGCAATGGACGATCCACCACGAACTCCTACTGGCTCGCGTTCCATGTCACCGCTCGTTTCCCAGCATGATTTCGACCACAACCTGTCGCGTCTTGATGATACCACGAGCTTGACTCTGATGCGTTACTTCCAGAACTTAGAACAAGCCGAAGCGCCAGCGAGCCCGATAACGCCGAAGTACCATACTGGCAAGCTCCCAAATAGCAAAGTCGCAGATGGGAAGCCGCGTCTCCTGCTTATGGGCCAGCGGCGGTAAGTCGTCGTTGTCATTTGGACGCCTTGCGTCTCGCTGACGTGCTTGCAGGAGTGGAAAGTCTTCAATATCAAATGTTGTGTTCCACAAGCTACCACCTAGTGAGACCTTGTACCTCGAGACCACAACAAAGATCAAGAAGGAGTCTATGCAGTATGTCCACGGGGTGCGAATTATGGAAGTGCCACTGATGCAGACACCCAGCTCATTCATGGATTTCCAGGTCTGGGATTTTCCTGGACATCTCAACTATTTCGACCCAGCATTTGACAGCACAGAGATATTCTCAGAGATCGGCGCTCTGATATGGGTCATCGATGCGCAAGACGAGTACCTCGACGCGATAGCTAGGCTCAACGCCACGATTCTGAACTTGCAGACCACATACCCGGCCATCAATGTTGAAGTCTTCGTCCACAAAGTGGATGGCCTGTCGGACGACTATCGAAGCGACACTTTCCGCGATATTGTTCAGCGTGTACAAGACGAGCTGTCCGACGCTGGAGTAGAGAACGCGCCGGTCAGCTTTTACCAAACAAGCATCTACGACCATTCAATCTTCGAAGCGTTTTCGAAAGTCATACAGAAACTCATACCAGAGCTCCCTACGCTCGAAGCGCTACTCAATTCCTTGTGCTCGAATTGCCGCTTCGAGAAAGCATACCTATTCGACCTTGTCTCGAAGATCTACATCGCCACCGACACTTCACCAACCGACCTGGGCAGCTACGAGATATGCTCCGACTACATCGACGTCATTCTTGATATCACCGAGATTTACGGACAACGACCTCCCGAGGCTACGAAGCCAACCCCACAACTCGATGGCGCTGGACAAAGCAGCGAAGACGATCAGACACAAGCGATCGATAAGGTCAATGGCGCGGGGACGCCAACATCTGATGATGAATTGCAAGAGAGTGGAAATGGACCAGCAGAAAGCTTGATCACAATGGAGAAGAAGGGCAACTACCTCTACTTGCGTGAGGTGAACAACTATTTGTGCTTGATATGTATTATGGGGGACAGCAGTCCGACGGACGGGAAGGCGCTCATTGACTACAATGTTGGCGTGTTCCAAGATGCGCTTCGACAAGTATTTCCCAGGTGAAGCAGCGGCGCCGAATATGTTTCAGAATCGAAAATCATGGTGATTCACTTCTAAACACGCTTCTCTAGGCATTCCTTCGTCGGTTCGTCACCAAAATTTCTCCCATTACACATTACAGGGACTATGAACTCATGTGCGCCATCTGAGAGTGGACTGACCTGTGATACGTCAGCACGTTCCTGCAGTTCATTTTTTGTGCTCTGTGGCTTGATTCTCGAACGCTTACACGTTAACGATTACTTTTCCGCCACCTTTAGTCTATTGGAGTGGATTCACGGAAGTCAAAGTACCGATCTGGCCACGACTTTCTCTTGCGCATTGGCTCTTTCGCACTGTGAGCCCTACAGATGGCGCCTTCTTCGGGGAGGACGACAAGGTTGAGGAAGCCATTGTGATGTGATCATTGATGGGTCGGTAGACGCTCCCAACTTACGCGTGATTCCAGGTCATGCGTGAGTTCATGCAAGCCGAGGATCTGTCTCATCTGGGTTGTCCAAAGTCTAGCACGTAAGCTCGATCTTCGATTGCTCGACAAAATCGCGTTGTTTGCCGGGTCTGCGGCTCAATCGGTCTGCGGCTCAATCAGAGTCCTCATCATCTTCGGACATGGACTCATAGACAGGCCGGCGTGTCTGGCTTAGAATGCTGCCCAGGTCAATTCTCCCAGCAACAATTCCACGCATGAGACTTCCCACTGCAGCGTGGGAAGTAATCCTGGTCATCAAGTCCTGTGGCGTGATCGGGCCATGACGTCTGCGATATGATTGAAGTTCGACATCAGCATCAGATTCCTCTTCCGCCTCTTCGGTCATCCCCTCCTGTCCGTCCACATCTTCAACAGACATGTCAGAGGCTGCATCTGTGCCGTCCGATGCTATGGTGATATGTGTAGCCTGAGATGCTCCAGATTGGCTGTCTTGATCTTCGATTTCGGAGCGTGCCCGATCGCTATCAGTGTCTTGATTCATTACTCCCTCGACCTCGGAAACGGCCACGTCGCTATCCGTGTCTTCCCCCACCCTGTGATCACCATCATTGTCATCACCGCTGTCAAGCCCACTCATGTCCGAGTCAGAGCTGATATCAATGACAACTTCCACGTCCGACTCCATGTCCGAGTCCCCGTCGTCGCTGTCGCCTTCTGAGTCGCCTTCCATGGATTCACCGGAATCACTGCCTTCGCTGGATGATGCCGTATTGTAACCCTCCACTCGTTCGCGACATATCGGACATCGTGATTTCTTGGATAGCCAGGAGTCCAAGCAGATGTTACCGAAGACATGATGGCAATCTAGCTGCACGGGTGACTCGCGGTCGCCGTCGTGATTGACATAGCCGATCTTTTCCTGACAGATCACACAAAGAAGTTCGCCATTTTCGTCAGTGGGAATCTCGATGTTCATGGTGCATCTTGGCTATACGACGATTCTGATGGGCGAGAAAGCGCAATTCTGGACGACGGAATGTTTGTGTTAAGCTTTTTGGGGACGAGGTTGAAGTCAGGTGGAGGCCCAAGTAGGCAGCTGCAGATCACGTGGTAGACTATGATCAATTCTCACGTTTCGTATGCCTATCAAATGATACCTTGATACATATATTCATCATAGATCGACTCGAAATGCAGAGAGTTCAAGTCGCTGGTTCAGCTGCTGCCAATGATCCCAAAACCTCCGAGTCACGCCTCAGCCTTGTCAGCCTCGTCGACAAGTCCCGCAACATAAAGTCCATGACTGTGCTTAATTCGACAATTGCTTCGATGCATTGCGCGATGATTTATAGTTTCTCGTATGGAAATGGTCGATTCTCTTTCTTCCATGCCTTTTCTGCTTCTGATCGGGGAGGTGGTGGCTGCAGTCCTTGTATGGTCCACAAGTCCATTGGAGTTTCGCTGGGAAAGGGTCAGCCTGAACGACTATCATAAGCGAGCTCGACGAACAGAATATGTAACTCCCAGTCGAGCTCTGTTCTGTCTCCGATGTAGGGCTTGAGCGCCTGGAAAGAGATTAGCTGCATTGTGGCTACAAATGAGCAGGCTCTTCATACAGCCTTGATCATATTCATCCATAATGGTCGTATCCTCTGACCTTCTGCTGTCTCGGGGCTTGGAAGCTGGCGAGCAATCTGTTCGACGACGATCCGAACGAAGTTACCCTTCGGCTGGCCACCGATCCACACTTGATCTTCTGTTACATCTATGAAGATAACATTGACATAGAACTCGGGCAGATCTCGATACAATTTCGTTACGGCTGCTGCAATACCTTTCCTCTGATCGTAAGAGAACGTGTCAGGGTGCGCAAAGATTCTCCACAAAGGCATGATATGCAGCTTGTCGTACTCGAATGCACTTTTCGTTGAGTGGTGGTGAAGAGGGCTTTGGGCCGTGCGAAATGCTGTGAGAGCGTTTGGGAATACTTCTACTACCATCTCCTGATGGAGAATCATGCGCAGTTTTATTTTGTGGCATAGCCGATTGTAAGATGCATGATTACTTTCAAGGTGATGTGAGAACTGGTGAAGATGGCTGTGATTACTCAACATTATGGCATGGAGCACACAATCCGGGGTAGTCATGCCTATGCTAAAGCTTGACCGCAAACTACCTTGGAGAGAAAGGCTTTAAATGAGGTCGAGACCATTCAAGATGGTAACCTAATCCATGGGCTCGATATTGAGCCGTTTCTGCTATGGAGCGAAGAGAATTGTAGGTTGGATCTCGACAGCCTGATGAGACGCACTGTCGAATGAGATATCACGAGGGCATAGGAAAGAAGAAGCAGAGACCGTAGTGGCCACCATCTGCGAGCCGCTTACTTGAGTATTCGTTGTATTAGGCTACTGGACATTTCCAGCTTGCCACGTATGGCGATCGGCTTCATGCCCCTAGGCTATCCTCCCATCCCCTATGCTGGCAGATCCAGCCATGGACGCTGTCTCTAAGAGTGTGCTAAATTCACACTCGGGCCTTCGGTATCAGTGATCTCAGAAGAACCGTCTCCGGCTCTTCTTCACTGGACCGTACAAGTCCGCATCGCTGCAATTTGAGGTCAGTCGCATACATCTCACTTGGCGAACAAATCTTTGGACCTTTTTCTGTCCAGTCGGCGATTCACAGCTCCAAGGATCGTTTTCAGGATGCCATCAGCGTTGAGCTCGACATCTTCATCATTCGTCCATGGCTGTGTGTCGACCATGTCACGGATCGGAGAGCCCGCAAGCTCAGTGAGATTGTCATCAAGAGACTGTAGATACTCCTTCGCGCCAGGCTCCTTGCCGACCTGGAAGAACTGAAGACCGATTTGCCAGGCAGGCGCATCCATTTTGTCGAGCTTCTTCGCAGCATTAATGATTACAGACTCCGGATCGTCGCTCGGCTCACCGTCCGTGATGACAATGATGTTAATCGGCTTCGTTGCTTCAAGATTTGCAGTGCAGCGTGCGAGATACGGCTTGAGAATGTTGTTGAGTCGCTGGCCTAGGAAGGTGCCGCCTCGGGGTCGCACGGCACTGAAGATCTCTGCAACTGTCGACGCGGAAGTCACATTGTGGTACCATGGATTGTCCGGCGCGTTCAAGAAGTAGAGATCTATGCCGTCTGCATCATGGGCTGTGCATATTGGGGTGACTGCCTCGAGCGCCTTCTGAGTTTCGCGCCATGATCGTCCGATCATGGATCCGCTGTCATCAATCAGGAAGACGGTATCGAACTGCGTCAAGAAGGCATAAGGGTCGCTGTCATTACTCGCGGATGACGAAGCTTGCGCTGTGGTCGCTGCAGCGTAGGCTGGTGGAGGTTCAGTGGGTCCTGGCATGCTCGAGGATCCTAGGTCTCGTGTAAGCAATGGTGAAGAGTAGAAGTGAGGGCAATTTAATGTACCTGGTCGTCGCGTAGGTGCTGTTGTCTGCAAGAATGGATTTGATGCTCGAGGAGTAGGTGCTGCTCCGGCAGTGAAGGATGTCTGCGCTGACTCTGATGTGCTCTTGCTGGAGTTCTTGCGGCCAAGCTTGTTCTTCAAGCTGCCAAAAATGCCACTTGAGCGGTCCATGATGAAAGAAGAATGGGAAGTGGGAGTCCTGCTCTTGCAAAATATTTGTGTAGAAGAAACAGCGACGGTAACCGACATGTTTAAACGTGTTTTACGGTCACTGGGTCAAGCTGTGCTCCACGCGACTACTGGGTCTGGGTCTTTGAAGCAACAGTCACTTGTTTGCGCTGGTCGTCTAAGTCTGGAAGGTGCAATCCAAAATCTAATGGTTCCGAAGGTTGTTTATCACTTCACTTCAATAGATCCGAACTCGATGGCACTGCCTCCTGGAGCAAAGGAGAAGCTGGCGGCATCTAGGCAAGGGAAATCTGCCTCACAATGCATATCCGGCAGTCGAAACATCACAAGATATGTTGACTTCGTGTGTTAAATTGCGGAAATGTGGTGATCGATGAGATCCATGCTGTGTGGTTACACCAAATGGCCGCACGAGCACGCCACAGCTCAGGAACGCTTCTGATTGGCCGAGTTTGCTAAGCCTGCTAGCTCAGCCTCGTGGCACCGCTCTGTAGGCTGAGTGCAGATGTGCAAGGCATACTACAGACTTTTGAGAGGACGGAATTTCTCTTTCTAGGTATTGTAGAATGGACACGCCTAAGGCAGCATTATAGCATGCCACGAATTGAGCAGATGATGATATCGTGTATGTATGAAGTGTTTGACTCGACGCATCTTGCAGTTCTGGTCCACAGACTTGTGGCTCAGCATGGTAGCCACGCGCTCCACGTGCCTAGCGAAACTTTGGAACTGCGGCATGCACAACCGTACCAATCTATCGTGATAGGACCGTGCAGACGATGGACTGAAAGGCCAGAGCACTCACAGTACGATGAAGATGGTCGGGCACTGGCTTCGGCCACGATCTAGTGGAATTCAAAGAACTATCAGCGAGTGGCATGTTGTTCAGTCGTGCTTGAGAAACGGCGTTGTCCGCCCAAATCTTAGTCCTTCGCTTCGCTCCTCCTTCGGTGTCCAGTCTCTGTCTACAGCCATGAACATGTCCCGCAATCTCGCATGGGCACCGAGACATGCGTCGGTTCCTGCACCCCGCACACTTGTATGCGTGGCGATTCGAGGTACAGGTGCGCTCCAAGCTACCGGCCGTTTGACTTCAGACCAAGCATATTTGTTCCGATTCGCTTTCCAGCAATCGCCACATATGCCAATGCCTACTGGGGAATTGGAGCGGAGATATGGATCCAGCTGCTCGACCAAGGGAAGAAGCCTGGTACGCAAACCGCAGTGACTGTGGAACTCATCCATCCGATAGATGGGACACGATTTGAAGATCTCCATGATCTTTTCAATGTCTCCCGCATACGGTTCCGTCTCGTCCTGACCAGTAAGAACTGGTCCCAGTTTGACAATGTTATTTTTCTTCAAAAACTTGATCATCTCGCCAAGCTGAAAGCTATCGCAGGCCCAAGAATTCGCATAGCCTAGCCTACACTGCTGTGTGCCCGATGAATATATGGTCACAAAGTGCAAGGCGATTGACTGTAGTGTATCGACAACGAAGTCGCGGCGCGCGATCAGCTCATCTGCTCAAGGTCAGTTGACATGGTCACCAACGAAAAGATAGAGACAGGCCCTGGCAGAGACCATGGGCCAATACATCTTATGCTACAGTCTTTCATGGACATCTGAGGCAAATCGCAGCTTTAGTCTCTGCCAAAGGCATGCATCGATTCAGAAAGAGCACGAGTAAGCACACCTTCGATGCCCAGCGGTAGGTCCCACCACAAAGGCAGCTCAGCGTCTGAATCGGCATCTGCCTTCCACCGCACGGAGCCAGCGATGATAAGAGCTTGACTTGCGGACATAACCCAAGCAGAGTGGTCGAGTAGCACGCCAACGAGCAGTCTTTGCCGTAGTCGCTCCTCAGACGGTTTCGGTGTCCTCTTGCTTCTGGCATCGATTGTGTCAAGTATACGTTTGCGGCGAATGTATTGTGATACGTGAGGTAACGCGTCGAATCTGTCTGCCACGACAGCAAGGTTGGCTACATTCGTCAGAGGCATAGGCACAACGCCTGGTGAGGTCGTTGCCGTAACGACATCATGTCCATGGAGCACTCTCAAGAAGTCCCCGAACAGCATCTTGATGCTATTGACTTTCGATGTCTTTCCAACATCGGAGATCTGCACGCGTGGAAGCTTGTCCACAGGCATATCGACAATCTCCTTGTTTTCGAGCTTCAGCCGTTTGAGCTGAGCATCCACAGTTGCGCCTTCACCAAATTTCTTCGGATCCAGAAGTCTCTGGAAATATGCAGATGTGTTCTGGACTTGGGCGATGTTGAGCCGATAGGTGAACTTCTGTCCACGCTGTTCGTCGACCGCCTCGAGGAGCAAGTCCCCGTCTGTGGCGATGGTCACGATGTCCGCCGAAGAATCCGCTTCAGCAGCTGCATCGTCGGTCGATCCTGCCATGTTGCGCGTGTCGTCTTGAACATGGAATCGAGTCGTTTTCATGGATAAGGCCAGAACATGGTGACTTGCGCTTGAATCGAACTAGATGCGATGCCTTTCCAGACAACTTCTGGCTCACAGCGGATGATGACGATGCAGCATGTGGAGATGCCTAAGGCGGTCAGGCGGTCACATGCTCGCCATGGGTTTCTAACAAACTCTAAACATGACCGTGGCAGTGTGGTTTTCATCAAACGAAATCTTCTGCACTTCTGCTTCTTTGACGATGCACCTCAATTTGAACTCTTCGTCCGATCTATCTCCGTACCCTCAGCCTGATGAGCAGGCGCATGCACTCAGATCAGCCAGCTACACTTCCGTAGCCATGCCTATATCGGGACTTCAAGTCGATCCTTGATCAGAGGGCGATGCAATCAGGTGCATAACTCCAAAGATGCTAGAAAGAAAGATCCTAGTATACGAAAATTGTTTTTTAAGATCATCAGGAAAGGTTCGACATATGTCAAGATTAGATGCCATATGCGCTGTTCCGCATAAACTCCTGATTTCTCACGGAACTTCAAGCGATCACTCATGCAGCTGAAACTTTACTGACAATTTAGCGTGGCATGGAAGTGCAACACGCTACTGATCCCTACCATGTAACTTCTGCATCTCTTCACGGACTCACCTCCCGAACATTGGACGCTGGCTCGGCGGCCTTCTCTGGCGGCGTAGATGAGGAACTCATACTGTCCCGAGTACTGAGTGCGTTGTTCGAAGATGGCCTCTTCTTCATCAATGGCCAATGCCCACGCTTCTCGTTGTATCCCATGGCCAAGAACCCAAGAATCACTGCCATCCAGTAAAGATTGTATGATATGACCGATCCGTAGGTTGCGGAGTTCGTCCAGCCGAAGAGGGAGTTGAAGATGCCCCAGCCTCCACCGCCGTTGATCTCAGGATTGCAACACTGCCATTGTTAGCAACGATGTTGTCGCTGGTAAGAGAACACTTACATTGACATGCCACACACTTTTCCGGATGTCGTAGCTACCAGGACCACTGCCCGTCTCAGCAGCATCACCACCGATGACTTTGTTCCACTGGCTTTTGCATCAGTATGCTCTCATTCGAACAGACCTGGCCGAACCTACCTTGTACATTTCGAAGTTCCATACGGCCTTGGAGAACAGGCCTGCCGACACCAAATACAGGAAACAAGTGGAAATAATCAAGAAAATCTGCAGCGCAAACTTGTTCCCACCTTTATAGATGATGAATCCAATAAGTATCCCGGCGAGGAGTCCGCATATGACGGCGATCGGGAACGAAGTCGCTGGTAGACCTAGTCCAACTCCACCGATGAAGACGACGGCTTCAAGGCCCTCCCTGCGAGACTCAGCGGAATATTGTTACAAGCACATATTGGACAAACCTCAAAACGGTGATGAAAGGCAGCATGAACATGGCGTACTTCTCGCAAAAGTGCCTGAAGCGATGCCCAAATCTTGCCCCTTTCTGATCCTTTGCTTCAATGGCCTTTGCAATCTTGACACGCCATTTGTCCTGAAGCTTCGAGACACGGAGGAGAGCCGCACCCATGAGTGTGATGATGATAGCGGCAAGCAAGGCGAAGACGCCCTCCCAGATGTCTTCTGAATTCGCCCATATGTCGTTCTTGAGCCCGTAGAACGCGCCTATGAAGCCGGCCCCAATGATGAGGACAATTGCCAGACCAGCGATGACACCAAGCCATACCTTGAACGTGGGTCAGTCTCAGGTCTTAGAAGGTTGATTAGCACTCACTTGTTTGAGAAGCTTCTTGTAGACCACAGGGTCATCTTTAGGTCCAACGGTCTGCTTCAAGAATGCCAGGAGCACCGAGACAATGATCGATGTCTCAAGAGACTCTCGGAAGCAGATGAAGAAGACTGGTACGGCAAATACGTTGACCATGTCCGCTAGGTTGACAGTGATGGTATGCTGAAAATTGAATGTCAGAAAAATCCTCAAGAAAGCAATCGTTTATGCAGTCTGATTGAAGTGAGGTAGGGGATCTGATTAGATGGTTGCGTGATCCTGATTAAAACGGTCGACTTCAACGATTGCACTCGTTCACAATAATACAACAAAATGCCGCACTAACGTATTTCCCGGCAAGAACAGGCGAATGGTGCCTAAAGTGCATGTAGTCTGATTTCCTTGATCGTCACGGCACAGCTATGAACCCCTCCGTGGTGGTGCGTGCTCAAAACGCCCAAGCAAAGTACGAAGCAAATTCTGCACACTTCTTCGTTAAAACCACCATTCAATGGCCCGCGCGCTATCTCAATGTCCCTGAGCGAGCAACCTTCGCACTCTTTCCTCAACCATTGGACTGTGATCTTGTCCAACTATCCCGTCAGCTGCCTCCCGCTGCTTCCCGCTGCTTGCTCACATGCCACCATCGCGGCCAGACGGATCCAAAAGACCTTCATTCTGCAGGGACTAGCGGTCTTAAGCATCTGCCAAGCTGCAATTGAAAGTCTTATTCGTGTTCAGGCCGGCTTCGCGGGACCAATCCGCAAATCTTGCAGTCGAAGAAGCTCGCGAAGCGTACCAGACACGCGACTAGCGTGGCGCGCCGATCAGCTCAGATCATCATATCGTATCTAATCCATCAAATCAGGGCCGTACACTAACGTTTCTCACGCCACTACTTGTCCCAAGTCCCGCACACGTCGCGAGACTGGCCGACTGACCTAGAAGAATTGACTTTGTGATGCTGCTGATGCCCTGCAGTCGGAGCTCCTCGAGCGTCTTGGGTAGCTGATGGAAGCCACAAGATCGCCAGAGATTTCTGTGAAGCTGTTCATCAAGCCAATCCACGACTGCGATCTTCTGTCCCGCTGCCAATGCCACCGCTTCGCTTGCATTAGACGACATGGTCCAACTGACGGCAAGTTCCGCGAGACGTGAGCACACCAACGCCGCAAGCAAGGCCGACCGCCGTCCTGAGCAACTTGAGCCGACATGATGATGGTGGATGGTGTTCTACCCTGTCAGTATAATTCCAGACCATCTTATCAATCTGGAGATAATCGCGCATCGAAGAGCAAGGCTGCCAGGCGGGAGTCTGTATCAGATGGCCCACCGTTAGATCCCATGCTTTCAGCTTTATCTGATCCTTTCTGACCTCCTTGTCGTTCTCTGCAAGCATCAACTAACATTCTGCCAAAATGGCTATTTCATTGTCCAACTTTCTGTTGCTATGGATGTCGGTGCTTCTACCATGGGCTACTGAAGCCGCTACAGTGACCTACGACTTCAACATCAGCTGGACAACAGCCAATCCGGATGGCCAATTTGTGCGCTCAGTGATTGGGATTAATGGTCAATGGCCTATCCCTCAAATACGCGCTCAAGTTGGAGACAATATTATAATCAACGCGCACAACGGACTCGGCAATGTATCAACAAGCTTACATTTCCATGGCTTGTTCCAAAATGGAAGCACCTCAATGGACGGACCTGCTGGAGTCAATCAATGTCCAATCGCACCTGGCAGTACGATGGTATACAACTTCACAGTGAGTATCTACAGAGAAGGTTCACTGAATGCAACTCGATGTACTGAAATTCTTTACAGATCCAACAGCCAGGAACATATTGGTACCACAGCCATGTCAAAGGACAATATCCAGATGGGTTGCGTGGACCGTTGGTCATCGAGGATCCGGAATCACCATACAAAGATCAGTACGACGAAGAGATCATCCTTACATTTTCTGACTGGTACCACGACATGCCCTCGAAGCTCTTGGACTGGTTCATCTCATACGCCAATCCCACAGGTGCCGAGCCCGTGCCCAACGCTGCCCTCATGAACGATACGCAGAACTTGACGATTGACTTCAAGCCTGGCAAGACGTACATGTTTCGGATGGTGAATATGGCCGCTTTCGCGGCGCAATATGTATGGTTCGAGGGGCACACTATGCGTATCGTGGAGGTCGATGGTGTCTACACCGAGCCGGCCGATGCAGAGATGATTTATATGACGGCGGCTCAACGCTACAGCGTCCTAATCACAGCAAAGAACGATACATCGAGCAACTTTGCTATACAAGGGAGCATGGACACCGTAAGTCAAGATTTCCACTTGCTCTTCCGTCGCATGCTAACATCACGCAGGATCTGTTTGACCAAATCCCCAAGGGCTTAAATCAGAACGTTACGGGCTGGCTTGTATACGATAGCGCGAGAGAATTGTCGGAACCAACGCCCGTGGATGAATTCACGCCATTCGATGACTTCAATCTTGTGCCTACGGATGGCATGCAGCTGTTGCCCGATGCCGACGACACAATCGAGCTCGAGTTGACTATGGAGAACCTTGGTGACGGAGCAAACTACGCTGCCTTCAACGGCATCACCTATGTTCGGCCGAAAGTGCCAACTCTGTACACTGCTCTGACCACTGGCGTCAATGCGAACAATGCCACCGTATACGGCACCGATACACATCCGTTTGTACTCGAGAAGGGCCAAGTTATCGACATCGTACTAAACAACAACGACCCCGGCAAACATCCCTTCCATCTGCAGTGAGTCACATTGTGGTCATAACCACAAGTCTAACCCCAGCGGACGGTATTGACGAGGTTTTACCCACTAAGCGCTGTCCTAGTGTCTTTAGCGAGGCAGAACCTCGATTATGCCGATTATCTGTTCGCTGAAGCTCAAGGTTCTGACACAATTTTTAGCGGACATAACTTCCAGCTCATTGCACGATCGCAGGATGAAGAGGGTTTCTACGCGAACAATGTCACGTTTCCGAAAGTGCCGATGCGACGAGATACCGTGCTCGTACGACCGAATGGAAACATGGTAATGCGATTCCGAGCTGATAATCCTGGCATATGGCTGTTCCATTGCCACATAGAATGGTCAGTGACGGAATATCTAACATCGGATTGATTCTGACATTATTTTACAGGCACATGGCCTCAGGTCTCGCAGTCACTATGATCGAAGCGCCATTGGATCTACAGAAAACCCTCCAGATTCCTCAAAACCACTACGACGTTTGCAAAGCCGCCGACTGGCTCACCGAAGGCAATGCAGCCGGTAACACGGAAGACGTCTTCGATCTCACGGGTCAGACACACAGTGTACAGCCCCTGCCAGCAGGCTTCACAGCCAAAGGCATCGTCGCACTCGTCTTCAGCTGTATCGCTGCTTTCTTGGGTCTCGCTGTCATCTCATGGTATGGTATACAGCCTGTAGGAGAGGCGACGAAGCACGCTGCTGAAGAGCAGGTGAGATAGGCGGACATGATGGGAAGCGCTGAGGTCACGCCTGCGAATACGAGGGCCACGGGCGCGAATGTAGATTAATTCTAACAATGCTTTGTTACTAATTGAGAGCCAATGATATTCCCTCCTGTCCGCTGAGCCACGGTTGCGGTTAGTAAGCACCGCACACTGGGCTCCATTTGGTCGTGTAGTTACCCGATTGAGCCATGATTGTTAATGAGCCCGCACGTCACGTGAGTAGTGCTTGCAAGGCATCGAATGAATAAATACGCAGTGTTTCTGCTAGTATCGCAGAGAATCAACAACAGTATTGCAAACAAGCCAGCGAGAGACTCCAGCCTCCGATTATCGCAGCAAGTTCTTGGAAACCCCGGCTAGCAGCGGGTTTACAGACGAAGACAAAACAAAGCTCCGGCACGATGGCACAACCACAAGACGCAGTACCAACCTACCTTCCCCACGCCCTAAAAGCCTTCTCCCTCTTTGCCATAGCGACTGGGACGTCAGCGACTCTGAAGGGCCTCAACTCCGCCCTCAGCTACTTCCCCACCATCTCCACACCCAGTTCCCTCGTTGCCTCCCCACCATCCGTCCTCGCCGACTCGAACTACGCCTACTTCGGTGCCACGTGGGCTGGTTACGGAGGCATGCTGTGGTGGACTTCCGATGACTTGAGGGAGAGGAAAGTGCCGTTGGCTATTTTGGGAGGGTTCATGGTTTTGGGCGGTGTGGGCAGGGCTTTCAGTGCGTGGAGGTTTGGGTTTAGTCATGGGGCGGCGAAGGTGGCTACTGTGGTTGAGTTTGTGGCTCCTGTTCTGATATGGGCTATGCTGCGATGAGGGGCGAATGGTGCTTGGGCCGCTGATTGTGACACGGAGAGATTCGCAATCGAAGAGGGAACGCTGATGATGGTGGACAAGAAAGAGCGACATGTATAATTATGCTTCCCTAAATCTTAGACGTCTTCTTCTTCCTCGGTCTCTCAACTCTGCAGCTAGTATCAGCCATATTCATACTCCATGTTGAATTTTGCCATTCCATCCCGTTGAAGTCTAAGCTCTACGCCGCCCTGCGCCGTCGCCGCAAGGAAGAGGAGTCTATCCATCCCATCCCGCCCAGGAGAAGGAAGAAAGAGTAGATCCTCTTACCTCGAGCGCCCATACGTCGGCGGCATATTCGGCTTGTTCGCCAGGATACCCTCAATCTCCTCCATAATCTCCGGCGTCAACTTATCCATGATCTTCAACGCGCCGCAGTTGTCGTGGATCTGCTCGACTTTCGTGGCACCCAGGATCACGGTGCTGACGTTCGGGTTCTTGGCCGCCCACGCAATGGACAGTTGTGTGACGTTGCCGCCGAGCTTCTCCGCGATCGAAGTCAGCTTCTTGACTTTCTCGATCTTGGCCTTGCCTGCGTCGGACTGGAGCTCCTTGACCGTGGACTCGAAGAAGGCCTTGTTGGTTGCGAAACGGGAGTCGTCTGGGATACCGTTGTTGTACTTGCCGGTCAAGAGACCAGAGGCGAGTGGTGACCAGATGGTAGTACCGTACTGGAACTTTTCGTACAGTGGTGCGTACTCAACCTCGAATCGCTCACGGTGGAAGGCGTTGTATTGTGGTTGCTCGGCGATAGGCGCAATGAGGTTGTACCGCTCAGCAATATCTGTCGCCTCGAGGATCTGGTTGGCGCTCCACTCTGAGGTGCCCCAGTAGTAGGCCAAATTGAGATTTCGGATACACTGGGTGAAGCCCTCAACGATCTCCTTCATGGGGGTGCCGACGTCTGGGCGGTGAGCAAGCACGATGTCGACGTATGGTTGCTGCATGCGCTCGAGCGAGGACTTCAGACCCTCAACTACGTGCTTCTTCGAGAGTCCGCGGGTGTTTGGTTCCTTGCGACCGGTACCGAAGAAGATCTTGGTGGAGAGCACGTACTCGTCGCGAGGCCAGTCAAGCTCCTTAAGAGCCTGACCCATCTCGACCTCGGACTCGCCATTGGCATATGTCTCGGCCTATCCGATGATCTTAGTATTGTCTGAACAAGCTCGTAATCCCAATGCCACACTCACAGTATCGAAGAAGTTGATGCCATTGTCCCAGGCAGCTTGCAGACACTGCTTCACAATACTGCCCTTCTGCGTGCCGCCGTAGGTGAGCCAGCCACCGAGCGACAGCACACTCACCTTGAGACCAGTTGGTCCCAGGTGGCGGAACTTCATCTCCTTGGGATCGAAAGACGACTTGACAGGCATGGTGACGATATGTCGCGTGAAGCTCTTTGCAGCTAAGTTCTGGTTCAATTGATGTCGAAAAAGTTGAGACGAAAGGGTTTGAAGGCCAATTGATCTTGGAAAAGTTCTATGCATGCGCAGGTCTTGATTCAGACTCTATATGTGCAGGAAGAATTTGTTGTCTCGGCGAGGCTGCAGGAACGCGTTGCGTTTTTGAAGTCTATGATGATGCATTAAAAGTGGGGTCAGGTATCATGAATTTGGCATTTGCCGAGAGCTCAAGAGGGGACTTTGCAGCATTGCTTAGTATTCACAGCGGCTAAACTGCGGCTTAACACCGAAACCATGATGGACTCTTGATTCTGTCGGAAATTGATGAGTGAAGCGCATGTGGCAGTAAGCAGATTGCATGAGGTGGCAAGGATGTGTCGGATTCCGATGTGATGGTTACCCGACTGTGATGGAGTTTTGACACTAAGGTTATGCTTAAATCTTAGCAGGCTGACACACGTGCAAGTACGAGTTGTCAGATATTCTACAGATCTACAGTACTTTATACAAGATCATGCGGTTAGTCTATGCTGTCTCGCCACTGATGAGCAGCACGACGCCGCCCAGCTGTCTTCTAAGATCCTCCTTCTCAACGTCATGTGTATCGTCAACCTCGCCCCACATAGCAGTCTGCCAATTGACCTCCATGCTGCATGCCGTGGCCGCATCCTCAATGCCGAATCTGCGCTCCGGAGATCCCTCTCTCAGCGCTGAGAACTCTTGACTCCACTCGACGAGCAAGCGCACGGCCACGAGCAACGACTTGGATGCTAGCACCGCTCGTTCCAGACCAGCGAGGTCATATGCTTTCAGACCTGTGAGCCAGCCTCGGATGATCTCCTGCGTCATGGCGGGCTGGGGTGCTGGGAGGATGGAATCAGGATCGAGAACTGGGTTGATCTCGACGCCAGGCCACACCTGCGATGTCAAGTGCGAGATGATGGGCGTCGCAACTTCTGTCTGTAGCTCGCGCAGTGTCTTTCCTTCTGCCTCCGGATCGTGTATATTCTTCTCAGGCGCCCAGCATAGCAGCGTGTCCGTAGTGAAGTATCGCATGAGCATCGCGACAATGCTCTCTCTTATCTTTGCATCGCCCTGCGCATCAGCGGCTTCGATATCGATAGCACGTGAGATCATCGATGTGAGCGGTATATAGTGCTGCTTCAGTGCCTGCTGCGCGCTGACCAGGTTATCCCACTCCAGCGCTATAGCCGTGGCGAGATGTGTCTTGCTCTTCGGAATGGTGAGGACGTGCTTGTTGGCCGTGCGGACGGGGCGCGTGTCCAGAAACACCTGTAACCCATTGTCCGTCTCTTTCACTGATACGTTTTTCCAAAAGCGTTTCTGCAGCGCTGTGATGGGCTTCGCTGGATTGGGCTGGACATTGCGACCGCGCTGCAGGAGTTCAGCCTGCTTTCTTCGCCGCTGGAGACGATCCTCCGAGGCAGATGGGTAGGGCTCGGGTGGAGGAGGAGGCTGACTGTGTACTTCGGCGTGCGGGAAGGGCGTCGCTGATTTGGCGTCCGATGTGTGGATCGAGCTTCGTTGGTGAGCTGCGAAGAGACGGCATGCTGAAGGCTGCCGTCTCCGTATGCTTGAGCACCGCGATGCAGCTCTTCCTGCTCGTGATAGCAGTCGAGGATCCATCGTGACAGAGTGGATATGACGAGCACAATGCAATGGGTAAGATTCAATGGCAATGCTTTCAACTCTGGACCAGTGGACAGTGATCAAGCCGATGCCAACATCTTCAGCTCTATATGGCTAGCGCATATCGGAGTTGCTCCGAAGCTGGTCTGTGACACATGCCGCAGAACGTCCGCAAACGTCGACCCAACGCGCCTTGATGACAGTAATGCTGTGCGTCTCTCATCATGTCACTGCTCAGCGCTCCTTGTAAGATACACACATAGTATCACGCGATGATCTGGAAGATGCACGCTGTTCCTCGAGGCAGATAGCTGGGGCCACCAAGAACGGCAAAATGGACCGGGAAGCTCCAAGCAGTTTAGTTTTGATCGGAATTCATGCATCTTCGCCAATCAAGGAAGCTTTCGTGGTGTATCTCACCTCTCTACAGCGCCTTCTGATCATTCTCATATTACAGCATAAATATCGCGGCATCAGAACTGACCCAGTGATCTACAAAGCAGCAGTCGTACCATAACGAGAAACAACGAGCCCAAGACAAAGATTTCCACGATGGCACCCATCGCCACAACACCACCACAGTCCTCCCATGGAGACGACGAGGTCAAGCACAGCGCAATCGCCCAGCAAAACGCTGCGACGAAGAATCTCACACCCCTCCAAGCCATCTCCCAAGGCGTCTCCCTCCCCGGCATCCCCTCCTTCACATCCTACGAGAAGCACCGGCACTGGATTCTTGAGCACATGGCCGGCGCCTTCCGCGTCATGTCCCGCAAAGGCTTCACCGAAGGCATGAGCGGACACATCTCCGTGCGCGACCCCGAGTTTCCGCATCGTTTCTGGACGAACCCTCTCGCTCGGCATTTCGGACTGCTCAAAGCGAGTGACATGATCTTGGTGGACTATGATGGGAATGCTGTGGGTGGGAATATGAGTCGGCCTGCGAATGCGGCGGGGTTTCTGATTCATAGCGCGTTGCATAAGGCGAGGGATGATGTGAATGCGGCGTGTCATTTTCATAGCCGGGCGGGGAAGGCGTGGAGTGCGTTTTGCAGACCGTTGGAAATGCTGAATCAGGATGTGTGTTACTTTTATGGGGACGCACAGGCTATCTACCACGACTTTGGGGGCGTCGTCTTCTCGGAGGAGGAAGCTAAGAAATTGTCTACGGCGTTGGGCGCGAAGGGCAAAGGTATGATTCTGAGGAATCATGGGTTGCTTACTGTGGGTGAGACGGTGGACGAAGCGGCATTCTTGTACAGCTTGATGGAGAGGAGTTGTGAGATACAGTTGCAGGTTGAGGCGGCGGCGGCGAATGGGATACCTAAGGTTTTGGTGGATGACGAGGCGGCGGAGTACACTTTCAGGATGAGCCATGATGCTGAGACATTGTACTGGGAGTTCCAGCCAGATTTGGAGTACGAATATGCCATGGATGATAGCTTTAAGAATTAGAGATTGGGTCGCCCCTCTTCCAACACATTCATCGTTACGCTTGACTACTTGCGATCCCGCCCTTTCAACGTCAAAAGGCCACCAACACCACTTTACCGGCGAGTCTAGATATCTAGATCAGTCTGATATGATTCTCTCTTACTACGCATGTCCCAGGACCAGACTAACATTTGCAGATCTAATCATCAGTGTCCACCCCCCTCTGCTCCAACTTCCCAATCAATTCCTGCTTCGCCGCCGTAAGCACCCACTTCTTCTCCTCAAAGATCTTCTCGATATCCCTATCCTTGACAGCCAGTCTCTCCAGCAGCTTCTGGGCTGTAGGCGCATGCCCAAACTGCTCCTCGAAGTTCTTGAGGTCCGTGATGGCGGCGCTGATCTGCGCGTCGGTGAAGTACTCGCGCCCGGCGGCCATGGCGTCGCTGTCGTGGCGGTTCCAGTGGAAGAGGTGGATGCGCAGCCAGTGGAAGCGGAGGTTCTCGATCATGGTTGTGAGGATGTAGGAGAAGATGAACATGTGGATTTCTTCTTTTTGAGTTTTGGGGGAGAAAGCCTGTTTGTGAGGATAGTTCGTTGGCTATTGAGGTATGTTCTCGGAGAGGAGGGCATAAGTAGAGCCATGGCTTTGTTGGTCATGATGATGTTTGCGGCCATACTGGCTGTGACAATCATGAGAGACGTATGGATGCGTCAGTGTGAGGACAAAGAACGGTACTCAAGGGAACAATATCAGCACCAGTGTTCAGCATCTCGAGGCGTCTGAAATCGAATTCTATGGCCTCTTTGAGTCCAAGCGACTGCACATCATCGAAGGAGCGTCGTTGGGTGTCGAGATTCGCTTGGAACACATTTTGAGATCGCGAGTGGTGGTGCTGCTCGAAGACTATGATATGTGCATTGAATGCATACGCGACCGACCAGTATATTCGTTCAAGTATCGATCCAAATGGAGCGATATACGAGTGTGTAAGCATAGTATACGCGTTCATGCAACTTCCTCATCGTCCGTAAGTCGTAGCTCTTCGTATGGCTCACGGAGAACAATGTGAGCCGAGTGGCTTGGCCGAACTTCCCAACGTTCCATTCCGTACGCGTACAAAGAAAGGCAAGATCATGAAGCTGATGCAGATATCACGTAAACTCAGTAGGACCGACTCTTAGCAATGGTCTCCAAGCTCTTGCGAATCTTAGTGCTGCGCCTCTGATCGGAGAGCTCGCGGAAGGATGTATGCGCGTCACTGTAAGAGGCAAAAGGTGCCTAAATAAGAAAGACCTCATTCTCGTCGGAATAAAGATCAAGTCGGGCAAGCTAGCCGTATGAACAACCTCTGTGGTGGGTAAATGTTTTGCGAGCCAGGGCAGTCTGCGATACCACCATTCTTCTACATCACAGCTAGGGCTCTGATCGCCGGCGGGCGCGTGCGTCATTGTACTTTTGAGCTCCCCTTCCCCGCCAACCTATACATCACTGGGAAGGAGCGAGTCTCAAAGGTGGCACTCCTGCCTGTTTACTGTACGCACTGCCAATTTCGCAGCGATTGACTCGCTGGAATTGCTCCAATTGAACGTGCTCAATTCTACGAATAAGAGCCGTTCCATCTCGCCCTCCAGATCTCGTCTGGGTGGCCTGTCCCTCAGTCGATCGAGAACACTTTTAGCGGAGCAACATCCTTGGCTTGGGGCGCTTCGCCAATAACGGTGCAAATCCAGAAGCATGGATTCGAACGCCAGCCAGAGCGGCGACGAGAGCTCCTCGCACCTCAAGCACAAACACTCGAAATCGAAGACGAAGCTCGCCAAGTCGCTGCTGCATCGTGTGCACTCGCGGCAGGAGCACGAACCGCGCAGCTCGATAGACGAAGACGACGGCTCCGCGCCCTCAACAACTAGGACCTCACCTACGGGTACCGCTTCGGGGTCCACTCTCTCGCTTCCTGGTCAGAATCTTACGGCGGGCAGCTCGAGAAGTTCGCAGCTTGGCAGTCAGAGGTCGCGGCATAGACCGCAGGGGTCAACATCGATGTCGCCCACTACAGATGCGCCGCGCTCGTCGATGAGTGCGAATGGCAATGGCCCGCCTCCGAGCGCTGGGCCGTCGCTGGACCAGTCTGTCAAGCTGTTCCGAACATTCGAAGCTCTGAGAAGTGGAGACACAGCGGCGATTCAAAAAGCGATGCGCGACAAGGAATCGTTTGAGGGAACATCGGTGCTGCACCTCGCTATACAATGCGCCGAGCTGCCAGTCATTGAGTTTGTGCTCTCCAATCTGAGTTCAGATGCGAATGGCGTCAATGCAAGAGACCAGGACGGGAACACGCCTTTGCATGTGGCATCGAAGCTAGGACGCTCGAGCATAGTGAAGCTCTTACTGGAGCAAGAAGGGATCAGCGACGCTGTCTCGAACTATAACGGCCAGACTGCCATCGACGTCGCATTCTCGCCGGATATCTTCCAGCAATTGCAGCTGTTCAGGTCGCTGTACGTGGACTCGACAGTGCGCAGGATCCACGCTCTGTGCGCAAAGAATGACTATGCTTCTCTGGAGGCACTTCTAAAGGAGCAGAGGGTACGCACGACCATCGATGTGAATGGTGGTGAGCTCGCAACAGATCCCGTCACCGTAGAGCATGGCGGCACATTACTTCACGAGGCTGCCAGGAAGCGAGACACGAAGCTCATCCAGATTCTGCTACTCAATGGCGCAGATCCTTTCCGACGCGATCGCAAGGGCAAGCTTCCTCAAGACTACACGAAAGACGACCGCACAAGAGCAATACTCAAGAAGTCGCCTGCAGCTGCAGAGGCTCGGCAGGGCATCCAAGAGAAGACGATCACTGGTGGGGCAAGCACGACGGCATTGGGAGTCTCACCGACTGAGGCAGCTGCCGGTAACAAGGAAGCTCGTGAGATGAAGGGCTACTTGAAGAAGTGGACAAATTACACGAGTGGCTGGAAGCTCAGGTGGTTTGTGCTGGAAGAGGGCGTGCTCAGCTACTACAAGCATCAAGGTATGCTCGACGTGATGGGCTGATTGACACTGCAATCTAGTATTGACAAGTTCACAGACGACACTGGCGCAGCTTGTCGCGGTGCTATCAATATGCGCATCGCTTCCCTCAGCCTTGACCCCGACGACAAGCTCCGGCTTGAAATCCGGGGCAAGGCTTCCGTCAAATACCACTTGAAGGCAAACCACGAAGTCGAGGCAAAGAGGTGGTACTGGGCGCTGAATAACGCCATACAGTGGACCAAAGATGAGGACAAAGAGGAGCAGAAACGACAGAAGCATGAAACGGATGAGTTGCGCAAAGCGAAGATTGAGCAGCTGGAGAGGAAGAAGACCACGGACAGCGAAGCTGGTAGCATAAAATCGAAGGGGCATTTTACTCCAAGCTCGGCGCTTGGTGTCCCTCTAACCAGCGGTCAGAGCGCGGGAGCAAGCACTCTCGCTGTCGATGATGACGGTACTGCTGGATCGCTCGAGCCTAGCATCGCTGGTGCCGACCTCTCCAGAATAGTTTCGACTGCACACACTGCCACGATCGAGGGCGACTTGGACGACGACGACGAGTATGGCGACGATGCCAGCTCTCACGAAGCGCATCCCCTCAATAAAGATGCGCTACAGATCACTGCCCAATCCGTACGCTGGCAATTAGACTTCCTGGCACAAGTCTCTTCGGCCATCCAGTCAGAGTGCCAATCTCAAGATCTGATGGAGTCAAACCCAAAGCTTATGCAAGCCGTGTCGACGTACGGCTCTGCGGTGGCAAACTTGAAGGATCTGGTTGGCAAACTTCTGCAGATCAGCCGCGATCGTGACGCATACTGGACGTACAGGCTTGATCGCGAAGTGAACGTTAGACGGATGTGGGAAGAGAGTATGGCGCGCGTGGCTAGGGAGCAGGAAGAACTGGAGCAGAAGATTGGCGAAAGCGAGGACAAGAGGAAGAAGACGAAACGAGCACTGAAGGACGCGTTGGACAATCTCGCTGCACAGGGTAGCCAGCCAGCCACGCCGGGCTTGCACGAAGCAATGCAGGAGAAGCTGAGCTTAGACGAGGCAGCAGCGGCTGAAGCGCCTGCGATCACGAGCCCGAGGAAGAAGTCGACGTTCGCTGAGCTTGCACAAGCGGTGTCGGACGATGAGAGCGATGATGACGAGGAGTTCTTCGATGCGGTTGGTGCTGGTGATGTTGAAGTAGTCGAGCTTCAGCCGACCAGTCCGCCCCTCGAGCCGCAAGATTTGCCTGCTGAGACTGGTGACTTACGCGTGCAAAAGATGAAGCAAATCGAGCCGAGCTTCCACGGTTACGAGGATCCGATCAGAAAGAGACTCAAGATGGATGCTGATGATAGACCAAAGATCTCGCTATGGGTGAGTGGTCTTCCTTTCGAATCGCACGAGCATCTCAGCTAACAGAGATCTAGGGTATTTTGAAGTCCATGATTGGCAAGGACATGACGAAGATGACTTTGCCTGTCTCATTCAACGAGCCGACTTCGCTGCTCCAGCGTGTTGCGGAAGATATGGAGTACACGGATCTACTAGACACAGCTGCTGAGCGAGCCGACTCCCTCGAGCGACTCGTCTATGTTGCGGCGTTTGCAGCTTCGGAGTATGCCTCTACCATCGGTCGCGTTGCAAAGCCCTTCAACCCGCTTTTGGGCGAAACATACGAGTACGCCAGGCCAGACAAGGGATTCCGTTTCTTCATCGAGCAGGTCTCGCATCACCCTCCAATTGGCGCTGCGTGGGCTGAAAGCGCAAAATGGGACTACTATGGCGAATCTGCTGTCAAATCGAAGTTCTATGGCAAGTCTTTCGACATTAACCCTCTTGGTACGTGGTTCTTGCGTCTACGACCTGCTTCTGGTGGCGAGGAGCTGTATACCTGGAAGAAGGTGACGTCTTCTGTCATTGGTATTATTACTGGCAATCCTACCGTTGATAACTATGGCCCGATGGAGATCAAGAACTGGACAACTGGCGAAGTCTGCACACTAGACTTCAAGCCACGTGGCTGGTCAAAGGGTAGTGCCTACCAAGTCGCTGGTCGTGTCTCCGGCGCCGATGGTCGCACAGCATGGTCCATTGGGGGGAAATGGAACGACAAGATCTACGCACGCCTCACGCCAGGGTATGAAGACACCGATCTCAAGCCTACACCCCATCACAATGCCGTCGGCAAGACCATGTCTGTCTCGTCATCGCAGGCGTTCCTCGTTTGGGAGGCCAACGCTCGACCTACCGGTATCCCATTCAACCTCACACCCTTCGTCCTCACTCTCAACGCCGTCCCTGAAACCCTACGCCCCTGGCTTGCACCGACAGACACACGTCTACGGCCCGACCAGCGTGCCATGGAAGATGGCGAGTACGACTTTGCTGCCACGGAGAAGAACCGGCTTGAAGAGAGCCAGCGTGCGAGGAGGAAGGTGCGCGAGCAGATGGGGGAGGACTTTGTGCCAAGATGGTTCAGCAAGGAGAGATGTGAGACCACGGGCGAGGTGTTTTGGAAGTTCAATGGGGAGTATTGGCCGCAGAGGGAGAAGGTGGGGAGTGGCAAGGGACACTGGGAAGGGCTGGAGCCGATTTATGATCATGATGAGTAGACGAGATGAATGTGGGGAGATTAAGGCGATGGAGGCAAGAAAGAGCTGTATGTATATGACTGTAGCGATGGTGTTCTACTAGTATGTATCATTTTCTGTTCTCCACACGATTTTCCGAATATCTCACGTGACACATCATCGAACGAAATTTTTTTGGTCTCACTACCTGTTGGCAGACTGAAGAGCGGTTTGTCAAGCTGCAGGATGGTCGCGCTATCCTTCTGACTCCAACAAGTCACTTGTTTGGCAAAACACGTCGACAAACTTGCTACCTCAAAATTTTCGCACCAGCCTGATCCAAGAATCCAACAACACTTTTGAATGTTCTCAAAGAGCATGGAAATTACCTGATATCATCAGACGTACCAGGCAATCACCATGGAAGAGGTAGAAACACCTCAATCAGCGATCGCGCGGTGGTACGCCTCGCTCTACACCCGACGAGTCGACCTGGTGGGCGATTATGCGGGCGCGGAACTGTTCCTCATAGAAGGCGATTCACTACTTCTTCAGGCCTTCTCGGATCCACTTCTCGACTTTGGCACGAATGGTTTCCAGCTCCTGCATGCGGCTTACAATGTTGAGAAGTTCCTCAAGCAGCTCGCTGCGCGTGGCAGTAACTTCCACATCGCGTTCTTTGATGATCGGGCTGAGCTGTGCGTGCCTAGCTCTGCGAAGAAGGATAAGCAGCGACAGAAGTTTTTGCTTGCGAGAGCTGCGATTATTCGGCATTTGAAGTTAAATGTGGATCAGAGGGTGACGACGATAAAGACGTTTCCGGAGGCTGCGAGTAAGGTGTTCTTGCAGTACCTCCATGATGCTGGGTGTTACTTTGTCATGTGTCATGATGGCACCGGAGCACTGAGGGATTATCAGGAGGAATATCAGTGGTATATTCATTGGCTCGCTCAACATGGCTGGAATGTTGCGCTCGTCAATGGCTTGGAGTGTCAAGATACGAAGGTCGGTTGTTGCAGTAAGATTGTTTATGGTTTTGATGCTGACCTCGAAATAGATCATGACGATGGTCCTGGAAGATCGCAAGCGGAATAAGACATTCGACCGACCAGAGCACACGCCGTTGCTCGAAATCGAGAAGCTGGATATCGACGACTTCAGCAATGTCTTCGACGCGCTGGTAAGCATTTGCAAACGCGATAGCATCGCACTTACCGAGCGAGAAGCCCTCACACTCATCGCAGCTTCCAAGCTCACTGCCGGTGGAGAATCGAGATGGGCCGGTCTTTCGAAGCTCCTACTACACACGGCTGCTTTGCGATTTGTTCCTCTGTCAGTGCGTCACGTCAATGTGGAAGGTCAGAAGCAACACAAATTGTTCGACTCTGTGATCACGAACTTGACGTCGCTACTCACAAGCGAGTCGATCATCGAGAAGCTCAATTCAGAGAATCTGCGATGCGATATGGCTGATCTTCTAGACGGCCGATACTTCACTGCCGTGCTTCATTCCAGCACCGACACCCTGTCATATCTGTATGCGGAGGGCACACCGATTGAGAAGCACTGGGTCGTCCTCGGAAGAATCTTGACAGAGTTATGCAAGTCTTCAGGGCCCAAGAAGAACTTCGAATTACAGCATGAGTTGTTAGCTGTTGCACAAGAAGCTGATGCAAAAGCAAGCGCATCGACAGCACCGATCTCACTGGTCATGCCTTTCGCTCATCCTGTCTTGGACCCGCACTTAGCTCCAATCCATCTTGACGTTGATCAGACGATGACATGGCAGCAGATATGCCTACGCACATCTTCACCGAGCTATCTCACTGGCACAACGCCAATCGCCTACTGGTCACGAAAGGACATCGCATCCAGAAGCCAACATTCTAGGAGAACAAACGCAACCAGAAATTCATGACTGAGATCCGCGACTATGCTGCAAGCTTGACCAACGCGGTTGGCAAGGTCCTTGAGCCAGAGACAATCATCGTAAAGGACCAGACGAAGGCGAAGGCCAAACCAAAGCATGCGGTAGAAGCCAAGAAGAAGGAGAGCAAGAAGCCCGCAAAGCCGGGCTCGAAGAACGCGCAGAAAGGACGTCGCGCTTGCTGCAGCTGCTAAGATCCAAGCCGGTCGAGATGAGCGAGAGCACGGTAATTATTTCAAGGCATGGGATGCCGAGTGCAAAGAGCTTGCGAAAACACAGAAGCCAGAGGTCAGATACCACAAAGTCGAGAGGTACTTCAACATGCTTCCGTCAAAGACGCAGTCAGTCATCGGAGCAGAAGTCGTGCTGTATAAGATGTCAGCTCTGTACGAAGCTTGTCAGGCCATGGGCGACGACCCCAAAGCTCATGACCGGCTTTCAGCATACATTGCCCTCATCTGGAATATTGCTCTCGGAGCGACAAGGCAAACAAATGCAATGACGCCCTCGGTGGTAGCCGCAATCAAGGCTATTGTCTCGAGTCTAAACCTCCCGCAGCCGGAGTACCAGGTATCTGACACCGATCGACGTCCGCCATTCAAAGTGCCCGCCTTGTCGTCAAAGTTTGTGCAGAAACATCCAATTCACTTTCAGCTGATGCATTGTGGACCATATTTGGATCGTTTTTTCGACTCGCAACCTGACGAACGAGTTCCGTTCCAACCAGATGCATGGCAGCGAGAAGTGCTTGATGCTATCGATGACGAGAAGAGCTTGCTTGTACTGGCTCCAACTTCCGCTGGCAAGACATTCATATCATTTTATTCGATGAAACAAGTGCTACAGACAAGCGATGATGGCATCCTGGTCTACGTTGCGCCCACCAAAGCCTTGGTCAACCAAATCGCAGCAGAAGTACAAGCACGCTTGTCCAAGAACCTGAACCGCGATGGACGATCAGTCTGGGGAATCCATACCAGAGACTACCGCATCAATAATCCGACCGGCTGTCAGGTACTTGTGACAGTACCGCATATTCTTCAGATCATGCTCTTAGCTCCGACGCATGCAAAGAACGACAACTCATGGTCCAGTCGCATCCGTCGTATTATCTTTGATGAGGTCCACTGCATAGGCCAGGCGGAAGATGGCTTGATCTGGGAGCAGCTGCTTCTCCTTGCGCCGTGTCCGATCATCGCACTGTCCGCAACAGTGGGCAACCCCGAAGCACTGGGTGCATGGCTTGCAGACACCCAAAAAGCCATTGGCAACGAATTCACTGTTGTACAGCACAAGACTCGTTACTCAGATCTGAGGAAATTCCAGTACCGCGGTTCAGATGACTTCACGTTTGAACCCTTGCACAAGCTTGAAACAATTCCAACTCCAGGCCTAGACGGAGCCACAGAGTTTGGTTTCGTACACCCGGTGTCCAGTCTGATCGATCGCACACGGGGTATACCAGATGATTTGTCGATGGAGCCTCGAGACTGCTTGTCCTTGTATGAAGCTATGTTCCGGCATCAGACCAAGCAATATCCTTTATCGACGTCTTTGAGCCCACAGAAGGCACTCCCGAAGGTCATCAAAAAGTCAGATGTGCTTGTATGGGAAGCTGAGCTCAAGAAAGTTCTTCTTTCGTGGATGATGGATAGCAGTTCGCCCTTCCCACTGGTGTTCAAAGAACTCTCTGCGAAACCACAGAAAGCTCTAGCTTATCAGAAGCTCGAAGACGATGAAGTTGTGTCCTCGGAGAACAAGTTGCCTGACAGCGAACAAGAGTCATCACGGATGCTCGGGTTGCTCTCAGCACTGCACATGAACGAAGCATTGCCTGCCATAATCTTTAATTTTGATCGAGCTCGTTGCGAGGAGATAGCTCAAACGCTTTGCGATCAGCTGAAAGCAGCCGAAGACGAGCACAAGAAGACTGGCGCCTGGCAAAAGAAGATGCGAGAGTGGGAAGAGTGGAAGATTTCCGAGGAGAAAGCACGTCAATTGCGACAGAAGACAGCAGCTTCTCAGGCCAAGTCGAAGGGGAAGACTCGCGACGATGATGGAGGCAGTAAACTGGATCGCATGGCCGACTCGGCGGCGGATGGCTCGCATCCCATGGCAAGGTTCAATCCAGAACTTCCAATCGAAGGCTACCATTTCGTTGACGAGAGGAGGCTGAGTAACGAGGAGTTTGACGCCTATGTTGAGACTTTGCGCTGGCGCGGTATCAGCGATTGGCTCTTGACTGCGCTTCGACGAGGTATTGGAGTTCATCACGCTGGTATGAACCGGAAGTACCGACAGATCGTGGAGATGCTGTTCCGGAAGGGCTTCCTGAGAGTAGTTGTTGCGACCGGCACACTCGCATTAGTAGTTCTTACCCAATCTGCGAGATGATGACCATGTTAACGTAAATATAGGGCATCAACATGCCATGCAAGACTGTCGTCTTCTCAGGCGACTCCGTGTTCTTGACGGGACTCAACTTCCGCCAAGCTGCTGGTCGAGCCGGTCGTCGTGGCTTCGATGTGCTGGGTAACGTGGTGTTCGATGACATCAAACCCAACAAGGTCGCACGTCTTCTCAGCTCTCGCCTGCCAGATCTGAATGGTCACTTCCCAATCACTACATCGCTCGTATTGCGTTTGTTCACCTTGCTCCACGAGACGAAGAACAGCAAATTTGCGACCAAGGCTGTCAATGCGATTCTGTCCCAACCTCGATTATACCTCGGTGGAGAGGAAGCAAGAATGACCGTCCTCCACCACCTCCGGTTCTCGGTCGAGTTCCTACGACGCGAAGCCCTCCTTGGAGCCAAGGGAGAGCCACTCAATTTCGCCGGCCTCGTATCGCATCTGTACTACACAGAAAACTCGGGTTTCGCATTTCACGCTCTTCTCAAAGGGGGCTACTTCCATCAGCTCTGTGCTGGTGTCCATAGACATCAGGAGAAGGTCTTGCGAGAACTGATGCTCACACTGTGCCATCTCTTCGCTCGCCTGCCGATGCGTGAGATCGACAAAGACTTTGCTGAGGATGTCATCAAAACCTCGCCGTCGATCGTGATTCTCCCGAAGATGCCCACGGCAGCGGTCAAGATCCTGAAGAAGAATTTTGAGGACACCTTGAGCGTCTATTGCAATTACGTCGCTACGTTCGTCAATCAGCATATTCATGATGTCGAGAATCGATTGCCGTTCACGCAAGTGGAGATCTCGTCCGCGCAAGAAGTAAGATGCCCTTCGATACCATTACAACATGGTGACTCCAGTACTAACACTTTTTGAAATCCAGATCAATGCGAAGAGCCTACCGCAATCTGGTGTCAAGCTCCGATCGTCCTTTGTTGCTCTCTCAGGTCACGACGATTCTTTCAACAGTATCCATGACTTGTGTTCGACAGTCCGTGATGGTGTCTTCTTGGAAGAGAACGTTATACCATACGTCGACGTCTCCTACAAGGACCTGCTACTGAACAGTTACCTCCTCGACTTCTTCAAGCATGGTGACACCACTGCATTGGTGAAGGCTAACAAGATCCGGAAAGGCGAAATTTGGTTTAAGCTAAACGACTTCAGTCTCATTCTGGCAACAATCATCACCAGCATGAAGAATTTCATGGGCATGAAAGAGGACGATGCGCTCGACTTTGATGAAGTGCGCGGTAGTGGTGATGCTGCTGAAGAGCTGGCTGGCGAGAAGGATGTCGTTGAGGAGAAGACCGGACCAGGGCCGGCATGGACGCATGACGATGGTAAAGGCATGGCAAGAGTGTTGACCGCGTTCGAGATGTTGAAGAAGGAGTTTGATGAGAAATTCAGGGCCATGTGGGCATAGAATAGGCCTCGATCAGCCAGCAGATGCTATATCTCGCGTTGTCAGTGTTGCAGTTGCCACAATGATCTTCCATGTTCTGAACTTCATGTTGTCAACGTTGCCAGTCTCAAGGATCGATTTCCATGTTGACACTGACGAGGGCAAAATCGACCGCCATGGTCATTCTCGCAAGGCCGCGAGCCATCTTGTTCAGGTGCTGGTGATGTGAGTTAGGCACGAGTCAGATCTGTAGAAGATCGGATCGGTGGAGATGAGCAGCGACAGGGGTGCTATCTTAGTGGCATTGCTTAGCTACATGCTGATGTCTACGCCTTGCATTCTACAGACAACGCGTATGACTAGTGCCCAGACTTTGGCCGATGATAACGCTTTTGCAGCGTAGTGGACCGTCTAAGCGAGGAGCTGAACATCTGCATTCTGCGCGAAAGGGGGATCGATAGACAATTATTGACTTTCCCCCTCCTTTTCAGCCCACGCGCACGATGGCGTTCGGGACGCGTGAAGATATGTCGTCGTTTGGTGATGACGGCTTTTGACTTGCCATGTACATTCGTTTCTCCCTTCTGCTTCGTTCGTGATGCTTGTTCAATCCGTGGACCGTCGAGTCATTAGTCTGGCTCTTGTGTCTTCAATTCTGATCTTCCTTTTATTCAATCAGTATCGCGTGAACCAGGGACTGGAGCTCCTCGATCAGACCGAAGAGCACAATAGACAATCGCCAACTCCATCAGAACAGGTGACGAAGCCAAAGGAGGAGAAGCCAAGCTGGACGTTCAATACTACGGCTCACGAGAGGGACTATGGCCTGACCGACGAACAATGCGAGATTGCATTTCCAGGATTATGGGAGAATATTGACAATGTCTTCAACCATCGGAGTAGGATCGGGCCAATAACTGAGGAGGATGTAGACAAGAGCTATAACACAGACCAGAATGGAGCTGAAATGGTTCGCGTGTTGCTATATGACCGCCAGGTTCGTGCTCAGTTGACCAGCATCGCTTAGCACAATCTTACGCCTTCTCAGCTTTACATCATCGAAGACATCTTCAGCTATCACAAGAACCGCGCGGCGTCTATCCTGTCGACCATAAACCGAGCAATCGTCGCGTACCGAGGCGAGCTGCCGAATATCGAATTTGTGCTGAATCTCAAAGACGGTCCGAGCGGGGACAACCAGTGGGCATTGACGAGAGAAGAGGGTGTAGACAAGACAACATGGGTCATAAGCGATCACGGCTGGTGGTCGTGGCCGGTGCCATTGCTTGGCGAATACTCGGCCATTAGGAAACAAATCGGAAAGCAAGAGCCGGCTTGGGAAGACAAGAAGCCCATGGCAGCATGGCGCGGAGTCGAGAACCTCAGTCCTATCCGTGAGGCTTTACTGGAAGCTTCGACGGACCAGCCGTGGTCCGACATCCGGGGCATGACTTGGGCAGGCAATGGTGGATCCGGAGGTGCTGAGAACAAAGACGATGCACTTACCGCGCTTGACCACTGCAAATACCAGTTCCTGGTATACACTGAAGGTAAGTGAGCAGGTGGTATCTGCAGACATAGACTGACCGTGCATCAGGCGCAACCTACAGTGGAAGATTCAAGTATCTGCATAGCTGCAACAGCGTCATCATCACACACAAGCTCAAGTGGGCCGAGTTCCATGCTCCTCTCATGAAGTACGATGGCCCAGATCAGAACATTGTTCGTGTAGAGAGAGATTGGTCAGATCTAGACACGACGATGAAATATCTCCTGAAGAATCCAGCCATCGCGCAACGCATAGCAGAGAACTCCGCAAAGACGTTCAGAGACAGATATCTCACACCCGCGGCGCAAGCGTGTTATACGCGGAAGATGATCAAGGCGTGGGCAGATTTACAAGGCTTTGAGCCAAAGTTGTGGGAGTACAAGAAGGACATTAATGATCATGAAGTTTGGAGCATTAGGGGCAAATCATTCGAGACATGGCTGGTGGAGCCAATGGTGTGAGCGCACACTCTCAGATGAGGTTGTGTCTTTTATAGCGTTACACGACAGGTCCCGCTTACCGATTGATCAGGCCAAGATGCCTGCAAGCCGAGCATTCTGAACCAGGATCTCAATGACAGGAAGAGAAGCTATGCATTTGCGAAGCGTCTTTGCCGCAAAGTGAATGATATACATTGTGCTGCTTCAAATCAAATTGTCTTGAATGTCGAGCGAGGGCAGAAGTACCCTCAATTCTCGACCACCTTCATGTTCTTCTGCACATCCTCTGGCAGCTCATCTTTCTTGATGAAACCCAGTCCCACAGCGTCACCCCAAAAGAACATCGCTCGCTGCCATGCATAGGCCAGGTAGTTGAAGTCCTCCTCTTCTTCCTCTTCACCCTTGGCTTGAGGCATGCTGGACGCGCTCCGGCTTACAGGATTGTCCGTGCTCTCCTTGACTGCGCCGTTCATCGGATCTTGACCCTCTTCTTCAGCAATAGGGCTTTGCACCATTGGCAAGGTGCCTGAAGACATGGAGATGTGTAGTGCCGGGCCAGCAGCAACGGCAGCACTCTGCGTTGGGTCATCGAAATCAGGCAGTCCAGGGATCTTCGCTTTCTGTACGCCCCACATAATCCAGAATGCATGATTTGACATGCGCCACATTCGAGTCTCGTGCTGAAGTCGAGTGATTTCGTTTTCAAGTTCGCGCTCTGTCTCCTCTTCTGGTGCATTCTGTCCATCTTTGCCACCAGGAGGAGCGCGGGCGTCCAGCATGAAGTTGGAGATCAAGGAGGTGGAGAGGGAAGAGGTGGATGGACCAAGAGCCGGAGTCGCAGGGCCTGATTGTTGAGCACTCGCAGTGTCGGTGGACTTTCCGAACTTCGGGTCGTGGGTGAGATAGGCCTGAATGAACCTTCGCTGCTCTTCCCATGTTGGGTACTTCTTCGCGTTGCATGCATGCGATGCCTCCTCATCGTGGTAATTATAGCACCACTCCACCTGATGATCATATCAGTCTAGCTATGCTACTGCGTCTGGATGGCTGCTTACGAAATGGTTTGCGAACTCGTAGCCTTGCATGTTCGCATTGGCATACTCGAAGTCGATAACCTGCAATCGCTTGTGCTGATTTGCTGGCGTGAGTAGTGGCGAATCACCCTCAGCTGTCATGCGTAGGATATTGCCATATTGTGTCTAACATGGTATGTTAGCATCGCTTCAAATTCATGTTCAATTGACTGACATCGTTATGGGCGAAGACGAGATGTTCTTTGAGCTTATCCACGCCACCGTACTGCTCGAAGAGCCACGCGCGATACTTGTCGACGATCGCCGAGAACGTCGCCCACTCTGTACCACACACATATAGAGGTCTGTCAGCACAAGCAGCCTCATTCTCCTTTGCTTGCTTGTCCAGCCATTCCACGATCGGTCCACATTGCTTTTGCCATCTGTTGACACTGCACCAGGTGAAGGAGCCCTCTTCGCGCTCAAGAGGCAATAGGTCCATGCCTTCGTGAAGCTCGCGAATGCGCTTTGCGATATGTCCCGAAGTCGTTGGATCGCGCATTTCCTGTGCAGTCAGTGGTTTCGCTGCCAAAAATTCTTCGAAACGGCCATTTTGGAAGCATCCCAGTAGGCGTGGGCCGACATTCTTCCTACGTAGGCGGCGCAAGATTTGGAGCTCCGCCTCACGATCGATGAGATTCTCCACACCGACACCGTAGATGCGCAGAAGGAGTTTTCTGAACATGTTAGCTTGCATCTCAATCAAAATTTTGGAACTTACTGAGGCTTGGACTTCGGATGCGACGAGGAAGTGCCGTCTACCGTGTCTGTGGTCTTTGCTGGTAGCTCATTCGGTGGCAGAACCTCATAGACGGCATTTGTGAGCGCACCGCTGAGGCGGATCACCTCAATCTGATTGCTCATCTGCATAGGCACACGTCGCCAGCCTTTCATTCTCAATGTATGCGTGAGGCGCACGATCTCGTACTTGAAGCTCTTCCATGCATCCTTCTGATATGAAGATGCAGATCGATTGAGTGAAGGTCGGCCATCATCTTCCGTATCGGAGAATGCTTCGGGCTTGTCGTAGACGGATGAGCAGACTTTCGTGTTGTCAAGGATGACGTCGCAGGTCGGAACTTGGTCTTCAGTCTCGATAAATTCTGACTCCGACGCACCAGATTGTCGCCGAAGCTTCGCACGAGAGGGCTTCTTAGCTCCCAAGGAGAAGCCTTTGCGAGAGGTCGGCCGATCTGTTACTGAGAGACTGCGATTTAGGATATCTTGGAGGGCATCAAGGGCGGTAGATCCTTCGGAGGAAGCGTCAGAGTGGTCGTAGTCTTCTTCCTCGTGGTGGCTCTTTTTCTTGTGGTGACGACGCTTCGAGCGACGCTTAGAACGACGGTGCTTTTCGCGCTCAATCCAGGCCGTGATGCGAGACGCAAGTCCTTCGGCATCATGAAGTGAGCTTGGCCGTGATGGCGCGCTGCTGTCGGCGCCTGCTTCCATCGGTGTGTCGACAACTGAATTTCGGCTGGAGCGATCCTTCGGCGGCATCGGAGGCCTTCCGGTCATTCTTGAAGACGAAATTTTGGTGCGGTGTTGACGAGGTACGCTTCGGTCTAAATTGAAATCATCGATGTCTTTGGACGAGCCTTGCATCAAAGGTGAGATGCTTTCCGGTGGATCTGCAATTTGAACGGCTAGTGAAGGTATGTTAGCGCACAACAATTGTGACTGATCTTAGACCCGTGGCCAAGCGCGGGCACGTAACCAATACGCACGGCGATTCTGAAGCTCGCAAAAGTTTGGGACGTGAAATGTGAAGTTGTTCGAGAAGGACTGTGCATGTGTTCTTATCGCGTGGATGCGCAAGATACAAAACTCACCTTTCATGGTCCCTGACCCCGGTGACCGCGGGACATTACTACTACTAAGAACACTTCGCATTGATTGACCCTCATCTTTGGTCTTCAAGGTCCCCTTATCGCTCGAAGCAGACATCGTGAAGCTGTCGGCAGATCCGTAGATCTGCTCGTTCCTTTCCGAAGCAGGGAATTTGGGGACACAATCGGCTTCTACGCTTGGATTGCTATAGGATGTCACCGTTAGACCTTCATCTATCCAATTCGATACCACTCGTGAGTTTTGAGAAATTCTGGCCACAATGCGGCGAGAAAGTTGGCGATGCAGGAGATGGCTGGCACATGACTACCGAGATCTGATTACGTACCGCTGTCACAAGCACCCGGTCGTTCCTGGCAGGCGCAGACGGGGAAACCTCAGCGAGTGGCGCACGAGCAAAACACAATATTCCACAAGATAGACAGAAGCAGAACAAAGAGCAGTGAAGCTAAAGAGAGAAACAGCAGAGAGATCACCTGACCGACCAGTTACGTCTTTGTGTGGCTGGCGCCTGCCGTTCCAAGATCTTGATTCACCTCGAGTCCACTTTAGCACGTGGGGGACAATTTACGTGGTCGCCTGACAGCCAAGCACTTGGTCGCGTGGTCAAAAGTTGAAATTCTCAAGACATCTTGATTTCATCTCGCTGCTATGTGCAGCATATCATGTCCTATCTGAACCGGACATCCTTCCAATTGAACGCCGTGGGCAGGAGTACCTCTGCCCCTACATATGCCCATGTCTAAGAATGCCCATTGTTTCCTTGGTATCATTTGAGAATCGTGTTGTAATGCGCCCTGAGTATGCTCATGCTTGATAAAGAAAAGTCGCTATCATGGAACAAGGAAACTGCTGCCACCTATGTAGATCGCCTCACGCAATCACGGTCGCCACAGTGCAAGAGTCGCGCAGAAGTTGCTGCGGTTGTCGATGTCCTTCACATTGAGTGTGCGGATAGCACCAGGAGCTTGACCGGTCTGGTCTGAAAGGACGTAGCCTCCAGCCGTTGAGACCATCTCGACCGAAGCCTTGGTGCTCAAGCCGAACAAATTGACATTTCGGACGTTGCCCTCAATCGACACCATCCGGTTCTGGCAGTTGTTCTCGCCGACGCAGACCTGGCCGTAGTTCTCAAAGAACGAATACAGACCAGCGCCATAGACCAGAATGTCTTGAGAATCGACAATGCGCATGCCCCAAGCCTTGTTGTCAGCTGCATTCGGAGAGTTGAACATCGGGTCAACACCATCGACTGGTCGGAATGGCGCAGGTGCGGCTGGGTTGGACTGGAAATATGGCGTCTCCGTCTGCGCAGCACCGATGTAAATGTTGGATGCGTTCTTGAGGTTGTAGTTGTAGAGGACGGAGTGCTCTGATGCACTACCAGACAACCACACTGGACCTTGCGACTCGATGAAGACACCACGGCCGCTGAAGATGTCAATCTGGGCGGGCTTTGCGGCCTGATCGAGCTCGTGATCGGCAACCCAGAACCAACAGTTCTCAAGGTAGACCGATGATGTTTGCGTCAAGTGCAACATGGTGTGAGCGCCACCACAAGCCTCGTTGACTGGGCTAGTGATGTTGGGGTTCTTTGCGCACTTGTCATGCTGCAGCTGTGTGCCTGCAGAGCCGCCAATGCGGACGTTAACGTCCCACATGCCGTTGGAGCCTTGCGACGCAGCACCAGAATTCCACTGGATCATAACAGCGCCCATAGCAGGACCAGCAGTCTCGAACATCAAATCGGTGAGCTCAGCAGAACCAACATCGCCGGGCTCGCCGATCTTCCAGACTGGCTGAGGCGAGTCTTGGTTGCTGAAGAACTCACCAGAGGCCATGATGAGGGGCCAGAACTCGCCAGTGATCTTGATATCCTTGGGCACATTGATCGTCTTGGTGATGATGTAGGCGCCGTGGTCGAAGTAGAGGATCTGGTCTGGCTGAAGACCATTCATCGCGTTCTGAATGGCGTCGCTGTCGTCAGTAACACCATCGCCCTTTGCGCCTGCATCCTTGATCGAGACGAATGCGCTTGCCGGATAGTCCGCAAACTGTGGCTTGACGCGCTCGAAAACCCTGCCGTTGGCCAAGAGGACCTCAGGCTTGACTGGTGGGTTCTCAAGAGGCTCAGACACACGCTTGAACTCGGAGCCAGTGTACTTGACACCCTGCGTCCAGGCCTGGACAACATTGCCGCCTTCGAGAAGAGTCTTGCCTGTGTAATCCTGGACAGCAATTGGCGAGCCAGAGAAGTCGACATTATCGATGACGAGAGTTCCGCCGTTTTGCGGAACACCAGAGAAGCTGCTGTTGATTGCAGGGCCGCTCGTGACGAATGTCGAGTCAATGAGGACAACAGAGCCGACGGTCATGTTCGTCGGACTGTTTGCCATGTCAAGACCAACCTTGCAGTTATTGACGTTCACACTCTTGAAAGTCCACAGCCAGTTCCAGTTCATGAACATTGCAGTGTTGCAGTTATTGAACGTCAAGTTGCGCGTGGTGAACTGCTGGTTGCCCAAGAACATGCCGTAGTTGCCGCCATTGAAGGTGAGATCGGCCATGAAACCGCCGCTACCATTGTCCATGAAGATGCCCACCTGCGTGTTGTCGCCACCCTGCACCATCTCAAAACGGATGTTCTGGAGACTGGTTGCCTGGGCGACCTGCCAGTGGATACCGGCGCCCTTGTTGGCAGGCATGGCCGTGAGATCGATGACGAAGTTGCGGACCTGGCGGAAGAAGTTGTTCTGGTTGGTGAACCAGTTCTTGCCCTCGTTGGTGTAGTCGTATGGGTCGGAATCCAGAACAGCCATGCCCTCGAAATTTGCGGTCGCCTTGATGACTGGGAGTGAGAGAGCGTCACCGATCATCTGCGTGTAGTAGTGCATCTCGAGGGGCTTGGACACCATGTACGTGCCTGGCGGGAAGTACAAGATAGCCGGTGTCACTGTCGTGGAGTCGCAGCCCTTGCCGCAGCGATTACCCATTGCGAGACACTGGTTCAAGGCGGCGGCATCGTCAGTGGTGCCGTCACCAAGCGCGCCGCAGTCAGTTTTGACATTGCGGAACACCTTGTAGCCAGCATCTTCGCCGAAAGCTGGCTTGCCCTGTCGCTTGATATCGGAGACCCAGTAAGTCGGCGAGCCTGGTCCAGCTGGGGCCTGTGGAGCAGGTGCTGGCGCAGCCTGCAGAGCACCGAAAAGAGTGGTGAGCGTCGCGGCTAGCGCGAGCGGTTGGAAATGCATGTTGAAAGTGTAAAGATGCTGTTGATAGAGACGTGTCAGTCCAGCTGTAGTGGTGGTGGAAGTGTTTGTGCGGCCTTCAGGAGTAGTGGTGGATGCGTTGGTAGTTTGTCTGTCGTGGTGGAGGATTTTATAGAAGCAGGGATCCTTCTGATGAGTTGGTCAGGAATGACTGTGAAACTCAGATCTCGTGGGATCTTGCAAACTATGCTTGTGGCAACGTCACTCGAAGGAGTGTGAATAGGTGAATGATCTTATTGGTGGCTGTGGGGTGGTCGAGTGACAATGGCCTTGACAATGATAGAGACCCAGCTCTTCGTGAATGAAGAAAAATGAATGGAGGATCCCAAGTGAATGGAGTCGCGCTGGACGATAGTCTTCAGCGGCGCACACGAAAAAAATCCGCGAAAAGGGAAGATGGGTCTCGCAAAGGCTAAAAAAGCTGGAGAAGAATGTGCTTAAGAAACCCAAGCTTGGGAGAACTCACATAGATCTGTCGCCAGGGTCTGGCGATGGAGATGCGCAGTCCAGGTCCACCCTGATTGTTGCGCGCGTTTCAAACAGCCGTGAATAAGTCAAGGGCGCAATATCTGTGGACGACCCAGATCTGTCCTTCAATATGTATTCGTCTCCTTTTACCCTCCGTCAATTTCACCAACCATCATGTCAGTCATCGCACGCATGAATCTGGCATCCGCGCCATCTTGGTCATTCCCACGAGCCTCATGATCTCGCGCGCCGGAGACTGAAATGTCACATAGTTCTTTCGCTCGGCCTGCCAGCCAACCTTGTCACCCAGGCATCGGATTCTGCGTGGCTACAGAGACCTGTGGAATGTCGGATCGCTTTCTAGTATGCTTGGCCCTTCCGCCATGGAAGAGTGGCTGGGGCTCCTCCCGGCGGGAGGTACGAGCCACCCGCACCAAGTCAGTGAGCTTGTCATGTTCACGATGAAACAAACTTTGTTTGTCGACAGGGCCAGAGATGGAGTTGAAGTTGGTGAACATGGCCAACCGTCGTCTGATTCGATGGCGTTAATGCAAAGGGGCGCTTGCTATGCCTATTATTGCCTAGTTTGCTGCCCTAGCCACAGAAGCCGAGACGCTGGAGTCACTGTTGTCGGCGCCTGCAAAGATGAACAGCACAGTAGACGGTGATGCTCTCTGGAGCATTGATTCGATGCCCGATAAATGCTTTTTGAATTTTTCCCATCAGACTCGTTGCGCAACAACAAGTCGACGTGTCGAGCCCAAGGATACCGGGCACACCCCAGCACTCCAGTTTGAAACACCAACGACGTGTTCCAAACATCTTCATGCTTGAAACCATCATTGGACACCCCTTCACAACGCAGACAAGCCTTGAATGATTATCCCTAGTTCTGACTTCGACCACGACGAACAACAGCCAGGAGCGAGATTCATGGAATCAGGGTTTGTGGTGGCAGGGCCGAGGCAAGACACTGGTGTCACAAGAGCTCAGATGCCACAAAGCGCCGGTGTGACCTTCTGCAATTGTCGGATCTCATGACTGCAGCTTTGCAAAATGATCAAGCAAGCCTGCAAAGCGAATGTAGAGCCAGCGATGACGACATGGCAGTTGAGCCATCAAGTACTGCGGCGCAAAAGAAGCAGGCTTCCTGACTGATGAATATCTTAAGCGGCGATGCACGCAACGAGTCCTCCATTGCTCTCTAGATGCTGTTAGGATTCCAAGTAGATGGCCCAATCTACGCGTTAGCAACAACGAGCCGCGACCACGAAACAGATTCTAGATTGCTCGCGTTTCGCAACATGAAGAACCACGATCCTAGCTTCTCGAATCCCGCGCGATGGCAAAATCTTGTTTCGCCATGGACTATAATAGGCAGATCTTATGCGTGCGACACGGCATATCGACCTTGAACCACCAACCTTGGGTGACACATGGATAGGATAATAGCGTGCGACATCCGATTGTTGTCGCGCGAGCCGACAGTAATGCCACGGCACCGAGAGATGAATGCGCCTCAGAAACCTCCTGTTTGGGGTGACACTTTTAAACAGCCGCAGCACAAGCCATGCAGCATCGCGGACGTGGCAGCCGGCGAATAAAGTGGCCATGGATGACCTCAAGGGCGTAAAACGCCAACTGTAGATCGTTGCCATAACACCGGATGGATATCCCCTATTGCCTCAGTTTAATGGGACAACAAAGGCACAGGTTTTGGCCAAGCTGCTAGAGACTCGATATGAGGCATTGATTTCAATTCATGAAGTCATCCACTCGGGTATCATTAGGTGTATGTCCACGCGTCCAAGCAGTATACAGCAAGCGCAGTATAGTATAAGTACAAAGAGAAAAAAAGATACGATCGACCGTCCGTCCATCCGTGCATCCACCTACCCATCCAAACATAGCCGTCTCAACACATACTCCACGATCTCTTCCTAGATCAAGACAAAAAGGCGCACATAAGCCAACAAGATCACCAACGAACTCATCACTCAAGAAGGCGATCTCACTTCTTCTTACCGCCCTTCTTCGCGTTGGCTCCTGTATCGATACTCCCCAGAATGGCGTCAAACGTCTTACTGCTATCCACAGCATGACTGCTCACAGGCCTCATCGTCGGACTGCCCCTCATAGGCCCCAACGTAGGCGACCCATGTGAACTGCCCGGCGGCGTCCTAACCCCCGCACCCATCGAATCCGCAAAGACACCAGGCGGCATCGGCAGCGCCTCCAGCCCACTCAGCATAACGCTCCGCCGATTCGACGGATCGCGTCCCCGTGGCGAATTACTGCGCGTGCGGGGTTCCTGGTTCGCAGCTGCGGGAAGCGGGCCTGGACCCTCGAGCACGGAGTCCTCCTTTCCGACGTTATCGCGCTTCAAGGTCTCCGCTACGGCCTGCTGCATGAGCTCGCTGTTGGACGTCCACTTCTCCGCCATCTGCCAGCAGTGGCTGCGGCGGTAGATGCCCTCGATGCCGAATTCAATGATATCGCTGGGCAGACTCACGACCGCGTTCGTGTTCCCGCCGATGGCGTAGTAGGTGCGTTCGCGCTCTGCGCTGTTGGCCCAGGGCACGCCCGACCGAGGCGGCATGCAGAGGAAGTACTCCACGCCGTGCGTCCACTTGACTGCGGGCGCGTCAACCACAAGCATAGGCAGGGACTGCAGCACCGCGTAGATGAAGAGCCACTGTCCCTGCCGCAGATCCGCTACATGCCCAATCGTATTGTGCGCCGCTTGCGCGTAATCGAATTCCTTGAATGCAGCCAGGAAGGGCGTTTGCTTCGCCTTGGTGTCCGCGTTGTACGAGTCGCCTAGGATCTTGAAGAGGGCGTCCTTCTTCAGCTTCTTCATGCGCGCTTTGATGTCGGCTTTGGGGTCGCCGGTGAGGCCGATGGCGGGGGCGCGCGGCGTGTCGAAGGGGATGGGCGGTTGCACGGGTGGAGTGCTGCGGTCGTATTCGTTGAGGACTTTGCGCATGGCGATGTGCATGGGCCCTGTGCTCTCTTCTGTATCGTCGTCGTCCATGACCATGTCCGTGGTGCGCGTGGTGAGGTTCGTGCGGTCGACGAGGAGGTCGTATAGATCACTTAGGTCTTGGTAGAGCTCCTTCAGCACGAGTCTGTTCAGGCCGCTCGTTTCAAGAGTGTTCTTCTTGGAGCTGGCTTTGGGTGGCCAGGCACCGTATTTGCTCTTGTAGTAGCTCATGAACCACTTGCGCATGGACATGAAGCTGTCGCGCCAGACACCGAATCGGACTGTCTTCGATTCGTCGGCCGTCTTGCTGTTGACTATGCCGGCCCACATGCCCGGGAATTCAAAGACCTGCAGCTTGCGATTGATGTTCTGCACGCGCTGGTCGAGATCCAATGCAGCGCGCTCCATGCGCATTTTCGTGGCGCCGCTGATGAGGTCAAACTTGGGACTTTGCATTTCGAGCAACTCGTTCCACTTGCCAACTCCGTGGACGAACGCCTCGTTGTAGAGTAGGACGGATCGCATGCGCTCACCGAGCACGATAGCTTCAATCGTCTTTTCGCGGCTGCCGCGTACATCTGCAATTCTGAGCTCCTCAACGTACTGGTTGAAGCTGCTATATGCGACCTCCCCGTGTGTGGAGCCGTCCATGTTGGAGAAGTTGAAGCTGCTGAGCAAGTCTGCAATCTTCATGAAGATGCCGAATATCGAAGGCCGTCGTTCGGTGGCTATGATGGACCCGCCAAGCAGGAAGGAGAAAAGGTTGCGAACAGCAACTAGGGTGTCGACATCATTAGCCGTCAAAGATGGGCGTCGTCGACCTGCGCCTGTCACTGCGCCATCTGCACTGAGCGAGATGGGCACGTACAGATGCACAGGGCCAGAGTTTGTCTCTTCAAGATTGCGGAAGTCTGCCGAATCTTCCGAAGGGTCAGATGCCGAGTTCGTTGTTGATCGATAGTTGGGAGCTGGCGAGGTTGTTCGTGAGCCGATTCGTCCTGAGTGGTCGACTGAAGTGTGCCTCCTTGACGCCTCCACTAATGAAGCCGTGCTCATGCCGTTGCTGGTGACGCTGTATAGGTTGCCAAAAGCGAGCTGGGTGAGCACAGAGCTTGAGGAGAAGATGCCGGAGTCGACACAGAATGATGGACCGTGGCCGGAGGTGCGTGGGAACAGATAGATGTAGGTATTGCCCTGTGGATTCCACAACTCAGGCACCTGGTGTAATATGTTAGACGCGTCTCAAAATTCATGAATGAATTGTCCATACCTGCTGCGCACTCAAAAGAGGTGCAGTATCATAAGCAGGCTTCCCCTCAAACCCCACGATCCACGCCGCCGGCTTCTCCTCCTTGACATCTCCCTTCCCAGGCTTAGACAGCTTCTGCCCTCCACCGCCAAACCAGCTCTTCCTCTTATTGACAGCCTTCTCCGGCGACGCAGCAGGCGACAGCCCACCACCGGGCACACTCAGCGAAGTCTGCGGGGCAAGCTGATTGCGATACGGCGAGCTAGGCTGGCTGGAGTACCCGCTGTTGGGCCGTGAGCCCACAGGAGACGTCGTCGCCGAAGAAGGCGTGCCACCACCGACTGCCCGCCTGTGGATCTCCGCAGGCGGCGCAAGCGGCGTCAACAGGCCATTCTTCGCTATCTGCGCCGACGACGAGCGGGCGTGCTGCTGCGACGGCGGGATCCACGGTGCATTTTGCGATGCGGTCGACGGCGCTGTTCGATCGGGCAGCGTCTGCGGGTTGTGCGATACGGCGCGGCGATTGTTGGCGTCGTCTGCTGTCACGCGTTCAGGATTCTGCTTGTGCAATTTATTGTTGGTGTTGTTGGAGGGGAGAGAGGATTCGGAGAGGGAGAAGAAGCGAGAAAGTCTATTACCCTTTCGCTTCTGGAGGGTCGCCATCGTGTCGGTACACTCTAGCAATTAATTGATGGAGTGATCGACAATGGACAGGACCAGCACGCAGAAGACTGAGGAGTTTATTTTCTCCTTTTCCTGTTTCCCTCCTATGCACACGCGCGGAGTAAGCCCTTCGTGGTACAACGAGTGTGGATACGTGCGTGCGTGTTCGCTAGCGATGTCTGGAGCAGGCCTTGGGCGACGCCGCGTAACAATGGAAGAACGAAGTGCTCCACTTAGGAGGAGCAGGGCAGTAGTAATGCTGAGTAGGTAGGGAAAAGCGACTGGAAAAGATGCGTAGCCGTGACGAAGAAGGAGACTATTGAGTTGAATGTGCTTCGTGGGCCTGCGCAAGCAATGGGACCTTTCTGCGGAAGCGAGCGGTACCTGCAGCTAGACAAGCAGGCGTGGCGAGCTAGATAATAGATCAGGAAGCCCAGAAATTGAAAATAAATGCAACAAGGCTCAGCATAGAATTCTAGGATTGGATGGGTGAGGCCGTTGTCGTGACCATTGTCTCAGTCACTGACTTGCTGCGGATGTGTGATGAGAGAGCACAAAGCAGAAGCAGGATCAGTGATGAACGGCTTTTCTATTTCCATGACTACCTTACAACCTCTTTTTTCTCCACAAGGCTCGTCTCAGCCAAGTAAGTGTGAGATGCAGGCACAGCAACAGGAAAAACTCGGCGCTCATCACTTTTCTCTCGCGCATTATTGACCAGTGCCGCGTGTACGTCATCTGCTTAAACCCAGACCCCACAGATCAGGTACATGATTCGTGCGCGGCCCAAGCCACTTCCGCTCCCGGGACAGCCTATCGATAGCATCCGACTTTGGCTCCTGTTAACGCGCGGCTTGCTCTGTGCTCTCAATTCAATATTTCCATCTCAAAATAGGCAGTGAGGAGTCCTCTTCAGCGTCTTAGAATCCATCGATGAATGCATTCGCCGTGTCCAGCGCGTTGATAATGTTGGAAACACGCAACGACGCTCACCTCTGGAGCGGCAACGGGAGATCGGCCACAGATGACATAACTCTAAGCCCTTCTCGTCGCAGGGTACCACCAAGATGCACTTGCGCACGTGTGAGGGTAGATCCATGCCGTGAGCTCATAGGCACGCCATCAAAATAGTAACAGAGCAGAGAGCATGTTTCAATGATTATTCGCGCCTCATGCTTCAGATCAACACTGCCGCCTATCTTTGCATCTCTCGGAGTTAGGCCCGCCAGATCTGCCCGCACAGCCATCATGGTGATTAGGAAGATGGTGTCCAATGCTTCGGATGCTGGGACTACGTCTAGACACGAGCATGCGCAAGGTCACAGGAAGCTTATCAATCTGCTCCGAGGATGGCCCAATCCCGCTCTGCTCCCCACAGAGCTCATGCGCGAGGCCGCCTCCGCGGTCTTATCTAACAAAGACCTAGCCATCCCAGGCATGCTGTATGGCCCTGACGAAGGCGATGCTCGACTGCGCGAAGAACTCGCAAAATGGCTTTCCGACTTCTATGCTGAACACATCAAGGAGCCCATCGATGCCTCACGAATCACAATCACGGGCGGTGCATCCCAGAACCTAGCGTGCGTGCTGCAGACCTTCACGGACCCGGAGTTCACGCGGAACATATGGATCGTGGCGCCATCATACTTCCTCGCCTTCCGCATCTTCAACGACTCCGGATTCGGTGCGAAACTACGCTCTGTGCCTGAGGATGGCGAGGGCCTCGACATCGACTACCTGCGGCGTGAGATTGCAGCGAGCGAGAACGCAGCGGCTGCGAAGGGGAATACGGAGCCCGCGTACAAAGTGCCCACGGCATGGGGCAAGATCTACAAACACATCATCTACGCCGTTCCCACCTTCTCCAACCCGAGTTCAAAGACCATGTCCCTCCGTCGAAGGGAAGAGCTTGTCCGTCTAGCCCGCGAATACGACGCCCTGATCATCACGGACGATGTGTACGACCAGCTACAATGGTCCGTCTCATCCTCCACCACAAACACACCCCTCACCAAGTCAGCCATCCCCCGCATCGTGGACGTAGACCGCTCTCTCGACGGCGGACCCCCCGACGCCTTCGGCAACGCCCTCTCCAACGCCTCCTTCAGCAAGATCATGGGTCCCGGCGTCCGCACAGGCTGGTGCGAAGGCACGCCCGCGCTCGCCCACGGCGTCGCTCAAACAGGCACGTCCCGCTCCGGTGGCGCGCCCTCGCACCTCACCGCCACATTCCTCGCCGAGCTCCTCGCGCAGGGCAAGCTGCAGAAACACGTCTACGAGGTCCTGCAGCCCGCGTACGCGAGGAGGTGGCACAAAATGATCCAAGCGGTGCAGACGCACCTTGTACCGCTGGGTGTGAAGCTCCCGCAGGAGAACCGCGATGTTGTGGGGGGTTACTTCATCTGGCTAGACTTGCCGCCGCATATACGCGCGAACCTTCTCGCGCGCAGGTGCAAGGATACGTGTAACTTGATCATCGCGGACGGGACGCTCTTCGAGGTACCTGGGGATGCGGAAGTGCATCCGAAGAAGGGGGAAGGTGGAACTGAGCCGACGGCGTTCCCGTATTATGTGCGATTGTGTTTTGCGTGGGAGGAAGAAGGGGTATTGGAGGAGGGGGTTGAGAGGTTGGCGGGTGTGGTGAGGAGTATGCTTGATGAACCGGAGGGTTTGAATACAAAGTGCCCGCGGAAGAGCCTGGATGAGGGGAGTGCGATGTGGATATCGGCTCTTTCCAGTGATGGACATCCTTATGTGAACGTGTATAATAGCGACGATCTGTACCACCATATTAAGCCATGCTGCTAGCCAATGAACACCGCATATCTCCCCACCTCCTCATCATCCCTTAAAGCACGCATATCATCCTCCCGCAGACAAATTCCCACCACAATCTCCCCCTCGCGTGTCTTAGGCAGGAAATACACCAGCCCCTCCCTAGCACCCTCCTCAAACCTCGGCGTCCTGACCGCAACAGCCCTCCCAAGCTCCAGCCCAAAATCAACACCACAAGCATCCTCCTTGGCCCACGAGCTCAACCGCACATCCAGTGGTGAACTTGGTGGACGCGTTGGTGTCACGCCGCGACTGAGGAGCGTGGCTTGCTTCTGCAATTGGTTCTTGAGTTTTTGCGGTGCGAGCGCGGATCGTAAATCGGAGGCGAGTGTGCTGAGAGGGGTGTTTGATACTTCGTGGAGGGATTTGGTGTGCGTTGTGGATGTGACGATGAGGCCTGGGTATGTGGAGGGAAGGGACAGACAGCGGCGTCCGTCTACGTTGCGGGACAGCGTCGATTCCAGATCGGACGCACTCTTGAGACGAGGTAGACGGGCACGGGTGATGGTTTGCCATATGAAAGCGCTGAGAGCGTCGTCTGTGGAGATGAAGGTGCCGCTTGGAATATCTCGGGTTGCCGACTCCTTCAGCGCCTCCAGCGAGGCAGCGGAGAACGCGAAGTACGCCCACGCCAATGGTGATGGAGGGCCGCTGTCAGATCTTCCTTTCTGCCCCGTTTCGATGGTAGATGGAGCATCGGGTTCCAAGTGATCCAGGAGCGGCACAACACCCTTTCTACTCATATTGCCTACAGCAAGTTCATCCGCAGCATATATCTCGCCTCGACACGCTTTGGCGAATAGGCGTATGACCTGTACTTGTGTCGCCATGTCCATGGAGCCATGCTGGCAGTCGAAGGACATCAGTATCCCGCCCTTGATGATGTTCATCTGCACCACCAGCACTGGAAGTCCCACGTGCACTTCTGAAGGGTCGGCAAGGGTGCTGCGACTCGAAACAACCTTTTCGTCAAGCCATTGATAAGGAAATTTCTGAACAGCCAGGGTGTCGAAGTCTGGGTAGTCTGATCGCGGTCTTAGATCTTGAACAACGATTCGCCGACTTGTTCGTGCCCTGATCTTGAACCGTCCATCATTGCGAACAACATTGCCGGATGTCCATGGAAATGCTTGGTGCAGTCTCTGCAATGCTGCGTCCAGGCTCTTGATTAGACCTTCGACGTTATCTTCATCGCGTGTTATATATGGGAAGCAGAAGACCAGCTGCGTGTAGATCGTGTTGATTCTCTCCTGCTGCGCGAAAATATCGAGGTCGATCGCATCCAATGACATCACTGGGGCCAGACATTGACTGAGCAATTTTAGTTTTGGAAGAGTTGCCCAAGATGTCCTGGTGTTGTAACTTGTGCGAAGTGATCGAAGGAGGACATTGCTAGACTCATGCTTTCACAATGCTGACTCACAGCAGTGATCGGCATACTAGCCTTTGACCCCGAGAAATATTAGTTGTTTTTGTCCCGTCCTCTGAGACTGTTACAAAGTCTTGGATTTACTCGTCGAAGCCACGATCATAGCCCGTCTAATATGCTTCAGGGAGCTCCAGATCAGTGCAAGAGGCACGAAGAACCAAGGTGCGTTGAAGCCGATGAAGTACACCCAGAAGTACAATGGCTCCGGCCGTGAGTCCGCTAAGCCGTTGAACCACAACTTGAAGAGACTGGTTGTGTAGTACATGGTAACGCCATAGAGATGAGCCATTGAGATTATAATTTGAAGCCCGTGGCGCATTGGGTGGTTGTTGAAGATCATGATTACTGTGATAAGCGAGAGGGGCCCCCAGAACAACTATTTCCATCAGCTCTTCAGATCTTCGTACATATGATGATGGCATTTTCTTACGACAGTGATGACTTCGAGGCATAATACCTCAGGATCCTGCGTGAGGTATCTCGAGTCAGAGAGACTGTATTCTTTCCATAGCTGCCCGAGTATGCTCTGCTGAGCGGCGATGTTATTCCAGTGTCGGACCAAGTATGCTGGACTGCTTCAGAATCGAACCGTCATTTGCCAGAAAATGAAGCTTACATTCAAATCCAAGATGGAGAGACGCGCCTGGATAGAGGCCTTAAATCAGCAAAGGGGTCTCGCACCTGTCAGAACCGTGGGGCCTACAGAGGGTGAACCACAGGATCGTCAAGACCTCAGCCATGTGCAAATTGGGTCTTCTGACCCGAACTATCGTCCATACTACTGCAAGCATGCTCGCGCAAGCACCGCCGATGATGAACAGTAGGGAGATCGTGGTCAGCTCGTTCGGGACGTACTCCGGTATTGAGATGCCCACTGGATGGTATGGATGGACCGCCATTGCCTGCCCTCGAGTACTTGCACGTTGGGTTTCGTGACAGATGGATGTCACTCATATGTAGGAGAAAAGTTGAGAGCCAGAAAGCGAGATAATTCTCTGCCGGATCGTATGCAGCTAACCACTTTCGAAAGCCCGTGCTCTCACCTCGAAAAGATAGCTCCTCGGCGGTGAGAAGCTTGAATTCTCGTACCTTGCATTAGCTCTAAAGCTATCACAACGTCAGGAATTCCATCGTCGTCCTGCAGCGAACTGAAAGTCTTGCCTTAGGAGACCTTACCGCGAGTTGGAAGTGATCGGACAATGATGACCACGAAGAACGGGCACAGGACACCGCTGGATTTAAAGCCTGAACATTTCTTATCGACAACCAAGGGTATATACACATTTGACGCGAAGCCACATCAACGAGGATGACGATGCCTCTCGCACTCGATCCTCCATCCTTATCCAGACCAATCTCTCTCCTCAGCCTCGAGACCGTACGCATCGAGTATAGTAAAGACCGTGCGATCAACGCCGTATATGCAATATCGAACAATTGAAAGGAATGTCGCCCTCTCCTCATCGAGAGGCGCAAGAGCATAATGAGCTGGTCCATAATCCATCCAGCTTCTTCGACCACCTCATTTGAATCATAGCAGATACGCAAGGAGACCCAGACCGGAAAGCATCGCGGCAAAATTCGAGCTCGCTGGGAGATGTGCGCCAGGAGCTGCATTGGCAGTAGCCAGTACAGGAGATCGGCTTGAAGTGACACTGGGCACAACAAGGATCGAGCTCACAGTGCCATTCGTGAAAGGAGAGGTGAAGCCCCCGGTTGGCTTTGGCCCGATCTCTGAACCAGTGCCCGCTTGGCTTTGGATTGGACCGGAGGACGCTGTCGGCGCAAAAACGCCGCCGTTGGAGCCAGTACTAGATCCCGAGCCATAGCCGGGCTTCGATATCGATGCTGACGCAGACGGCACAGCCGAATAAGGTGACGATGGCTTTCCTGACTTGGACGGAGTAGGCGATGCTGAACCAGAGGTCGAACTCGGCGGGCTCGCTGTTCCGTAGCAAGCAGCATTGACAGTGACAGTAGCTCTGCAGCAAGTTGTCAGTGGCTATTGTAAATAATGGTCATGACCGGCTTACCCTTTCACCAGCGCAGGGTCAGCGCACTTGAAGTCGCTATCCGCCTTCACACATGTCTGGCCTTCCAAGCAGCACTTGCCCGAACCGCAGTCGACAGGGCGGGATCCGCAGAGAGCATAGATTCCGAGTATCGCGCCGGCAGCACAGGCATCACTCAGTGAGGCTTGAGGCGCTTGTGCTGAGGCGGTCGCAGCAGCCAATGCTGCCAAAGTGAAGGTGTTGAAGCGCATGCTGGTTGATAGAAATATGAACGAGTGGTCAAAAAGCGAATGGTCTGGAATAATGGTCGATGGCCCAAAGCTGTCGCGGGATTCCAGAATATTTGAGCGCGTGCGTTAAGTGACGAAGATCATTAAGCGAATGACAGGATATGAGCTTTGTGATATCGAAGTCGCGACGCGCTGAGAGAAATGGCGTCCACAAAACGAAAGTAGATGGTATTTGCCGGGAGCCACGGAAGACGTCGATCTAAATAGAGGCAGGAAACGGACAAGCGAAAGACGGCCGAAGGAACGGTACAGTCCATGGAGTTGTTGCTATATGTAGCTTGCCCTCTTGCCCCCTAGAGCTAGATCCCGCATGCGATGGATCATGCTCCGTGATCTGGGCTTGTCCCCCCTGGTCTGCCGAAGAGGTGCTCGTTCTTCTGGATAAGCATTGTTATTTCGGCCACAGAGTGGGCAGTCCATCGAGAAGTCTCGCATGAATGGTCCAATAGCACGGCAGCAATCTCAAGTCGCTCATTTGATCGCAGGCGAATACTTTTGCGCTCGTGCTGCTTCGCGAAAGGCTTTCGGGAATCCGCTATCAAGGTGTGGTCTGTTCGCTCCCGTTGTAACAGTGTGGCAGCCACATGATCGTGGGCGGCGAATGGTAAAGATCTTTGAACGCCACCAAAACACCAAGACTCCAGCCGTCTCCTCTCCAAAGTGCTTCGCATTCACCCCTGGAAACATCGCTCAGCGAATCAAAGATGCGAGAGGATGTTGAAACGACCCCTTGGCGGAGCAGATCTCCTTTCATCTGAGCTAAGCTAGGCCGGATCTGGACTAGAGGATCGGATCTTTGGCGTCTGTCAACAGTTGGACCGTTGGTCTCCACAGCGATCGGAAGAACGGTTGCCAAAGATATCGTGTTCATTGCTTTAATGACTTGCATCATTCCTCTAATTCACATTTCGAATCTTGCGAACTTGGTTCACATGCGGGTCTAATGACGTCCTGCAGTACAACTGCTTCACTGTATGAGATACAAAGCCATGAGCATCGCCCGCCGCTCTATCCTACCCACTTTTCTTGCTGCCGAAGCTCTTGTACGCATAGTAGGCTGGCGGTTGCAGCTTTGCCTTCTGAATGCCCTTCCGCAGCAGCCAAGGTCCGCTCCAACCCATCGAGTTCTGTCCTCGCTCTTCATCATAATTGGCATCCTTAATTTGTGCAATCACTATATCCATATCCCACAGGAACCGATCCTTCGCCTCCACGTTCAGTGGGATTGCCGCCTCTGGGTAACACAAATCGCCTAGCAGATGTTAGTAGAGGCGCTTTCAGTAGGTCGGATCATAGCATACCGTCCATGAACTCAATCTTGACATGAGCGGCGACTTCGTTGAATGCCATGGCCAGAGCGACCAGATCGGTCTTCAAGATTGGAAGCAGACCGCTGAAATGTTCGTTCGATGCCTCACGGAGAAGCTTGAACAGGAGCTGGTGATCACCGATATTGTCCGACTTACGCTGCGCGATCCACTTGGCATTGGCTTCGGCATTCGTTGCTGCTCCCGTCAGGCGCTTCCGTAGAGCTACGCGTCCGTCGCCGATGTAGCGCGAAGCACCGATGATGGTCGTGGCATCTAGATTGATCTTGGGTGACGTGTTATTTGTTGAGATAGTGTTGTTTGCCGTACGACCAATGAAGCGATGGTAGGCGTCTCTGAAGTTGCCGGTCGGGATCGAGCCGCCAAACAGCTCCTGCTTGAATGTTTCGATAGCAGCGTCCATCACTTCTACGTTGCTCATCCGACCACCCTTCAGGCAGGCATTGTAGCCGTGTAAGATCGCGCCGAACTCGTGGTCGTGGTTCAGCAGCCGCACGGCTAGATCCATCGCCAACACATGCGCTGCAAGCATGGGAATGGTCGCCGCAAATGGTGCGTTCGCGTAAATATCGTCATGGTCAATCTGGCTATATAGCTAAAATCGGGACCAGCGCACAACTTCTGCATGATCCGACCTCGAAACAGTAAACTTGTTGCTGTTAACTGCCTGGGCTGACATCGCGCATTCATCCGCGAAGTCTTTGGCCATCTTGCTAAGATCATAGGTCGACGTTGTTGAAGTTGTCTTGTATACCTCGAAGCTCTTGAGCGTCAAGTATGTATATGCGGCTTGAGTGAAAGCATTGATGCCCTTCTCGCTTAGCTCCTCCACGTGGGCTCGAAGAAGAGATGCAGCTGAAGTTGCTGCAAATCGTGGGTCGGTTTCTACCATGCGAAGTCCTTCGGTAGACACATCGGAAACGAATGCTGTTCGTGCAGCACCGTACTGGATCTCGGCTGCTGGCCTCCGGCCCTGCGTATTGAAGTACGCGTCCCCAGGATTGGTGGAGATTGACTTCTTGAACTCATATGCGGACAGAATCGGCTCTATCCTTTTCGGAATCGTCCTCAATGCGGTCTCATGTTGCTTGCTCTGTGAGGTAGTCTTGACTTTTGACTTCGCAGTCTTGCATGCAGTCAAGACTTCCTCCCACGCTTGCATGATCTCAGCAAGAAGGAAGTCGAAGACAGCATCTTCTGCGCAGTCCAAGCGATGGCGCCCATCCGGATCATCGAGGTTATGAGCGCCGTGGCGAAGATCTCGGACAGTCGCAATGAGCAGTGACTTCGTGGTCTTCTTCGTCCACTCTGTGGCCGCTTCGGGAAAGCGTGCTCGAATGGAGTCCGGAGCCCAGAACTCGATGGTTGATCGGCAATGTAGCAGGAGGTCTTTAACTATCGCCTGAACCGGATGCTTCCTCAGTCGATCGAAGGACTTTGAGAGATAGGACACTGATGGACCAATGACAAGCATGAGTTGGTGAACGTCCATCTTGTCCGCCTTCACGTCGACGTACATGCCATCGAGAGCGCGTTCAGCCTCTAGGATAGTCTGTTGACTTGATAAGTAATGGCGTCCAACATGGGGCGCCAGGACAACAATCTACCTTATATTCTGCAGTGAACCTCAACTCGTCCTTCAAAGGATCATCACGAAGCATCAATCTCCCTTGCTCATTTTCCAAAGTGATCTTTGCGTTCTGCATTGCAGTCTCGGCAGTCGATCGCAGGCCTGGTCGGACTTGTCTTCGAGTTCTCTCTGCAGCTTGGTCTGCATTCTTGGTTTCTCCTTCGATGAAACGACGCTGAATTGAGCTGGCTGTGGCTTGCGACAGCGAGCGCTATTTGGAAGGTCGTAGATGTGGGTCAACAACTGAATGAAAGCCACATGTGTTTGAAAGGCAGCCCGCAAGAATGGCCGGCTGCGCACAGCTTTGGCATAGAAACGGGCAACAATCTCCCGATGCTCGATTGCCCTGCAAGTTTGTTAGCGCACATCTTGAAGATCAATGAATCCTAAATGAGCCCACCATCGACAATATACAATCGTGTCGTCATTTGGCTTGTTGTACTCCTGATGCATCAACTGCGCCGCCGCGATCAATTCTTCAGTGCTTGGATCTAAAGGCACGGCGCTCGCCCATTCGTGTCCAGGTCGTCCTTGAACTTTGCCTGCGATCGCCTTGACAGTTACGAAGGTGTATAACTTGTAGGCGTCACGCACGCGCTTTTCGTACTCCGGCAGGATGATATCTGCCATTTTGTTCGGCTTCTGAGCAAATGGGACAGGCGTGCAACAGAGAAAGTGCCAGTTGTTACGCCAGACCCGGTGCGCAGAGGTGCAAGAGAAGAAGGCAGACCTAAAAAGAAGTCGTGCGCGGACGTCGAAGGTCGAGTGCCAGGCGGCGGAAGGCAAGCTTCGCGTCAGGTCGCGTCGGCCTAGCAACAACAACATGCTCCACAGTGAGATGTCGAAAGATCCCATTGCTCAGAAACCCTCGATGGTGAGAGGTGGGTGGGATCCGATGACATGCATTCGATACTGCCCAGTCCTACCCGTAAAGGTATCCTCGCATCCCGCTCCTCTCCCAGCAGACCTACCCTTCGTACTAGCCTTTAGCAACCCTTCACACAACTTGTTCGCTGCCGTATATTGGTGGTCGAGGTCCGGAAGGGACGACTTGAGTGGGTTATATAGGTCATAATCAGATAGGCGTAAGCATCCAGAGCCGCCGTCCAAAGACTGCCCAGTTCTCGCGCTGGCCGCCGTCTCTTATCTGCTCCATCATTTGCACAACCACAATTACGATCCATTGTCGCGCAGCTTGTCCAGTGTCATCCACTATGGTTAGCAATCATCGCAAGCTGTATCTCATCATTCTTCAAGGTGAGCAGCACAATTGACATCCGATGAACTATTCCAGTCCATTGCAAAGAAAGAGAAAAGAAGTCCCAGTGGTATCGAAAGAGCTACGAAACGGACAAACCCCATTCCATCACCCATAGGCCTCGCGGCCATAGTCCCAAGTCTAAATCATGCACTCCCAGCTCCATGCTTCCAAGGTCGTGTATCATGCAAAGTCCATCTCATCAAGGGTATCGTGATCAGTTCTCCCGCTCCACGTGATCAGTTCTCCCGCTCACCACATTTCATTTCCGTTCCGTGCCTGTGATGAACGATGTCGTGGTTCCGTGATTGATGCTGTGCTTTTCCCAGCCACTTATTATTTTCCATCGTCGTTTCGTCTTCGTGTGTTTTGAGATCGTAATTTCCGTCTCCATGCTCGCTGATTGAGTGACTGAGTCCTTTCGGTCTTCCTCCCGCCCTGCAAGAAGCCAACGACTTTTGCGCGGTGAGTGGTACAAGCAGGCAATCCTCGAAGAAAGGCCATCGCTATTCCGCACGCAAGCTAAGGGTTTCTGTCGACCAACGCAGTCCAGTCAAAGTCAGAAGGGAAGGAAGGGATCGGAGTTTCAAAATTGCATCTCGTCCGGTGTGCGCGACTCATTGGAGCTGGGGCTGCTGAGCGCGGTCGTGCCTGGAGTCGGCGTGTAATTCTCGATGCTGTAGTACCTGCATACTCAATCAGTCACTGCAAGTTCCTTGACAAGTGAATGGAAGGAGGAAACGTACTCCATCTTGTGCGCGAGGTTGCGCGCAGACTCCTCAAGGCTGCGGTTGCACTTCGGACAGAAGCGCTCGGAGTCTGAGATGAGTTGCTTGACACCAGCGGGGCACGTCCACGTCGCTTTGTTGACAAGGTGACAATGCTCGATGCGCGAGACGAGGAGGTGGTCGCCGCATTGATGGTAGCGCGTGCCGGTGAGAGTGCACATATTGAATGCTTGCTTGCTTGCTTGTGGAAAGAAGTAATGATGCCGGTACTTTTCTCGCTCGCGTGCGGAAGTCCAAGGTGGTTTTGTCGAGTGTGGAAGATGGAGCTGAAGACTGTTGAGAGGTAGGCGTCGTGTCGCTGACTCGAAGTGATGGCGAGTGAAGGGAGACGTCTTGTAACGCCTCGTGACTCCTTTGCCTCGTCACCGTGTACCTTGAGGGACCAGTGTTACTTCAATATGTTGACTGTGCCATCTTTGCCATCGTCTCCAAATAATCCAGTCAGTCAGTCAGTCAGTCAGTCGAAGAAAAGAACTATACTGCAAATGAGTGAGAGTGAGATCTTTTGCTCGTTGAAGACAGCCGAATTTCCTCAAAATGGAACGTCTAAGCTGCAAAGCCTGTTGTGGTGAGGTGCTCGCCATTTGTGTGGTTCGGTGGTCACGTTAAAGTAGTCAATGAGTCAACACACGTATGGGGCGCGGAATCGAGTGGCAAGCTACCGAATGAGGGCATTATGAGTTGGCCAGATAAGATGGTATGCTTTGACGAAGACACAATTACGCTTTTCATCGGCTCTCGAGGGTTCCAGAAGGCTAATTCTCGCATCGTACGATCTGGCGGTGATGGGATTCATTGTTGGCCATGACTGGGACACGGTATAGCGGTTCAGTGCGATTTTTGTGGTCGAGAGCTACGGAAAGCGGGTCAATCGCGATTTGTGGTTCAAGCGTGAGGCAACGCGGTGATAGCGATGCCAATTCGACATCGGCCGAACATGATTGAGAAGTTATCGAGCACGAAGGAGGCGCGACTGCAGACGATAGGGAACTGCCAAGCACAGGCCGGCGACAGGGGTGCTGAATGCGGAAAGAGCCACCTTTCGCATGCATTACCTCAGGGTTCAGTGATATTTCGCCAGCAAGCAATAAAGAAGTCTGGTGTTTCTATTGCCCACACGACACACACGCTCCTTTCGCTAAGGCAATGCCATTGTGCATATATCCGCAATCTTCTTCTTGACGCTCACTGTGAATTATAATCTGAGTCGGGGAACCAGATCTCCCACCCCATATTGACGGCACCGCGCATCTGCGGGCTGCCAGCACACCACACGCACCACCGCCAACATGTCGACCGATTACAACTATGACGACCAAGGGCAATACTTCCCATTCTTCATCCTGGTCACTGCCGCTGTCATAACCGTGCCTGCCACGTACAGCTGGCTCAAGCCGCGCAAGGAGCTGGAGAACACGGCACCGCGGATACAGACTGACTACCGGCCTGGCGATGCGGAGCTGGTCGACACGGTCAAGGGGAGGCAGAGGAGGAGGGAGCGCAAGACGAAGCGCATGCTGCTGAGTATTGTGGGATGGGCTGTCATGGCGTTCATGGTGTACCTGATTGCTGTTACGGCGAGGACAGCGCCCAAGATCTATGATCCGTACTCGGTGCTGGGGCTGTCGAGGGTCGGTGAAATCCTGAGTGACAAGAGAGGCAGAGGCTGACATGCGATACAGAGCGCGGACGAGAAGCAGATCAAGTCGCATTATCGCAAATTGTCCATCACAGACCATCCAGATAAGAGGAGGCCCGATCCAGAGAAGAACATCACAATCGAATCAATCAACGATCACTGGGTTGAGATCACAAAGGCGTTCAAATCACTCACGGACGAGGAAGTACGGAAGAACTATCTCGAGTACGGTAACCCGGATGGCAAGCAGAGCACGAGCATTGGCCTTGCTCTGCCGGCATTCCTTGTGCAGGAGGGCAACGGCAAGTACGTGCTGCTGTTCTACATTGCGCTCCTCGGTGTTGCTATCCCATATCTCGTCGGCCGATGGTGGTACGGATCGCAAAAGAAGACGAAGGAGGGCATCTATGTGAACAGCGCAGGTGCACTATTCCAAGCATTCAAGGAAGAGACGGATACCAGCGCAATCATCGAGGCGTGTGCTGCGGCAGAAGAATACAAGGAGCTGCTGCAGGGCGACAAGGCAGAAGCGGGTCTTTCGCGAGTCGAGCAAAAGGTTCTTGCGCCTGGCGAGTTCTCTCAATACGCAGCAGGTCTGAAAGAGAAGGACGCGAGGAAGCTCAGGGAGTCGGATGATGCGCAACGACGAAAGGCCCTCGCACTCATCTGGGCATACTTTGGCCGCATCGACCTGCAGGACGCCGCGCTCAACGATGAGAAGTTTGAGGTCGCCCCGATCGCTCAGCAGCTCAATGAGGCGTTCACGATCATCGGGCTGCACTTCGGCAACACTGAGCCCGTCCTCAGCTCCTATCGCATGTCGCAATGCTTGATCCAGGCAATTCCTCCCAACGGCTCTCCACTCCTACAGCTGCCACACTTCACCAACAAGGTTGTAGCCGCGATCGAGGGCGCCAAAGCACCCAAGCACTTCTCCGTCCAAAAGTTCATGTCGTTACCACCCGCGATGCGCAAATCGAAGGTCGTCGGTCCAGGTCTCTTGAACGACAGACAATACCAGCAAGCGATGTCCGTCGCAGCGAACCTGCCTTACCTCCACGTCGAAAGCGCGTTCTTCAAAGTCCACGGCGAACGCTATATCACGCCAAACTCGCTCGTACAATTCGTCATCAAGGCTCGAATCATCCCACCGGGCAGCACCAACGTGCCCGCAGTCACGGAGAGCGATCTCGCCGAACCTGACCGCGAGGAGAACCGGCGCGCAAAGCAGGACGAGTACCCACCCCCTCTCGCACATGCACCGCTCTACGCTCGCGACCATTCGCCCAAATGGCATGTCTTCCTGGGCGATGCGAAGCAAGGCAAGATTGCTGTGCCTCCATTCACTTTCTCGCAATTTGACAAGCCTGTCTTTGAGAAGGATACGGGACTACCCACGTATAATGTGCAGACATTCAAGATGCAGTTTGGAGCACCGCCGCAGCATGGGCAATACACTTTCCAGATGCATCTTATGTGCGATAGCTATTTGGGTATGGATACGAAGATGAATGTTACGATGGTTGTGGAGCCGGCAAGCAAGGCCGAGGAGATTGCTGAGGAGGAAGTTAGCGAGCCAGAGGAGGGTGAGTATTCGCTAGCGTACATAAAGATGAGCGCAAGCTAACACTGAGATTCCAGATTCGCTAGCAGGACAAATGGCCATCATGAAGGGCGAGAAGGTCAAGCGCAGTCCCGTGCACGAAGACTCAAGCGGTAGTGACACGGAAGGCGACGAAGCCCTCGACGACGTCAGCACCACAGACACCGAGACTGACACGGATGGGGAGTAAAAGGGGATGATGGGCATCCACAGCATTTTTCCAAGGCGTACAGCGGGCGAGCTCGACTGGGATTCGGACGTATCGCAAGCAGGCAGCATGAGGGTTCGGCGCGACTCGGCTGCACATTGGAGACTGGGCTGCTTTGGGGCATACACTTCGAGCATGTGTGTGCGTGTATAGTACGTATGAATAAGACATCATTTGACAACGCTACTTGTCCCTCGCATTTTGAGACAGCTGTTCAGCGCTAGTAAACGCCGTGTCGTTATGTCCGAGAAACGATATCACGCCCTTTTGTGGAGCACTTCACAGTGTAAGCTTCGGCCGGACTTAAGTGGCGAAACTACTCCTGAGGCCGCACGATGCGAGATGAAGTCGCTCTCTGAACTTGGCATAGTGATTGCGAGAGCTTGCTCGTGTCTCGGGGGAGACGGTGTTTAGCAACTGACTTCATCCCGCGTTCTCAATGATAAAAGGCGTTGATCCCCGCTGCTGCACCACGGAGTGAGGATCTAGTACAAGACCACAACGATACAATGACGGCTTATCCACAATTCGACCAGACGACCGAGGCGCTGGACGCCGCCAAGGTGTTCGCAGCGCAGATCAAGGGGAAGATCATCTTGATCACGGGAGTGAACCGAGGCGGCATCGGATACACCACCGCTGAAGCATTTGTATAGCGCTTCCTTCCTTCACACATCGGGGCTCATATGTACTAACGAGTAATCCCAGGCTTCCCAGCAAGCCGCCACCCTAATCCTCGCCGGTCGCAGCCACCACCGCATCCAAACCTGCATCACCGACCTCAAAGCCTCTTATCCAGGCGTGAATTATAAACCGCTCCTCCTCGACCTGTCCTCCCAAAAGGCCGTCCGCGCCGCGGCGGCCGAAGTCCTCTCCTGGAGCGACACCCCGACCATCGACATCGTGGTCAACTCCGCTGGTATCATGAATATCCCCGAACGCACTCTGAGTCCTGAGGGCATCGAGCTCACCTTCGCCACGAACCACATCGGGCATTTCCTCTTCACGAACCTGATCATGGGGAGACTTGTTGCTGCGGCGCGGGCGAGGGAGTGGGGTGCTACGAGGGTGATCAACGTGACGAGTCTTTCGCCTACGCGTGGGGGGATACGTTGGTCCGATCTTAACTTTGAGAAGGTCAACAAGACACTTCCCGAGGACGAACAACCCAGCTACGACACCCTCCGCATGTTCGGCGCGACGGACCCGGAGGAACTGAGCTACCACGGTTTGGAAGCTTACTCACAGTCCAAAGTCGCCAATGTCCTCTACTCCATCGGCCTCAACGCCTGCCTTTCTCAGAAGTACGGTATCCTCTCCTTCGCGGTGCACCCGGGCATCATACGGACGGAGCTGAGTCGGTACGTGGACGAGGCTACGGGGAAAGCTGTGGATGCTATTCTGAAGAATCCGGGGACGTATGTGAAGAGCTTGGGGGCGGGAGCCAGTAATAGTGTTGTGGCTGCTGTGAGTCCTCTGGCGGAGGCGCCGGGGACGGAGCATGGGGATGAAGGTACGAACAAGGAGAACTTAGGCGTGTACTGGATTGACTGTCAGGTCAGCGACCTGGCAGATAGGAGAGCGGTAAGCTCGGAGAATGCGGAGAGACTGTGGGAGTTGAGTGAGGATTTGGTTAATGAGGAATTCGCTTGGTAGGACCACGGGGTCTTGACCACAGCGCATATCTACAGGATCTCAGCACATGTTGAATCCTTACTAAATATCTCGGAGCTAGTTGGTGTGTCCTAAGATCCTGTTCTTCATCATGAGAGCTATGCGCGGTTCCGCACTACGCTTCCCGGGACATTGGAGACAGATAGCAACGTGATCAATATTATCATGGCCTCGAAGGTGCTGATATGCTCAATCACGCACATCATAGCTACGGCTTCCTCCCCAGCTTCCAACGACAATTAAAAAGGGCGCCTCAAGACCATGCTGTAAGTTTCCTCGATGTCGACGGAGACTATGACGGCGTTTTCGTCAGCCACAAATCCGCCTCCCCTCAGATCATGGCGTTGGGATCCTATATGATATCGCCGAACATTCTGGCGGTGTGTATGCTGTCTATACCTGCCTACACCGTGCTAGAATCGGACTTCACGAGAAGTAAGAGTATGGAATGTGAGTTCACATCATGCCCAATATCGATCTTGTAGTCATTGTGGGAGAACCATTTGCATGTATTCTCGCTGTGGATTTTGGCGAGGCCGTACTGGGCCAGGCAGTCAGAGAGAGCTATTCAAGTCAGTTCGGATTACCGGTAAGGGGAGAAACATGATATGAGGGCATGCATACTTCTACCGAACTTGGCAAAGACGACGTTCTGTGTGTCTACCACACCGGAGTGACCCCGCCACTCTTCGATCGGCTTGCCAAGCGTGAGCTTAAAGAAATCCCTCTCGGTTCCACCATCCTCCTTCGTCCCATCGATATAGAATAACCAGATAAGCTGATGTCCTTCGTGGTGAGCCGCGAAAGCCGCCGTTCCGAGGAGGTGCGGGAAGGCATCGTAGGCGGCTCGCGTATCAACGGTAGCCAGGTTGTACAGCTCGCGTCTCGATGGGCCAATTGCCTGGTGGAGCATGTCGGGACTGGCGCCGTACGTAGTATTATCTTTGAACGCTACCTCGTCATTATCTTTCGTTTGTTTAGCTGCGCTCAGCAGGATAACTCTGTACTTACCTTCGGTTAATAGTAGCTCGAGGCGCTGACGAATCCCGTCTGGTCGTTAAATATGATCGAGCGATAACAGATAGAATTGGTGTCGGATTGATCTTCTTCTCGTAGTACTCGCCTTCCTTCGCTTCTCGAGGCTGAGGCGCTGGATGAGTAATCATCAGAGGAAACCGACTCGGCACGCGAAGGCATCTCTGTCCAGTCAGTCATGATGGAAGTAGTGTCACTTGAAGGAGTTGACACAAGGCAGCATTTGGTTGTCAACAACAGGGTGTCCAAAGAGTGCTTGACCACCTAGCGCCTGCCCTTCAGTGAGCACTCGCCCATCCACCACAAACTGTCGATCTAGATCGAAACCGATTCAATGCTAGTCGCGCGATTGTCTCAACGGAGAAATAGGCAGCATCGTATTGTCTCGAGCAGAGCATATAGTCATTAGAGATCGATATAGTCTACACAAGACGTCGGCGGACAATTTTCTTCATCTCCTTCCTCTCGATCTCCTTCTTTTTCTTCTTCTTCGTCTTCCCACTCCTCGCCCCCCCTCTATCCAGGATTCCCGGCGGCCATAAAGAACATCGTCCAAATGAAAGAGACTACAGGAATTGGTACGAAGGCTCGATAAGCTTATGCTCGGCCATCTCTTGAAGGCCCAGCGTTCTCTGCAGCAACTCTGCTGGCACTCTCCGGAATTCTGTCCTCGGCAGCCGCACCACCGACATTCCCTCTCGTGCCAGCATTAGCGCCCGCAGCCTCACTCTCCAATCCCCTCTGTCTCGTATCCAGCGAGTCCAACTTACTCTCCACCGTCGCACCGACACCTTCCAACCCGGCACTCTGCTTCTTGGAAGTATGCCCGCCATCATGACGCAGCTCCGTCGAGGTCTGACCTTGACCTGGGTGACCTAGACCAGTGTGCACATCCGCAGAGGTGCTGCCTGTTACTGTATCTGAGGCAGCTGGGTTCGAGTTGCTGAGGGGCACGTCGTCCACGGGGTTGGGCTTGAACGTTCGGTCCGCTGGGGCTGAACCGGCTGGAAGGGTTTGTGCTGTGAATTCTGGGGCGGCGTCTGCCTCGCTGACGATCTTGCCTGGTTGGTGCTGCAAATTGTATCAGTCATGATCCACTGCTTGTAGAAATCTAGGAGACGTACGCCGTGTGTAGTCATTGGCTCATCTCTGGGCTTCTTTGCTGAGAAGCCATTTGGGTCAGAACCTGACACTGCGTCCGCATTCTGTCTTGTTGCTCCAGTCGTATGCTGAGATGCCTCGAGCGCGCTGCTGCTATGCTGTCCGGAGCTCATGATGTTTGATTTGCTGTTGAATATGCTGTGAGAATGGTGAAGTTATGGCGAGTTCGTTAGATTGAAGTAGATACGGAGGCCAGGTACGAAAGAACAGAAAGTATATATCCATCTACAGCTTATGACAGACTCTTGACATCATGGTGCCTGGAAAGTCTCGTCCTTAGTACGCGCGCTACATTGCCCGCTCTTGTCTCGTGGGCAGGCCAGGGTGCCTTGCAGGAACAACCTCCGACAACAGCATATTTGTGGATTCTCTGATGCAAAGTTATCAGTCGGTGGGCCTGCGATCCATATCAGCAGAAAAATTTGTGAGAGTAATCGACGCATCGATGGTGTTGGCGACCAGGAGCTCATGACGTCGAGATTTCGTAAAGGGTCGTGCCACGTGATCAGGCTGAAGATCCATCCTAACGTTCAGGAAGTGCATAAAGTAGTGAGCCATCAGGGTAATAGTAAAGTGTTTGTATTGCGTTTTGAAGCACTTCACCTCGTTCATTGCCAAGATCATCTCGCGTGTGTCCTCTTCGGATCTTGAGACACTTCCAAATCCAGGACATCCAAAGCGCCTCGCCAGTATTTCAGCACGCCGATACATGCATATTCAAAACGAAGCCTGCCCATAATATTACAGTGTATATCTTCCAGAATTCGTGACCGTTGCGCCGTGAAGTTCTTGACGAAAGTCTCATCATCTCGAAGTCGCCAGGTTGTTCATCTCGATTTCTCGGCGGCGATCGTCTCGACTTTCTCTGCGACCATGACCCGCTGGGGAGTATGTGTGTCGCGTCGCATTCCCTGCACTTTTACTCCTCTTTCTTCCCGCAGAGGTAGGAACTTGCAGCTGGCTGCCATCCACGGTGGTTCGGTTCTTCCGCCGCCCGCCAGAGCCCTCCAGCTCCACATCTGGCTCTTCTCCTTGCGGCCAATCGAGGTGGAAGGTTGATCGTGAGGAATTCTGGTGCAGGCCCAGGTCAGGTCGCGTCAGGAGCTTGGCCATTTGCTGTTTCACAAGCTCTTCTTCAGACGGCTGCTGAGTGACAGTCATCATGCTGCCACCATCAAAGGACCCAGGACTTCTTGACGCATACGGCTCGTAGGCGCTGCCTGGACTTCTCGCAGATGCGCTAGCAGGCACTGGTTGAGTGTACGTCTGGTAGTATCCACCCTCTTGCCATTGTGGTGTGGTAGAGGCTGGATTTGGAGGATATTGGTTTCCATCGATTGAAGTCCTCATGCGCCTAATGTTTCGATTGTTCATCATGGCGAAGATGCCATACAATAGCGCCGATGCCAATGTCAAAGCGAGCGTGGTCGGCGCGGCGGCATGCGAGAAGACGTATCGCGGAGAAGCGGCAAGCGCATAACATGTCGCACAGAATGCGAACACCGACACCGAGAACACGGGTATGAAAATGTGGTCGAGTCGAAAGAGCGTCGAAGGGCAGGCGAACCAGACGAGACCCGTGAGACTATAGCCGCCTGTGAGCAGTGCGACTATTATAATGGCGAGGACGCCTTTATTGAAGCGTAAACGCGGATCGTCGTCGAAGGTAGTGGGGAGGATCAGGTAGCCGCCGAGTATCATATACACCGCGACTTGTGATATGAATCTCCAATACCACTGTGGTCGTCAGCTTTGGCCAATATTCAGGGACTATGCAGCATACTCTTATATTCTCCTTCTGTGTATAAAGGGTGTCGATAGATTGATATTGCTCAGTGCTCCTCCATGGAGCTGCCTTGGACCAGAAGCCCATCCTCAAGGCTATCTATGTGAATGCGCGGTCAAGCAACAGTGTCTTGCACTGCGAGTGCTGTGGAGAGACTTCATGCGACTCTTGCTCTTTCCTTCAGACGCTCAAGTTGTTTATGCGACGAAGAGGGTGTATACTTGGCAATTTTCGGCGACGTAGGACAGAAGTCAAGGCAGACTTGCGAACAATAGTTTGGAGGGCGGAAGGCTAGGACACAGAGTCGTTCCTGGGCGTATACGCAACGTGGTTGGCTGAGTATGGTCAAGAATCTCGACTAGGTAGGCTGACGATTAGGATGAGGAGGCTGTACACGATCCAGGTGGGGAGCAGATCTGGTTCGCGATTCGTCGGTGCGCAGGAGATCTCAAACGAGTGTTCATAGGGCAGAAGCGACGTGATATAGGAGCGAGAGACGGTCTACTCGAAAAATGACGGTCTTCACGAGGCTCTGGCAGCGGTCTGTTGTGAAGCTGAGAGATTTCGGACTAGGATCCAATTGGGCGTACATCCGATCGGCATAAGCAGCAAGCAAGCATCCTTTGCACAATCGGTGACTCCGTCTCTGTGAGGACTTTGTGAAAGGGAGTCATCTGAACCTCCACGAACACGCTCAGAACAAGTACTTTCGTACCATGGAAGTTTGATATGATCAAGCCAGCTCTATGACGAGCCATCGAGTCGAAGCATGGTCATTGTTGCTAATTATAGCCAAACACGCTGCAGAACGGCCCGCCTGTGGCTGATGCCCGGCTGTGGCTCTGTTCCTGGGGATTCGAGTTGCACAAGATCACACTCGACGTCAGCGAGCGAACTTTCCAGATACTTTATCACTCTTTGGTTCAGATGTCGTCCCAAAGCCTGTCGTCCCAAAGCCTCCCGTTCTGAAGCCTGTCACACAGCCTGTACCTTGGCGACAACTCATTGGCAAGGAGAAGCTGACGGAGCTGGAGCTCAATCCAGGAAATGTGCCTTCACCAGGCACTTAGACCGCTTACTCAATGGCTACAGCACTTTCTCATCAGCTACGGCTCGGTAGCAGTCGAGCACAGAGGTTTCGTTTGAGCATTTGAAAATCGTAATTCTGCATAATTCATGTTCGTGTACAAAGGACCCACAGCACATGTCTCCATTCATCTCCTCGCACAATTTTCCCTTGATACTTCATGCTACCAGCCCCGTCTGTTAAGATGAAGATCGGAACGACTGCACTGCCATCGCAACTCAGTGAGTCTTGAGGTAGTTGGTTGTTGCCTCAGAAATCGACGGTCGGCGGACCTCATGCTCATCATCGATGATGCTGCCGCGACGCTGAGCAGCAGTTGCTTCATCATGACCATGCTTCGCGAGGAACCCGGATACTGATGGAAGCCTTGCTGCACGATCGCCGGATGGACCGGAGATAGAGATTCGCTCGGCAAGAACATTCTGCTCATGCTCATCAAACTCGTCGATATTTGTGGTGCGGAACTTGCGAGCAGAGATCTTGTGCGCGAAGAAGAGATCCAACTCGTGGAACGTACGGTCCTTCGTCTCTGGCAATCTGAAGAAGGCCCAGATGCCAACGAGAAGAGCACAAGTTCCCCAAACAAAGCCGGTATATCCTTTGAAGTTCCAAGCGGTAGAATTCATCATGTACGTCTGGAAAACGCTACCGACAACGGCAGTGATGTTCGAAACATTTCGGGCAAGGCAGACGGTCTTCTGTCGGAGGCGAGTAGAGCCGATTTCTGCGGGCAAGGCCCAACCTGTCTTGAAGTCAGTGCAGGAATTGTGCGCATTGACGAACACATGCAAAGCATGCGAGCTGGGATGTTCCGGATAGAAGTCGTCAGAGTTGCGAAGCATAAGCTTGGGTGCGTTCGTCGGTAAGAACTGGTGGAACAGAATTTGAGGTGTCATGCTCATACAGCTGATAGCTTTGCCTTGGAAGGGTCGGAGATGAGCAGCAGTCCACGCCGCTTGGTACTGCTCAGAGAAGGCAACGCGTGATTCGGACTCCGTGAGTATGTCAAGCTGACACTGGTACTTTTCCGTGAGCTCTGATCCTGGCGCGATTCCACCCCAATAGCCCATGAGAGCGTGCCACACAGCGACATTCTCCAAGTATGGGTTCATGGCTCGGATGTTGCTGACCGCATCCTTGAGTCCGTTCGGGAAGAATTCGCTGTTGGCCTCAAATCGTTCCATCCCTTGCACATGACGTGGCCGGCCGTTCTTACGGTAATCGCTGATTGTTTGCCAGTTGTCATCGATGATCAAAGTCGTCGGAAATATGCCTCGAGACGTGAGAGTCGAGCGCGCCAACGATAGCATCGGGTGTGAGATCCACCCCAAGTGAGTTCCAAGTGCAGAAAGCTAGACCGTCGAACCAATCATCAGGCTTTGGGAGGTCCTCAATTGACGATGAATTCTTTGCCAGCATTGATGTTATCTTAGACTTTGTTTGCTCGATCTCGTTCGTGCTGGCAACAGCATCTCTCGCGGCGTCCATCGCGGCTGCTATAGAAGACTCGATGTCGAGAGCAATGCCAGCATAGACACGGTACGATGATTCGCCATCTCCGTCATGACGCGCTGAAACGACGACGTTATCTCCTTCAGTGGATCGGAGTTGCGTCTGAATATCATGGAGGCCATTGAATCCAACCAGCGTGAGATGATGTCCTGTCTCCATCAAGAACGATACTTGGAGTGCCGGCTCAGAGAGTAGGAAGTTCTTGCCTCCTTGACGTGGACCAAGCCACATCGGCTGATACCGTCCAACGGCGAACCAACGTGCGTGTCCCTTCAATTGACCTAAGTTGACTTCGTGGAAAGGTTGCTCGGGAGTCTCTTTGCTCTTGGGAATGCTCGATGCAGACTCTAGCAGGAACGACGTCGCATCCTCATCAGCTTCGAGCTCTGTCGATTTCCAATCGCTTGCGAATGCGATGTAGTCTTCCATGCGAGGATTAGTAAGTGGCTTCTGCTTGATGATTTCGCCATCGCTGTAATTGAATTCTTGCCCCGCGTAATGCCAGTGGCCAATGCTTGATACTCGGTAGCGAACGGTGAATGCCTCGTGTGCTTCGGCCGATCCTTCAGACTTGAACGAGGTCAAGGGAAGCTTGCCATGGAAGAAGGCTTCAACTTCATCTTGACCCGACTTTCCAACATCGAGAGATCGATCGTCCGATTTGGACAGTCGGAGGTAGTTCCAGTTTGCAGACTTCAAGCCACCTGTCGATGAACTCCGATGGCATACTTCGACTTCCCAAGGGACATCTTGTCCTCCGTGTAGACCCCAGCCGAGTCTGACCACAAAGCCGACCTTTCCTATTCGTTAGCATGATGTCTCGGCACAGTATGGTGACGAGTTCGAGGTGTGGTCTAGAAGTATTGCAATATTTCGCATGCTGTCATGGAGCATCATGACAGGCCGGTAGATCCCTCGCCCTTCGAGATGAACACGACGAGCTCCAAGATCGCGCTCTCATCTAGTGCTCTGGACTACTCATCCTTTGGAAGTGGATCGGCGGAGTAGGATGGGCTTCCATGACGAAGTGGATGACTTGAAGAGATCACTTGTGTACGTACCTCCGCGGTGTCTGTGTCAAGCACGGTAAGTCGCCCAAGTGGGGGCCAGCAGGTGAAGTTGGCGAAGAATCCGATACTCATGGCGTCTGGATGAGGCAGGCCGTGTGTCGAAAGTCATCAGTTCGCTGGGCCTCACGTCGTGCTGAGGCCTATGTTATAGTCCTCATCATCAATTCCGCCGCGAGCGGAAAACGATTGCATCGTCGATGCACGGCGGGCACCATTGATGCACGTCGCGCTCCAACGCTGTACTGCTAGCGATTGATGCAGATGTTGAGTTCATCGTCGAGATGCACAATCATGCTCCGACGCTATACTCATAAGCGGATAGTCGGCGCTTTTGGAGCTACGTGATTGGTCGTTGCTGACTAGCGTCGGAATATCCGACTTCCTTGGCTGGCTAGATTTTATGCTTGCAATTTGCGTTTACGACGTTTTTACAGCATGGCCGGACTAAAGCAGGCCTAATGAGGCTAAGCTTGCCGCGTTAGATTATCGCGAGCTAAGAGATTATAAGGGCTCGCAGCCGCTGCGAACGTTTTGAAACACCTCTATTCGGCTAGTCTGTATCACAGGCGAAGATAGCCTCTTCTTATTTTACTTAATAAGTACGAGGTCAGGCATTTTAACCCATACATTGCAAACTCAAGTTGCAAAATCGAAACTCAGACAACTAAGAATATCTGCTTGCAACACTTGGTAACCACCATATCGCGGGGAAGCTTAGGTCTATTCTTCTGGAAGCCTGCTTCTTTGGATATGCCGCCGATGACGAAACGACCGCCATCGGACTCCACAGTCATCACGGAACTCAACGTCTTGTGGTTTCAATGTCGGCCTCATTGAAGCGCAAGACGCATACTCGATTGATTATGGCATGGTCATCACGTGGAGGAGTCGGCTATTAACCGGATGGCCAAGCATGCGATCATGTCTGGCAAATTCATATTACAAGCTCGATCACTGAAGAATAGTGGACATCAGAATACACTCCGGACGGACCCCTTCTTTCATCGAAAGCTCTACTGAATTGCTTAGATCTCAGAGGCTACACTGAAATCAATGCACACGCAGTTGGCAGGATGCGGCCTCCTTCAGCGTGTGTGGCCTGCCGGTACGTTAGACTTTCTTCAGAGAACCCGCGCCATGTCATGCAGGTACACTCCAATTGGCGTGCTTGCGCAGACGGCGAGAACTCCGTGCGACTCAGATGCATCCTAAGGTATCACTTCTGACCCATCTCGAATCTTAGCAATCGGCGACGGAAATGCGAAGTGCCAACGGGATCTGAGGCGTGCGCATGGTGCATTGCTCGTGATATAGAATGCTCCTTCGTCGCAAGAATCTCTCGACGTAGCACTAGCACGTTCACACCAACGTCCCCGACTAAGGTCACAAGCCATGACCTCGAACTATCCCAGAGAGCGAACACGATTGCGTTACCACCAAAACCTATTCAGCTGCAGCTTGTCAAGCTCTACTTCCGCTATATCCATGACACATTCCATACCATGTTCCATCCGCCTACAGTACTTGAGGATGTTGCAGACGAAAGTCTCCCCAAAGTTTTACTCTTCGGGATGATGAGCCTGGCAGCACGATTTTCCGACGACCCTTTTTTTCGCAGGCATCGATCGGAGGGTGCGAGGCAAACCATACGCAGAGCAAGCCCAAGCACTACTGGATTTGAGAGAGATATCTTTTACAACTCTCCAAGCTTGCGTTCTGATTGGTGCCTTCGTGGTTACCGAGGGCGAAGGTGCAGCAGAAGCAGTGTTCTATGGCATCGCTTGCCGAAATGCTCTTCTACTGGATCTTCCGAACATGTTGACATTCACACGACTGGAGGAGGAGACCGTACGCCGTGCATGGTGGTCACTGAGCATGATCGACGTCTGGTCGTCTAGTGGCATGCGGATACCAAGGTCGCTCGCTCCGAGGAATGACATATTCCTGCCCATGGAGGAGACGGAATATCTCTCACTAAGAAGAGATAGCGGCAGGGACTTCGAAAGCACCCACGCTTCTACCGAAGCGCCGTCCTTGCTAGCGCAAATGGTCAAATTGAACGCGATCTTGTTCGAGGTAAACCAGCTGAACGAAAGGGTGGCGACTGTTGGAACCCCATACTCTGAATATGAGTCTGGCCATGATGATGCTGTCATCGATCTGGACAGACGTCTCGATGCGTGGTATGACAGCCTGCCATCGGAAATGCACGACACGCCTGAGAACATGAGTCGCTATGGTGCACTCGGACTTGGGCCAATGTTTGTGGCGGTCTATTTGGGGTACTACCATTATGGTGCGCTTCTGCACTATCGCTACCTCCATGAAGACTCTTGGAACAACAACTCCAACGCACACTACTGGGCGGAGAAGTGCAGAAACTATTCCACGAAGCTCTGCGAGATCCTGCACCGTGCGTACGTCACCACAGATTGCGAGGTGTATTACACCATGGTTGGGCATGTGTTGGTCATTGCATCAACAGTCCAACTACACATCCTACTTTTCGGTTCCAACGAGATGCAGATCCAAGCTGCGCGCATTCGACTGGAGAAAAATTTCGAGATTCTAACGCGGCTGCAATCCTTCTGGCCGACCCTGGATGTCTGCTTTACACGTTTCCGCGAGTTTCACAAAGCATGTCAAGACTACACACGGCAGCCTTTCCGAATGGACCGCTGGATGTCGCGATTCTTGTTCGAGTTTGCGAAACCGATGGGTGAGAGAGACTCGGAAGATGCAGCAGATTTAATGCCGTGGTCGATGGAGGTCCTCGGGTTCAGTCCAGTCGACTTTACAAGCCCGTTTGACTACACTATGATGAACATGTCTTGAGACGGCGGTTTCGTTTTCAGATGGCGAAGCTGAGATGCAGCGTTCTGCGCTTCGCCCTACTTGTGCTCAGTTATTATAATGTGTGGAAAAGCATTTGATACTCCCGAAATACGACTGGTCTGGTTTTGAACTCTTTCAGTATGGGCGACGAGGCTTGTGAAATGGTTTCTCTATGGCAGTGCGCTATCTACTAAAAGTGAAGGGTGTTCAAAGCCATGACCATTCTCAGCAGCCGAAGCATTAACAGAGAGTCCGAAAGGGTGTCTAGAGGGCGAGGCGGCTTGAAACTTAGCCATGAGCATCCTGTAATCCTAAGTTTAATTCTTGATGCTTTCAGTACAGAACAGCGAAATCGTGGGATCTAGATAGCGCCGGCAGGCACTGGCCAATTGCGCACACGGTCACATGATCAGTCCACAAAGTTACCCGATTAAGGTAGGCAGATCTAGCTCTGTACAAGCGTCATCGACGTCCATGGCTGCTTTTTCCACCACAAACTTCATTCCTCCACCATGGCCATCAAGAACGTCACACTTCTAGGTGCAGATGGCAGTTTGGGCCCATTCGTGCTTGACGCATTGCTCGACGCAAAATTCAATGTCACCGTCCTCAAACGGAAGTCTTCGAAGTCCCCGTCCAATTATCCATCTTCCGTCAAGGACGTCCGTGTCTCCGATGACTTTCCAGAAGATGAACTTGAAAAGATACTCCAAAATCAAGACGCCGTGATCATCACAACAAGAGGGTCACTCATCGATATTCACAAACGCGTTGCACGCGCCGCAGCCAAACTCGGCGTGCAGCGCCTTATTCCCGCAGATTTTGGGTCGGTAGACTCGGACAGTCAGCTTGCTCGCGATCTGGTACCATTTTACAATGACAAGCGAAATTTCAGATTGTATCTCACAGATCTAGCGAGAGAGAATAGCGACTTCTCTTGGACTGCCTTAGTCTGCGGACATTTCTTCTACGATGGGAGTTTGGACTTCCTGCATATCTGGAAGAAGACCGACAGCGTGGATATCTTTGGCGACGGGCACGTGAAGGCATCAGCGTCGACCATGAAGCAGACTGCCAGAGCCACTATCAGAATCCTGCAATTCGCTGACAAGCCTGAAACGAAGAACAAGATGTTGTTCGTACAAAGCTTCTGCAAATCACAGATCGAAGTCAAGGACTCTCTGGAACGCGTCACCGGAAAGGCTTGGAAGGTAAACAGCTTGAATGGCGACGAATTTGTGTCCAAGCATAAAGAGCTTATGAAGGGTGGAGGTGAGGCCGAGGTTGAGGCATCCGAAGAGCTTGTATGGTATCTCGGAAGCATGGATGCCGACTGGACGAAGCGGGATGCGTTTGCGATGAAGGACCTTGAGCTCGAAGAAGAGGATCTGGACGAAGTCGTCCGCGAAGCTTTGAATTTGTAAAGCATTACATATGCTAGCTCGATCAGTCGGTCTTGTACATCGGCAACCTAAATACACTTCTCAAGCCTTCAATCATGGCTGCCTTTCTCTCGCTATCTGGCTGAAGCCGATACTGTCGAACAGCCTCGGAAAGCTCCCTACTACTCTTCACCAAAATCTCGCCAGTCAGCCCCATAGCATAAGCCAGTTGCTCGATGCTAAGCATGATCTGCTCCAGTTCTCCCGCCGGTGAACACTCACACTCTGCCGGCGCATCCGGACATACCATCTCATGCTCGTCCCCAATAACGCAGACACTTGACCTTACCACCATCACCGCAGCCTCCAGAAACACATCACCAACGCTCTTTGCGTAGTTAACCTTGAGCCGATTCCTCCGCCCTAGCAGGCTCTGGATGCCATAAATCTTGTCTCTGGGATCGGCACATTCGTTGTCTGTGCAATGCATGATTGCATCGCAGACTAAAATCTGCTTCGCGCTTGTGGTTCGTTTCGCCAGCCATCGAATGTGCTCTGGCGCATTCACGAGTGCGTCCTTATGCTCCGGATCGCACAACAGCTGGAAGCTACTCCAGTCAATGAAGTCAAAGCCAGAATCGAGCTTTAATCGTCTTGCAAGCAGCGTCTCTTGCAAGATCCACAGACGCGACCAGTACGGGTTCGCAAACATCTGTCCTAGAGAATCCTGCTTCATCGTCCGCGAAGCGCTCGTCCCTCGGATGCGCTCACGGAAAATACGTGGATCTGGATTTGTGTCTGGCCCAAGCCAAATTTTTGACTTCGAAAGCATTGCGGTAGATCTCCGACATGAGCTGCACTTGAGAGTTCCGTTCGAATGTATCCTGCTGGTCTATACAGATCTGGTCAACCCATAGCCATTCGTTCTGATGTTTCGCTTGGAAGACCTCCAGAAATTGATAGAGATTCAGACGAACTGTCATCGGCTTTCGGTTGATCAGAATCTCTCGTGTTCTCGAAGCATCGCCCAATGTGTAAGACAGAGCACTATAGTCAGGAGCGTCCTCCAAATCATAATGCTCAAGGCGCATGCCTATCTTCTTGCCGCCAGCATGGACCTTGATGAGACGTATCTCGGAAGGATCAGTAAGTTGGTGGTACACGAATTCGTTTGCCGTCGCATCTTCGCTGTCCTCGCTTGGTGATCGATGCCGTTGTGCTTTTTTCTTTTTTCCCATCCCATTGAGACTGTGGAGATGTGACTATCGTTTGGTTTGTTAGACTTTGGGATGGAAGAGTTCGCTAGTCCCAAAGCTACATGACACGATGGTGGGGCTACATGAGCTTCACCAATACCTGGGAATTCCACTTCAACATACATCGTTATAAGACCACGGATGGCTGCCGTGATCTTGATTCACATCACGGTGGTCTTGTAGAAATCAACCTAGATAATGCTAGTGATTCGACATACAGTCATAATGGACGAATATCTGCTTGTTTGCATATAGGTATGAATTACCAATTACAGCTTCAGCTCAATACGTGTACAACCACACCAAGATCTGCATGTAACTCACTTGCATCTCTGATCTTACACTACATCATCATCGTCTGAAGTGACGACCACAGCACACATGCAAAACGCTAACAGATGCCCGCGTTCCACAATCTTCCACATCTGATACAGTGCTCCTCTTCGTCTCCACTCTGTCTGCCGTGTACAATTTCTTCATATCATTCTTCCCGAACAAAGACGTGGAAGCCAAAATGATCAATCAATAAGTCGCTGGGTATCTTTGCTGAACCGTTGTGCTGGTGCCGTTGAAATTAGAGACAAGGGGAATTACATCGGTAGTGGGCAAAGAAAGTACTGCAAACGATGACGCTGGTCTATCTGGTGCGCCGCTCCCAAGAACGACTGACATAGTAAAGGTGGATTGTGGTTGAGTGTTTCGGCAGGGTGGAGAAAGGGGCGCTGACGGTCGGAGGCAGCTCCGACAGAGAGATAAGAAAATAGGAAACTTTGAGCTTTAACGCATTCGCTTGCATCGTGCAGTTGCAACTCTTTCAAGCTTAGAGGCCCGAAATGACAGAGGTAAAAGGAAGGTCCTTCGGCTATTGTGGGACGCGGCCACGGTTAGCCGCCTCGTGGTTGCAATGCAAGCCTCAAAACTCTAGATCGAGTAGGCCCGAATGAGACCCCGCAATCGTAAGCCTTAAGGAGATTAAGTGGCAGCCACGTTCCCTGAGATTTGGAGTATTGGCAAATAATGCCAACTTCGCAAACGAAAGTCGCACGCATGCTGAGGCGAGCCGCGTTCACCGTCGAAAGAAATTGCCAGACTTGTAGCCAAGAGGACTCGCATGTGCCGGTTCTCCCGCACGACGAATTGGCTCTCGTATGCGGCCTCCGCGAGCCAAAGGAGTAGTCCCCGTGCAAAATACACAGACGTAGACTGGACCGATGAGATTAGGATCAGGAGGTAGACCAACACACTTTGCATGCAGCCATTTATTGCAAGACTCGCATTGCACCATCATTTGATCTGGTACGTCGGACATGTTGCAGACACACCGAGTGCTCTCGTTCGATCGGGTGCTGTGCTCGGTCGACGGGGTGAGTATGCCAAGATCAGTGCCACTGTTGGGCGACAGACTCGTGCTGTTGTTCGAGGCGAATGGATCGAGCTGGTTGGACTGTTCCGGGATCGTGTTGAATCTGGCGACGTCTATCGAAGCTTGTGACCAGCGTTGATTGTGAGCGTCCACAATAGCTTGGGCATCGTTCATTTCTGGGACGAGTTAGTATCATCAGCAATACCAGTGATACGAATTAAAGGTACCTCTTCGACTTGAACGGCTCCCCATAATCTTTTTGAGAGCCGCTTGGGCATCGGTGCCATCCTCCATCATCTCATCCTCCTTGGCTGGACTGATATGGCTGGCTGGTAATGAACTGGAGAAGCTACCGGAGCTGAATCTTCTATAGTTGATTTCCCTCGATGAACGCTTTCCAATGGGCGTCGTTTCAAGCCTCGATGCTAAGCTGCTGATTGATGCTGAAGACACGGGACGCTTGTTCGGATCGAAACGATCAAGGTCACTTCCCGTCCTACCGTGTTTACTTGAAACACGCTGCAAGCCCTCAGAATGTAAGCTGTAGGAGTTTCTCCTGCTGTTGGTCACGAGGTCCTCATCTGAGCTGGACTCATCCCACATGTCGAAGCCATGTCGATGACTGCTCGGACTATCTGTGGCTCCAATGGTCTCAGTCCTTGCCCGACCGTCTTCTCCTACAACAAGACGAGTCTTGGGACGAGCTCGGCCTGCTTCTGGAATCGCAGACAGTGATATTTGACTGTGCCTCTTCAGTGGCGACGGTCTGCGTTCGACCTGCTCGATGACTTGTGTGGTCCGGTTGCTGTCGCCGAGGCCAAGTCTTGGTCTACGTACACTGCTGTCGGTATTGCTCCTCTGTAGTGGAGGTCTACCAAAAGAAACTGTTGCCGATCCAGTGTTGCTTCGACTATGTGACTGCCTTGCCTTCTTCGCTAGCTCTTTCTCCCTGTTTGACTCTCGCATTTGATGTTCGTAAGGTTGCCTGTTCGCGGTATCGATCTTTTGTGGTGTGATGTGCGGACGAATGGGTGAAGTGTTGATCTCCCGTGACGGGCTGGTGAAGCTGAAAATCATGCTAGGATCCACACCAGTCGTTGTGACCGATGATGCAAACGACGAGGTGGCATCGAAGCTAGGCGTCGGTTGCGAGCTGATTGCCGGCGTGGTCCAGAAGTCGGCGGGTTGAGCAGGCTGACTGAAGGAGCCAGAGAAGTTGGGCTGTGGCGGGGCAGCCATGTTGGGTGTTTGCCATTGTGCGAAGCCAGGACTGATAGGATGAGCTGGACCAAATGCCTCTTGTTGCGAGCTCATCATGGCTTCATTTGCAAACGAGAAAGAGGGGCTCTGCGCATCCCATGAAAACCGTTGATTTGGCATAGCTGGTGCACTCGCTGGGGCTCCATTGGCGAATTGAAACATGGCTGGTGAAAACTGAAGTTGTGATAATTGCACAGGCGTTTGGAACGGCTGACCTTGGGGTGCAGCTTGTCGTATTGGCGTCTGCATCATGCCAGGAGGATACATCTGCCCTGGCGTGCCAGCCACTTCAAGTGGAGCATTTGCATACTGACGACGTCCTGACGAATCCCTCGTGGGAGGAGGCGTCTGCAGATTGAACCCGTCCATTGAAGGTGGGCCTTCAGCCTTCACAATGGTAGTGAGTGTCCGCGAATGATCAGATTGCCGTGACAAATCTGGTGTCGAAGACAGCCGTCGACAAGCCTCTACCGGTGGCAAGGGTAGCTGACCTCCCTTGTAATGGTTGACATGAAATTGAGGATCTTGTGGGGTCAATGGCGATGTATTGGACGACACCGGAGTCCGCGCGGATACCTCGTCCTGCGTTATCGGTGTCGCTGCTGGAGTTTGATGACCAGTAATTCGAGGTGTGTAGAATGCATCAAGGAAGTGCGAGGACGGTTCACACTTTGGAGTTTGGAATGGAGCTTGCTCTGGTCCAGTCGACCGTGGAGTGGAAGTTGGACTTGGGAAGTGCCAGTCTGGAAGTCTATACAATTTTCATGTCAGTCAAGGATGAGCTAATGCAATGTCTCAGAATGCTCCAATAGGTCTAGAGCGCCTCTGATGCCTTCGAGCCATGAGCTGTGGTATGTGCAAGCCCCAAAAAGACAATCAGATGGTGCGTGATGCCTAGTATTAACAGGCAGCAATTCCTTCCGAATCGTGCATTCCTGTCCGGACCCCATGTCGTACAAGGCGAATTTGTGTCTTTCCAAAAATCTTCTAGAGGGTGGGCTTACCCATGTAACGAGGTGTCCACGTTCATGTCAGGTCGAGAATCGTTTTCGTATGCCTTCGTTGCTTCGAGAACGTGGTAGGCGAGTAGCCGTTCGCTTATGCAAAGGGCTGGAGAGTGTACCGGCTGGTTGCAGCGAACACTGATTATGGACAGTGACGAGCTTAACACAGGGTCACTATAGATGCTTCGGCGAGTGAAGGGGGCGTCGAAGGAAGTACAGCAAGTGGTAGCTGTACACTGGAGGTTGCGGTTCGATGGAGGGACGAGACAGTCTAAGATGGGCGAAGGCTCGAGTTAGGATGGATTAATTGGTAATGTGACAAGACAAGGAAGTTCTTCTGCTGCAATTGCGAGCACATGAAGCACAGAGCAGCGGTCAGAAAAAAACTGATATCCCGGCTTGGTGGAGTACGATGTGGGTTTGGGGGGCTCCTGGGTGAAGCACTGGCTCTTTGAGACGAGAGGAAGAAACGAGTGTAAAGTTCACATGTAAGGAAGACGGAAGAGTGTACGTACTTTTGAGACAGCAAGAAAAGATGTCACTGGCACTCCTGAAGGGTCAATGTCGGACGACCGCAGGGTTGCGAGCGGTCGACATATTGTTCGGCGCGACAACTCAGGCCGGGCTGAGAGGATGCATGTTGAATTGAAGGTTAGGTCGGCGGGGATGTTTCTACGACACGGCGAACTATTGACCAGGGCAGCAAGGACTAGTCTTGCGCAAGGTACGCCAACTCGCCAGTCAAGGTGCTAATTCCAGATCGGATCTTCGTTTGTGGAGAGCAAATGTAAATTTCTCGGTGCCACGGGAATTCCACTATTTCGTTCACTCATCATCACATCTTACGTATGACCTGCATGCACCAGTTCGTCTTTGCCGTTCAAGGCAAGTGCTTCGAACATAGTATGGGAGCTGTCAAGAGATCATCTTACTACTGCTATACAGAATCCAAACTCCCATACATGTAACGACCTCTTCAGGCTCCGAGGACTGCTTCTGATAGGCCGGCTCGAGATATTCAAGCCTGTAGCTTACCAGACGATCTGCGTTTGGCTTCCCGCTTCCTGTCGCTTTGTTGCCAATTATTCTCCAGTCCCTCGAAAGCGGCTCGTAACCTGCAGTCGAGATGCGGCGGGATCTTAGCGTTGACCGGACACTGCATCTGCACTCCTGAAAGTATGAGCAGATGCCAGCGGCTTATGGCGCAAGAGCTGTCAATCCTGAGATGCTAGCCGCAGCGCGCAACGTCATTGGCGGCTCTAAGATGTCCGCATCGCTTCCAATATCAATCTCCATGCCAGCCCTATCACAGGTGTTTGCAGAGATCAGCTCGCTTCGATTGCATCCCGCTCTCTCGTTTTCTTGTTGCTTCTGCCGACACTTCATCGACAGAGGGATCAGGACCTCGTTGCCTGACTTCAGCTGCCAGCACATCGTCTGTCGGCTATCGGGCCCAGTAAGCATGCTGAAAAACGCCGAATGCCAGCGCCTATCTCCTTTCTCAGCCGGATCTGTCGTGTGCCACATTACTGAGCTGCCCCCACTTAAGCGGGCAAGCATCAAGGATTGGCACAGCTGTGCAGAAGACCACTCATGTTCTTCATCAGCACGCCGAATGCTCATACTCCGTTTCTCTTATTACGCTTGATAACAAGGCTGTGACCTGTCCATCTTCAATTGCAACGTTATGCTCATTAGACCTCCTGAGCACCTGCTTTTGAAGTGGAACTTCGATAATGACAATCTCCATGGTTCCACAAGAAACGTTTGGTGCGATCCAACAGCGCCTCGATCCTTGAAAGCACTGCTGCAGGTACAAGATGGGTTGGTAACTTGGTACGCCTAGAAGTCTTCCGTAAAAGATGCGGCCTCCCTTCTGGCATTTCTGATCTTCATATTTCTTTTCCAGAAATCCGCAATAATGAGGTGTCTTGAATCGATGTCGCACCAATTGACAAGCATTGGCTGAATCCTTCCGCGACGTCCGAGGTCGAACAATGCATCGAACAATTCTCGACAATTCGAAGTCTCGGGCCGGGACCACATCACCTTGCATCAAGCTGGAGTTTCGCCGCAGGCCTCGATTCATACATCTTGTGCCCATGAGAATGTTTTGCCAATCTCTTACTAGAATCCGCGAACAACCCAGATCTGCTCTCGGAGGATGGTCTCAAGATTCGCAAAAAGATCCCGCTGTCCCGCTGCAGGACAGCCACAGCTACCCACCCCATCGGTGCCGATGGCCCACGACTCGCGAACCTGCTCAAGATCCAAAAGCGGTCAAAAACGTGTTCGGCCATGGGCGCAGCCGATCAGTGAAGTCATCTCGCTATTCCATACACTTGGGATTCTACGAGACTGCGGCTTAAAGATAATTCTGCTGACTACAACAGCATTAACGCTTATGGCTTGCATCGGCATTTCGCCATGTGAGCACTGATAGTCAGCAGGAACTCTGTATCCGCAGGATAGCGATGGACAAATCTGCCTCATTCAGACTGGAGAAACACTAGCACGACACGCCATGATCAATGCTTCTGAAGTTCTCATACGATAATCCACGCAATGCCACAACCTCATCCTGTTCATCACCACGCCAGAGAGTCAGATGCCATCGCCGGCCCCGACCGGTCTTGCTCACATCCTTTCGCCAGACATACCTGTTTTCTGACCATGGCGCGGGAGATCACAGATTTGAGACTAGGTTGCTTCGGTCGAAATCCTGGGGCTGCTCACAGCCCTAGCTGTACTGTCGCGTTTGGCAGGTGCACGACAACGCACGACTCACCAGCCTTGGAGGTCGGCGACTCTTTCGGATGACTAAAGTCGCACCCTTGAAGCGGCTCACATCTGAATGTTATGGTCAGAATATGTCCACGCGATCTAACGCTTGTGTTCTAATCGCACGTCTCTCTACACCGGACTGTTCATTTGTGCAGGACTACAAAAACATGCAGCATAGTTTGTTATGTCTGGAACAACAGAGATGGTATCGTGACCCCAGATACCGCAGCTGTATCATCCCCATGGGAACTGCGGAGAATTGTTCAATTACAAGGGCAATGCCCGAGATTATCGTCCAGCTACCTGGCTGCCATGTGCTGTTTCGGCAGATCACTTTCATGCGCGATATCAGATTAGAGTCGAGCAAGACGTTTTGAATTAAGGTATTGGCTAAGAGTATCCCGGCTTGAAGTGGGAGTGAATACCATATCGGCGCATTCTGGAATGAAGAGAATATAGTATATTGTGTTGACACGAAGATGTCCATGCTCTAAGGTGTCCTAAACTATCAAGATCCAAAGCTGAGAATTCTATCTTGATGCTCAAATGTGTTCCTTGCCAGTCTTCTGCGCAGGCGAAGACGCAAGATGAGCCAGCAGTGCAACCTCCGCCCCATCCTGCGCCTCCTTTAACTGCCCCTCAAGCTCCTTCAACTCCATCTCCGCCTTCTCCAACCCCAGCTCCGCCATCTCAACCATCTTCTTCGTATCGCTCAGCTCATGGAAACTGCGAGCTATGAACTCCGCAGCCTTCGGATCGCCCAACCGCTTCGCTGCGATCTGTTCCCGCTCGTCTTCGTTTCTGAAGTCAGCACCGCTCAGAAGCTTGAAGCGGGTCGTGCTGCGGCGGGTCGAGTTGTTGGCTTGGTCGAGGAGATGGGAGACGGCGTCGATGTGGCCGGTGGTCACGGCGTTGAGGGTATCGTCTGCTTGTGTCCTGACTTGGTTGTAGAGTGAATCTGCTAATTGCACTACTTCAAGCGCTGATGGCCCTATGTGCTTAGCATATGCGAGGGCGAGATTCCCTTGGTAGATGTGGTTTAGATTTCTCAGTTCTCGAAGTACTGGCTCTGTCGCATCGCTCATGAGCTCGCGCAACGGTCTCATCGCCTCGTACGCGAACTCGCGGAAAATGCGGCTCTCAAGTATCTTCAGCTCAGCCCTGCGGCGATCGACGAGTTCACGGTCGTCATGTCGTTGGGCTTCGGCGAGAGATTGTTCGAGCTTCTGGCGCTGAGTGTAGCGCTTATGGCCAGGATCTGCGAGGTGTAGCTCCAGTCGTTCGCGGATGGCCTCTTCGTCAAGGAGCCAGTTGGACTCTGGATCGGATCGACGCCGTTTGGCCTCTTCACAGGATTTGTTATGCTCGTTTATCATGCTCATCATGTCGCTCGCCAGATCGTCTCCTCCAACTTGGAGAAGGTAGCTGAGACCTGGCTCGTCGAGCTCTTTAGCTGCGCCTTCTTTGAGCTCCGTCTCATAATGCTCTCGCATGCTAGTGAGCATATTGTTGACGCGCTCGTTCGCAGCTTTGTCACCGTCTTGGGTCGCCGAGCCCCCGGTGTGAGCATGCTTTGGACTGAGAAGTGCCAGGATGCTGTCAGATAGGCTCTCGACAGTGTCATTGTCTGACAGCTCTTGGGCAATAGTTGTTGTCGTTGAGGCCAACTCTCTTGTGCCTTGCTTCGCCTGACGCAGACTCGCAAAGGTATCGATCTTGTCGACCGAGTCCAAGCTGGGACATGGCTCGTTGTGATTGTCGGGCATTGGGATCGTGACCTGCGAAGATGTAGAAGTCCTTCTGCCAGTGGTACTGGAGGATGATCTATTGGCCTGCGAGTTGCCGCTGTGTTGTGCGCGTGATTGTTGAGCTGTAAGACTGAGTCTGCGTGCCACTTGTCGTGCTGAGCGTGGTGTCGATGACATGTTGTTCGTAAATCGTTCTAAGCTTCTTGTGGTCGCTGTGTGTCCTAATGCATGATAGGAAATGAGTCAAGAAACGGTTTATAAAGTACGACAGAAACGACCGCTTCACTCGGAGCTGAGTCAATATGGAGCTCATCCAGGCTATTCATGGTGGTACCATGATACAATCGTATTGAGCGGCCACAGGCTTCTGTCATGGCTAGCTGCGGCAAGCAAAGATTCAAGGAGGTGAAGTGGTCCATGGTAACAGCGAGTTTGGCAACGATAGAGCCTCAAGTATGCGGTGTTGCTGTCTCTCCTGCTGCGACGATTGACCTTGAATCTCTACCCTCACAGACAGTCTCAGAGGCCATGCCATGGACTCCAGACCTGTCCTTGGAACTCGAAATCACAGGAATGGTAGCGAAGCCGTGAGATCTATGCATTCGACATCATGAGCTCATTTCAGATACCTAGAGAATAAAGAGATGGAAGGAAAATTGTGCAGCGCAATATTCACGTCGCTGATGGCTCCCGTTATGTCGCGCGAAGGATTGAACGATATGTATTCAGAAGTCGATGAGTCCTTTGCATCACGATGCATTTTGACTCCGAAAAGCTCTTGCATATGTTTGTGTCGCGTTGAGATCCTGATCTGTGGTGTTGTTCTCGTGCTTGCTGGGCCAGAAATTATGCCCCAGGCATCAAGGCTTGCATGATCCACGCCAAGACACACCATCAAATCGAAAACTCACGCACCCGCAAAATCGTGACAAGCCAACGACAACTTCGAGCACCAACCGCCAACATGTCGCTCGTCAGCGGAGAGAAGTCGAACTTCCAGTTCATTGTAAGTTGCAATGATCTACTCGCCATATCCGCCCGCTTTGCGCACGCCACCACGATCGCACAGCCGGAGGATGAGGCGGATGAGAATTTGAGTGCGAGTGGCTAACGGCAACACAGCTCCGTCTTTTGAACACCAACGTCGATGGTTAGTCCTCGCACGCACGCATTGCGCACGACAATATATGAGATGGATGGAGTGGCTCACAATTGGGACAGGCAAGCAGAAGGTCATGTACGCCTTGACCAAGATCAAGGGTGTCGGCAAGCGATACTCCAACCTGGTCTGCAAGAAGGCCGATGTCGACCTCAACAAGCGGTACGCTAGCACCTCAGGGCCTGAATGGAAATGTGAAAGAGAAGAGATCATTGACAATGGACAAACAGCGCCGGTGAACTCACCTCGGAAGAACTCGAGCGCATCGTCACCATCATGCAAAACCCAACGCAATACAAGATCCCGACCTGGTTCCTGAACAGACAGCGCGACATCGTCGACGGCAAGGACAGCCAGATCCTGGCCAACGGCGTGGACAGCAAGCTGCGCGAGGACTTGGAGCGCATGAAGAAGATCCGCGTGCACAGAGGTCTGCGTCACTTCTGGGGCCTGCGCGTGCGTGGCCAGCACACCAAGACGACGGGTCGCCGTGGCAGGACCGTCGGTGTCAGCAAGAAGAAGGGTTAGTGGTTTTGCAAGGGCATCGGGGAGATGGTGGGGTTGCATGTACGCATTATCTACTGTTCCTGCACGTGTGATGTGTATGGGATGGGGAATGCTTTTGGCGTCAATATGGGTTATGGCGATGGTGTCATCATTCATGATTGAGATGGCAGAAGACGTTGTGACGGATCCATGGAGAAACTCTGTACACATGTCTGCTCATCGGCAATGAAAAATACCAATTCTCTGCGTCAACATCTCATCGATTTAGTGTGGCTCCCTTGAGCCACTACTAGTCATTTTGGACGATGGGTCCATCTAACCACACAATCACGAAGCCTATGCTGTCTGCATTTCCGACATCTGCGCAGCGACATCCTGATTTTGCTTTGGTATTCATTCGAGTCGATATTGAGCTTTTGCAGATTTTTCCTCTATCCGAGCTCACTTGCTAGCTCAGTCGCCTTCGTGCACCACAGCCATATCCAGCACTTCTGCTCGTGCTTTGCCCTTGGTCTGCGTGCTGATGAACTCGGTCAAGGTCTTGTATGCGCCAGGCTCCACGAAGCCGACCACTTCCCACTCCGAGCCCGCGGTATCCTGACTCTCAACCTGCTCCACATACGACAGAATCTTGTCCTTCACTGTGCCTGTTGCCTTCTCTTCGCCTTCCGCAGCTTTGATGCCCTGCTTTGTAATCGATGTCGGGCACGTTATCCTCAGTCGCATCCTTGCTCTCGCCACAGGTATAGGCTGATGCGCAATCAACGCCTTAATCGCCAGCAGCGCCTGCGACTTCGCGTCCTTCGTGGTAACCACACCCATCCACACCGGCGCCGCCTTCGCCTTCCCCTTGCTCTCCCCGTTCTCGCCCGTCGCCGGCGTACTCGTCCCACTGGCGTGCTCGTCCTTCTTCGCGCTCGCCTGCTGCCCCGCCTGCGCACTCAGCATATCCAGCGCCTTCTCAATCATACCCGGCGTGTACACCCTCTTCGTCTTCGGATCAACTACCCTCTCGGCAACCCACCCCACAACCTCCCTCTTTACATTTTCCAGCCCGGCCTGCCTCTCCTTCTCGCCCACCTGCAATTCCCCCTTCTGCAGTATCTCCAGCACAATCTCCTCCCGCGTCTTCTTGGGGAATGCCTTCTCTAGATCTTCATTCGGTGGTACCTGCCCCTTCGATACGTTGAGGAAGACGTTCGGGATCTGCAGGACGTTGTCGAGGTCTTTTTCTGTGCCGGAGCGGTATTCGAGGACTTTGTTCTTGTAGCAGGCGATTTCGAAGCGCTTTTTGCCGCGTTTTATGCGCACGAGTGAGACGTTGGTGAGTTTGATTTGGTTCGAAGGCTGGCATGTGAATTAGCTTTTGGCGAGAGTGCTTGTTGTGGAACTCACTTGATTTATTCCCACAGGCATCTTGACTGTGAGGCGCTATTGCAGCGCGGGGCACGATTTAGTGACGGTTCGTAACTTGTGAGATGTTCAACCCAAGTGATCCCGGTAGTTTTGAAAATTGAGTGTGCTATAAAGGTCGCCGCTGAGAGTCTGGCACAGGTGAATATCGGATCTTATGTCACAAAGTGAATCATCCAGGACTTTATCGCGTTCGTATTCGAGCAGCAGCCCCAAGTTTACACTTCTGCATCATGCTCAAAACTCGTGCCTTGTGTCCTCGAATTCAAGGCTAGACACCCTCATGGCTCGAGCAGTGGCTATGCAGGGCTTGTGAGCGATAAGTGACCGGCTGTTTACGGACTAGTCGTGGCTGGAGATGCGTCATGCGTTCGCGGATGTGTTGCCTGGGGAGCTATCTTGAGACAGCCCGTCACAAACAACTCACGATTGATCTCTCCATTCTCCCTCCATTCCCTTCTACATCACCTTGTTTGAGATCGCATCCCCTCAGATCTCATTTGCATAGGGGCTGAAACCCCAGTCCTGTACGTATACACTCCTATCAGCAGCGATATCCGCAACCGGTTGTGCCTGCCCTTGCAGACAGCTAACGGGTATCTCCCCGCCACTGCAGCTCTCCATCCCATCCAGGCACACGAGCTTGCGACAAGCTCACACACAACACCCACCATGAAAGCCATTGCATCGCTCGCCCTCATCGGCGCAGCGTCCGCCGCCGTCGGAAACAACCAGCAGCCACTCCAGCTGCCTCACGTCATCGACAAGGCCGCCTCCGCCGTCTCCGGCTCGTCATGGGACAAGCCGATGCACAAGCTCGAGGAGGCTCTGAAGAGCCTCACGGGTGAGGCCAAGGCTGTTTGGGACGAGGTCGCGATGATGTTTCCAGAGGAGATGAGCAAGGCCAATTTCTGGAGCTCGCCGAAGCCGCATGTTAAGCGCCCGAGCAGCGAGTGGGACTACATCATGCGTGGCGAGTCGATTGAGGAGCAGTGGGAGGTGAATGCTCAGGGCGTCAAGGAGAGGTATCGTGATGGCAAGCTGAGCAACTACAACTTGAGGACTCGTGCTGTGGACCCAAGCGACCTGGGCGTCGACACTGTTAAGCAGTACTCGGGCTACCTTGATGACGAGGAGGAGGACAAGCATCTGTTCTACTGTTCGTGATATCCTCCCACTTCCGTCGTGACGTGCAATACTGATGATCGCCAGGGTTTTTCGAGTCTCGCAATGACCCCAAGAACGACCCAATCTTGCTCTGGCTCAATGGCGGCCCAGGCTGCTCATCATTGACTGGCCTCTTCATGGAGCTTGGCCCATCTTCCATCACGAAGGATGGCAAGGTCAAGTACAACCCAGCCTCATGGAACGCCAACGCCTCCGTCATCTTCCTCGACCAACCCGTCAACGTCGGATACTCATACTCCGGCTCCAGCGTCTCCAACACCGTCGCAGCCGGTAAGGATGTCTATGCTCTGCTCACGCTCTTCTTCGAGCAGTTCCCCGAGTACGCCGAGCTCGACTTCCACATCTCCGGCGAGTCCTACGCAGGTCACTACATCCCCGTCTTCGCCAACGAAATCCTCTCCCACAAGAAGCGCAACATCAACTTGAAGTCCGTCCTTATCGGCAACGGTCTCACCGACGGTCTCACACAGTACGAGTGGTACCGTCCAATGGCCTGCGGCGAGGGTGGCTACAAGGCCGTGCTCGGCGAGCAGGAATGCCAGGCCATGGACAACGCGCTCCCCCGCTGCCAGTCCCTCATCCAAGGCTGCTACGACTCCGAGTCCGTCTGGCGCTGCGTGCCCGCCGCCATCTACTGCAACAACGCTCTCATCGGCCCATACCAGCGCACCGGCATGAACCCGTACGATGTGCGTGCCAAGTGCAAAAATGGTAACCTCTGCTACGACGAGCTGGACTGGATCCAGGAGTACCTCAACCGCAAGGATGTTATGAAGGCGCTTGGCGCTGAGGTCTCGAGCTACGAGAGCTGCAACTTCGATATCAACCGTAATTTCCTCTTTCAGGGCGACTGGATGATGCCATTCCACCGTCTTGTGCCCAAGCTGCTCGAGGAGATCCCAGTGCTCATCTACGCTGGTGATGCTGATTGTAAGTCTTGCCACTCCCGCTCCCTTCCGCCTCCAAGCAACACGTACTAACTCATGGACAGTCATCTGCAACTGGCTCGGCAACAAAGCCTGGACCGAGGCGCTCTCCTGGCCAGGCCAGAAGTCCTACGCCAAGGCCTCCTACGACGACCTCTACCTCTCCTCGGACAGCAAGAAGCAGATTGGCTCCGTCAAGAGCAGCGGTAACTTCACGTTCATCCGTATTGGCGGTGGTGGCCACATGGTGCCGTATGACCAGCCTGAGGCGAGCTTGGACTTTGTCAATAGGTGGGTTGGTGGTGAGTGGCTTGCGTAAGTCAGCTGCTAGAAGAGAGAAGGTTTGTTCGTGGTGAAAGAGGGATCAGATTGTGTTTATTGATAGGGTCGCCATAGGAAGCGACTGGATTTATTGGACATATAGACTGTGTCAGAGTACCGAATAGCAATACTGTTGAAACCATTGTACACATCCGCTTTCCTCGTTGGTACCATGTCGATATGTGCCTCTTAGATCTTCTCTCCAAGATTGCTAAAAGATGGTGTCAAGATCGAGTGTTCCCCTTCGCGTGTGATGTTTCAGGAACCGGCGATCGCAGTCTGGAACCTGTATGGACGGGCGGTGTCATCATCCATATCGTGCTCTTCACTCGGCATCGGACAGTCGTCTTCGGAGGGCTCGAAGTCTGTCTCGCTGTCGTCTAAGTCGGTCTCTTCTCCCTCTGCACCAGCGTAGTCCACAGTCAGACGTACTCGCTTCGGCCTCGAACTATTACTGCCTATGCTGCTGTTCAATTGACTAGACTTGCGCTTCTGCGGCGTATTCTGAGTTTGGTGTTGTGCTCCACTCCGTAATCGACGTCGCGGCGTATTCTGCGCTTGTTCTTCCTGTGTATCTTGTGACTGGCGCTGCGGCATGTCTTCTGACTGGTCCTGCGGCTCCTTCTTCAGTGCTGGCGCGATGAGCACTTGATGCATGTCCTGAGCATGAAACGCGTGACGACCCTTGCCGATACCGAGCTGAGAGCCCCAGACGTGTTCTATCGCGGTGCCTCTGGCATCGAAATGGTGTGTGAGATCGCCCAGCACGTTGACTGGGTCTGCAAAGGTGGAGAGGCACCGTGCGATGTCGTCTCTAAAGCCTTCGAGGCCACAATTTTCGTGCTCACAATTGTCCTCATTGCTCTCTTCAGACCAGTCGCTCTCGTTAGCGTCGTCTTGGTCGCAGTCGCTTCGACTATGGCCTTCAACTTCATTGGCGGCATCTGCGCCAGCGCTCGCGCCAGCGTCAGCGTCAGCATTCATCTCGGCCTCAGCTTTGATGTAACGGGCAAACTTGAAACGTGTATTGCTCTCCAAGTGATCAATGAGACGCTGGGGCGATATCGAAAACAGAGCATTTAGTAACGCTTCAACATTTCTCCAGGTAGTGTCGTCGTGGAGGAAGCCAAGCCGGTAGACTTCAGCACAGAAGGCGCCATAACGTTCCAGGATGCAGAGATTCCGCTGCGAGGGCGAATGGTGCTTGCAAGTGTGCTTGAGGAAGAAGAGTTCGAAGTCCATGTACCTCTCGACGAACTTACACAATGTCTCGATTCTGTGCTGTCGTTGACATTTTGCCTGGTCTGCAACGGTTAGTTCACGGAGATCTAATATCTGCTAAGAGGTCATACAGATAATAGTCGACATCATTCCAATGTCTAGGTCCAGATCCATTCCCGGAACCGAGATGTTGCCTTCCTTGTCGCATATGGGTCGATGGATGAGCTGATTGAGACATGAAGTGAAGACGCCCTTGAGCCCAAAGCTCCACGAGATAGAAAGCCACTCGATATCAGTGGCGGCCAATTCATGTTCAGCGAATGGTACCAACCATGATCTGACAAACGGTATAAGTAGATCGGTGAGGGCGAACGCATCGGCCAAACCTGCGAGACACAAAATCGTATCGTAATTGACTTTGCGAGGCAGCTCATCAAAGCGATGGTGGCATATCAGCATTAGCAGTCGGAATGACTCTGTATCAAAAGATTGTAGTTCGACGGCTGGAGTTGTGCTCTTGTTGTTTTGGCGCTCGCCAATTTCTGACAGCAAGAGCGGTGCAGCACTCTTTATTTTCTGCCTCGAGACGTGAAAATGGCGCTTATGCTCGTTGGTGCCGACAATTAGCTCAAGATTGGACTTTTCAGTAAAATGCAAGGCCGCCAATTGTGCTTGTGGACGCGTCGCGAGGCTCGCGGTGGAAAGCTCAGCCGTGCAGTAGAGAGACATGGTCACTGAACGGCAAAGTTTCCTTGCGATTTTGTCAAGAAGGTAGATGCACTAGACAGAACTGATGGAAGACGCGTTTCTGCTTTGTGAAAGGGATCGCTCGACTGCACTGGGTTCGGAGGCTGGGAAGTTGCAATCTCGAATTTTGACTCCAGGAAAATGCGGCTCACCCACAAGGAAGGAGCGTTCCCACGAGCACCCTACTCCTCCTCATCATCACAACAGTCCAGCAACCACGTCTCGTCCCACTTGATAAAACCCTCCCTGCAGGTATGACACGATCCACAGATTCCAAATTCTCCGCCGATCTCCTCTTTGACATTCAGCCATTTCCAGCGGTCGGTGTACAGCTCATCCCGTGCTTGCTGCTCCATGCGATGGAAGACATGTCTTGCCGAGAACTCTAACTTCAGCGCTTCATCAACTTGCTCGTACAGTTTTCGGAACTTCTCGGTGCCAGAGCCAGGGAGGGCGGAGAAGTCAAGATTGCCATTCTCTTGCTTCATCTGCATGCATAACCCCGAGAAACACAGGATAGGCCCCCCTTCCGCCCCTGAGAGACGACTTAAGGTGGCTGCTTTCACATCACCTTGATGCGATGGAACGGTGGTGAGAAGGCTCGAGAGTTTCTCAGCGAACACGCTACGCAGCTTCATCTTGATCATAATTTCGCGTAGATAGCGTATCTGCGGGGTCTCAGTTTCGTTCGATTGCTCCTCGGTTGTCGACACTTGATCCTTTTGTTCTCCAGAAGCCTCAGGCAGAGGCACTCGTTTAACGTAGTTCTCTGGAAGCCAACCACTCTGCCCTGTCTCGCGATGGACTCCGTACAGCCAACCACTTTCACTGCGCCTCTTGATCCAAATGGCAGCATCTTTTTTGAAGGAGAGGCAAGCCTTGTCATCTGGTTCATGGAAGTCGTATGATGCTTGCACGAGGTACGTGACAGTGGCTTCAAGGCGAGGCGCCTTCGAAACCAGTGGTGGAACACCATCGATCTCTCCTTCCCGAACCTCGGATTGCATTGCGCGTCCACTTGCAGAAAGGAGCCATTCGCGCGCACCTTTACCTACAGCCATGAACTTTGACCCGCCTTTCATCTGCCGGACCAAAGCATGTGTGCAGAGATAGACGATATTTGACAGAATGCGCGGCATCTCAAGACCAGTCTTCTCCGCGATCTGCTCGGGAGAGATGGTTCTACCAAATGGCTGGGCCCGTAGGACATCGATGATTCTTTGTTGGATGGGAGACAGTGGGACCACCGCTGGATTTGGCCACCAGTCAGCGGGAATCGCACGGTCCTTGGGAATCTGCTTGGATGATTCTCCATGCTGTGCTGCTTGCCCATCACCGAATGGGAATGATCCCAATAAGCTGTTCGATTCGTCACGAGGCGGCAAGCAATCAGACTTCCTCAGGTTGACATTGATCGAGCATTTCGAGTAAAGGTCCTTCGATACTGATGTGGTCGAGTCCTCAGCTTCGGTGGTGTTCAAAATGGCAGGTGCCTTGCCTTTTGAGACGCTTGTTCTACTTGAGTCCACTTCACCACGAATGATTTTCAACGCCTCGTCGCCTTTAGGTGCAGTCGTGAGGTTTGCATAGCCTTTCTTGGTTACCAGTATATCATCTTCGATGCGGACGCCGCCAATGGGCATGTACTTTGATAGCACTTCCGTATTGATGTACTTCAGATGGGCTGGATCGCGCAGGTAGACTTTCGATAATGCGAAGTCTGAGAAGTAGATGCCCGGCTCCACAGTGACCACCATACCTGGTTCCAGCACAGGGCTATCAACTACCACCGGAGTCATGCACATCTCGGGATCGATCAATGTGGTGTATAGTTCGGCAATCGTCTCAGCAGACAGCGCGTGTAGCTCAGTGTCCTTGAAGCTTGTCATATCGATACTGGCAGCATCAACTGCCTGCTTCGATTGGATCGGAATGCTCAACACATCGTGAACCTCAAGACCAACATGATGGCCGAGACCATGTGGGAAGAACGCTCGTATCGTACCTGCTCGCAGGATTTCTTCCAGTGAGCCGTTGTGTAGCACGCCCAATTTTAGCAGCCATCGCACAGCGATAGCCATAGCCAGTATTTGAAGATCGCGAAAGTGAACGCCTGGGCGGATTCGTGCGATGCATTGCGCTTGCATATCGTTGACTGCATCATATATGTTCTTTGCCTCGGCCGACCACTCTCCAGAAATCGGGAACGTTCTTGTCACGTCGCTGGCGTAGCAATCAAACTCAGCACCAGCGTCCAAAAGAAGCACCTGGCTGTCGTTGAACGGTGCATTGTTGGCAATGTAATGCAAGACTGCAGCGTTGGTCCCTGCTCCAGCGATAATGCTGTAGGCTTGTTCATGTGCACCAGAGGATACACACGTATCAAGGAAGATGCCCTCTACTTGACGCTCGTTTTGGAAGTTCCGTATGTTCTGCAGAACAGCGCGATGCGCTTGAGCTGAGATGTCGTTGGCGCGCTTGATCAATTCAATCTCGTGTGGGAATTTGATGACTCGGCAGAGCTCAATTGCAGACTTCAGCGTCGTCGTATCAATCTTGCCATCCCTAAGAGCACATGCCAACGTAGGCTATCGATCGTGAGCTCGAATACATCTTCGTTATTCACAACCGCTCACCTCTCGCAACGGACTCAACTCTCGTAGATCACCATGCAAATAGAGCTTTTCTTCTATACCCTTGTTGGCTAAAACTTCGATGACATCTCTGTCCAGCTCGGAGGTGTATTCCACGACGTCAACATCGTACTTCGCATAGGCCTCGGGAATGGTTGAGCCAGCACCACCCCAGACAGCATGACGCAGGTCGACCTTGGGGATGTACAGAACTAGCAAATCCGTAGAGATGTTGTATGTGACATAGCAGTCCGACTCATTGCATCCACTCAGATAGTAAAAGTACCGCCGTTGCCTGAATGGCCTTAGCTGATCGCTGTCCTTCAGCAAGGTCGCCTTCTCGCCAGCGAGGACCAGCAGACCGGATTCGACACCGAGCTTAGTCGCTACCGCTCGTGCATGCTGCTTTGCTGCGCTGGCAATCAGATATTGGTTCTGAGAGTCAATGTTGAGTAGATCTACCAGGATACTTATCCAGACTTGTGTCTGACCACAGGCGCATCGAGTAGTCCTCGTTCGTGGAGATGAGCCTTTCCTTCAGATGGGCGAGATCCAGAGCCTTAGCCATCGTGACTTTCGGATGGTATTGACAAAGCTTTCGACCACCAACGGTATCTGAGGCTTCCTATGCCACTGATTGTGGGGTCGTCGTTGACAACCTAGGAGCTCACAGCAAGGGAGAGATCTGACGCCTGAGAGCCATTGGTGGCCTTTCATCTCCAGCCGCGACTAGGCCCGATATCTTCTAGCGTGCCTAACGCCTATCTTCCCGTCTAATCCTGGAGCAAATGACGAAGCCTTTCGACAAACCTTCCCACATGCTGGCGTTCAAGCTTCCAGATAACGAGCAAAAGCTTGGAACATGGCATGTCGCGATGTTTCCTTCCCATGGAAAACCCGGTCCGCTGGTTGCTCTTGCTGCCGCATATCCATAACTTCCTCCTCTGACCGGATCTGACCTTCCTTCGTTAACCATGAAGTCCATCGTTTGATTGCGCTCTATCGTGAGGCATTGACATGGGCTGAGCCCGCCTTAATCGTACATCTTCATCTCTTAGACGCTCTGTCCTGTCGCTATCACGAGATCCGCACAGCATACTCCACCTTTTGGACCACGGCATAATACCTCAGTAGATTCCTCAATAGACCTACGAACCAAGAATCGCACTCGAGCAGATCATCAATGGCTGCTCGAGGGCAGAGACACCACTCGAAATACCATCGTCCTTTACTACGAAAGTCACAACAATGCGCGCTATACTTGGCTTTAATACTACTGGCAGAGCTAGCAGATGGACACGCGATACACCACATGCAACGCCGAGCACCTCGAAGAATACTGGCAAGACAAGATGAAGGTGGCACGCCGATGCACGTCACAAACATGTGCGCTGAAGACATATACCCTGGCATAAACACGCAATCTGGCACTGGACCCAAAAAGAATGGATTCAAGCTTCAACCCAATGAGACACGCGAGCTGTATGTCTCGCATAACTGGCAAGGTCGGTTGTGGGGTCGCACCAACTGCTCCTTTAACGAAGACGGTACCAAGCCTTCGCATGGCAGTGTTGGCAAAGCTTGCGGATCTGGAGACTGCAACGGCGTGTTAGACTGCAAAGTGGGCGGTGATGTGCCAGTGACGTTGGCTGAATTCACACTCGATGCAGGAGACGGGCAGACTTACTACGACATTAGCTTGGTCGATGGATACAACATACCCATGGCGATCGTGCTTGAGCCGCACGGTAATGCTTCGATGGAGGATCTACCACCAAATCTCACCAATCCAACGTGTACAGGAACTCTCGGTCACTTGGAGTCCAGAGACTGGCAGCCATATCAAGAAAATGCAACCTTCTTAAACACGAACGAGAGGTTTCCATTACCGCTTGACACAAAGGTGGATGATCAACAAGTTGCTAATTGGTGTCCGTGGAATCTACAAGCAAATACACCGCAGCCACCAGAAGATGGTCGCTTCATGTATCCTGACAACAGCGTACAGCGGCCAATCTTCAACCCGTGCTTCTCTGCCTGCGCAAAATTCAATCTGCCGCAGGATTGCTGTCTTGGAGAATACAGGAGTCCGACTGTCTGTCAACCGTCTGAGTATTCGAAGAACGCGAAAGCTGTGTGCCCCGATGCCTACAGCTATGGTGAGTTGACAGACTACACACTCTCCACAAGTTGATACTGACTGCGTGCCTTAGCGTTTGATGATCAGACCTCGACGTTCATCATACCATCTGGCTCAGGATTCAACATCATCTTCTGCCCTGGCGGCCGCTCCTCGAACATCCTCACAGCAGAGTCGCATAATGTATCAGAAAGCTCGAACGGACAAATTAGCTTCGGAAATGGAGGCAGTCACATCAAGAAGGCGCCAACGGCCGGAATAGTCGAGGATGCAACGCGACTGGTCGAGCTGAAGAGGAGGAATGATTATGATTGGAGTGGTGTCGTGGAAGAAGACAAGCCTCTCGGCGGAGTCAGAATCCTCGAGCTTGTCAGGCGAGGCATGCACTTGCGAGACTGGGAGGGAAAGAGAAGGCTAGAGCTGCAAGCTCAGGAATGGCCAGGGCGAATAAGATCGTTCTTGCGCATGAGAAGCAGTGCTTCGGGCGTCACGGTGGCGGGCGAAGTCAGAAGCAGTACGCTATATCTGATGGGAGCAGCGCTTGGTCTTACTGCCGCTGTGTTCATGACTCTGTTATGATTGGAACGATTGAGTTCAAGATGAGGCCATGCCATGTTTGTATACGAGACCTTTGGATTTTGTTCATGGCGTTGGGGCATAGAGATACCCTACATCGTTGATTGCAATTCGAGCGAGCAGAGTAGAAGATTAGATGCACGCCTCTAATGCTAATACTTCAGACCGGAATGAAACAGTCATCTGGATTGAAGCAGTTGACGGATTGAAGCAGTTGACACTGGCTGTTCTGATGCTGAGTGTACCTAGACTAGCCATGAACTATTTTACTGTCGGTTTCTCTGGCAGCGTCTTTGCATCACCGCCTGCTTGGACCGTCTTCCCACTCTCACTATGGCGCTGTCCATCATTCGTGCCAGCCACTTCTCCCAACGAGTTCTCTTCCCTCCTCACGTCCTGCACCTTCCGCTTCCTTGTTGTACGCTGCTCTGCCTCGACTTCTTGTCCAGCTGATACCCCGAATTCGAGTCCAGCGACCATCTGACACAGTCCAGCAACATCACATCCGCCGTCTTTAGCGCCCTCAAGCAAATTCTTCAGCTCTCGCATAGTTGCATGCTCGCTGATCTCTCCGCCACGGAACTTGAATAGAAGGTCTTGCGCACGATCGGCAACCAGTTCGAGCTTAATTCGAGCATCATCCATTACCTGAAGGGCCGCCTTGGTCTTGTCGTCGGTGGTCGTCTTCGAGAGTGAGCTGGTGCTCGCAGCTACACTACTCAGCGCTTCTCTACGCTCAGTCAAGGCCTCTGTCTCGCGGTCGAGTCGGTCTTTGGCAGCGGCATATTCGCGCTCCAGGCGGGCGATTTCGGCTTCGTTGACCGCGATCTTGGTTGTGAGTCGAGCAATCTTGGTACTGCGAAGTTCGGCGATGGACTTCACTTTGACGGATGGAGGCTGGGCTGTCACGGCTGGTGCTGCGGATAGCTGAGCAATGCGGGCCGCGATTTGTGCTGCGATTTCTTCCTGTGTGGCTGGCGCTTTTGGCTTTGGTCGTCGCTGCACAACAGGTCAATCACATGATGAAGTCACCATCTGCTATGAGAAAAGCTACCTTCTTCTTCTGTGGACTTGGCGGCTCCCTGAGACAGTGCTTCGTCGGCGAAAGTGATCTCGGATTATGTCCATGGCCATTCCTCTGCCTTCTGTTAGCGCAGTCTGATTGAAACCCTATTGTCATCAAAATCACCTTCAGTGGCGATGTCTGTGCGCTCTCTGGCGCGACACTCTTTGGCTTCGGCGCCATCCTGCTGGTGAATCTATGCAGAAGTCGCGAGGTTCCAGTGAGAGATCGAACGTCAAGATCTCTCGCGTTGTCGATCACAGACTAAGAGGACTCCAGAGCTGCAGGTGCGATAGACGCTACGCCCTAAGTGGCTGTGTGCAGAAACAATCGATGGGCAGCGGAATGTGCCTGCGGGTGGCCTTGACAGTGGTTTTCCCACGAAAGCGTGCAGATTCAACACTATGAGTCGTCCCCAAAGATGTAAAGATGTAGGGTAATGTCCAGCGGCGATGTCGAATTACTTGATTCGGAGGTTGTTGTTGTCGATCTTTTGACAAAGCGAAAGCTGAAGACCTGAAAACGTTACGGCGGGGTTGTTTCAGACACCAAACAACATTTCTCGTCCTGAACAAACTCTTTATGACAGAGAACGGCAGGAATTGATGGCGACTTCGATGGAGGATGTCGTTGTGAAGATGGAGCTTTGAAATCATCACCTGGCGAAATCGGCACCGTACTTTTAAATTCTCTGCAGACAACGCATGCCCTCCATTGAATTGACGGTATTCATTACAAGGCTAGGGACAACGAGCTGCGATATAAGGAACCAGTACCAGTGGCGTCTCCAGCTCGTTGACTAAGGAATCTTGCAGCCATTTCTGTCAGAATCTGTGCTGGAACCGACCGCAAATCAATCATGATTCTAGTTCTCATATTGCTAGTGCTCAAAAAGAACAATGGCATCGTGTCCGAACGCCAGAACAGCCAGAAGCTTATCAAATGGATATCTTCAATCTTCGAATCGACCGCCTTTGAAATCAAACCATCCTCTCGCTTCGTCGATGCCGTATTTAGCAACCATCATCATCTTCCCAAACAAGTCTACATCCTCAGGCTGCGCCTTCAACATCATGGTATCGATCTTAACATCCTGCACCAGCAGAATATCCCTTTCATTCCAAAGCTTAGCAAAGTCGAATGCTGAGCATGCTTTCCACAAATGCGCGGATGCGAGCAGATAGCAAGATATTGCGTCCGCTTCTCTACAGTGGCGTAATTCTCCTCGCAAAGCCCTGCACAATGAATCCATGAAGAACAACACAAGTAGTGTTCGTCGTGCTGATTCGTGCAATATGTACTCGCGCCATGCCATTGATGCGGCGTTGATTGGATACACAGGCAGAGTGTCTGGAAGCAGTGTTGCATCGAGGGCGCTGTGCAGTATGAGTTGAGTATGGAGTTGAAAACCATACTCTTCCAATTTCGACAGAGCCCTGTGCGCCTGAGTATGTGCTTGGAACTAGTTGCAGTTAGCTCGTGAGACCACGGCAAGGATTGATTAAGCGTACATCATTGGAGAACACCTGTATGCATAGAAACAAGATGAATGAGTGAGAATGTGCTAGGAGGCCACTCAAGGTACTCGGCATAGGCGAAGCCATGAGTTCGTCAAAGCGGCTTTCGACATGGCGGGATACGTAGTTCGCATTGGTCTGTGACTTGGACAGAGATAAAGCACAAGCGGCATATGCCTCTGCAACAATGTCAGTAGTGTGGTCATGAAACCAGACCAAGGACCCGCACCTGAGAGACATCGAGGCATCACATCGTCATAAAGTCGTGGGTGCGACCATGGAGTCTGGTTTTCCCCAACCATCGTTGCTGGAGCATTCCTGAATATGTCCATGGCAAACAATAATCTCGACGCAGACCATTGATTGAGACTGGCAGCACTGAAGCCGACATGAGGTCCATTCAGCAATGCCACCTCGTAGGACGGCTGAGACATCACATGAGCTTCGGATGGCACCACGTCTGGCGGATCAAATGACGGCATTGACGCTATGCTATCGTCGAAGGCGAAGAAGTTCGTATCTGCGGAGAACAGGTCGAGTTGAGGTGGAGCACTAAAGTCGAACCCAAGTTTCGGCTCCGCAATCATTGCGGATGGGGTGAAGGATAAGTCCGCGACCTGTTGTTCTTGGACGACAGCCTCCGCAAATGGGTACTCGCATGACAGACCCTGCTTCGTACATCTTCCGCATCTTGGGAGGATAAGATCGCATTTCCGCTTCGACTTGACGCAACCTCCGCAGGACTTCTTCTTCTGGGGAAGTTGGCGAGTAAACATGATGATGGTTCGAGATAGTGTCCGCTTTCAATGCTCTGAAACTAATTAAAGATTGACTTCGAGCGGTGACGGTTACGAGCAAAGAGCAGGAAGCGCGTTCGATACATGTTGGCCTTGGTCTCGCAGTTGTCAGATTGCGACAGAAGACACGAAGATGGATCCACAACCTCCGCGATGGACCCTGCTTTGTAATGAGACTGTCCAATCATGAAGCGGGTGCGGACAGGCTAACCTATTCGAGATCGAGATCTTGAAGGTGGGAGCCTCAGCCTTATTGCCCGCAACGGATGCAAGGCTGTCTCGATGAGAAGCAAGCAGGGGAGGCTTAATGATCAATGGTGATGCTAAATGCATATAAGGGTCATGCCAGACGTGCCTCGTGGAAAGATTCATATCACGAATACTCATCAACATCGAAACCTTATACATCTTCATCATGTCTTCGTCTACCATTCTCGTCATTCGTGCCACAGGATCACAAGGCACTGCTGTCCTGAAGAATGCTCAAAAGAACAACATCACAACAAGAGCATACGTGACCGACAAGAGCGCACCTCGAGCTCAGGCACTTCTCCAATACGGCGTGGAACTGTACGAAGGCACATTGGGTGACGCTTCAGCTTTAGAGAAAGCTTTGACAGGGTGCGATGGAGTCTTCCTCAATCAACTGCCTTCATTTTCGGACGACACCGAAGTGCGCGAAGCAAAGGTGTTGCTTGAGCTTGCTCGCAAGACTGGTATCAAGCACATAGTCCACTCCACGTCTCTTGGTGTGCCCCGTCGAGAAGCAGTGGGAAACTCGACAAGTATTACCGCTGCGGCAATTCTCGGCAAGGCTGAAGTCGAAGATCTTCTCAAGGCCAGTGGGATCGAGTACTGGACAATTCTGCGGCCAGGATACTTCAATACAAATCTGCTCGGAGTTTCATCGCAATACATGTTTCCTGAACTTGGCAGCGAGAAGAAGTTCGTGTGCTCTTACAAGCCAGATTGGCTTCTGCCTTTGATCGATCCTTTCGACATCGGAGCATTCGCAGTAGCAGCGTTTGTTGATGCGAAGAAGTTCAACCAAGCAGAGATCGCAGTGGTCGCCGAAAAGAGGGCCGTGGAGCAGGTTGTGAAGGACTTGTCCAAGGCTTCCAGGCACCATATCCAAGCTGTATACCGGACCGACGAAGAGACAGAAGAGCTGGCAAAGACAGACCCAGTGGTTGCCGGAGCCAGATGGATGGTCGACTTGCACGAAGTAGCAGATCTAGACAATACTCGGCAGTGGGGCATCCCAATGCGCACCTTTCCAGAATTTCTCGAAGTCGAAAAAGACGCAGTAAGGGCAACGTTCGCAGGAATGTCGAGGGCAGAGGGGCTATCGATCCTGAGTTCTTTCACGAATAAGAAAACGTAGAGACACGAACCAACATTCATGTAGTTAGGAAGAAATGTACTTCAATCTTTAGGGAATAGCAGGAGTTGGATCACTGCATATGCACCTGTGCGGCTTCTGGTCCGGATTACCTTCTCAAAGCCATTGAAGCGAGACGGGAACACATTTTGCAGGGCCTTTTCAATGACGGTCTGATGACTCTCGGAAAGATAAATTTAAGAGCAGAAAGCTGGAGGAAACAGAAAGGCACTCACGAAGAAGGAGCTTGAGCGTGGCCCAAGCTCCTTGATCCGAATTAGGACAACTCACAGGAGACATCATCACTCCCATCTCAATCAACTTCAGACCGTCAGTCGTGATCATTCGGCCATCAGAGATCAAATCTATCTGATGCATCGAACACCTTTGAGGTAGCACAACTCCGCCACGAACGAGTGCCGGCAATATGCGTGGCCGTGGACGTGCCAGTTCGCACGCGAAATAGAGCCCAGAGAGCGCCAGGCTGGCAGAGATGCTTCCTCTATGCTGTATTGGACGCGATGCGAGTTGCTACATGTTATTTGACAGCCTCCATTGGAGCTAGTAAGCCATGTAAGACGTGCTACAATGGGCAGGCGCAATCGTGAGATAGCTCTCACTGGGTAGAAAGGACAACCAGCCACATGGCAGGACTTCGTTGTTGATGGCTATTGAGCTCGAGTCAACGAGACCATTGGTAATGGTCATGAGCAATCGATATTGTCAGTATTGTTGATAGAGCTGCTGATATCATCCTAGACTGCGGCCCAGTATCCCCATACGACAACTTCCGGGCCATACCATTATGCGTCTCGTGTTGCAATTTGGCGTGGTCGTTGTTGCCGCTGTAAAGGCGCAGTACGAAAATTACGATGTCTTGCAACATGTTGATCCTCTGATTGGATCTGCGAATCACGGTAGGTCCGTCAACACCAGCCATGGAACCTGCTAATTGAGCCCAGGGCACGTCTTTGCTGGCGCAAGTCTGCCATATGGGATGGCCAAAGCTGTCGCAGATACTGACGGATCGGATAATCAAGGCGGGTTCAGATCTGCAGATGCGACTCTCAACGTAACAGGGTTTTCTGCGTTGCATGATTCGGTCAGTGTTCTCAATGCGTCGTTATAACACAGCTGACATGTTTCAGGGTACCGGTGGTAGTCCGTCTCTTGGCAACTTTCCAATCTTCCCACTGCCAGACTGTCCCGGCGACGAGATCGACCACTGTCAGTTCATAAAGAGATCCAGAAGAGTCCGATACAACTTGACATCCGTCAAAGCCGAGCCGGGATACTTTGAACTTGCTTTGAAGAACGGCATTGGAGCTAAGATGACCACCAGCCGGCGTGCAGCACTTTTCAAATTCTTTTTCCCGGATGCAGTCAAGCACCCTGTCATTCTGCTGGACATGACAGACCTTCATGACAGTCGCACTTCCAACTCAAGCGCCTCGGTTGACCGAGATACTGGCAGAATGCGCGCTGCCTCGATGTTCAAACCCAGTTTCGGTATTGGCGAGTACAAAGCTTTCGTCTGTGTAGACTTTCGTGGCGCCGGTATCAGTCAGGCAGGAGTCTTCATCGATAATCGGCCATCATCAAAGCTCCATAATCTGGTCCTTCCTGACAGAGAAATCACCATCTCGTTCCCAATCCCCGGTGGCTTTTGGGCGCAATTCTCGATTCAGGCGGATTTTCCATACTCGCTCGTGTTGGAGTGAGCTTCATCAGCGTCACGCAAGCTTGTCATAACGCGGAGAAGGAGATCCCAGATTTCGATTTTGATCTCCTGAAGGACACAGCTCAACAGGGGTGGCAACAGAAACTTGATCCCATCCGGGTGTCTCCCGAAGGACTGAAAGACACAGGGCTGCTGAAGAGCTTCTACTCCGGCATCTATCGGACAATGATCGATCCTCAGGATTATACCGGCGAGAACGCTAGATGGAAAAGGAGCAAGGAACCTTATTTTGACAGCTTCTACTGGTGAAGCTGGTCCCGCCTTTCCAAGGTAGTTCATATGCTGACTAGTCAGTCTATTGGACTCGTTCCGATCTCAGCTTCCGTTTTTGACCATCCTCGATCCGCATGAAATAACGCGCATGATCCGGTCGCTCATCGATACATTCAGACACGAAGGTTGACTGCCCGATTGTAGGATGTCGTTCTGCAGGGGCCTCACGCAAGGTGGTTCAAATGCGGGTGTGGTGTTGGCCGATGCTTTCGTCAAAGGTCTTTGAGAAGGTATTGATTGGGAGGACGGATACAAGGCTGTGGTCCAGGATGCAGAACATGAACCTTTTGACTGGTGTTGTCATGGACGAGGAGGTCTCGACAGCCGAAGAGGCTTGGGTATATTCCGGCCCAGGACTTCGATTACCGCGGTTTTGGTACCCTGACACGAAGCATTTCCAGAGCGCTTGAATACAGCTACAATGACTTTACCATCGCACAGATCGCCGCAGGTTTGGGAGGGAGGGATTCCGACGTAGTGAAGTATCGCAATCGCAGCACGAACTGGATGAACCTCTTCCGCCCCGATCAGCGGTCTAAGGTCAACAGATACGACTCCGGGTTTGACGGTTTCTTCCAGCCCAGATGTCAGAACGGAACTTGGGGGTATCAGGATCCACTGCTATGCAGTAACATCGATAAAGGCCCACGCAGCGTCTGCTCGCTGCAATCCAACGGAGCGGAGACCTTCGAATCTTCCATTTGGGAGTACAGCTTCTTCGTGCCGCATGATCAAGCCGCGCTTATCAAGAAGTTCGGCGGAGCTGATGAGTTCGTCCGTCGATTGGGATTCCTACACGATCAGCGCATTACGCTCATCAGTAATGAACCTTCCTTCTTGACGGTGTTCCAATATCACTATGCAGGAAGACCTGGACTGTCGGCGAAGCGAGCGCACTTCTATATTCCGGCCGCGTTTGCGCCCACCGCTGACGGTCTGCTGGGAAACGACGACAGTGGCGCAATGGGGTCATTCCTTGCATTCGCCATGATGGGCCTGTTTCCGAACCCTGGGCAAGATGTGTATCTGATTACGCCGCCGTTCTTCAAGTCTGTGTCTATTCGATCGCCGGTGACGAATAAGACTGCGACGATATCTGTGGCAAACTTTGATCCGGAGTACGAGGCCATCTACATACAATCAGCGACATTGAATGGGCAGATGTACACGAAGAACTGGATTGATCATTCCTTCTTCCTGGAGGGCAAGAGATTGGTTCTAGTCGTGGGAAACCAGGAGAGCGCATGGGGTACTCAGGCTGATGATTTGCCACCAAGCCTGAGCACATGAACTTATGGGCCCACTTTTTTCTCCTTGCAACTCTGTGGTCGGAACACAACTCTTCACCTCGTCTAGGTTCCTCCACATCCACCTGTCCGCATTACTGATTAGTGTATCAATTTTGAGCTTTCCAGAAGATCGCGCACCCGCACATCAATCAGTCTTGATCGACGACGCAAGCTCCAAACCACGTCCACGAGCCTCCTTGACGCACTGAGACACCCGGGGCAACAGTCCATTGTCAACACCTTGCACACAATTCGAACTCGTACTCGCCAGAGCAACAAGACTGTCAGCCCAAGCACTGCCTGGCGGTAAGAGTATGGCCTAAGGTTTACCCCCAACATCCCTTTCGTGACGGCGACGCCACCTCTATTTCCGCCGCCCATTTTCCAGTTCGCACACCTGCCATTCGCTGACAGCGTGCACAAATTCAACACAAACTCACCAGTGATCACGACAAACGACTGTCATGGCGAAGAAACGTCCACTGCCAAGTTCTCTGGCGCCAATTGTCAAAAAATATCAGTTGTTCACAAAGCGTGTTGCGCGATGGCTCGCCAAGAAGATGCAACCCTTTGGTCATGCGTGGGCGCAAACGACTCCGCTTCGATACACTGCACGAGACTTGGAAAACGGAGCCCAAGAGATACATGAACGAGTCATCGCAGTGCCGCAGCAAATCGCGACTGCGTGCCATAGGTTCGACATCGAATCATGATACCGTATATACGTACTAACCAGACACAGAGCGGCGGAATACCGCTCGATGGTGGCAGACTACTTCGAGCGCCAACATCCAGAGGATGGGGATGGTTCAAATGCAGGTCATCGTCACTTCGCCACAATATTACGACGCGTCTCCAATCAATTCTGTCACTGTCCCACCGAACCAGCACCAGCCAGGAAGCCAAAGCCTCGTCCTCAACCAATTGACACCACTATCAAAGAAAAATTTCACAACCTTTACGCGATCCTTGAAGACCTAGATGATGGCGATGGAGATGGTGAAGTCGACGTGATGGACGACTTTGACTGGTCTGACATTGTGGACGGAGCAGAGATGGATGACGTTCTTGCCGCTCCTTCCGATGATCCTCTCAACGATGTGTTCGATATGTCGTTCAAACCTCGTCCACTTTTCGAGAGTGAACTCCAGGTGAGTGGGTTGATGTTGTGCGATGATATTCACTGACGTGTCGTAGACTTGCATGAAGCTGAAAAAAGCGTTGCAGGAAATCTACAGTGAGCTCGCGCGCGGAGAGACCTCTTTTACGCAAGTCTGTTACATTCTTGCCGTGGTTTCTGAGCGTTTGGCTGGTAAATTGAAGCGAGGGCTGAGAATGAATTCGGATTCGACTGTCCAACACATCACAACATTGGCAGACTTCTTGGAGCAGGAGCTCAGAGAGGAAGATATGCGGGATGAGGTATCGGAGAAGCAAAAGATGGCACAATATGCGCGTCATCTCGCCCTGATGATCGAACGGCTCGGAGAAGCTCTGGAAAAGTGCGGAGGTGAGAAAGCACAGGCAACCACTTCTGAGGCCATTGCATTCTCGACACCACAAATGCAGACCAACAGCAGGAGAAAGCAGACACTGTGCAAGTCAGTGGAAGATCTATGCTCCACGAACGAATCATCCGGCGATACGGTGGAGACCACAATCATGATCAAAGGCGCGCTACTCCAGGCTTTCGCAAGTGGTAGTGACGATTCTGGTCTTGACATCCAAGACAATGACCCCCGCTTCAAATGGACTACGCCGGCGAAGATCATCCGGGAAGCCGTTGGAAGCAATCAAAAGGTCAACTGGCTATCGCTCGTCATCCTTATCGACATATTTGCGGACTCGAGCACCGTACGAACGAGTGATAGCGATTCAAATGGTCCAAACTGCCTAAAGCATGTACAGAACATCTGCCGTGTCATGCTAAACTCCCTGGAAGAAGCGATCGGCACCACGTCCATCGCTGAGGACCTGAGCAGGCATCCGGGTGAAGGAGATGGAGCACGTATCAAGAGCAGCACCACCACCAAGGGCAATGCTCCCACTAGGAGCAATGTCAATACTCGTGAGCTGGCAAGGGTAAAGCAGGACCTCAAGAATCTTCGCTCCATTCTTTCCCCCTCCCCCAAGCTCGCGGATAAAGATCGATACGCTCAGTGTCTTGCGTCCAATGCAGGCACCATGGTGTACATTCATGAGAAGTATCTCTGTATCGTCGATCGACTGCTCGACTGTCGTTCTTTTACAGGCACTGTGTGTCTGTATCGAGCATTGGAGGCACGTGGCCTGCTCACGAGTCAACACATCTTCCATCGATTCGCTATGGAGGTCGAACGCTTTATCAAGAAGCATAAGTATAGTCAGGGCGAGGGTGAAGAAATGGAGTACATCTTCTTCACGGGCGCAAAGCTGCTCGACAAGGTCAGCAGTGCTAGACTTCATTAGATCATGCTTAGCTTGCTAACAGAATGGCAGAATCGCAACTACGACTTCGACTGCGAACCAAACCACCACGAGTTTTTCGAGCCTCTGCGGTTGGACTTAGAGTCTAAAACTATGCATTCGATCATATTGCAACGCATTACAGGAAAGGTGAAGGAAACTGCCGCGACTGCGGCCTGGGCAAAGGAAGTGAGGGCCTCTGGCCAATACGAGTTGGTGCATCTGATTCACAGAATGAAAGAGACGTTTCACAAGCAATTCAATGGCGACATGCCTACCGCAGAGCTTGATCTCGCCAAGATTTGTGTCAAGGTCGTTGGCATTGGCGAAGACGTGGTAGCACGTCAGGCTGTCGGAGCAGCTGCTGCAGGCGTCCCAATCTCAAGTGACAAAGTCTGCCTAAAGCTACGACAAGAGTTGGCATGGTTTGTGGTCATGGAGAGAAAATATGGGTTGAGTGTGCAGACTCACGGCGGTTCCAAGCTTGCACAGATGACGGAGCCCTTCGCCTCTCGAGAGCTTGACTCTTGCAAAGAGTTCCTCTGGCCAAAACTCTCCTGAATCCAACACGCTCTAAAATGTCGGAAAGCATGCTGCTAGCAGAGCAGAGCGACAAAGGGCAGGCATGGAAGAACAGGGGTTGCTGCAATTCAACAGCTGCCAAGACAGCAACACTCCAGAGTGGTTGTCTTAATTGAGCTTCAATCGCGGCGCCACTGGGGCAAGGTCCCAATGGCGGTCACTTTCCCCGTTCATTTCTGCTTTTCATGCCAAAAGAATGTGTAGATCGATGCTTGAAGAGGGACATTCATAGATTGGAGCAGCGGACAGGCAATGTACTTCTACCTGAGAGCTGTAATTTGCGTTGGCGGTACTGGATTATGACAGCTTCCAGGGACAGACAGCCAGTGCGTGTCCTTGGAAAAAGCATCTGATTCCATCACGAACCGCTTGGCCTTGGAAGTCCATTCTGTCTATGGAGGCTAGGGTCAAATCAGTACTTGTATCCCATAGGCATTATCAACTGCTGAATGTAGCTTTTCATCCCAGTGCATGAATTTGCCAAATGCCGAAAGGTCAAAGGCTACAGTCCACCGGCAGGGGCGTGTAATCGTAGGCTTTCAATAGGGTGATCGAACTTCAACTCTTTTGACATGTCTGCTTATTCAGTCGCTGAATGAAGTCACGGCCTCTTCGTCTTTCGCTGAACTGGTGGATCCATCGGCCTCGTGTTTCTACTCCAAAAGATGGTGCGGAAATGCTCCGTACCGAGGCCCAACCCCACACGATACACCATCATTGATCGCCTTAGCAGTAATCACAGATTCATCCCACAACATCTCCGCATCAGTTAATCAACACAACAATGCCAGATACGTGGAAAGATATCGCCGCCCGTAAGAAAGCCGAGCAGGCTTCACGAATCCCTAAGGAATGGATCCTGCCTAAGCACTCCCTACCCCAGGCCAACCCAAACAACGTCCTCGCCATCCCGAAGCGATGCGGTCTCCTCACTCAGCAAGAGCTCCGTCTCACCGAGGACTACGATGCGGCCTCCCTCATCAATGAGCTGAGATCCGGAAAGCTCAAGAGCGAAGATGTCACGCGCGCCTTCTGCAAGCGCGCCGCAATAGCACAGCAACTCACCAATTGCCTCACGGAGATGTTCTTCGAGCAAGGAATCGAGCGTGCGAAAGAATTGGATGCCTACTTAAAGAATGAGGGGAAGCCAATGGGTCCGCTACATGGACTGCCGATCTCGTTGAAGGATACTTTCAAAGTGCTGGGCCAGGATGCGAGTATTGGATTCGCATCGCATGCATTCAATCCCTCGAAGGAGGAGTCCACGCTAGTCACGCTTTTGCTGAAGGCTGGTGCGGTCTTATATTGCAAGACGAATATTCCGCAGAGTTTGATGCAGTTGGACTCGCACAACAACGTGTTCGACCGTGTGCTGAATCCTGCGAATCTCAAGCTCACTGCTGGAGGTAGCAGTGGTGGCGAAGGCGCGCTGGTCGCCATGAGAGGAAGTATCCTGGGCGTTGGCACAGACGTTGGCGGTTCAATTCGAGTTCCCGCCATGTGTAATGGTCTCTACGGCGTCAAGCCCTCGTGGCAGCGTGTGCCCTACGGCAAGCAGCAGGGCTCCGGGCCAGCTGGATCAGCATACCTAGCTCTTCCTGCGAGTGCAGGGCCCATAGCCACATCCATGCGCGATTGCGAGCTCTTCCTCCAAGCAGTCGCGCAAATGTCGCCATGGACACTTGACGCAGACGTTGCCTACGGCCTGTGGAAGGAGCAAGGACCCGCCCCTTCCAAGAAGGATATCCTCATCGGTATCGTGCGAAGAGACGGAGTCATCGACCCACTACCGCCAATCATCAATGTAATCTCGGACGCTGCGTCTGCTCTTCGTGCTCAAGGTATTCAAACGGTGGAGCTGGATATCACCCCGCTCTTCAAGAAGTGCCAGTCGCTCGCCAACATCCTCTTCGGTGTCGATGGGAACAACTACGTCTTTGACGTTCTTGAAGCCACCGGCGAGCCTTTGTCACCCTGGCTCTCCACGCGTCTAAGACGGAAGCCCGCGATTTCTTTGGAGAAGCTGAGAGAAGCGCATGCGAAGAGAGAGGAGCTGAGGAATGACTTCCTCAAGATCTGGAGGGATGAGAAGACTGGAAGGGAGATAGACGCGTTCATCTGTCCTGTGGCGCCACATCCGATCCCGCCCATTGATAGGTGGAATGGCGTCAGCTATACGAGCTCGTTTGTGCTATTGGATTATCCGGCTGGTGTAAGTAGACGCCCTCCCCCTGAATTCGAGCGATACGCTTATACTCTGACCAGACACTCCCCGTGCGGCCATGCGTGGCGGCCGATTTGAAGGGAGATGTTCCCTCGAACGAGCCGCTGGGACCATGGGACAAGGCGAACCGTGAGTTATGGACCAAGGTAGACAAGGAGGATTATTTGGGCACGCCGCTCAGTGTGCAGGTCGTGTCACCGAAATTGCAGGAGAGACGCTTGGTGAATGCCATGAGCATTATTGATGAGGCGTTGAAGACGCACTTTGCACGTGAGGGTGGAAAGTCAAGGCTGTGATTGCTTCGGAGAAGCTGTCTATACTGTAGCATTAAAAGTCACCTAACCTATTCAAAAGCACATATTCGTCATGATATCCAAAGTCTTCAAATCATCAGATCACCCGTAGATATTCGTGTCGAATTGCACAGGGAAGCGATCGCGTCCTTCCGCATCCTTGCGGACGAAGATAGACAGACTCGTTCCGCCAACAGGGAAGACGCCCCACCCATCATGATCAATCTCGACCTCGCGGTCTGACCATCCAAGCACATCCGTCCAGATCTGTCCCCGATGCAGGTCGCCGACGCACATCCTCCTCTCGCCCATATCGGCATTGCTCATTACCACTGCACATCCAGCAGGCTTATCCCACGTGCCTCTTCTCACCCACCCAATACAGTTGGCCTCCTCGAAGTAGTCGTCCTGCGAGCCGTACGAATAGAGTGCGCGCGCGAGTATGATGTCTGGCAGTTTGGCGATGGGATCTTCCTTTGGTGCATCGTCGCCGCGGCCGAGCAGTCCATACAGATCACCCCAGAAGACCGAGGGATATCCTTGCGAGCGCAGTAGAATCAGTGCATACGCGAGTGGCTTGAAGAACGTCTCCACAGGCGTCGCAACAGTCTGTCCAGGCTGCGTATCATGATTCATCACCACCGTGACCGCATTATACGGCTCCTTCTCCACCAGGCTGCCCTCAAACACCTTCCGCAGATCCGCCCGCTCACTCGTCGATATACTGCTGAAGTTGTACAGCAGAGGAGAGTCAAATAGTGAGAATTTGTGGTCCATTTTCTCGAGCCAGTCGAGCAGTTCCTGTGTATTGCCGGTCCAATACTCACCTACGAAGAACATGTCTTGCCCGCATTCTTTGCGTACGTTCTCGACCCAATCGCCGGTGAAGCGTTCGGAGAAATGTTGCACGGCGTCGAGGCGGAAGCCTTTGAGGTTGAGTTCTTTGGTTATCCAGACACCCCAGTTTTTGACATCAGCGATGACTTCGTCGTGGTGGTAATCGATGTCGCTTGATATTGTCAGCTTCTTGTTTGAGACATGTATTTAGGATGAACTCACGCAAACATCATGTAGTCAGCATTTCCGCCCTCTTTGCCCACAGACTCAGACCACCTCTTCCCATCTCCAGTAATCTTGTAGATAGCCTTCTTCTCGTTTGCTGCATTCCAGTCCGTGCCGCTGAAGTGATACCAGTGCCACTTCATACTGCTATACTTGTCCCCTCTCCCCGGGAAGTCGAATCCAAGCCATGCCTCAATCTCATACGGCTCGCCCACCTCTTTCGTCCTATCATTCTCATCCACCTCAACCGCCATACACCTCTCCGTCTTATCCGCACCAGCCTTGTGGTTCATCACCGCGTCCCAGTATAACCCAACACCCAACTCTTTCGCCTTCCCACTCAACTGGAGTAGCTCATCCTTTGTGCCCCACTTTGTGCTCACGCCGCCCTTCTGATCGAACTCGCCGACATCGTAGAGGTCGTAGATGTCGTAGCCGTTGCCTTGCACGCCGCCTTGCGCTTTGCAGCCAGGAGGCAGCCAGATGTTGTCGATGCCGATTGATTTGAGAGTCGATATCGTGGAAAGAAGGCGCTTGTAGTGTGATTTGTCGGCGGGCACATTCCATTCGAAGCCCTGGAGAAGGACTGAATTTGGTGGTGAGGGCTTGCGATCTGGTGATGTTAGACGAGTTGACTTGTGAATTGAGGGATCTACTCACCGTCGCCCATTGTGAATATGCTGTGTCTAAATCTACCTGTATAACAATGAAGCCTTCCAACAAGAATAATAGCAAGAGAATCGAGATCTAAAGAATGCAAGTAGATCTATTGTGCGATTAAAACTCTATAGCCCAGTGGGTAGCATCAACGGCATTCCTTGAACTTATACTCATCCACACCACGCCCACTGTCCACTCAACAATCACAGAAAGAATGCCATGCTAACGCGTTGGTGGAGTCGCGAGCCGTGATCCAGGCCTTGATAACGTCGGATGCAGCGTCATCATGCATGAAGCAGATCCTTCCTGCCTTGGAAAAGAAGCAGGGGATCTGATAGATGCTTGGCGCAGCACGTGTCAGATCTCGGACCCACATCCGACGACAATCCTCTTCCGTCTCGAGTTTCGCAGCGTCGCTACAGCATCCACTGACCATCCGCTCGGACGGCTAAAAACTTATTACCATACTGACCCTTTCTTTCCGCCGTATACGCGAGCGGCTTCAACACTGCTGATCTCGCACTCGTACGAGAAGAGATGCAGCGTGATGGGATACGCAACTTGGATGGACGACTCAATTTGAGTTGAGCCTCAAATGCTCTCGAATCGCTGCAGGGGTCAATTCATGGGCCAGAACGGAGTATGAAGGATGAACATGAAAGTCAGATGCAGCATGGCCAACAGTCGACGCCACTGGCAAGCCTGGCAACCTTGCCGCTGCTTTGCGCAAGCATTGAAGGGATGGCTATGCTTCAGGAATATACAGCTCTGCAATAAGCGGAGAAGGATGGCCGGCTTTCCTCAAAAGATGGACAGACTGGATCAATGATGCTTCTCGAAGAGCATTTGATGAAGGCAGGGCAGCATCCGCATCTCAGGCCCATCATTAAGGCTACGAAGCTGAATGACCTCACGGCGCCCTGTCCACCGTCCACATCCCGATAGACAGCCAGGAAGCACACCACGTTCGCATAAAGCATGGTGTCAGTGCGTTACCAAGTGTTGATGAGTTCCATCTACGTGCAGCAGCATCGCCACGAGAGCCTGGGTCCTAGAACACCTTTGCGACCTATCCGTGGGAACTTGTCGAAGCATTTTGAAAGTTCTTGCCCCATTGCGGCTTCTGATCCTGGGATTCTGGATGCCTAGCTCGTAGGAATTGTGACACTGCATCGCAAGACGCGAACATGTTGAGTGATCCTACGACTCCTGTACACTCGGTCAAAGAATTTCTGGAGTGCATTCCATGTGGCAGCCGCGATCCGGTAACGTATTAGTCTGGGGATTCTATAACTCTAGGAATGTATGCTAGGCACTACGGCGCAAGCTGTTGTGGTTACTCTGTACTTCGGCCTCGGTAATTGGGTTCTGGTGTACGGCGTTCAGACTCTCCCGCGCTGAGACGTTGACACTCGATTGACGCTGCGGCGTTGACATTCCCGGGCCCTTTATTGCAACCCAGCTCATGCAATTGTCCACCTTCTACCTTCATCTGCCGAAGGTGCCATCCAGTACGAGCTCATCTGCCGCCTCTGATGTCATCAGTGGTACCTCGACCCCTATCATCACAACACCATCACCTGACACGACCCCCACAACTAGCAGAAGAAATGAGACTTTGTGGGAGGCTGCTTGCGACTATGCAGGTGCAATGCAAATGATCACAGAGCTGTGCGCACAATTCAGCACAATCACTGAATGTCGCTTGCCACTTGCATGGATGATCACGTTTGCGGTCGCCACCGTCGCCTCAAACAGTTGGTTCTGGCCACGCCAGGAGCCCCAAAAATTCGACGAGAGTCTGTCAGAAGTCATTCGAATTGCACAGGAAGAGCTAGCTGAAAAGTGCTGTGACATCGATCAGTAATGCCGATGAAGACGTCAAGTTGGTAGAAGAACAGAGTTCACAGCAGGAGGAACAGCCTGAACACGAAAGCAAAGACTCTGACAAGGGCGGAAGCGAGACGTCATGCATATCCTCTGCTGCTGCAATAGCATCTATTTGTACAGATCTACGGGACATTCATGTCTTGCTGTCAAGGATACTACCCATGGCCATTGGTGAGGCTGGCGAGGAACAGCACTTGAATTTCTTGGAACTGCATGTCACTAAGCTCCTCTTCTCAGCTGCATATGCAGATGACACTTCGCAGGAGCTTCTCAGATTCCTTGATCAAGCCATTGAGCTTGCGCGATCCATCAATCGGCAAAAGCACTGCACAGCGCACCGATGCGGTGCGGTCCGCATGGCAGCCCTATATCTGACGACCATGTGTTTGGGGGAAATGTTTCAGGCTCGGTTGGGATCTAAAGATGTGCTCAGCAAGTATCGTGTTGCACTCGCCATCCTGTTCCAGGTTCATCGTATGAGTATGAAGGCGGATGGCTGTCGTACATCTCTCGACACGAAACCCGATCCTGCCAGTGCACTGGGACCAGTCTTGGCCACAGAATATGCGAAGGAAGGACGTGCCGCGGTGTCACAAGTCGTCGCATTACCCTACATCAAACATCCATTTGTTCTGGGAAACACAAACTACTGCATAGCCTTGAGCAATTTCAAGAAGAGTCTGGACATCATGTTGCATGCCAACGAGGATGAAGAGGTCGTGAACCTCGCCAGTCAATCATCGCCAGCTGTTGCGAGGACCATGACCGCCATCAATGCACGATGCCTCGAGCATGGTCAGTGGCTGTGGAACTGCTACCAAATTGTCCCGTCACTTTTGCATCTATACAATGCCTTTCAGCAAGTCGGCTTGTCAGCAAGGATCGCTATAGTCGATGAGTTGATCAAGTTGTTGTCAAGCGCTGGTGCAAAAGGATTATTTGAAGGCAAGCCACCTAAGAAGAACTTCTACACAGCGTTCGACTTCATGGCATCGGCCAAGAGCATGGTATGGGAAGATATAAAGATGAACGGCGTCAAGGTGAATTGGCTCATTTAGCACTCGAACTACAAGCACTAACAAATCACTCCAGAGCGAGATCCTGACAGTCGAGACTCGCGCGGGAACACCAATGAGGCGAAATATCTTCTTCGATGTATTGAGTGTTGGTGCGAAGATGCAGTTCGCGGGCTGGAACATCTGCGCCTTCGATCCGAGCCTGACTCCTCGCTTGAAGGAGAGCAAGCAGCCACTTTATGATTACATCGAAGCTGTCAAAGACGCCTTTACTGCAGACTTCACCGGCAGTCTCCCCATCGGCCGCGTCAACTTCTTCAAAGTCTTCTGCGCGTGCGCTGACTTCGTGAAAAACATGCACGAGATCAAACTTGAGGGTGAGATTATCTGTCAATCTGGGCTGAGATCTTTCACTAATCGACGGCAGAGTACTCGAAGACAGAGAAGCTTGACCTGCGCACGGAGATGTTCTCTCATTACGATGAGCCCATCACGCGCTGGCCGGATTCCATGCTACGCACCATGCGCATTCTCGATCGCCACCACAAAGCTGGCAGATGCAAGCTGGGCGCCATCATGAAGCACAATGCCGTAGACGGGAAGTACTTGGCACGACTTGTCAAACTCCTCGATGAGATGTTCAATGGACAGGCTCTGGAAAGCTGGCTCTTTGCCAGTCGTTGAAAGATTAGCATAAGCTGGCAAGCTATATTCGCAGCACGAGACGAGGATGATGACAAGGTGGTTGGTGATATTCTGTGGTTTCAGCAAGATCCGGCGTTCAAATGAAAGATCAGTCAAACAATGAGCGTACTGCGAAGTCCGCACTTGGGAACGGAGTACAGCATTGAATGGAGCGACTCGTGTCGTGATGCAGAATACATTGTGCTATGAGAAGATGATGTGGTCTTACTCTATTCTGGTGTCCCGTGGTGACACGCTCCAAGATATCGGTAGCCTTTCTGCCATGGTGCACTGCTTGATCTTTCGCTTGCATTTGCTCCCTTCGTGTACATTGTTTTCAGGTTCGCGCGCGACTGAGCCTTCCCGCCCTATGGCGCCATCACGTGAATTTAAAACTTGGAAACTTTGACCACAAAATTGCGCGGCGTTCTTCGCGGGTTTAAGAAGCCCCCACCCTCAGATTCATGCCCTGCAAGACTTTGAATCGATCGTACACGCGAGCAATGACGTTGGGGTCAACTGGTCGAGCGGGCCCATACTGATGCTCATAGAATGAGTTCTGACACTTCATCCGGCGGTGGACTTCCTCAGTAAAGTCGTCTTTATGAGCAATCTTGAAGCTTCCAGATTGAGGGTGCCATAGCACTGGAAGTTTCGGCACGTCATCTTCATTCTCGTCCTCCAGCTCAACGACCTTGTCACCATAAAAAGCCTTGTAATTGCTCCGGTCCTGCCACTCCTCCATGCTGCTCCCGTCATCCTCTTCATAGACCTCGTAGTCAACGTATTCCCAATCATAGCAGTCGGTATCATCTTCTCTACCGGGCGGCCGCGTATTGAGCTTCTCTTGTTCAGTGACTACAGACGGTCTCCTGCTTTCAGCGTCACTGTCAATGAAAGTGACGACAACGTGCTCCGGAACTGCGGCTAGGATAGTGACCATTGAAGACACGAGCATACTAGAGGTCTCGAGTTCTAGAGCAGTTGGTACGAGGTCAGGCATGGAAGACTCGCGACGGTCCATGACGGGATGACTGAAGGTGTAAACGACCTCAAGGTTCTTCAGCATCGGCATATCGGAGAGAAGTCGTAGGTTTATCGAATCATCCCTCTCCGTGAACCTCGGAAGCACGATCCATATAGTCAACTTCTCCAGAAACGCCAGCAAGGACAGGGGAAGTCGCATTGTACTGACTGGGGAGAGCGACAGTGAAGGATTCTCGCAGAACTGGGCGTGAAAGCGTTGCACGGTGTCTAGCCGCAAGCTATTGATGACAAGCCGAATGGAAATCTTGTCCAGTAGAAGCGTCATTAGCTCTTTCTGCACCTGCTTACATGTGCGAGCCAACGCGCTTGGGAAGTGCAGCAAGCCAGGCACAAAATTGTGGTTGCAGTCTTTGTAGTCCTTGATGCCCGTACGTCCGAGATCGTTCTCGAAGGTCACATAGTGCTTTTCGGAGCTGCGTGGGAGCAATAGATTGTAAACTGCATTGCGTAGTTCACCAGGAAGGTCGAGAAACTTCATCGGTCGGATACTGGACGCTCTATTGGATATCAGGATGAGACTAATGAAGCCATGGCTTGTGCGGACTCACCTGTCATGGGCCAAGCTGGGCTGGGATGTTCGGGAGCCATCATCAGCATGAGCGGAGTCGGCCTCGACATTTCCTCGGGCAGATGCGCGTTGTGGCTTCTCTTCTTCGTCACTGACTAGGTTAATGAAGTCGGCTTCAGACTGTGATTCAGGCTTGCGAGCTTTGCGCTTCCTCGCGAATGGATTCTTCTTGCCCTTCCTTCGCTTCACCGGCGGAGCAGAATCAGTCTTGGCTGGCGGCGCCTGATCGATCGACTCTCTGGGATAAATGCACTTTAGTTGCCATTTGCATGATGTAGCGCCAAAACACCTATTCATCACCGAGCTTGCGCTTTGCAGATTGAGACTGTGCGGCTTGTGCGGCGCAAACATTGGTTGTCCTCGCCTCCTCACGTTTGAGTCTCTGCGCTTCCTGCACTCTTCGCTGCGCCCCCTGTTTCTGCTGTTCGCTTCTCAGAATGGCCAGCTCTGGCGGCCGTACTTGTCAAGATTCTGATCGACTACAGGTTGACCATACTCGTCCAGAACCTCATACTTGGGCGACCGAAGGTCCATGGATCGAGTGTACGTAATGCTCATGTCGTTTGATCCACGTTCGAATTATCTCTGATGGGTGTCCGAAATGCTGACGTGATTAAGACTTCAGTGGGATATTTGTTTTGGAGTTGTAGGATGTGCGCTTTGTTTTATAGTTGGGTAAAAGCTGAGCAAGTCTGTGACTTCTGAACTTCCCTATCGATGCACGTAGAGGCTAACCAGGAAGAACTCTGCTACATTTAGTGACCAACGAACATTGCGGCTTATGGATATGTGTCAATCAGACATATACCGTTGCGCTTTTATCCACTAAGGGGCTCGAGAAAGGGCATCGACATGGTGCGTGGACGTCTTGGACCTTGCCTGCGCTTTAGATCTCCGCGTTCAAGGCTCATGTGTTGTTCTAGCGCCTTGCGCGTACCTACATTATCTATGTTCCACTCGTGGAGTCGTCACCGTCTATCGCCCTGGTGCCCTGTAAGATCTTCAATTCCTGGTACATGGCCTCCAGGATCTCAGCATTGACGCGATCCGCTGGTCCATATTGCCTCTCGTACAGTCCGATCTGTTCCTTGTACTCTTGATGCTTTCGCGTGATGCATCGCAGACTAGCACCATGTAACTGCTCGGTGACGTAGAAGGAATGTGCTTGCGGTTTCCAGATCATCTCATCATCATCGTGCCCTTCGTCATCCTCCTCCTCATCATCCTCGCCATCACTCGCATCGTCCTCGTTGCCATCACCACTCTCTAAAATATGGCCCGTGATCAGAGTTGGGAACTTGTTCAGTTCATGGTCCGCAAATGACACTTCCACATCTTTAGGTATCGCGCGTAAAAGCTCCATTAGAGCCCCAAGAAGCCACGTAAAGGAGCCTTGGTCATTGATCGAGCTCACCGATCGTCCAGTCCTACGGTTGGCGAACGACCACGGTGTTTTGTAGACTATGCTCAACTTTCGCAATGACCGCAGAGCACTGAGTGCTGACCAACTGGTTGATGTGGAGGTGAGCTGTATTGTCTGTGGCAGTTCTAACCACAACGTAACCTCGGTCAGATACGAAAGCCAGTCCCGTGGGAGACACATGCGATGAGCCGGTGAATGGGAGAAGTTGGGATCCTCGCAAAAATCCATGATGAGATCGTCGGTCGATTTGAAATGGGATCCCATGATGTGGAAACGGATGGTCGCCTTTGAGAGGAAGTGTGCGATGAAGTCGGCTCGTGTTTGCCTGCAGGCTCGAAGCAAAGCACGAGACTGGTATGGTGGCGGAGGCAGATACTCATGATCGTCATAGCGATCACAATTGACCTGTGCGTTTCCATCAAAACAATCTTCGAAGTCCAGCCGTCGAATAGCCGGGTCTTCTGGGAGCATGTGGTCCATGATCATGTATCAAATCTCTGGTGGAAGATGGAGAAACGTGAATGGCCGGATGGACTTTTTCCTGGACCACGTTAGCTTGCAACTTGATTGCAACCAGGAGAGCACTTACTGTCTATCCGAAAGAGACGAGTACAACGGGACAGGCTCTTTGGGCTTCTTTCCTTTCCCTTTGGTTTTCTTGCGCGGGTTCGTCCAGTAGTCTTCTTTGCGTCTTCGCTTCTTCGGTTTCACAAGCCCTGCTCGCTCACTTTTATCGTCAGTATTGTTCGGGACTGCGGGGCTGGTGGAAGTGTGGTACTCCTCCGCTCTCTGCTTGCGCTTCCTTGCGAGCTCGGCTTCCCTCTGCTTCAAGAATTGCATGTATGCCCACGACTGGTGGCCGTGGCTGTCAAGCTCATCAGACGGTGGTTCCGAGGACTTCGATGTAGGATTCGATGTTCTTGACCGACGAGAGGTCTGTATGGTACGCGCCATATTTAGTGACAATATCATGTGTTGCCTAGGTTGCGGACGATGTCGAAGTTGAGGATTTATAGACCCTGGAGATCAGTCACGATTTTTGGGCAAACCAGGAATGTCGATGCCTTGAAGCCACTTTGATGCTAGTCAGGTTGAATTTGTTTGCTGAACATGACTTGTGATCGTTGCTTTGCCATGAAGGGCAGTCAAGTTCTCGTTGACGATATCATGAATAAAATGATGGGCTACTCGCACGTGTCCCTGCCCCCAAATTGATTGAAGCTAGCTAATGCGCGCTTCAGCGCTCTCGCAGCCATCGAACATTGGCATTGCCTGTGTTACCAGAGATGCACGGAAGCCCATATTGAGCCTCTGATAGTCGTTATCGAGAAATCGAGAATAGGTCCGATCCGTTCTGTCCATCTTCGTGGTAAGGCCATTGGCGACAGTGAACAGAACGCTCATACTAAACGGCCTGCGACGCCAACATATCCATGCTGACCATGGTCCAATTCGCTGTTGTTGTCATGAGACGCATACACCATTAGCCATGGAGGAGGATATGAGATGCTGCTGATCAAGAATAGTGGTGTCAGTCGAGATCCGATCGTCCATGTCTGCTTTAGTGACACTGCAGCTGTCAGAATTGATAGGTACAACTCAAGTAAGCGTGAGAATCGATTTGAGAGTGTAAGCCTCGTGTCAGATGAGGTCGAGGTAGAAGCGGAGATGCCAAGCCGCCGAATCGGAGGCCGGCGATCTCACTGCGGAACGGCTTCCTAAGCATTAAATCATATCTCGCGCGAGTGGCGATAGGCCCACAGCTTGTACACGATGCCCCCACGGCTCTTTTCTCTTGTATAGATGTGAATCCTGTCCTGATGCCTTTGGGTCATGACTGCTCCAAAGGCGATGATGCCCAACACGCTGCGGGCAGCTTCCGGGCTCTGGCGATACCGACCGGAGTTGAGACGAGCTTGGATCCGCGCTCAACAGGCATATGAGGGAGAGCGCGCTCTTTCGACGGCGACGGCGTCGTTGGTCACGCCGGAAGCGAGTGATGGCTATCAGATACCACCGTCTGTCCCAGAGCGGGCGAGCAGAATGGACGCGGTCAAGAACGCGAAGCCCTTCTCAGAGTTCCTGACTGATAACTTCAATCGGCAACATGACTACCTGCGAATAAGCATTACTGAAAGATGCAATCTGCGCTGCCTGTATTGTATGCCTGAAGGTGAGCTCGCTAATCACAACTCGGTCCACGTCGAAGTCTGACCTGTGTATAGAAGGAATTCAGCTCTCGCCGCCCGCCCATCTCCTCACCACACCTGAAATATTCTATCTGTCCTCCTTGTTTGTCTCCCAAGGAGTGACAAAAATTCGTCTGACTGGCGGCGAGCCCACAGTCCGCAAAGATGTGGTGCCCTTGATGCAGCAAATTGGCTCATTGCGATCGAAAGGACTGAAGGAGCTTGCACTGACTACCAATGGCATATCACTTCACCGCAAGCTTGATGCTATGGTCGAAGCAGGTCTGACTGGAGTCAATCTGAGCCTTGATACGCTCGATCCATTCCAGTTTCAGATTATGACTCGAAGGAAAGGCTTTGATGCTGTGATGCGCAGCATCGATCGTATTCTTGAGATGAAGAGGCTCGGTGCAAACATCAAGCTCAAGGTTAACTGTGTGGTCATGCGAGGGATGAACGAGCGCGAGATTGTCCCGTTCGTTGAGATGGGAAGAGAGAAGGACATCGAGGTGCGCTTTATCGAGTATATGCCTTTTGGAGGAAACAAATGGTCGAAAGGCAAGATGTTGGGATATCAAGAGATGTTGGAGATCATCCGCTCGAAGCACCCTGACATTCATCGCGTGCAAGGACACAAAAACGACACGAGCAAGACGTACAAGGTCCCTGGCTTTGTTGGCAGAGTCGGTTTCATTACGAGCATGACGGACGATTTCTGCGGCACGTGCAATCGACTTCGAATAACAGGCGATGGCAACCTGAAAGTCTGCTTGCATGGCAATACCGAGGTGTCTCTACGCGACATGCTTCGCGAGGGCAACGACGGCAAGCCAATCGACCAAGAAGCATTTGAGGCTTTGAAAGAGCTTGAGATGGGCAGGCAACAGAGCTCGATGCTCTCCGACGCGACACCACTTGGCTGGGGTCCGAGAGAACACCAACTTTTGAACATCATTGGCAAAGCAGTAAAACGCAAGAAGGAGAAGCATGCTGGCATGGGCGAGCTGGAAAACATGGAGAATCGTCCCATGATCCTAATTGGTGGGTGAAATTGGCATCTCCTTACTGTTTGCATCGCATGACGCTGCTGTACACTCGACTGTTGGACGGAATAATGTGTTATGAGATCATGACATGGAAGGACTGGAAAATTGCATTATGGATGGCGTTCTATACCATGGCGACTGTCTATAGCTTGCGAATGGAAAAGTCAACAATGTCCTTACAGTCGTCTCCTACCCTCAAGAAAATTTCTTATGCGGGCTCAGTGGCTGACTAAAGCATTAGGCAATGCTCCCCAATTCGAAGTCAAGACTCCTGAGACATCCACGTCATGGCGACAGCGGAACGGTTATAACCCGCAAAGCTCACACGCGACTCCGTGGCTACGAACACCGACACATTTGCTAGCGGCCTCACCCAGCGTGTCCAGCATTCGTTATTTTTCATGCCCCGCCAGGAGGACAGAAGAGCCTCCCCAGAGCCAGGCCGCAAATTCTGACAGTGGTCACAACGTCGGAGCCGAGACATCTGCATCTGTTTCTGAAAGTCGCGAGAATAGACTGGCAATACGACGAGTGCCAGAATTTGCTGTGCCGAGAGACAGCCCGAGTTTATCTACGCGCAATTTGCTGCACAACACCTCCCGAGATCCGGCGGTAAACCTGCCTATTTCCCACGAAGTTGTCACGAACCCTCATCCCCATCTTACACCTGCACAGCTTCGGCAGTTTGATGTAGAGCAAGCGGAGCTCGCAGCACGTCGCAGGGAGCTCAGAGAGCTCAGGAAGAATATGAAGCGGCAAGCATTCGAATTGAAGAGACAAGAAGGAAAGGTGAAAGGCATGGAGCGCTCGTATGCCGAGGACAACAGGAGAGCCAAAAAATTCCAGCTCCAGGAGAGTATCTATGGGCCGGCTGGTGCAAAGAAAAATGCACGACGGGCAGTGGAAAATGCTGAAGCTACTGCGAGTCTAGACGCATGGAGCACTGAGTCGTTCATGGACTCAGCAGAGCCATCAAACGAAGGCCGACAAAGAGCTAGCAAATTCGGCGATGTGCAGAAACTGGCACTCGAGAGGTCTCTTGCTGGTCTTAATTCACAGCCGCGCACGGCAAAGATCCGTCGTCAGGAGTATTATGAGGATGTCATCGCACCTGAGGAGCGCGTACAAGTTGGCACGGGCACGCGCTCTGCTGCCGATGTTGCGATCGGAAAGTTTGCTGCCGCACGCGCTAGGACCATGAAACGCCGCAACCCCCTGGTTCGATATGCTCGTGTAGCAGAGCCGAGCAATGGGCCTTCCACGAAGCGAGAATTCCACAGCCAGGCCCAAGCCGTTGAAAGTACGGTGGAGCCAAGTTGGTCTGACTCTCAGGCTTTCGATGCCACGCGGCTAGCTGAGCCTGGCTCTCGCGAGGCGATTGAGTCAACTGAGAGAACCGCAGTCGAATCGAAAGCAATTGACGCGCAGCCAATTATTGACAGCGAAGTGTTCTACGCGGCCTTCATGGACTTCTTCAAGACACCTCCTACATCGAACGAATGGTTGGCTCGGGTATCTCGTAGGCGTTCGAAAAGAACACAGGCAATGAGGCTTGAGCATGCCCGTCGACTGGAAGAGTTGTACAATCCCGCCTTTGAAGTCTGGAAATCACTCGCTATCCGCTGGCGCCAGGAAGTCTGGCAGGGTGTCATCGGACTGAATGACAACGATATCGAGCTATTGGGTCAAGTGTCCATCTCTCGCAACAAGCTTCTGCAAGCCGTGGAGAATCGACACGAAAGGAATAGAGCAGGACGTCCTTGCGTGCGAGACGATCCTCTTTGGGCACAGGCCGTTCAAAGCCGGCGTCTTTTGGACAAGAACCCAATACAAGAACTCGGTGTTGATGAGCAGGAAGCTGACCTGTGGCTCTTTATCCGTACGAAGATAAAGGCGCACGCTGTTAGCTCATCGGTGCTGGGCGCGACAAGTGATGAAATCCGCAGAGTCAAGCGAGAAGCGGAGTTTGCAAATCTCCGATTCGCCCAGAGATACTCTAGTGCTACTCGTCGAGGCGAATATTATCTCAATGAGTGGCAAGAGGTTTCCGACAAGATTCACCTCGAGCTCTGGACGTTCGCTATGGGTGTCCCTCAGAACTTCGAACAATTGCGACTCGAGGTGTTCAAAGACTTCCAGCTGGACATGGACGATGTGAGGGTTGCTATGGATTTCTACTTTCGGCAAAGAGCTAGACGTGGAAAGAGACAAGTTGCCATTTCTCGCTCCTTCTTGCAGTACATGAGACAAAAATTGGGCCGACCGAATCCAGTGTCGAAGGCCAGAGCAGCATTGCTGCAAAAGCGTCTCAGCGCATTGAGTCGTGCAGATCAGCGAACGTTCACATCGGAGGGAGATCGAAGAATGCTTCCAACACCATCAGCAGACGATCTGCTCGGCAAACCACTGACACGAGACATGACAGTATTGCCGTATATGCCTTACCACAGCTATTGTCTCGGACAGAAGATCATGGTCATTGAGAAGAGGTTCCGCCGCATCAATAGCGAACTTGAGCAATGCCGTGCTGAGCTGTATCATCTATTGACCACTCAATCACAATCGTCTCAAGAAGCACAACATGTGCAGGGGCCGATCTCGCAAAGACTACTTCGGACGACCGTGGACGCGCTATCTAGCCCAGGTGTCAAGGACGTCAGACACACCGTCTTGGAGCAGAAGGATGCTGAGGTGCGACGAGTACGCGCAGAGGTCCTCCAGCGACGAGATGCGCCAATAAAGAACTTGACGCGCAGAATGACATTGGAGCTCCGTCATGGGGAGACCAAATTCTACAATGACAGGAGACGCATGATGAAAGTATATCATGTGGCGACAAAGTACCATGTGGCCGCGCTGAGTCTGCTGCAAGATAAGCTCAACACCGGTCTAATGACGGAACACTGGTCGAGGTTGTACGAAAATGAACGTTGCAAGATGGTTGATGGACTGGTCGGCGCAGGCATTGCCCGCTCCCAGCTGGGATATTGGGGACGGAACAGAACCTGGAAACTCGATTATAACAAGATGGTGGTGCGCAGGCGAACATATGGCTTGCTCAATGCGACTATCAACCCACAGAGGGCTCGCGCAGCGGCCCGGCGTCTCGCGAAGCTTCAATATCAGATCTTGCGCCGTGCTCGGTGGATGCGCTCAAGGGAACGTGCAGCGGAAGCTGCTAAGGCTGTCATGCAGCGGACACGGGATGCTGATGCGGCCACACTTGACGAGCAGACTACTCCACGTGCGCCAGAGCCGTTCGAGACTCCGTATGGATTGAGCATCAGGCGTCTTCCGCCCTCTTCAAGACCGAAGGCTGATCCGGAAGGTCATCAAGATAGCGAGGCCTCATCACTGCCTGCTGCAACCTTGCGACATTTGAGGAAGCATCGACGTCGAGCGGAAAGAGTCAGCAGAATTGAAAGCCTAAGAGCCAGCGAAGTGGAAAGCGCCAGCAAAGATGAAAGCCCGATCGAAACCTCAAAGGCAGCTGCCGACAGCAATGATCATGACGTGGACGACTTCTTCGAACTACCTCACGAGATTGGTATGGACAATCCCAAGCGGCCTCCACGTGCCACTTTCGAGGCGTCGACCCGCCTTCTCGCGCCATTGAGACGAACGCCAGACATGGACGATCTTGCCCGCCCAGCGACCGAGGCTACGAATGATGGTCCCCGTCTGACGCATCTGAATAGGTCAGGCGAGGCGCATATGGTCTCTGTGGCGGCAAAGCCAGACACGAAGCGAGTTGCCATCGCCATCGGCAAAGTACGGTTCTCGAACCCAGGAACTCATGAGCTTGTCACATCAGCGGCACTGAAGAAGGGCGATGTCCTTGCAACTTCCCGCATCGCTGGCATTCAAGCTGCAAAGATGTGTCCCAGCATAATTCCACTTTGCCATCCGATCATGATCAGCAGCGTGAAAGTGGACATTACTCCATACAAGCAAGATGACGAGTGTGGCATCGGCATCACCGGTCAGGTGGAATGCACAGGACCGACAGGGGTTGAGATGGAAGCACTTACGGCTGTGATGGGCGCCGCTTTGACCGTGATCGACATGGTCAAAGCCGTTGACAAGGCAGCGAGCATCGAGGATGTCAGAGTTGTGCACAAAAGTGGAGGAAAAAGTGGCACGTGGAATGACGAAGCATGGGCCTCACAGAATCGGCGATGAATGTTTGAAGGCATTGTAGGAGTGCAGTGAATTGCATAGCGCGGCGTCGTTCATGATATACCCAGAACAGGACTCATGTACAAGTACACAGGTATCCAATCGACTTCTCAGCTCAAGAAATTCAGTTCTCGGCACCATTCCCGAACATCAGAGGACACTCTTCGCCGTGCTCGAAGATTGTGGCCTGCGATGATGCCCGCTCGCGATTGCCTCTCTTGCGAAGCTGCGTGACCAGGTCTGCCAGAGATGTCTTTGGCGATATGACGGCAGTGTCCAGGCTGGATCGCCTCCTCCCTAAGTCGGTGAAAGGAGCGATCTTCAACAAATCATCGTCTGAGACGTCCATTGCAGGTCTGAGGTCGTGTCTTCGGCCTGGGTTCCAGTTCACCGGACGAAAGCGCGTATCAATAACTTTGCTAGGCTCAGCGTCGTCGGAACCATCTAGGGAGTGACGGTGAAGTTTCAGTGTTCTGCGGAGGGATGCAAAAGGTTCCACTGCCGTGAATCCGAGGGGCGCTCGTAGGAGATTGCGCATACTAGAGGTTCGGATGAGCCCAGTGTTGAGCGGTGTCAATAAATCGGGTCTATATGCTGGTCTTCGGCTTGCAGCAGACGAGGTAGGCGGGGACGTTCTCTCGTAAGAGCCATCCATGGCAGACTTGCTATCCTCCCAGCGATCGGACCCAGATGTGGAGTCACTCTCTGGAAAATCTTGCGCCCCAAGTCCAGCGATCTCGCTGATGGACATCGATCGCGTGATTCTTCGTTCGCGTGTCTCTTCATCGGATATGCCGACATCGAAGGCAGGTTCGAAGATGTCTTGTGCTTCTCGGCGTTTGTGCTCTCGTTGCTCACGATGGATAATCTTGTACATCTTATAATCGTCGTTCTCTTCTGCTGTTGGAATCTGCATGATCTTGTCCCAGTCGATCGAATGCTCCGCTGACTCGAAGTGCACATCGAAGCGCACGGTGTACCCATCATTCTTCTCTGGATCGCATGGTCTGATCGTCCAACCAACAACCTTGAATCTGTCTACGGTGAGCAAGAGCCAATTGTAAGTCCAAGGGGTCGAAATCAGACAAGCCATCATATCTAATGCCAGTCTTTGGAGCCCAAATCGACGCCAATCGATGATCTCTCAGCACCCTGACAGGATAGCGTGACCGGAAGTCGGCACTGGTGAGTCTGAATCTGCCTCGATCGCCAAAGCGGCATCGATACGTGAACTTGCCAGGATTTGGTGCATCCGTCTCATCATCGCCTTTCAAGACCAATGCGTACGCACCGGATTTCGTGTAGACAATGCCTCCATCTGTGCAGGTGCTGCTGATGATGCCGTCTCTGAAAGCAAACAAGCCGTTGATCCACCACTTTCCAGGAGTAAAACCCATGCTTCCGTGGAAATAAGCGCGTTCATTGTCGATTAAATGGGGGTTTTGGGAGCCGAAATGAAGTAGCAAGTCCTGTGCACAGTCAGGTCGCTGCAGGTTTTTGGAAGATCTGGCACTTGCCTCCCGCTCCGTTTGTGTTGGCAGACAGATACCAGATAGCCGGCCAACTTTTTCATACAAAGGCGTCCGAATGTTCTCTAACGGACCGACCGCATCTTCCCAATACTCCACTAGTCTATCGGCCTCGTCCACAATCTTGCTGGGCCACCTCGTTGCTTTACCACAGATGTCGCGAACTGCTAGGAAAATTCTGGAAAAACGAAGAAGATGAATCGAGACAGGTTCTATTTGAAGGTCGAGGAGGAGGCTGTGTAGGGTGAGGACATCGTTTGGATCAAGCCCCTGCGGACCGTCGCGAGCAACGAGTGGGTCGAGATCATCGCGTATCCATCCGGCCGTCTCGCGTAGATGCTTCAGTGAGAGGCCTTGCTCAATGATGCTATTTGCGGCACTCGATCCGGCTTGTTTGACAAACATTAGTGGCTAACATGCGGAGGTAATGTCAGTAGCATGGAACAAAGATCAAGAAAGTAACACGACAACATCGAACGGCTAGTAAGTTCTGCGTCTAGGTTGATAGGGATACGCTTCGGCTATAGCCAGTCGCACTTACCATTTCAGAGAAGCGAATCGTTCCTGCCAGGCCTTTCTCGGCAAGCTGTGAAACTCATCGATCCTACCTCCAAACCTGCTACTCGAGCTCAATGTTGCCCTTGCTGAATGGATGGTAGTCTTCTTCGCCAGACCATTGAGCTTCGTAAAGCGATTCGTCCATCTGCGATGCGTCCATGCCCATGATCACTTCCCTGTGGACGAGTTAGTGGACCAGGAAGTCACCAACAATAACGACTGGTCTACGTACTCATCCGTGGCTAAGAACTCGAGACCTGGAACGCAATCGATGAGCGCCGCGATCAGATACGACCCGATAAAGCTCCACGCGAAGCCAATAAGCGCTTCGACGATCTGGACGTAGACCTGACGGACATTGCCATCGAAGAACACTCCGCCGTCGATCTCAGTAGCTCCATCGTAGGCCGCAACCTCCTTTCGCGCAAACAGTCCAGTCGCGATGGTTCCGACGAAGCCGCCCACGCAGTGAGTGGCGAAGCTGTATGGTTTGTCAAATTAGGTCGCGAGTCTGAACATGGGATAAAGCTGTCACTTACGTGTCGCCATTGTCGACCCACTTAATTCTTCTGGCAAGGTCCGTGAATTTGATCCTCAGTGCTTGACGGCATATGAGAGCACCACCAACGCCAAAGAAGAAAGCCGTCGGCATATCAATGAAGCCTGCTGAAGGCGTGATAAGGACAAGACCAGCAATTGCGCCCATAAAGGTCGAGTCGAGTGACCATTTCCCCGACTCCCAATACGTCAGGCATGACCAAGTCAATGCGCCAGCGGAAGCGCAAAGGTTAGTGACACACATCGCCATGACTGACTTGAAGTTCAGCGATAACGTTGTTCCGGCATCGAAAGCCAACCAGCTGCCCCAGATGATGACCATCGCGAGCAATTGACACATGGAGTTATGTGGCTTGTGCAATTTGAGGTGTGCCGGGTTCCTCTTCTCAGACTTCCTGGACCGCGCAATGGGGTAGGAGAGGTACAAGCTTAAAGCTGTGGCGGTGGCCCCTGAGCATATGTGAACAGGAGTGCCGCCTGCGAAGTCGAGAGCACCAAATTCTGCCAGGAAACCTCCGCCCCATACCATGTGTGCCAATGGGCAGTAGATGAAGGTCGACCAAAGCTACAATGCTTGTCAGAACTGAAAGGACATGTTTGGGATAAGTAACATACTACAATGAACGGAATGATAGGCAAAAGCCTTCCACGCTCACATGCTCCGCCGACAGCAATGGCACATACAGTTGCCTCGAAGATCAGCTGGAACTCGCTGAACAGAATGGCAGGTATGGTCCCGACAGGCTCTGCTAGTACGCCGATATGAAAGGCATTGCTGAGGCTCCCGAAGACCTGGCCACCTTCTCCGTAAGCGAGCGTGTAGCCGATGACGAACCATTGGATCGAGCAGACAGCGACAGAAAGGATAGCAGGCATGAATGACGCGAGGCCGGAGCGTCGCGTACTATAACCGCTATATCCAAGACCGACAGCTGGGATAATGGGCCAACAGAAGACACTGCAGACCAGGATGAATGCTGTGTCGGTCTTCGAGCATGCCTCCCATGCTTTCAAGACTGCTTCGACAGCCATTGTTTCCGCTGCGGATGACTTAATGCGACAATCTATTTCAGACTGATGGACAAGGAGAGATAGAGAAGAGGTCGTCCCGGAGCCAGGACAACAAACATGTCATCATGCGCGGTACCTGTCCCATCGCGTCAGACTCCCCGGTCATGCAGGGTGGGCTTTCCATATCCGAAAAGCCTCCATAGATAAAGGCTGATTGCTGTTGGCGATAGCGATTACTCTCGAGCATGATTGGCCATGATAAGGACGCAGGCGGGCACGGAAAGGATCCGCGGCTGAAATGATCTAGCTCATTTCAGGTGCTCGATCAGGTGACTTGATCTTCAAGAGAAATCCGATGCCACTAATGTCGTTGCATGGCGGTTTGTGGACACAGATTGAGGAGATCGAAGCCATTGCTCAGCTGAATCTCATGAGATGAAATCATGTGTTCCCTGGACAGAGGATGGTGTGACGTGCTGGCTGGAGCTCTGGCTGTCCCCAGTCGACCAGATGAGAATGAAACTTGAATCAGTCTCTATGGCTCGGACGAGACGAGTGTCTTCAAGGTCTCGGTCGCGGAAGATGAGAGCATTAGATATCCTTACTGTCAAGAGACTCCAGATATCTCCAGCTTGCACGTGACCTCCGGCGGAACGCCGGGATCAGCTCTCCTCCTTTCGAGTTGCGCGAAACACTTCTCGTTTCTTTCTTTACAGTCCAGTCACAGTACCAGCGCGATTCTGAAAGGCGGCGATGCGGAAGTCACAAGAGCAGAAGGCGACTATGCTGTATTTACGCGTGGCGTCGATGTGTTCTCGGCACCAGAAAAAGCCTTCGATGGAAAAGACTCCGTGAGGATCTCAGACGGTTCTGAGACGCCGACTCCACGTTAACACGTCTACATTGTTTCGTTTCGTAGCATCGCCCAACCGGATCCAGAACACCACGATGATCCGAAAGGTAATCGTAGCGAGCGGCAACGATCTGGAGTCCAAAGTGTTCCATGACTGACAAGCTAAGATCTGGGTATGTTGGCACTCCGAGTAAAACTCTCGTGACCCGCTCGTCAAAACTTTTGCGTTTCTATACTGCTAATCTTTGTGGGTTGTCTTCCTGTACTTCATTTCACTTCACTTCTCCTGATTCTGTGAATCGCTTTTTCTTTTACTGCGCAAGTCGGTCGCATTTTCGTTCAGTCGATTTTCCATCGAGAATAATATTCACACATCTCCAATCACATCATGGTATCGAAGTCATTCGTACGCGCAGCATCCTCGCTGCTGGCAGCGATCTCTCAAGTGAACGCGCAAAATCCTCTACCGGCACGAATCAGCATTAACACAGGCCCGCCGGTGGCAGGCATCACACCTGGAGTTCTCCCACCGGGCGCAGCACTAGTGGGAACTGGCATTCCACAAGCAGCGCCCGCATCGACCATCAGAATCAATGTAGGAGGTATAGGAGGCAATGGGACTGGAGTCGCGGCACCTCAACAGTCGAGAACACCTGGCGCACAAAATGTGTGGGTCATAAGAGTCGGAAGCACGAATGGTTCGCTGGCATTTTCACCAGACACAATCACTGGAGCGCAAGTGGGAGACCAGATCCAGTTCCAATTCTATCCACGAGTGAGTGCAGCTGCGGTAAAGAAGTACGGACATGAATACTGACGAGCATCAGAACCACTCGGTGGTGATGGGTGACTACGCCAACGCATGCCAACCAGTACAGAACAACCAGCAGGCCTTCTTCTCCGGCTTCATGCCAACGGCTGCAGACGGGCAGCTCACATACACAGTCCCAGTGAGGAGTACTGAGCCGATGTGGATGTACTGCTCGCAAGGCAGGCACTGCCAGGAAGGAATGGTCGCAGTAGTAAACCCGTAAGTGCCACTGTCAAGAGCCTGTCGCGTGCGCAATTATCTGACAAATTGCAGACCTGCGACTGGCGAAACCCTCCAAGACTATAAGCAGCGCGCTGCTCAAGCACAGCAGAATGTTTCGCCGAGCGGACCGGCTGGAGGCGCACCTGGACAAGGACAACAACCAGGACAAGCGGTACCGAGTGGTCCAACGACAGCAGCCCCTGCGCAAGCGACGAATCCAAATTCAGCACCTTCGAACCTGCGAATCACATCGTGGAGTCTGGCCGGTATCGCGGCGTTTGCTGTCTTCCTGCCGTAAAAGTCATGTACTCGAGTCTTGTCATTTTTGCATTGCGAGTCTGTTTCTATCTGTATCTGATATCCATTGATCTGCTTGGAAAGCAATCGCCTAACATGGGGCACATGTGCTCACTCAATCAAGCATCAAATATTCTACCCCAGATAGCCCCATATCTTGCACTAGACGATCTCAGTCTTCTTGTCGACTGCCGGCTCCTCCGGCGTGCTGTCACTTGCGAGTATGTTCACATCTAGACCCTCTTCCTTGATCGCTTTCTCCTGGGTCTCGGAGATCTCGCTCGCATCAAGCGTAATCTTTGGTCCGGTGAACCACTTCCTTGCGTCAATGAAGTAGTACTGCAATTCCGTGTTAGTCACCATCCAAAAATAGCAGTGGGCTCTACATACCAGTAAAGCTGATCCCCAGACGAACGAATTGATCACCACAGTATAGTTCATTGTCTCCGGGGTAGGATTTGGACCGCCAACCGGGAACATACTCAGGAGCGTACCGAAAACAAGAAAAGCGATCGCAGTCCATGCAATGGGTATGCTCAACTTGCCAGTATAGAACGGCCCCGCCTTGAACTTGTCCTGACCCCAGACAACACGACAGAAGATCGGAACACCCCAAGCTACATTGTTTCCAGCGACCGCGAGCGAGAACAATGCCTGTGCAGCAGCTGGGGCGATCAAAGACAAGAGTCCGAGAATCGCGGCCAAGAAGACGCAACCCCAGACTGTTCGGAAGGGAATGTATCCGAAGCGCTTGGAGATGTGGCGGAAGAAGCCAGAAAATGGCAGGGCACCGTCACGTGAGAAGGCCCAACTCTGTCGACTTGCTGCGACCGTGATGGAGATACCCATCAGGAACTGGACAGTGAACAGCATTGTCATCAGTGCGATTGCGCCGCCTTTGCCTAACGCATCGTAATAGATCTGCGCCATAGGTTGTCCGAAGGGTGATGCGACTAAAGATTCGAGATCAGGACTCATACACGCTGCGATGACGATGCAGAGGATCCAGCCGAAGAGCCAGCACGAGCCAATCGACATCAGAATACCGTACGGAACTGCTTTGGTAGCGTTGGATGCTTCTTCAGACATATGCACACATGAGTCGAACGCGCCAATAGTCCAGATAGGCGACAACCACTATGTCGTGATTGTTAGTGAACATTCGAGCAAGATGCATACTCTACTTACCGAAAGCATGAAAGCCCACCCAGTCGGCCAAGTCGTGAGATTCGCAGTCTCCGCAAAGATGAAGTGCGCGCTGTTGCGTTCGTGACGGCGGCCGATCGGAAGTGCAATAATGGTCGCAAAGATGAGGATGAAGTTTGCGATCACGAATGCAGTCTGCAACTTGCCCATTGCCTTCGAGAAGCTGGACGCGATCACGCCATGGCACAGCACGCAGCCGAGGAAGACAGCATAGACGATGCCGTAGCTTGGAGTCCAGGTACCGTCCTTGGCAATGACGATGACTGAGAGGAACATGAGACTGAATCCGTAGTCGATCGAGCAGAGTCCACCGACCAGACCCAGAGTGTTGGAGTACCCAACCAAGAACGAGAGTGCATTGCGTGTCTTCGGGCTTGCAAAATAATGCGTCCACCAGTACAGACCACCAGTAGTCGGCATTGAGCTCCCCAGATCTGCCATGGCAAGACCAACAATGAAGATGAACATTGACGCAAGGAACCATCCCCACACAAGCCCAACTGGACCTGCAGGAATAGAGTACGCGAGTGTGCTTGCGATTGATGGGAGTAAACCCATGATGGAGAACGCGATGCCGAAGATTTCGAAGAGGGTGAAGTTGCGACGCAGTTCTTGCTTGTAGCCTAGCTTGGCTGCGCACGAGTGTTAGCATAGGGCGTGGAGATGTGTTGGGAGATCTTGTGTACCAAGTACTGCGGCGTCGTCTTCGCTGCTTAGACCTGCTTGCACCATCTCATTGTGGGAGATTACGCTCCCACGCCTGACCTCAGGCGGGCTATCAATCGATGCTTTCACATCCGCCATGTTGCTTTGCAGACTCGTGCACACAGCTCCAAAGTCGATGTCAGATGGCGAAGAACGTCCAACAATCAAATGCCGCCCAAAATCACAGCGGCAGCACGCATCATTATGTACCACGCCCGTCGATCATTCCACCCCTCTCTGCCGCAATCCCATCGCTATCTCTTACCACGCTCACTCCTGCATGAGCTTAGCTTAGCACCAATTCTCGAGCGGGGATACTAGGTAGCCTGTCCGTCCCCTCTACCTCCACCTCATTGGCTCCACACCAAAAGATAAGCTCTTCGCCAGCATTGCTTGAGGTACCTTGTATGCACGCGATACCGCCGATCACTCGTTTAAGCTTGTAGCTAGTCCCAGCCCCCGGGTTCTTGGTACAGCGGTCAACATGCTATCAGTGCTGTGGACTAGCTGGATATGGTGGTGCTATGCGGGAGAGATAAGGCTTGGTATCTTTTGGTGGTGGAAGTCTCGCACGAATGTCTTCGAAGGTCTAGATTGTGTCGAGTTGTGAACGCGGGTGAAGATAGGGTGCGGAATGATGCCGCTGCGTTGACTGGGCCGACGGGACGACTTCATTCAGGGACGATAATACATTTCATCAATTCTCACAACATGAAAATGATCGTGAAAATCATCTAATCGATGATCGCTGTCGCCCAGTGACTTCCCATACCGTCGCCTTCCAAGCTCTTGATGTGATTTGAAGAGCTGCCGAGAGGAACAGGGCACATCTCCAAGCGAAGGTTCGAGTATAACATTTCATGCCCTGCCATGAAGTAAACCTTCACAACTGTCTACAACCTGCTATCACAACCCGAAAACCAATCTTACACACTAACATCCGTCCCCCTACAAACAACCTTACTAATCTTAAACCCAACCACAAACGTCCCCTCCACCTCTCCAGCTCTCAAACTCGTCGCCCCCACATAAACACCCTCCTGCACAGCCCAATACTTCTCACTCGCCGTCGTGATGCTCCACGAACTCACGGCCTGGAAATCACCGTACTTGACTGGTGGTACGCCCTTGACACCCGTTACGATGCCCATGGCCGCGTCGATGGCTTGTTCCACGCCGCTGGCGCGGATCTCGATGTACTTCCCGTCGGAGGTTTGGAGGAGGGTGCGTAGGTCGAGACGCATTATCTTGCCTGAGGGATCGATGGTGATCCAATCGCCGCCGCGGATGGCTTTGGCTTCTATGGCGGGGGAGAACTAGGTGATGTCAGCGGGGATGATTCGACACAGCCAGGAGGCTACGTACGCCTGGCTCTGAGATGAATGTTCCATCGACGAGGTCAGCGTATGTCAATGTTGAGCCTGCAGCTACGGTTCCGAAGATGATCTGGTTACTACAGTTAGTATACGCTCACACGGAGCATCCTATCTCGTGTTCGAGAGACGTCATGAAAGGCCCATATACCGGCAGCTTCACTGTGGCCTGGCTGTTGGTCAGTCCTCTGGTATTACGCATCACAAAAGGCCTGAACTCACTGTGAACGTAAAAGCAGGAACGAGTTCCATGAATGACATTGTGACCGGGTGAGAATAGATTTATTCTACGATCTGCAGCAGACTATTATACTTTGGACAGCAAGACTCGAGGTCGAGCTCCTGCTTTATATACTGCTATTCATGTTCGATGTTCTTGTTGGTGCCGCCTCATGGTTGTCTTCGAGGAAATCGACATAGGACAATTACTCACCATTCATGCCCCGATTAGTGTGGTACTTCCACTTCGAGGAAATGCTTCTGGACTAAATAAGCAACCAGCTTACCACTTTCGGATTTTGGATGGTGACTAAGGAGATGTTGCATTGAGAATGCACTGCGACGGCATATTGATAGCGAAAAGCCTTGATGGCCAAAAGCTTTGCAAGGCTTGGGCAGCGCAGCTGGACTTGGAGATATACGGTAGCTGTCATGCTATGTAAGCAGCCGTGAACTGCATTTGTCCCATTGTATTGATAGCAGACAACATGAGGTCAGAGAACGAGGGTAGCCGCGATTGAACAGAGTGCACAATTTGTTGCAGACCAGACCTTCACGGTGACTGCGACTGACGCACTGCGTTGTCTGGTTGCGAGCCTCAAGACATCTCCGTGACAGCCTCACACGTGAATGCGGGTCGAGTCACTGCCCAATCACGAGTGACTCGATGCTGATTGGCTGATGATGCATCGCTAACGATCTGCGACGCGAGTCAAGATCGGCAGCATGTTTACAAGCTCATGCAAGGCTGCAGACAACTCCAACGCTCAGTGAACGAACATACTGAATACAAATAAGATATTGTAAATGCAACAGATAATAGAGATCAGTCCTTTGAACTGTGGTCTGACAAGCTGTCATAGAAGAAATTTGTGCCACAGAAGCTAGAGTGGTGCATGGATTATCCCCACCGTCCGTTCCGTTGTTGGTGCGCTGCTATCGCAGGTTTCCCTCGTGAAAGACAAACAATCAGCGCACAACACCATCGCATACACTCGGCCACGTCGACTCCCCCTTCGAATCACTCATGAAGTCTTTGGGCATTCTTTCGCTATCTTTGCATTCATATTTGAGCCACGTACGGAGCGCATAACGGTGATGATCCGCTCATAGCAACCCAGGTAAACAATGCACACATTCCAACATTCCAAGTCTCACACAGCATTCCAGACCACCCAATGCCCACCCCGCAGCCCGCGCAGGTGAAGGCATTCAATCTCTCCAAAGCGAATCCGCACACAGAGACATCGGTGCGCGACAAGATCAAGAAATGGCAGGTCGCTGGCGGAGGCGTGCTCGAGGAGGTGGTCGTCATCCACGACTCGGACACGGAGGTGTCGGGGCCGAGTAAGAAGAGCGGGAGCGCTGTAAGCGGAAAGTCGCGCGCGTCGAGCAGCCATGCGAAGAGCAGGAGCGAGGGGCAGGTTGTGCTTGCTGAGGCGAGGAAGGAGGAGGAAGGCGCGGAGGACGTAGAGCCGCCGAAGACGCCGTCGCAGGTGTCGAAGAGGAGTAAACATGAGGAGAAGCAGCCTGCGAGCGAACCGCCGAAAGCAAACATCGTTGAAAGGAAGCCAAAAGCGAATGTGCTTGATGAGGACGTGCGCGACGCCATCGCGCCAAAGAAGCGTATCGTCAGTGATGGACACTGGCGGCGCAAGCACATTGATCCCAATGCAAAGCCACCGTCGCCTCCAAAGGTCGAGCCCAAGAAGAAGGAGCAGTATGCGTGGGTGCGGCCGCCGATGTTGACGCGTCCGGGCAAGGAAGATGAGGATGCGCCGCGGAGTCCACCAAAGAGCAAAGATGAGCCGGAGCGCATGAAGGTCTACACAGGCAAGGGAAAGACGAAGCCAATTGTCACACAGATTCACACGCAGCTGTCCATGCGCCCGAAGGATAGTGTACCCATGCCTATACCCACTACGCCCATCACGCCACGAGTAAGACGACCTTCGAGGCCGGAGCCAAAGAGAGCGGCTAAGAGCGAGGACGACTCACCGCCAAAGACAGCGCAATCGAATCCTGTGCGAACGAGCGGGACAGCATCGAGACAATTTGACAGCCCATACATGAGTCAAGATGAACGCCCGCGGAAGAGGCTCTCAAAATCACGCAAGACAGAGTCGGAAGGCTTTCAGGCTGCAGGCATACCTACGCGCAAGAGAAGCAAGAGTGTTGGTGCCCCGGTGCGACACGAGACCCCGAGGCGGAGAAGTGTACACAAGTCCCCAGAGGCGGCATACGAGAGCGCCGGAGAAGAAAGGCAGAGAAGGCGACGAACAAGGACTGCGAGCTACGAGAGCACGTCATCGTACGAAGATTTCTCGCCTCCTTCCCCGCCCCGAGAACTCAACAATTACGACGACGATGCGGAGAAGAGACGGTCAAACTTCAGAGCTGAGTTTGCGACGTTCAAGCAGCCCAAAGAACGAAGATCGCATCGCAAGCGAAGCACGAAGCGCTTTTCATATTCGCCAGAGGGCATCGATCGCATACCCGCGATTGCTCCTGCTCAGCATGAGCCATCTGGAGAGCCGATACCTCCACAGAGACAGACTTCGCACCGCATTGAGGCGTGGTTGACGGAAACTCCTGATCCTTTCCGGGAGACGAAGAAAGCCGAGTCGAGACGCGCATTCTCTTTTGAGAAGCCATCGAAACATGCGCCGGCAGAGTCAATTGTTGACACTGAGACAACAATCACGGAGACCACGATTACAGACTCCACGATCACAGATTTGACTGAGAGCACGATTGCGCCCAAGCGGAATGCTCATGATCGCAAGGCGAGTCGAGATGGACGGAGTTCGACTGATCGCAAGACAAGGGCGCAAATTGAGCCGAGTGATTATCTCGATCCCGAGATTGAGGTTGAATATTCTGACACTACATCGGTACCTACTCTCAAACGCAGCGGTGCAAGACACGGTGCTTCTTCACCTACTGCGAGCAAGGCGAAGACTAAACCGCCACCCTCGTCTGTGTCTTCCTTCACTGAATCGACATTCTACACCGAGACCGATGTCTCGTCATCGATCATCTCGTCTTCCATTGATCCCAATGACTTCAGTAAACCGGGAGAGGGGCAGAAACCCTACAGCGTGGCGAGGAGGCTCTTCCCTTCGACAGGCAAGAGACTGTCCACAATTGTCTCCGTAGAGACTTTGGCGACAAAGGAGCCCAGTCCAGCGCAGAGCACGGAGCAGTCCAAAGGCAACGAGATGGTCATCACAGCACCGACCGCGCAAAGTGATCAATTGGCCCCACTACCAAACCTCTCCGAAGGCAGCGTCATCTCTACGCGCAGCAAGACCAGTCTGAAGAGGAAGTTGACCAAGCACTCTGACCTCATGACCGTGCTCTCCATGCCACACTCCTCACGAAGCAAGAGCGTTGTTTCCGCACGCAGCATTCGTACGCACCGCTCACGACTCGAAACCGCGACCCTCGAGGATCTCATGGCCGAGCTCTCACGCGACGAAGTCAAGTATATGCGTGAGCTAAGAACGCTTGCTGATGGCGTTATACCCATCTTACTAAAATCTGTGCTGTCGAAGTCTGAAGCAGCGAATGCGGCAGGCTTATTTGGAGTGCGGCCTGGGCTGAGCGAGAAAGAAGCCGTGGCGGAGGCGAGCAAGGTCATTCATGAGTTGAGCGTGGCGATCCAGAGGTTGAAGAGTCTGCATACAAGGATACCCAAGGAGAATCACTTCAGCCTGCTGGTGTGGGCGCAGTCTGCGAGAAGCGTGTATGAGAAGTACATCAAGACGTGGCGGCTAGGGTTCCAGGACGTGGTTGTCAGTCTTGCGTCGCCATCCGAGGGGAGCACGGTCAGCTCGTCTACAGCGACGGCGACGAAGAAGGATGAAGCGAAAAGTGAAGGCGCTTGGGACCAGATGCCGCGGAATGAGGACGGATACATCGTGGATGCATCTGGTGAGCGCGTCGACGTCGCGTTCTTGCTTAAAAGACCACTCGTGCGTCTCAAGTATCTCTCCAAGACTATCAAGGGGATCAACTCCAAGAAGCCCTCTGAGCAAGCAGGCGTGCTGACCAAGAAATTTGAGGAGCTTATGGAGATGGCCAGGAATAAGATGGATGATGAGAAGGCGCGCTTGGAAGACGAGGCCGCAGCCAGTATTGACGGGACACGAGCCCGAGACCCGAAGACACTGGCGCCGCTGGCTGGTGTGAAGATCGATGTTACACGCTGTGTCAGGGCTAGAGACTACTTTGACTTGCATCTGCCTCACTCCACGGGTCAGACGATGGATTGTCGTGTGGAGTTGCTCGTGCGAGATGATGCGCCTGGGAGAGGCAAGGGCGGCGATATCCTCATCTGCGAAGTCGACGAGAGCGAGCGATGGCTGCTCTTCCCGCCCGTGGAGTTCAAGCGCATCTCTGCGCGTGCAGGAGACCAGCCGGGCGAGATGGTCGTTATGCTGAGGGGCATGAGCAGTGATGGCCTTGAGTGGGATGAGGTGTTCACGCTGACGACGGAGGATGAAGAAGTGAGATTTGAGTGGATCAATTGGTTGGGTCTGGCTCCTGTACCGCCACCACTCGGACGGAAGAGAAATACACCTAGACGACCGACGAGTAGCCATGCTTCAAGCTCGTTGTTGAGTGCAAGCGCGAGGACGGAGAGTACAATGCCGCTTAAGAGTCGGACACCGAGTCCTCGCGAGATCGAAATCCCGATTGGGGAGCGGGCGGGCGAGACATCCAAGAGATGGAGTAGGGATGCGGGAAGTCCGCGACTGGGTGGTGCAGCTTCGGACATCAGCTCGTCGTACCTGTCGCAGTCGAGTGTGGATACCTATTCGGATTATACGGCGAGTGACATGACGCCGCCTCCGCTTGCACCAAGGGAGCGCGGAAGCAGAAGCGAAGAGAGGAAGACGACACCGCGGAATCTAAATGAGGCGATGCAGATGGCCGGTGTGGGCGCGGAGATGGGATCGCCTACCCTCAAGAGAGCGAGGGCGAAGAGGTATCATTCCTCGCCTACGAGCAAGAAAGGTGAAGAGAAGCAAGCTATCAGTCCGCTCATGCCGTCCACACCTGCAGGGGAGAAGAAAAAACCCGCATTCGAGAAGAAGCGCAGCATCAAGAAGACGAACCATGATGGCGGGTTCAGCGTCTGGATACCGAACTCTGGGGCAGAGAGCGATTCGGATGATGCCTCAGATGAGGAGGACTCATTCGGTTCTTCATCTTACTTATCGGGTAGACCGCCGCTACACCATCGCACGAGCTCGGTGCCGAGCTTGCAATTGCCCAGTGTGCCTAGGACACGAGGTACGAAGGAGAAGGAGAAAGAGAAAGACAGCAAGCGCGACAATGAATTCATGTCCGGTGCATTGGTGCCCGAACCGCTCAAGACGCCTTCAAGATACCACAAGAGATCTGCCACCGCGGAACCATCGTCTGCGCCGTCTAAGCTGGAGAGACGAACGGAGTCGGCGCCTATTACCCCTGTGGAGGAGAAGCCGCCACCGCCGCCTCCACATCGCACGCCGAGCTCATCACAAGTCAAATTTGCGCCGACGCCGCAGTTCACACCTACGTCGCAGGTGAAACGCAGATCTTCCAGCCCGCTGAAGCACGAGTACAGACCTTCTTCGCCGTCGTCGGAAAGTTCGTACACCGAGGACGAGGACTCGCTGTCGGAGTACTCGCAGGATTCCCTCACATCTTCAGGCTCCGAAGACGAACTCGATGACCACGATGTGGCGAGCACGTATGTCTCGTCCGTTGTTGCGCCTGCACCTAAGGAACAGGAGAAGGAGAAACCGGCCGATTTGTACTCCTTGCCTAATGGCACGATCAAGCCTTCCGAGTCTGCGAGCCAGGCGCCTTACAGGACGGTCCCACAGGTGGTCGCTGTGGAGACGAAACCATCCAAGTGTGTTGCTACGATCTTCACGTGGAGTGATCGCGGGCAGTGGGAGTTGCTGCATCCGGAAGATTGCAGTATCGTCATCACGCCTGGCTTGATCGCAGCGTACGTCATGAGCGCGCAGCACGGCTCTGATGCGCTGCCAGAGGAACGTCCACTCGTTGCGCAGGAACTCACGCCGCTGGTGCCGCTGAGGAGAGGCACAGCGCTGGACATCACGATTCGCTCGCCGCCTACGCCAGCGAGCCGTCTCAGACCCGCTGGGAGTAACGTCATGTTCCGCTCGCGAAGTGGTGAGGAGTGCGAAGTCCTCTACAACCTCATCAACAGGGCCCGCATCAACAATCCCACCTACTTCGCCCTCCAGCAAGCCCGCCCGCCCACAGCAACCGGCTGGGCCGCAGCCATGGAGCGCCAGAATAGCCTCCGTGATAACGGCGGCGGCAATGGCTCCGGCTGGTTCTCCGGCGTCAGTCGCAGCAGGAGTTACAGGAGCAGGGCGCACAGCACGGCTGGCAACACGGAGAGCAGCATCGGCACCATCTCCTCCGTCATCACGGCTATGAAGCGTTTCTCCGGGAGCGGCGGGTTCATCATCGACAAGGCGCGGAGCCGCATGAGTTTCTCGGCAGGGAATAGCGATTCCCTTGGTTCGAATGGGGGGAGTGGGTCTAGATCGCCACCGCAGTTTGTCGCGCCGGGCGATCAGGCCTTGCTCGCTGGTGGAGCAGGGATCAGTAACGCGAAGATCAGGCTGTACGTGCTGCAGAGCAAGAACAAGTGGCTTGACCTCGGCTCGGCTAAGCTATCGATTCTACCTAAAGAGGAGGGCGCCCCCATCGCCGCACCGATTATGCTGCATACGGGGCTGGAGAAGCGGATCGTGGTCAGCAAGAAGAAACGCACGGGGTTCGCGGGGAAGAACGGCGTCATGACGGAGGGCGAGAGGTTGCTGGATGTGACGTTGCCGGAACCTTGCTTTGAGCGATGGGCGAGAACGGGTATTGGTGTGAGTGTGTGGGTTGATGCGAGGGGTGCTGGGGGTGGGGTTGCGGATACGGGGGGTGTGGGCGAGAAGAGGGTCGTCAAGTATATGATACAGGTATGGCATGCCTTCATTTCTTACGAGGTTTGGAGATGAGACTTAAATACTGCTACAGCTCAAGAACGAGCGCGAGTGCGCGTATACTTTCTCGTTGCTGGGGAAGCTGAGGTACTGAGCTGAGAAGGGGAGGTCGCATCATCTGTAGGCGATCTTGGGGACTATAATGTGTGCTGCTTTTATGCGATGTTCTCGCGTCTTCTTGGGTTTGGGGGTTGATGTTGATGATATCCAGCGTGCTGCTTTGTGCGCTCACGTATATGTATGTGGTATATATTAGACGGCGGTAATCATTATTCATGTTTGAAGGTTCAATCTTTGCACCGGCTTGTTCGCGGCGATGATCCGATGGCGACGTTTGATTCCGCCATGCAAAAGAGCTTGGTCGAAGAATGTTGTTGCAGGTGGCTTGCTGGTGGAATATCTCGAATACTAGTTTTGAGACGATAATCTGAGAACACCAATTCTTCCAATAATCATGAGCAGTACAATCTAGCATGATTAGGACGCATGATCGACTGCCAAATCTCCCTAAATTTGGTCAATTGGTTCAAAAGTGGAGAATTTGTTGTCGATGCGCTTACGGTGAATGAGATCAGATGTGATTGGTTGATAGCAGCTTCAGGTCACGTGCGAGGCTGAAGCCTCTCTGCAAAGCGCTTTGTGGCTACAGCTTGGACGAGGGAAACAAGTGGCGCAAATAGTTGAGAATGATCTGAATGAAAAGAAAAGCTTATAAGATGGCAAAGGAATTTCCAGCAATCATGCAGCTGCAAGGTTACTCCTCGCATATGGAGCAGGAATGTCTGATCATCGCTTGACCGTTGCACCACACATATTCATGTCATGCACTGCGACACCGAGCTGTACCCACTTACGACTGAGCAAATATTTGCACTGCGCAAGTTCATCTTCCGCAGGAGTACGATTGTACCTGACTTCTTACTGCGACTATACGCCCATCAATTCATCCATTCACAACTTCCTTGTGGTAAGTCACTCAGCCATTCACCTCCACCATCACGCATAACAACACTGTCCAGCAACATGTCACATATCCTCCCATCGTGTCCTGGATATACATAGGCTACATCGTTCGAAGTGGGTACGTGTCATCGATCACTCCCAAAGTCTCTTTCAACCCAATTTTCAGTATGTCAGACACCGACGTTACTCAGACCACAACATCCACTAACAAAACTCGAGACTGCAAAGTTGTCCAGTACAGATTCTCCTATGGCCCAGCCAATCAAGTCGGCCTTCGACGTCCTTGCCTCGAACCGGGCTGCCGCACATGCCAGAAACACCACGCGCATCTACTCCCTGCTCTCGATCTTCCCGAGCCAGAGACGGCTCCAGCCAATACTGGAGCACCGCAACATCGACAGGCGCAGCGAGAACCAGCAAACGAGGAGGATCGCGTTCGTCCTCGCATGCGTCGCCGTGTTGTACTGCACTTCACGAAACCTGGCACGGATGCAGCTGTGGAAAAGACACCGTGGGGTATGTATGCCATGTTTATCTATGGCAACAAGATCCCGCTAGTGACAGGTAAGTCAGGTGGACTGGTCAAGCCGTGCTTCGTGGAGAAGAAGGCTGCGTTTGCAGAGATGGTGGAGACGTGGTGTGAACAGCCGGAGTGGAGGATGCCTATCGGTGATCTGCCTATTGGCAAGTCGAGCGACGAAGATGAGACCGGCGAGGAGAAAGTTGATGAAGAGCCTGAGGTTGGAGAAGAGGGCTCTGATGTAGTTGAGCTGGATCCAATCGTGGATGCGAAGCGAAAGGCTGAGGATGATTGGTGGGATGCGGATGAGGACGGTCTGGGTGGCAAGCGCAGACGTACGATGATGCAGCTTTGAGCTCTTGTCCTGGTAGCGTAGACCCCAATATCGGCATCGAGAAAGCGAAATTTATACCCATCAAAATCCCAAGCTCTTATTTGTCCAATGCAACAGACGAAAGTAATGATTCCTTGAAGATGTATTATTCGGTATCAAGGATCCTGGTTCATGAAAGTGACCATTGCGCCTCTAGTGTCTGTCTAATTCTATACCAGATCGCCTGCATGATTGTTGTCGGCGTCCGAAGTGGGGTATCATCGATACTTATCGTCTCAAACAACCTCTCGTGCCTGAACATCGCTCGCATTATCCTCCAACAAATCCTTGTGCTTGACCTCCGGCTTCTCTTCACCAGGCGCATGCAAGCGTCGTGCGACCTCGTTCGTAAGATAGTCTTCGACGTTCGGACTGAGTACCGAGGAGACAAGCAAAATTGCACCGAACGGCAACGTGCACAAGAACACAGTCCTGTAGCTCAGGCTGTATGCCTGCTTCGCAGCTTCCGACGCGGCAGCAGTAATCTCTGCGGTGATGCCGTCGACCGCGCTGAAGTCACCAGTGGACAGTCCAGCAAGCAGGGAAGGCACGCTTGCTTCTGGCAGTCCAGCCTCGATAGCAGCAGGTCCGACGTATTCTGGCAGGTACTTTGCGCTCTCGCTGGCGAGAATGCTGCTGTACATGGCTGTACTGATGGCACCTGCAGCGGAACGGATCGCACCAAGCACACCACCGACCAGTCCGAGGTCATCAGGCTCCCACAGAAGACCAACTGCACTTAGTGTCAAGTTCTCGACGTAGCCGGCGGCGATCGAGCCGATGAGGAGGAAAGCGACGGTCATCCCGCGGGTCGAAGAATTGGATGCAGCGAGCGCGGCGACGAAGGTCGTGCAGAGGACTGCGGCAGTCATCATTTGGTACTTCATGCGCGGGATGAAGCGGACACCAAGACCACCAGCGACTTGTCCAAGGAGTAAGCCTCCACCGACGGTGCACTGGATTTAGTGTCAGTGAAGGCATTTGTTGTGTCGCAATTGGTGAATCAACTCACGCTAAGCCAGCCGACTTCTTCCACGTCAGTGGTGTAAAGGTTGGCAATCATGCTGGGCCAGATGACAGTCATGCTGTAGTACACCATCGCGCAGATGGATGCACAGGCCACGGTTGCATCGTACTTGATCTTTCGGAAAAGATACATCGGAATCAACGGATAGTCGAGTGTGGTGTAGCTTTCCCAAATGCAGAAGAGTGCAATACCTGCAGCGCCGCTAAGCAGGGCACCGAGGACATGTCCAGAACTCCATGGATACGAGCTACCGCCCCAGTTCAAGCCAATCAAAAATACTGTCAGACCAGCCGTAAACAGCAAAATACCGAGCCAGTCGAGTGTCTTGAGCTGCTTGATCCGGGACTTTCCGCCAACGTGAAGCATTTCGTAGGTGGGCGGGTGGTAGAAGAAGAAGTAGAGGATGACAGCAATCGCATTCACGATGACTCCGAGAATGTAGGACCATCGCCACTGCAGGCCTGTGTTCTCGTAAAATGCGCGAGCCACTGGTGGTCCGAATACAGCGAATGGAACCGACGTGAATAACACAAACGCGTTGATGGGACCACGATTCTTGTTCGAGACCAGCTCGCCAAGCACAATGTTGAACGAGAGCTGACCGCCCGCGGCCAGACCATTGATTGTGTTGGTTGCGATGAGCATGTCGATGCTTTGGGCGGACGCTCCAACAATATTGCCAATCAGGGACAGAATACTGGATCCCATGAAGAACCATCGTCGACCAAAGATATCCGACAATCGACCAACAAGGGCCAATGACACAGCGAACCCGACGGTCCATGAGGTTGCGAGCCAAATGACATTCGGGGATGGTCCGATGGCCTCATTGATGAGCGAGATGGTGTTCGCTGGTAAGACCCATCCTAGGTAGCCAGAGATTTGAGCCAAACAGGTCGCAATGACTGTTCCAAGGAACTTTGGGCTGTACCAGTAGACGTTTCCGAGATCACGTGCGTCTCCACCGAGCGCTTCCGCTGCGATATGATCGTGGTGAAGGTGCGCATCGCGGTCGCCTTTGTGCTGACTTTTCTTCTTTTGCGCTCGCTCCTCGAGCGGGATTCCTGCGTGATCAATCTCGCTCGTCATGGCCGGTTCGAGACTGCTGTGTACAAGTGAAGAAAGATGAAAGGGTGTCAAGGGAAAGCCTGTGGTATATCAACCCCAGATCAGATTCTCCAAAGAATTCGTGCTTAGCAATTCCCCACATCATCTAGGTCTTTCTCCAGGAATTCGTTCTCCAGAGATCTGCTGCCGAGCGTATCCGTCTCCATACTCCAGACTCATTTGAAAGCATTCTGCTCCATTGAAAATGTGGATTTGTGGAGCTTCTCTATCAGCACTTATCAAAATGATGCTCGTTCTGGTTCAAGCGATGCTGGTTGTGGTTAGCGGCTCCATAAGCCTGAGTCAAATCAGCCGCGTGTCGAGGTTTCAATTACTCGTGCTTATTCCCGGTCGTCACCTGCGAATGTGGAAAGCATGTCTGCATGATTCGACTGAGAGACTAGACATGATAGCGTGAGTCTTAATACGACGTCGATGATGTTGTTTCTGGGAACGCCTGGACGGTGTGAGAATCTCCACTGATGCGAGTACAATAGCGCAGTATGCCTCGATGCCCTATCCGTTGATGCCTCGTATTGGCCACGTCCGCTATCAGTCTAGACGCCCGTGGGAGAGTCACGACTATGTTGCATGCTGTTGACTACGTCTTGTGCCTGGAGCAGTCTTGGGAACGGCTGCTCTGCACGGCGTGAGACCTAATACCTGTTATGAGTTGACTGAAGCCAACCGTGTTTGAAATCGAGCCTATGCGGAGAAGATGCGATGTTCCGGACACCAAGATTCAAAGCGCAAACGGAAGGCTAATGGTATACCGATGACCAAAGTATCGAGTTGTCGTCGGGAGTATCAACAGCTTGATGGCAGGACTGGGAGCGTCACGATGGAAGGCCGAGCCGAGATCGGCACACATCACGTGCTGACGGACCGGGTTTTAGTAATCTTGATGCCCTTTAATCACATTCAAAATTCCCGCAATGATCATACACGTTGAAGTTCCCGCGACAGAGACTATGTGACTAGTGCTCGACGTTGATCCGACACTGCATACTGAAGATCATGTGATCATTCCATGAAGCTTCTCGTACCAATGGTATGAGGAAGCTGAGGCTGGATTTCTTCTTCAACAAAGCGCATTATGCGAAGATTCTGGCGTGCTAAGCTGCGCTCTTGATTCCTGGTGAATCGATAATAGATATTCCTGGCCTTTCGTGGTTTGATTCTCATGAAAGCTCGGATGTTCTCTTTTGCGGAAGTCGTGTCATCTCGCCATTTAGTACAGAAGTCAGACGATCCGAATTCAAGCGCGCATCCGTCCAGATTGGACTTGGACTCGAGCACCGGGAACCACCAAGCCTGCGGTGAGGGCACCTGAAGTCTAATGTATACTCGTCTTGCCATTCGTAATATCGCTTCCAACCTTTGCTGGTGTTTTCCAGTGGCATTATCGAAGTCTTCTGTGAGGTGAATCACATTGCACTCAACTAGGACTTCTTAGGCTTCTTTAAAGAATTCGAAGTTGACGAAGAGGAGGCCGCAATCAAATGGAGCCGTGGTGAGTCCATAGGTAGAGGCTCGTGAGCCTAAAGGTCCATTCTCGACAAGAGGCCGAAGTAGCCTTCCATGGGATTTAAGAACATAACCATATATCATCCTTCGGATCTCAGGGGGGAGTCGAGAGAACCATGGCCCCAACAGGTGGGCCAATTCCGAATTATGGGTTTGCGCTGTGAGTTGGGCAAGTATGCGTTGCATAGCCTGCGATAACATCGCGAATCCACGAGGGAACAAACTTGGAGCCATTGTGGAGGTCGAGACGCTATGCTGATGCCCGTGCAATGCCGAACGACTTTGGTATCATAGAGATCTACCGAAATGATCGTGCAATATGCAGGTGTTATGAACGCATGCGGACATGATCGCGGGTGAGAAATCGTCGAACAAAGACCCGCCCTCCAGGCAGCCCGAATACTCATCGCTTAGTTCTCCCATTTAGATCGCCAATGTCCTGGCTCTTTGTTCATACGTGCGAGCATTCCGTGCATATCTGGCGGCCTCAGGCTCTATACAGCTTACGTCCATCATGTTGAGTGAATAGAAGTCATAGTGCGAACCCGATTGAGTCGATCCTTCGTCTTCATGTGGATGGAGAGTATGCCGCTCATGGCGCAGCCGTGCGTCGCGCATAGCAACCCATTATACGCAATAGCATGTCTGACCACCTCATCATGAGCTCGCTTTGCACGCAGATCCAATATATGTTGTGGGCGTATTCGTTTCGGCGTTGCGACACGTTCGAGTGACAAACCGTGGTGGGTGGCACCCGCTTGCGCAAGAGTCGCTCGACACGCACCATCTCTGATGGAACGGTAGGCAGATGTGGGTCCTCTGACAAGTATGTCAGCTTCCATCGAGCTGGCAATCACTTGAAGTCATAATTGTGTGAAGTTGTCCCGCGGCTTGAGAGTCGGGGCTTTAGAGCCAGCGCGCCAAGTCTCGGGGTCCTCATTCACTTCCACCGTTGCACTCACTCCAAAGACCTTCAACAATGCCCGCAGGCGCCCACATGCTCATTCAGTTGCCAGGATCACTCTATTGCTGATCTAGAAACCAACGCAAGGTGTTTGCTCGCTGTTCTCAATGGACCAACCCGGATCATGCAATTGCGGGAGATGCCGCAAAGGCGTCCTCAGCTATAGCTCAAGCCCTGCTTGAACCTGCACGCGCTGTTCAGCTGGCTTGAAGGGACCGTATTACTTCTGCGTCGTTCGTCTTATTTGTGGAATGTTCCGCGACAGTAGCTGCAACATGATCAGCTGTTACCTCCACAACCGCCATGGTGCCTTCCGTACGGCGTCCGTCAGCATTGTTCATGGCCACTTCCTCCGCCTTCCCAGCTCATCAGGCTGCGGTCAAGAAAGGCTTTGCGTGTATTCCATCTTTCTTCACCACAGAAGCTCAGATTGTGCAACACTGGCCAACTCGTACACGAAGTTCTAGCACCACAATGGCAGACACCCTCAGACGACCGAAGAAGTTGATCATCGCATGCGATGGCACTTGGATGAACTCCGACATTGGCTGGACGAAAGGCGGATGGTTCGACCAAGGGCATCCACAAAATCCATCCAATGTGACACGCCTTGTACGTGCGCTCAAACCCGAGGACGGCAATAAGCATGTCCAGATCGCATACTACCAGTCTGGCATCGGTACGAGTTGGTCTTCTGCAGACAAGTTCCTAGGCGGTGGACTTGCCATGGGCTTGAGCGAAAACGTACGCGAAGCATACGGGTTCTTGGTGAACAACTACCACGGCAGTCCGGACGACCCCAACAGCGACAGGCTCTTCTTTATTGGCTTCTCTCGAGGAGCATACACCGCAAGGAGCGTGGCTGGCATGATTGGCTGCTTAGGACTTCTCGAAAAGCCAGCTATGTCGCACTTTTATGCTATCTTCGAAGACTTTGAGAATGCCGGTCATAAAGATTACGAGCCTCAGCTGCCTCGGCACCACTCGAAATTCCAGATCAAGGTCCCAGCTCAAAATATCAATGAGTACCTCAAAGCCTATCGAGACGAACTTCGAAGATTGGAAATGACTCGCATCGTTGATGTGCAAGCTATCGGAGTGTTCGACACCGTTGGCTCTCTTGGTGTCCCTGTTGTGCCATGGCTTCAGCGACTCGGGATGCCAACCACTCTGCACAGCTACCGCTTCTTCGACACCGGTATTGATGACCATGTCAAGAACGCTTTCCAGGTTCTTGCACTTGACGAACATCGGTCGGCGTTTGGTCCTACAGTATGGTCGAAACGTGACGGCGGCACAACAAACCTCAAGCAGATCTGGATTCCTGGTGTCCACACAAATGCTGGAGGCGGCGCCGACGATAATGGAATGTGCGACATCTCGCTGGCATGGATGATGGATCAACTAAATGGAGCAGGCCTTGAGTTCGACAAAGAGTACATCGAAGAGCAAGTCAAGGCCACAAAAGCAGACTACGAGACTCGCTTCCAGATGCCATGGAAGTGGGGCCAAGGCAGGCTTGGTAACAGCTTCAAGTTCCCAACCAGCCTCGCCGGCAGTGTAACACGCAGTCTATTGGGGTACTTCGTCACGGACTACGACTCAGGCCGTCCGACTGATAAGAAGCTCACGAACACGAATGAGTTTGTCCACGCCTGCGTTCGGCTTCGGTATCACAAAGGCAAGACGCATGATGGACGCCCCTATCGCTCAAATGCGCTTGAGAAGTGGAAGGAACCGGATACACTGAACAACAAGTACTACTGGCAGCATCCGCAGGACGAGACGCGTCGTCTTCCCATTGCTCCGATGGGCGAATTTGAGAAACGAGTCCTGCGTTATGACAAAGAGGCGGAGAACTTCGTGGAAAATGGTCCTGCACTTGGTGACCGAACTGCATAGACATGAGGTTGGTGTTTATGTTGTACTAACTTTCGTGTTCAGTTGAGGCGGCCCCGGTCGAGAAGAAGACACGATGTAGAGCGAAAACGAAGTGCTGGTGAGAGGGCTTAATTGTTTTTGATTGTTACTTGGCCGAGTATTCCAGGGACATGAGGCGCGATCTGTAGGTGGTTAGGGCTCACTACGTCCTCACATCACCTTCGGCCAAGATATTAAGTCGAGATACTGTTCATTATCACGTTTGGCTGATGAATCGGACATTTGCTCATCCTTCACATTTCAGTCTCAGCATACTCTACATTCATCACAATCGTCTATGTTGCTAGTGATGCCCTATATTCCTCTTCGGAATCTTGCATCATCGTCTCCTAGACAACCAGCCGTCAAAGTTCCAACAAGCACCTCCAGCTCTCGTGTTCCGTTCAACCCTCACATCACCATCCTCATAACTTTCATCAAGCATTGCAGGCCACCATGGCGGAGGCCGACACAAACGCGGAGTCAATTCTGGCAGCGTATTCGGACTTCACCTTGCCTAGTGCTAAGATTCGACTCGGCAATTCGACAATTCCCACGGCAGGACGCGGGCTGTTTGCCACGAAGACCATTGCGTGCGGCGAGGAAGTCTTCCACAGCGAGCCGATCTTGATGATGTCCATGGTCTCTGACATCGAGAGTGTCTGCGACTGGTGTCACATCCGCGCATTGGATACTTATCGGCTGCTCAGCAACACTACCGCGCTACCCAGATTCCAGATCAAGGTGCTTATCAAGCTCTGCAACGGCTGTCATTAAGTTAGATTCTGCTCTAAGGTAAGTACAAGCTGACTGAGGTACTGCTCAAGCAGCTAACGTCAGGCTGCAGGATTGTCAAAAGAAGGCTTGGAAGCACCACCATAAGCATGAGTGCGAATGGTCGCCAGCAAAAGCGTACGGCGACGATGACCGCAATGCTGAGCCACCTCAGGCACGGATGTTGAATCGTGCAATCTTCCAGCACAAGACCGGAGCACTCAGCAAGGAAGGCCTCAAGGCGCTTCTCCACTTGGACTACGTTGTTGCTGCTGCGAAGTCCCTAGAGGAACACCCTGAGCTTGCAATGCTGAAGAGCGCTTCTAAATCCGCACTTGCGATCGCAGAGCTCACTAAGCTCTTCCTCACTGTGCGTCAATCAACATCCTCGATCTGCATTTCGGCTGACACATATACAGCTGACCGATAATGGCGGAGCCATGAAGAGCAGCACTGGAGAGACAGTCGTTTTTGCTATTGATGTCCCCCACTCTTTGATGAACCACTCTTGTCGACCGATTGCCACGCTTTCCTGGAGGGACGGACGCTACACGTACGCACGCTTCAGGATATCCACGAAGGAGATGAAGTCACGATCCTGTACAGTGACGTTGAGATGCATGTGCCAAATGTCGAAATGCGACGAGCTGGTGCGCAGAGAAGGTGGAAGTTCGACTGTCAATGTGAGTTCTGTCAATTCCTTGCCTGCTTTCTAAACGTCATCTAATCCTGTTCACTTAGGTGGATGTTGCATAGAAGATGCACAGATTGTCGCCAGTCTCTCCATGGAAGAACGTGTCGCATTCGACAATTTCGCCGCAGCTCAGTCACGTCTTCTTGGAATGGTGGACGAACTTGCCAATGACTTGGGTCATCTGCCTGACTTCCTAGCCGCCTTTGCTTCACTTCAGAAGCAGTGGTTTCCCGACTCCCGATGGCCCGACGACACCTATCCAATGCACCAGGCTCTTGACATCGTCTCCATCGCATTACTAAAGCATGACAAAAAGGTCGAGGGCTTCCAATTTCTTCTACGACATGTCTACGCCCCACTCGGTGGCGCGCCCCCACTAATCGACGCCTTTCTTGACACTTACTACAAGATGATCACGGGAATGAGAGCCTTCATGCACCATGTTGTCGAGGGCTCTATCCATGGCAAGCGATGTCCACTGGATGAGTCTGCGTACATGATCGTCTTTCGCGGCTTTCTGAGACTACTATTGCTGAGGCAGAGCGGGTCTATGGCCCCACAGCGATCTTCACGAAGTACTGCCACTCCAGAACTTACGCGCAAGGCCATGGTGCGTCGCACAAATGGATTGACTTCCGCAAAGAGGCGATCAAATCTAAGTTTCTGCAGCATCAGAAGACCTTGCTGAAGTGGGCTGGAGTCTCGGAGGACAAAGCGGTCGAGATCCTGTGAACCGTATGATATTGGGAAACAGAACATGCATGTCGATTCTGCAGAATTCTGTACCAGATCTCAGCCACTGGCGAAGGATATATGGACGATGAACGGAACATAGGGTGATAGACCCTCATGCGAAATGCGCTCAGAGCGTGTTATATTAGCGATGATCGCAAGTGCGACAAGGCTTGCATCGCAGCGTATGGACTCTCCAATTCACCTCAGCGTGGATGCCGAGAAACCCACAAGAGCGATTGTACTTACAAGGGGACTTTGCTTTTGTCGCAGATCTCACTCCCGAAAATAGTACAATCTTAGCCAAACGAGAGCATGTCTTTGGCATTCGGGACCGTGCCTTGCTTTGCCTGCGACCTGCCGTGATCAAAGCGGCACAACAAATCACACTGATCAGAACCTGAAGACTTAAGTGGACGGAAATGATGTACGAGTTCTGGAAGTGCAACTCCTCCGACGCTTAAGCATTCCGCCATGGAAAGATACGAAGTTGACGTCTCCAGCTCCAACACAATTCTCAGATTGCATGGCAGAGAGCATGTTCTGCTACTAATCAAAAATCGCGCAAAGTCATATCTGACTATCAACTCCCTGCTCGTTCTCGCACTATGGGCTTTCGAGATGCCGATCCGTTCGCGCCTCTTCCTTGCTGTCAACTTGGCTTTCCTTATGCTGGAGTCGCTGATCCTCCATGCCATCATCAAGAAGGCATTCCTTGATGCACAGACCGTCTTTCACAACGGGTGAGTTTCGAACAACCTCCGCGTGCTAGCTCGTACTGACTAATAGGTTTGAAGAATCACACATGCTGAGAAAGTCCGCGACCGTCTCCTCGAAGCCGAGAACATGCTCGAGAACCTGCATCATCATTTGGTCAACTGCGAGGACAAACTTGACAGGCTGGCTGGGGTGGACGTCGAAATGCTGCACAGCATGGACGACTTCCACTCCCATCTCAGCACCATGGACACCAACGTACGCAAGATCAAACAGCAGCTCCTCAGCCAAACGAGTCATGCAGCTGTGCAGGCGGTAAAGGAAGATGACGACGGAATGCCGGAGCTAGAGAACGTGGACTGAGGCGTTCAGCCGTGTCCGACGTTTGCGCAACAAAGGCAAGCATGACGGGTAGTTGCTATGTTTGTTAGGCGAGGGGCGTAAGGATTGAATTGCTCATGTCGGCTCTTGGATTTTGCGTTGCTCTGCTGTGCTTCAAGTTTTTGCTTTCGCGATGTTGATGGGGGAACTGTCAATAATGCTTGATGTTTCTATGAACGTCGTTTGGTTTGCCATGAATAAGTCATGAGCGCACGCATGTTAGCAGGCCGGTAGAGGAAGCACGATCTGTCGAATGAACTAGATAGATCCCTGGACAAATGTTAGACATGTCACAAACTTGTAAACTTTAAGGCTAGCCCCAAGCGATGACCCGATAATCAGACCAAGGTATGCCACAGGCACACCGCCGGTTTCCATTAGCCATTCGATATCACGTCGTGCTGTTGAATACCCTCCGTCCTGTCTTTCGAACAGGTTTCAGTCCTTCTTCGTCATCGTTCTCGCGCTGGGAACAAGGCTACCATGCTAAGCAGTGAGTCTGATTCCCAACCTTGAGCATCTCTAACTTGAGTCCACAGCCAGCAGCATGCCAGGGGGCATGAAGAAAGTGACCCCACAGGAGTTCCAGTTACATATCTATGATAAGCTTGTCTGGGCAACCATCGGCATGCCTGGAGATGGAGGCACTGTGCTATTTCGAACCACGACAGCCAAGCACTATCGGACCGTGTCCTTCGAAGGCAAAGGACTCGCCATTTTCGCGACCAGGGCATTGCGCTTCGGAGGTCACGTTAGGGCCGAGTATCCCATGGGCTTGGTCTACAATCTGAAGCTCATGGGCGAGCGTGATCCCGCTGGCGGAGAGAGGTGGCTCAAGACCACCATCCGAGGTCTGTCGAAGAAGCAGCGAGATGTTATCGAAGATATGCACGATGCATTCAAGCTCAAAGGTCTCCAATACACTGCCATCGTCCAGAACAATGCATTCACTGTCCCTTATTTTGAGTTCGTATTGTTCGAAAACTGCTCGAGGATCAACCAGTCTTGCCAGCATGATTGCGAGTGGATCAGGGACCCAGAAAAATTGCAGATGTGAGACGCAACGAGACAAGGCTCCGCTACACCGCTGATTATTTAGGAACATCGTCGCTGTCAAAGTCGTTGCACCCGGAGATGAGATCACCACTCACTATGGCAAAGCAGAGGGCACCAGGCTCCAACGCTAGTCGAATCTTGAGCGCCGCTATCGATTCAAGCGCACTTGCATCACCTGTAGCCTGACCGGCTCCTAGCAGGAGGCTAGCGACGCGCATCGTGTTGAATCTGAGCGACTCGACCGCGTCCTGTAGAAGAGTAAGACTGTCAGCGGCTTGCATCTTGAGCCGGACTTGGGACCGATCCAGTCGCTGATCCGTCTGTACACCGAGGAGGGGCTGCAGGGCACCTGCATTAAAGACCTATATACTCAGGCGGCCGGCATTGCTCTCTACCACGCGGACGTCGCTCGTGGTTTGATCTTCCCCAAGCGTGCGAATGAGATCTACAAATCAATACATCCAGACAAGCTAAACACCAAAGCCACCGACATGGAGGGTTTCGGTACATCCAGGGCATGGGCGAGCGAGCGACCTACCGACAGCACCGGACAGGCGTTCGAAGGGTGGCAATGGCGTCCTCCTGCTGTGTCATGGTGTCCTCGCCCACCTTTGAATCCGGAAGAGGATAAGTCTGAGTTTGGCCAGATCAACAAGGTCGAGCGCCAGCTGGCGGATCTGAATTCCCACTGCAAGCTGAACAATGTCGATCTAAGTTCTTTCATTGGCGGTGAGGGAGACTCTGCTGAGGAAGAGGCTAGGAAGGCAGAGGCATTCAAGGAGGTCATCGCCAAAGCGTGTGGGTAGCGAGTCGCGGTTGCTCACTGATCAGTTGATGAGGCGGCCTACTTGGCGGCCGAACAACTGCTTTGTGGGAGCCTTTGATGGCAAGGACAAAGAGCATTATCGTTCTGCAGTATACGTCCAAGTCACGGATCAACACAATAAAAGAAAGCTTTCACGTACAGACAACTTCAGACTCCTTTTGCTCGCCATTGTTCTTCGATATTGCCCCATGTCTAACGAATTCGAAACTGCAAAGCCGAATCCCGCTGCTGCGGCGGAAGGGCTCAGTGCATGGCACCACGCCGTGCGCATGTTGCTGGTCAGCCTTGCATGGCACTTTTGGAGTGATGAGTGTTCTCAAGTGGACATCAGATCATCACTGACTACCCGCCGGATCTTGCTCGTCTTGAGCATCTATCTCGGTGCTGTGCATGCGGCAGTCTATGCATCATGGGTTTTCGCCGAATGCAAGGTTTCCGAGATGGGGGACACGTCGAATCTCGCTATATGGCTACTGGCAGCGTTCTGGACCTCTTGGATTGGTAACCAGCCGGACTATGGATGCTTGAGCCTTCGAGAAGTGCTGCGCAATGATGTTGCCCAGCCGTGCCGACGCCTGTTTGGCCTTGCAGCGCGTGACAATCCGCATAAGCTGGTAGGAAAGAAGCTGGAGAAGACCCGTCGATTGTCTCCTGCAAGAACGGCTCCCGTGACCGAGACGAGCTCCGTTGACAATAACGTCATGTCACAAACTGTGTCAGCTGATGCTGCATCAGGTCCAGTCTCAGAGGCGGAGATGGACGAATTGGCGGAGGCTTTTGACCTAATGGCTGTAGATTATAAGTATTCCTTCCAAAAGCAGACAGAAATCAAGCGGTACACAACAATTAGTGACTTTGAATTCGTGGTTCAGAAGTGATAAGCGAACGTGATGACGTCGGCCAAAAGAGACCTCGAGCACGGACCAAGTGCTAGCTCCACATCGACACGCGACGCGTAGCCTCAACACCTACGCTCTGTTTTCATCATCGCAGTCTTCAATCTTGTGTCCATTATCGACTGCTGCATCCGAGCCAAGATTGATAGCAAGGCATTCCTCCTGTCAAATGAGACGCGATGGTGGGGAAGAGGTCATGGAGCTGGCGGACGGAGCCGACATCAGGCTCAGGCGGACCTTTGACATCAATCTTCGGCGAGTCTTTGTCCTTGATATAAACAAAACCACATTTGCGACGTCTTTGTCCAATGGTCAAAATGTCCTTGTTTCTCTAGCTTCAACATGAACTGGAAGTGACTCAAAAAAGCTTTCACCACTGAGCAGTTGACCATCGATGATGCGAGGAGACATCGGTTTGCCTGGAGCACACGACCGATTGATCCTTTGATGTTCTTATTTTTCTCTTGTGACGAGATTTTGCTTACTTGATCCCATCATACAGCTTGCAGAACGCGGACGATAGGGGATCGACAGTGGAATGTTCCTACATCTCTTTCAAGCGCTCTTCAGCATATGCATCGTTCATGGTATCATTAGAACTCGCATCGGACGCGACATGTTCACCGTCGCCGTGTACGCCAGGATGGTCACGAATCCCTTAGGCTTTCAGGCTGTGATATGGGCTTTAGCAGCAGGACTTTTCCATGCACCCTTTGGGTGGCTTGGACCAAATTGGGAGGCCGTCCATAGATACCGAGATCCGGACGATATGTGATCATCTCCTGCTGAGTGGACGATAGCATCATTTGGCATTGACGGCACGTTTAAGCTTGGTGGCAGCACAACGAGCAGCGGATATATAAGCCGATTAGATCTGTGACCTGTCTCTTTACGAGACCGGCTGCTATCGCATACCTTCGGTAGCTGACCTTCCGCTGAACCGCGCCACGGTTTAGCAACGGCTATTGCATACGTCGTTATAAAGGACCTGCTAAGCGCTTTGCTCGCTTTTACACAGAACAACTCAACAACAACATCTACAGCAGACACGCACTTCGCACAAGCATCTACAACCCAAACCCCACGAAGAACAACAGAAACAAGCAACATCCAGAGAAGCTCACCGGAAAGACACACACCATGTCGACCATCTGCTACACTCCGCCATCTTGGCTCACTGACGTGGTCTTGCCAGTGCTGAAGGACCGCCTCTCTATCCTCCTCACTTGCCTATGCGATAGCAGAATCGCCGCCATCGTCCTGGCAGTCGCGTGGGTCCTTTGCTACGGAGTCTATCTGGAGGATCCTGACGACAAGGATCACAGTGATGACAGCAAAGTGAGGTCATCTGTCACGAAGGCGACGGACAACGTCTGCAAGTGCTGCGGACATTGATAGGAAGCTTTTCACCCTCGCTCACCCTCGTGAAGACCGCGCCGCTTGGTCGCACGATCTCGGACAACAAAGTGGCCAATGAAAAGCGAACAGACAGGATAGGAAGTGATTGAGGCATTAGGACTTGGTTGCTGCGTTTCTGAGGTGCACAGAGCGATCTTTATGGAATATGCATTATGGATCGCACAATTGATGTGGTTGCGCACTGTCTGTAGGTGCAGCTTGAGCAACTGAGGAAATTGAGACAGCATAGTGAGCTACGAAATTTCTCTTGTACGGCAATAGTCAATTCTGAACATAATTATCATTTTTATTGTACGTTGCTAAGACAACCTTGTCAACCTTGACCTTACCACACCTTTCCCTTTCCTCAATCTAACCACCTAACATCCAAAACATGAAAAGAATGCTGAATACAATGGACACCCACCAGCATCGCCACCAGCACAAACATGAAATGAGCACCCCTATGCAATGGCTCATCTTCCTCATCATGATCATCGCCATAACTCCATTCCTGCTAGTCGCGCTCTGCTTCATCGACCGCCGCATCCATCACACGAACGGTATCGAGTCCGATGAGGAGGGCTTGATTGAGCTTGACGATGCGCCGTTCATACGCTCGAGAATCGCTTCGATACGGATCTCGGAGGCTTCGTCGACTGTGTCGCGACAGCAGTGGATTTGACTTCCGCGTGGTACGAGTTCCTGGCTGAGCCGCAAGTCATAGCTTGCACACCCGCTGGGCCCGAGGCTGGTGTGCATTGACGGCCAATGAATAGCTACGGCAAGATCAGCAGCGGAGTAAATGATCTATTACGGCGGCTCAACATCCTTAGTAGCCCAATCTTCAAGTCCTTGTGACACGGTTCAGCATCGGAGTCTCTTTCTACCAAATCGGTTCCTGCATTGAGCTCGAGCTTCTTTACGGCCACAGAGGCTCTTAACACCACACTTCCACACCTTCGAGGAACAAGCATCATGGACGCATACATCGACCTACCTGACGACATCGCACTTCCACCAGCTCCACCAATCCCACACATCCTCGACCCATCACCAGAAGCGACACCCACACCACCAACCCTGCCCTTCGACGACTTCGAGCCAAATATTCCGACCGCATCTACACCACCAACCTGGCCTTTTCATGGCTTCGAGCCAAACCTCCCCAGCGCACCAACACCGACACCACCAGCATGGGAGGCCCCAGTCTCAGATCTACCCACAAGCTACCACACCTACAGCATCGACGCAACCATAAAGCTTTGGCTAATCTTCGGCGCCATGGTCCTGCTCATAATCATCATTGCCGCTGGTACCCACTACCATGAGAAGGCCTTGAAGGCTACCGCGGAGAGAGAGGAAGCAAGGAGGAATGCGGATGAAGAGGCGGCTGTTCCGCCGCCGCCTTATTCGGCTAGCGCTTGAGGCAAAGTGAGGACCCAATTTCGAGGGATGACTATGGCGCACAATGCGATGCGGAAGAGTCATGAGGAACGATCGGATTTGGCTCGGTATAGCATGGGTCACTGCGGCAGAAATAATGATTGTGTGCACAGCCTTGCTTGTATCAGCGCTGCTTTCAATGCTATAATCTTTGACTCCTGGTTGACTCCTGGTTGACATACCTTTACTCATGCCTCCACTCATACCTCCACTCATACATCACTCACCTTGCAGTGCTCCCATCACAAAGCCACACTCACCTCAGCAGACTACGGCCATCATTCAACTCGACAACATGGCCTCACCCACCAACCTACCAGCAGCCTTCGAACTCACCCCAAGCGCTCCGACAACATCATCGACGGCGACCACCTCTTCTCCATCAGACCTATCGCATATGTCCAGCGACCAGTTGGCAAAGGACATCCTCGCAGTCTTTGGCCTCATCTTCCTCATCCTACTCGCTTCCGCCCTGCTCTGTGGTTGCATCCGCGGCATCCATTGGAGTTTCCAGAAGGCGGAAGCGCGCAGGAAGGCGGATGAGGAGGCGGCGCTGCCTCGTTGGCCGGGGCGGCGTACTTGACGGTGAGTGGGTTGGAGCGTGGTCACTAGCCACTTGTAATGCTGATGGGTGTGTAGATGACTGTGTTGGCAGAGCAGTTGCTCAGAGGGGTTGAGCCCTTACGATGGAAGGCAGGAGGATGAGAATTCAGAATCGTCTGAGACGACATCGGGGTTGGCGCACGCGATCGATTGGTTGATGGACATGTCTCTGTGGCCATAGAATGGACTGACAGATCTCATGCCAGATCTCGAATTTATACGCACGGATTCTATTGCTTTCTCTTTCTCTCCTCCTCACAGAAATCTTTGTCAAATGATCAAGACCTAGGCCATCGGGCCTCGTCCAAGTTCCACAAGCCCGTGCTCCGTCTCGAGCATCGGTCTCTTCTCCTCCACCACCCCGATCCTCTCAACATTCGTCCTAAGGCTTTCACTCCCCCACAACGCCCTAACAACTCTCCCCTCATTCTTCTCCCTAACCAGCCTCCCCAGCGCCCTAACCAAAAACAGTCCCACAATATCGACACTCCACCCCTCCGGCACGTGCTCCAGCACCTGATCTATGCTGAAGAAGGCGGAGAACCTTTCGAGGAGTTCAGCCGTGCGCTCAATGCGCTGGGTTAGATCCGGGAGGGAAAGGAGGGAGAGGAGGAGGGTGTGGAAGAGGTTTTTGCGTTGCTCTTCCGTCGGGTTCGACTCCGAGGATGAGGAAGGGGAGGCATACCCACCGCGTAAACAGTAAGAGATCGCTGTGTCAAAATCGCCCAGCCCCCTCGTGAGGAGACGAATCGCATCGTCGTGCCGTCCGCGCCGGCCGTTGAGGATGATCATCTCCGGCACAAGGGCGTCTTCGTATGGTTGCAACCTCTCCAGCACGCTCTCAACATCGTATCCCTTACCTTCCCTCCCCGTCTCCCCCAATAACTGCAGCAATCTCAGCCTTGCCTCACTCCATCCCCCTCCCGTCGAATTCTCCTCCACAAACCGTGCATACGTCGGTTTCGGCGGGCGCAGCGCGGCGTACGTTTCATAGCTGACTTGCAGCGTTTCTTTTGCGTCGCTCGAGGGGTCGGATAAGGCAGATACGACGATGTCCAGGTAGTAGGAGATTAGTTCGTTGATATGCTGGCTCTGCTTCTTCACGAAGACGAGGTACTCGAGGTACTCCTTCACCGCGCCTGGGGCCTTCGTCCTCAGAATCCCCAGCGCCTCACTCGGGGTCCAGACCGTGCGCCCGCCCTCATCGGCGAAGACTTGCACGCCCAATCGTGGATTCCGCGAAGCGAGCCAGCCGCCATACTCCTCCACCAAGCTTCGATTCCGCAACTTGGTAAGGTAAGTTTTGAGCTCGCCCTCTCCGATTTCAGGCGGGAATTCCCCGCCCCTGTCGGGCGCACCATCGATGATCCTCCGCCAGGTCTCGAGGACTTTAGACGCGTTCTTGCGGGACTGGTAGAGCCGACTCAGTATATAGAGGCGCTGGTTGCTTTCGAGCAACTCGACCGCGCGCGGGAAACACTCGACGCCGCTATCAACGACTGCATTTAGTTCTGCGCGCACGGAGCCCGCGCTTGCGGGACCGGGCGGCGAGTCCGCGTCTAGTAGGAGGAGAATACGCAGGAGCGCGGCGTCCACGGTTGGGAAGACGTGGTCGCCGTCTTCGACGCTTGGGTTGCCGCGCTTGCGGCGCCAGATGAGAAGGAATCTTTTGACGACTTTGAGGAGGTTTTCGCGCAGGGGTCCTTCGGGTATCTCATCGGGATTCCACTGCTCTAGGAAGGAGAGTAGCAGCGATTGAATCCCGCCTTGTACCCAGATACCCTCTTCCTTGGCGAGAATCTCGGAGGAGATTCCGGGCAGGAAATGCAGCACGAACCTCGGGTCTATCTCCGATTCCACCAAAGCATCCTCCGTGGCGCGCTTGTCCCGCTCGAACGCCAGATTGCCTGCTTTCGTCTGCAGGACGAGATCGATGAAGAGAAGGAGCGCCGCTTTCTGGCGTATGTATGATAGCGTGTAGAACTCGAGTTCGGTGGTTGAGCGCTGCCCCCGCAGGTCATTGAGGAGGCGCTCGATGGGTGCGCGTTGCGGGGCGATGGTGTTCGCACCTTGCGCGGCGCAGAGTTGAGCGTCGAGACGGAGGACGAGTGGGTTACGGAGGGTCCAGTGGATCTGGGAAGATGACCAGGTGAGGATGCCGGTGCGTGTTTGCGCCATGCGCTGGAAGTAGGCTCGCTCTTCTTTTTCGCGCTTGAGGACGGGTTCGGTGGGGTTTGTGGGGGGTGAGGGGTTGGAGGAGAGGCGTATGGCTTTCTGAGCGAGGAGGTCCACGATCTCGGGGAGGTCGAAGGACACGTCTTCGACTATGCGTCTGATTCCTAGACCGGCGGCTTCGGGAGTCGCCACTCCAAGCCATTGCTTCAATGTGCCGCCCTGTGTGGGATCGAGGTCCCACCGCTGAATCTCGATATCTCTGGTGGTGACGCCATCGACTTCCCGCTGAACAACTGCTAGCACAAATCCTTCCTCCGGAGTTTCTGTATCAGCGCCAGACATGGACACAGAGAGATCAATGCCACGTCCGTCCGTGACCATGCTCTCCGGAAAAGATGAGAACTCCATCGTTCCCCTCACAATCTCGCCATCCAGATTGACAAACATACCCAGCCCCGGCTCTTCAGGACCCGTGCCCGTAACAAGCAAGAACTCCGAATCATTCGGTGAGGCGATAACGGGTCTGAGTGGCATACTTACTCTCTGTGCAGTAGTAGATATCGCATCTTCTGGTGGAGGAGCAGGAAGCGGTTTCGCAACGTCAGGGCCAAGGCTACTCCTCCTCTCCTCCTGCGGTCGCGGAGAAGTCTGCCGATTGAATATAGCAGGCACATCGAAGCCGTGTCGATTACCCACCATGCTGTTCCTAGGGCTATCACCCAGCGGTGACTCCGTCCTAAATATCCCGAGACTCGTACTCCGGCTATGTCCTCGTTCCTGCACACCCAATCGCTCCTTCTGTCCCACCACAGACGAGCTGCGACTGTGCGCCCCACCAGCAGCTGAGGGCCACACATCCTCCTGCTGTGCTGGGCCTGCGCCCTCACCGGCTTGCTGTTGCTCATCCAGTGAGGAAATGGGGAGGAGTGGGATTTTCTGCTGCGCGACCACGTCTACGAGCGCGTAACTCCGAGCATCAGCCACACAGGCGATATTGCCTCTCCGTACCGTAGACAGACATCCTCCAAACTCGATATCCCTCTCCTTCACCGCTGCCGTCTCCCCGATACTGACGAGCCGTATCTTATTGCGCAAGCACATCATGATACTGACACCCCTCCCCGCATCCTCTTCCTCTCCCGAGTTTTCATGATTCAGATCCACACCGCCAACCCATCCGCACGTGAGCGGTTTGAGCTGTGGAAATGCGGGGGAGAGTTCGGGGAGCGTGTAGAAATTCAGGGTATTGGAGGAGAGGATACAGGCTTTGCTGACGGCGGGGAGGAGGAGCAGTTGCTGGATGCCGACGTTGGGGACATGTTGGTTTACGGGTGGCGTGAGGCGCGAGGCCGGTATGAAGGTCGCGGGTGCGGCGGTGTCGTCGTCAGCGGGGGGGAGTTGGACATAGTGCAGGACTTCGCCGTGGGAGGTGCCTATGTAGAGGTTCTCCTCTGTAGTGCTCTTAGTATAATCTTGTTGGAAGGAGAGGTTCTAGTGAGCAACGTACTCCACACCTCCACGCAAGTGATCCGTACACCCTCGTCATCGCCGCTCTCGCTGAGTTGAACATCGCGAATTAGGCTGCGCAGAATGTAAGGGCCGGTCTCCAACTGCTTCTCTTCTGGGTCCGGCATTTTGAATCATGAGATTGTCAGCCATTGCAGCTCTCTTATGTTATCTGCTCATTGTATCTTCAATCCAATCAAGTGACGTTGGGAGTAGTAGTGGTGGTGCTAGAGTATAGCGGAGTGGAGCTGCGGCGGAAGCGCGGACCTCCGTATGCAGGGTCTTGGGATGCGCTCCTAGGGAAGATCCACGACGACAACTACAACTCAATTACGACAAATGCATCCGATGATCCTAAGGACTTCCTTCGATTTGTGAAGACCGAGACTGGAATCGCATGTCTAATTAGCGAATGCGCAGAGATCCTAGCATCGCGCGCTTGTATCGATGGACGTGGCCATAGAAGCCGAGCACGAAGAGACGACGGCAGCGAGGGCGAGCTCGGAGTCTCAGAGCAATGAGCAATCAACCGACAACAAATTTCAGAAAGCCATTGCTGCGTGGAGAAGTATGCGACTGTCATCTCCAGTTCAGAGCATGAATTGACCAGATCCGCAGACATCGACCTCACAAACCTAATCCCCACCCTCGACACGGCAGCCTCCGACCTCGTCGCCCACCAACGCGATTCCCTCGTCCAACGCAAAGACCTCGCGCAAAAGACAAAGGACTTCCGCAAACTCGACGATGCAGGAAAGCTCGGCGAGATCAAGGCGCTTCTCAAGGGTACCCTCAACCTGTCCTCTTTCTCTCTCTCATACAATATATACTAATCTAGGGATGTATCAGCATACCAAACCTACATCGACCTCCTCTCCAACCAGTCCAAAGCCATCCACACCGCCTTCCTCTCAACCTACACGCCCCTCTCCGAAGCACCAGACCCCTATCCCCTCCTCGAAGCAAGCATAGACTCGCTCGTCACAGCTGAAGAAACAGTGCCCCGCCTCACAACCGAGAACGAGCGTCTCACCCGCCAAGTCTCCAGTCTGACATCCCAACTCGAGACCACAGAGACGCAACTCGCAGACGAGCGCCGCAAGAGGGAGGAACTGGAGAGTGATCGCGAGGGTAAAGTGAGGGAAGTGGAGAAGAGCTGGGAAAATGTGCTCAGTGAGAAGAGGGATAATTGGGAGGCGAAGGAGAGGGCACTGGAGGAGAAGGTGCAGGATCAGGAGAGGCTGCTGAAGGAGCTGAAGGCGAGTTATGCCGTTTCGCAACGGTTAAACAAGGGGGATGATGCATCCACAAGCGAAGTTTCTGGCGCGACGGCTGCGGAATTGGAGATTGTGACGGGCGAACTGGAGCGCACGAATCTGAGGCTGGCGGACGTGGAGGCGCGGAATGAGCAGTTGAGGTTGGAACTTGCGCAGGCGGCTTCTGGATCTGGCGGTGCAGGGAAGGCGGTGGAGGATGAACCAGCGTATCTGAGATTGCAGAGCGAGAACTCGTCCCTCTTGAGGCGGCTCGAGAACTGGCGGTTCGAGAAGGATACCGAGAAGCGGAAGTGGGAAGCCGACTTGCGCGGGTTGGAGAGGGAAGTCACGACCCTGAAGAAGGATCGCGATGCGCTGAGGGAGAAGATGGCAAAATGGAGTGACTATGAAAACCTGAAACGAGAGCTGGAAGTGCTCAAGGTGCGTCCATCTTCCAATCACATGACCTGCATTCACTACTGACATACTCGAACAGTCCATCGAATTCGCAACCGGCGACGACGAAGACGAACTCCCCACTTCTGCCGGCGCAGGCCCCCGCCCCCAATCCCAAAACGGCACCCCCGACTCCCTCGAGCAACTCCTCCTCTCGCGCAACAAGAAACTGACGAACGAGCTCACCATCCTCCGCGTCTCCCACCAGGACCTACAATCCCGCCTCGAAACACTAACAACGAGTCTGAACAACACAACAGACGAGTTGGCGAAGAGCCAAAGACTGACGCAGACGCTGGAGGCGGATCTGGAGAGGGTGCAGGAGGAGGCTGCTCATGCGTTCCCTTCCAGCGCGATGAGCGTCGCAGGGACGTATCGCAGTCACTACCCCTCTAACTCTCTCCGCTCCTCTCGCGCGGGCGGCAGGAGCGTCTCCCCAACCTCCAGTATCATATCTGGCTTCACGCCCTCGGGGACTCCCGAAGATGTACTGAGGAGTGGAGCCCCCGTGGGCGGAGGCAGCGGTATGCTCCCCATGATCACAGCCCAGCGCGACCGCTACAAGAAGAAGAACGCCGAACTCGAATCGCAAATCCAGAAACTGGACGCTGCGATCCGGGATTTGAGGGGCGAAGTGGCGAGTTTGCAGAGGGATAATCTGGCTTTGTATGAGAAGAGTAGGTACGTGTCTACGTACTCACGGGGTGCTGCTGGTGGAGGGAGTGGGAGTGCGTATGCGGCGAATGCGCCGAGGGAGACTGCGATAAGTATTGGAGGGGATGCAGCGGACGGGAAGTACAAATCCGCCTATGAGTCCAACCTCTCCCCCTTCGCCGCCTTCCGCGGCCGCGAGTCCGCACGCGCCTTCAAGAGGATGAGTCTCCCGGAGAGAGCGGTATTCCAAGTTACGAGACTGGTGCTGGCGACGCGGACGAGTCGTAATCTGTTCGCGGGGTATTGTTTGGGTCTGCATGTCTTGTTGATGATCATGCTGTATAATATGGGTGCGCATGATGCGGTTAGGGGGTTGGAGGTTATGACGGAGGTGGGTGCGAAGAGTGGAGGGGGGTTAGTGGGGGAGGAGTTGAATGATGCAGGGATTATTTGATCTGGTGAGGTTGGTTGAATGCATCAATACTTTCTCCATCTCTGCACCAGTCTTGACTTCGGAAATGGTTCACCACATTTACGGCTCCTTCGCCGTGTTTGTCGAGGGAGCATGAGCGAAAAGGGGCAAGGGTTTAGTTAAGGAGTGTATGACGGATGAATCTTCACGCATCAAAGTACAAACGCCTGTGGTAGTCGCTTCTACCTGTGCAGACGAACAACGGACCGGTGAGGGGTGTTTTAGGCGAGTCCATAGACCACGTGAGTCAGTGAGAGCCATTGGGCAGCTCCCTCACGTGCAGGGAGCACTTCTGGGATGGGGCTTAGTCATGGGACAGTCAAGGTTCCTGTAGCAGCATGGCGCTCGTTTACAGTGGGATCGATGCAAACAAGCAACATCAGCATCAGAACTTCAACTCGTACATTGTCTGCAGCGCCGTCATACTACCCACAATCACTTTCTACGCCAGCCTCTGCAGAATCGCCTGCTGCACTGAGAAACGGCCTTGATGTCGACTAAATTCTGTGAGGATAGAACCGCCTCAAGTAGGGTATCAAGCTCAATATCACAGCATAAATCTGCATTTTGTGAACCAATACTTCTGATGATGCAATCAATTGCTAGGTCCAGATGTATAATCGAAGGTTTCACCATATACGCTTTCTGTCAAGGATGGAACAGTTCTTGAAGGTGCCAGAGCACGTCGAGACGGAAATGAATGCTCTAGCTCACCAAAACACACTTGATCTCTTTGCTCTGACGAGAAACTCCGACAACAATGGGGGATGATGTTTTAACCATGGTGACCGATATGATGTCGACGTGGAGAATCAGGCTGCAGTTCACATGGGTGGAGGGCATGAAGATGACATGCAAAGCAAGAGATCAATCCGCTGATATGATCACTTTTTACTTCATCTAATCAATTTATCGATGCATTTCTGATTTGGAGAGTTCGAGCAGATCACACTCCAGTCTTAGTTTCCAAAAGCAGCCTAGGGATTACCTTGCAAGCTGTTTTCTTTTCTGATGTGTTTTAACGGATGTAACGATGCATCTCGCAGATCTTCATTCGACACCGCGTTGTCTCTTGTTGTTAGGCCGTCAAACTTTCCATTCGCGGCTCTAGATACCGCTCGGCAGAGTGTGTCTGCAATCTAAGTGCTCTAACTGATCTCGATCGTCGGACCCCAGGGACTGTACTTACCAGCCCCGTGGCGTGCATCTTTATCCGTTGCACGATTTTCCTTCAGCAAAAAGCAAGGCCTGATAATCTTATAGCTTTTTGCTGACAACATTCCTCGATCATCATCGTCTGCTTTTTCTGGTAGAGGCATCGGCCGCAACACGATCCCCAAGGAGACCGAACGCTTCTTTAAATATGGTCCGTTGTACAATGCAACTTCATCGCCATTCTCCGCTGTTGGAGGCCCCCAAGCCGCGAATTTGGACCCGGTAAAAGGTTTTCCCCCACTTTTATCCAAGACGAGGAGTGAATGTGTGGAAAGAACACTATGCAAATTGTAGAGGCACTGGACAATCCAAAAGGGCCAGTCGCTGTCGCAGAGATCATCTCGCAAGTCGTTTGGTTCTGTCATCCATGACAACAGGTGGGCAAAGTCTCTGATCGGTGAGTTTGGATCCTGACGACCAACAGGTGGCAAACCCTTGTCGTTAAGACTTCTTGCTATATCAGTATCGCACATGGCTTTGAGGATTTCGATGCGTGGGTCGGTTGCTGGCTGGGGTATGTCTCTCTCTTTGCTACTTCTATGCCAGAACTTGTGTGATTTTGATCTCTTCTGTTGCTCCTTAGGCTTCCAAAACTCGAGAACGTGAGTAGTAGGCCTCCAGACCTGTCTCCAGTCCGATGAGGAGTCGGGTTTGTGTACATACACAGATGGTAAGATATGCTCGACCCGGATGTCAATGTTGCCTTTCATCAATGGTCGTTCCTTTTCGATATGCGCGCCATAGATAGTGCTTTGATATTCAGGGAAGCTGCATTCAAGATCAGCCCAAGACTTGAACAGGTATGGGTATCGTCTGGGACCCGACCAGTTGGGGACGAAGGAGGGTAGAAACGGAGACACCTCGCCTAAGTGAGCCGAATGCAAGGATGTGGAGCACGATCTGTTCCTCTCGTTGATTTTCGACCGCCATAGATGCTCTAGCCAGGTATTCGAACAGACCCATCCAAGGCGCCGACGATGTTGCAACATCAAAATCGACATCTCTCCACTTGCTGGTCGCTAGGCCGTACAGAGATTTCAGACGGTCAACTGGCTCCTGGCACTCCGAACCGTGGAAGTCCCAGAGAAGTCCGAGAAGGTCAGATGGGCGTTCCGTCATCCTCTCGATCACTTTGATTGATTCTTCAGCTCTGGGAGATAGAGCGTATCGGTAGACTTCACTCTCGTGATCAAGAAGCCACTGGGCTGCAACAGTGGCTCCATGCGTGAGCGTTGTCCATGGGATCTTGAATTTGCCGCAATGAGCAATAGTGCGACGATTCAGCACAGCTTCTTGGAGGATCCACCGCCTCCCAAACCACGGCCGCTCAAAGAGTTCATTGAAGTCTTTCACCGATAGTGCCTGATTTCCGCAGAAATGTTCCTCTAGTATACGGTTTGTGGCTGCGATTTCGCTTTGTTTATGCAAAACATGTCGGCGAAGCTTTTGGTCTCCACGTCTCGTGGAGCACTGGAACGTTTCCACGCCCACGTGGTCATTATGGAAAACAGCAATAGCATCAAACAGTCTGAAAAGTCCCAGGGCTCGATTGCATTCTTCTCCAAGCCAGATGCGCACTTTCCTCGCCTCCGTGTAGATACTGCCCATTCGACTGATCTGTTCTGACTTCTCGAGCTCATTGCTCTGATCAAGACAGATCGCGTCAATCCAGAAGTGTCGCGGTCCAGTGCCTCTGCGGAAGTAGCGCAGCATGGTGTCAATATTCCTTGTAATCATCAGCTGGCAAGATCCATTGCAGATCAATCTGCAGGACAAATTCGCGTCTCCCCACGTGTACGAAATAGCTTCGTACACCGGACATGTAGAGGACGCCGACCGCATCTGGAGTCGATCGTACTGGATAATGTCGACATCTAGGTCGGCATTGATGTCATTCGATGGGTGAAGCACGACCACACGGACGTGATCAATTGTCTTCAAAGGTTCATGGACGTAAAGTGGCAGACTACGGTATTGGTCCATTGCGAGCTCAAACCAAACACAAATCTGGGGGCCAGGGGGCACGATGGTCGATTTAGAGGAGGAAGATCGACTATCGCGATATTGAAGATTGGGGGGAGTGTGTTCAGTCGACACCAAATATCTAGGCTGTGGCCAGTTGTCGAACTCGAGTCGCTAGTTATCCCTTTCAGGAAGACCATTTGGATCGAACTTCTCCGGTACCGCGCGGCTGGGAACCGCCCTTATCTGATACACCAGTTTCATGAGGTCGAGGCCACGTTAGCCGAAATTACACACCGTAAGCCTAGATGCTGACCTCCGTTAACAGTAGCGCTATAGCTAGTAGAAGCGACATATAGACTTGTTCTCCTATAAGTAAAGTAGTTGAAAGATTTTCTGCCACTTTAGCATTATGTCTATCGAGTCTGATATGACGGAGACTTGATAGCGAAATGATGCACGTGATGGCAGTCAGCCTCGGTAGCCTGAATACAATTGAGTCCATACGTCTCTTCGAAGTCCTGAACAAATGATTCGATACCATAGAACGTCGGGTATGTAGAGCCGTGGTAGAAGCACAGTATGGAACAAACGAAGAGCAATGTCGGCATTTTCAGATCGTGCGCTCTGAAAAGTAGAACAGATGATCGCGATTTTGCACGAAGGACACGGGAAGAGCGTAGCGGTAGATCATGATCAGAAGCTTGAGTGGTAGAGTGTCAGGAATATCTGCTTCGTGACATGCGCGTCAACTGCTTCGGAATCGACGTGAAGTTCAGTCAACGATGCTCAAATTGCTTTTACGAACACCTGTTCATCATCTCTCCTGCTGGTGTGCCATCCTCCTGGGTTCTCTTCCTCTCCCCCGCCATGATAGGACTCAATTTTTCGAAGTCAAGGTGGTCGGCGCGATGGATGAGGATAAGAAAGCTGAGGCGAAGCAGTCGGAGCCCTTCACAGGGCAGTTTATGCCCACAGCGAAATACGTGCAATAACGAGCAGGGGTAAAAATGGCTCGAGCCGATCGATGTCTTCACTACCCACAAACGAAAAAAAGTGATATGCTTACAGACTTCCCACACCCGCATTAATCCACATCATTCGCCTCAGTCGCCTTCTCCTTCCCCTTATTTACCCTACTAACTCCATCCGCCTCGCTCGCCTGAACGCTCGAACTCCCTTCACCCGCCGTGACAGCGGCACCAATCTCATCTTTAGCCTTCTCCTCCTCGTTCCTCTTCTTCTCCGCTTCCTCCTCTATCCTCCTTCGTTCAGCTTCGGCTGCGGCCTCTGCTTCCCGTCTCCTCCGTTCAGCATTACGCACAACGGCTTCGCCGACACCAGGCCACAAACTCGCTACGGCCAGCGCAACAGACCTCTCGACTTGTCTCAAACCCTCCCACGCAGCCCTCCGCTGCCCCCGAGCTCTTTGCACGACTTGATTCACATCCTCCCCCCCATCCCGTTGCAGACCCCGCGCCTCTTCCACCACCTCCGTGAAATGCCTCCTTACCCCCTCTACAACCGCGTTAACGCGCTGACCGAGAAGTCCCTGGTTGATAGCCCAGACCACGCCGCCGAGGGCACATAAGAGAAGGAGGCGCCCGTACCCACGGCCGGAGGAGAAGAAAAACCAGCCGAAGATGCAGAGGCGGACGAGGAGCCAGAGGTTGCGGACGACAGGGGCGAGGGCGTCGCGGAGTTCGTCGTTGGGACCTGCTTGCCTCGGCTGAGGCTGGGCTTGCGCTTGTGGAGCTGCTGGAACCGCACCAGGAGGCGCAGGGGGTGCTTGCACGGCAGGGCGGACACCCGTCGCGGGTGCGGCTGGGGTAGTGCGCGTAGGCAGGAGAGGCAGGTTAACGCCAGCGTGTAGTGCGCTCCTGAAATCGGCACGGGCAAGCGCGTGCGTCATCTCCCTCGTTGCAGTCTCGAAGTCTTGCAGGAGCCGGTCGTGCGGGAGACCTGTTGCGAGGAGTGGGTAGAGCACGTCGAGGGGGAGGTGGCCTGTTTGCGCTTGCCCGTTCGGGCCGATCAGGAGGTAGTGCTGAGTATTCGTCGGGTCGGAGAGGAGGTGCAGTTCTGGTGTTGATGGTGCTGGAGTCGCTGTTGGGGGTTGTTGCGTCGCTGTCTGGGTTGGTGCGGCGGGTGCGTCTGCCGGAGATGTTTCGCGCGTGATGAGGCTGGGCGAGAGGGTATCGCTCGTGGTACTGGGCGTAGCCAGACTCGGGCTAGGCATGGCAGCCGACGCCGCAGCGCCATCAACCTGCGCCTCGGCTGGAGCTTGTCCCTGCGCAATCTGAGCAGGCGCAGGAGCCAACCCATCAATCCTCTCCCTCAACACCCTCCCCTGCCCCTGCACAGCCTGAAACAGCCCCGTCAACCCCACAAACTCCGCCTGCATCCTCACGCTCGGATGCGCATTAGCAAGCCTCTCCAGGTCCCCGCCAAACCCTTCGATATGCGCATTCATGCTCTCGGCATAACTGCGTATCTGGTTCATTTGCTCACTGGAGAGTGGGGGTGCGGGTTGTCCGTTTGCCATGGTACCGTTGGCTAGGAGGGAGAGGAGGCCGTTGAGGTTGTGGATCTCGTGGTTGGTGTGGAGGAGACGGTGTTGAAGGTCTGCGGCTGGGGTACCGATGCGGCGGGGTCCTTCGCTGACGGAGCGGGCAGGAGAGGCGGAGCGGGGTGTGCCTGTGTGGGGCGCATGAGATCGCAGGCTCGCAAGTGGCGCAGCCATGGGGATCGGCATGCCATTCTGAGCGGCAGGGAAGGGGAAGCCTTGTGGGAAGGGCATGGGGAAGGGCATACCTGAAGGAGTG